>CM028135.1:39997500-41197500 GCA_016271365.2 Neoceratodus forsteri | reverse complement strand
ACCGCCAGATAAGGGCTTTTATATAAATGTTAACGCATGCACAGTAACAAAGCATACACAAATTGTGTATGCTAATTCACTTCCTTACATACACCATCTTTTGGTGCATCTCCTCCCTCCTTGAGTCACCTCTTAACACCTAAATGTTTTGCCTCATTCTTTATAAAAAAAATTCAGATTATTCTGAAATCTGTTCTTTCCTCTGGTTCTCAGACTGTTTATAATGTGTGTTCTACTCCTCCATCTGGTGTCTCTTTTCATCCTTTTCCTGTGTTGCATGAAAACTACATTGCTAACCTATTATATCCTGTGAATCCGACCACCTGTTTACACAACCCCTTATCCTCAAAATGTCTGAAAACAATTTTACCCGCTGTCATTACACAGATTATTTATTTATTCCTTAGCACAGTGTTTTTCCAGATAATTTTAAAATTGCAGTGGTGTCCTCACCTCTTTTGAAAAGCCCTCTGCTGACTGTATGACTTACTTAAGCTTCTACCCAATTTCACAGTTACCATTAATTTCCAAGATCTAGGAGACACCCAGTTTTTTTTTTTTTTTTTTTTTAAGTTCTAGAGTTCAAAATAAACCTAGCACTCATAAGCTTAATAACTTGGATGAACAAACAGTCAAATGCTTCATTTTGCAAAAGGAGTACGTTTTATTTTCCAGCATCCAAGAACACGGGTGTTGGAGAGGTGGTGTTTGTTCACTAGATCTACACTGCATTCTTGGATGCCTGAAAATAAAAGGTACTCCTTTTGCAAAGCTGAAGCATCTGACTGTTTGTGTATCCAAGTATTGTTACATGTGCTGGGTTTACGTTGACTTTTGTACAAAGCATGGGTTAGCTACCCCTTCCCAAGCACCATGCTCTTTTTGAACCGCTCAGCACATGGCTGTAGTAGTGGTTGAACTTAAGTTCTAGAATAGCTGGGGCAATAGGGCCATGGAGACCAGTATATAGGGACAGACAGACAAATAAAGTTGATTTTAGTTACCAAAAGACTCACGGCTTTACTGCTCTACTTACTGTCCTCACCTCTAGCCCCCACCCCAACTGCAAAGTCACTGTGGCTGCCTTGCCCTCTCTTCCCAAATGGGCAGATGAGAGACTGACACAGTTTCTGATGCCACTATGGCAGAAGATGTATAATGCTGAGCAGCTCCTGTCTGCCACAGGAGCCACGGGTGCAATGTGCTGCACTCCCAGGCAGCACCGCCGTGAGAATCTGGGGTTTTGTACTGGAACTTGGGTCTTCCAGGTGGCAGCACAATGAACTACACTGTCGCCCTGTCTAGAGGTGGTCACGCCAGGAATTCTTCAACTAGGGCCAAGCCAGACAGCCGAGGGGTCTGGCTTGAATCTACAAGTCAAAACATGAGCTGAGCCACAGCTGCTGCAGGCTGTCCTCTACAATACAGTGTCCATCATGACTTGCATCAGAACAGCTGAAAGTTCCTACCACTGCACTACCTACTTTGGCTGACAAAGTGCTTGTTTTAATCATAACTAACTCAACTTGTCTTTGACTCTTGTTTGCTCACACTGGTCAAGATAAGTCAGAGCCATGCACTAGGCTCGAGATGGTCAAGGCTTGCCCACCTCTGTGCCTTGTCACTCGGCCAGCTTTGGTTCCCACAAAGGGCAAAGTTTGTATTATGACGATGCACACATGCGCATGTGTGTTGTGAGTGTGGTGTGTGTGTCTCAGAGGAGCGGAGGAATCAATGAAGCCAACGAATGTCCGCCAGTAAACTAGAAAGTATTTAAGAAGAATCAATTCTGAAATAAAATTATTTCATTAGGCCCTGGCATTTAGGGAACATTTTCTTCTGTTCATTATCTTAAACCATTTAACGGAACCTGAGGAGAGACAACGCAGTACTCACCATAGCAAGGATAACATCACTGCACTAATTGCCAGTGGGGATATTGGTTTGTTCCACTGCCAAGAATTTGACCATTGGCAAAGAAAAAGAAACATTTAATAGGGAAGTATTCAAGACAAGATGCTTGTCATGAGGCATGAATAGTTTCGAACACTCGTGAAGTAAAACACCTTATTCTGAGTTTGTAACTTCTTTCATTATTCTGCATTATTTTGTGTAAATATGTATGACATTTTGACTGTTTTATTTGTGCCTTATTTACAGTGTTATATTTCATGCATTTTTTTATCCAGGCCTAGGCATGAGTGTCAGCCGGCATACTCAGTGTGCCTTGCTGTGTACAGTGAAATCTGGAAAATCCAGGGGCAACATGAGCCTCAGGCCAGGGCAACAAACACAAACAGAGCCTGATGTACCTGAAGAACTGTTTTTCCCACCCTCGGGTGCTTTAGTGCGAGTTTGTGAATGATCTTCAGAAGATGTGTGGGTGCTGAAGTTAGAGGCCATGACTGTACGAGGGACCCGATCAAGTATGCATGCATGAGTGCTGGTGCAAATGGACTTCTGTAAGGCTGGCTACTTTGATGTGGTACAGAGACTTATCACAATGTATCCTAAACATTGTAACAGAAAGCCAGCCAACTTCAGTCCGACTGAGTGTGTGTGTGTGTGTGTGTGTGTGTGTGTGTGTGTGTGTGTTAGATACAAAAAAACAAAATGTTATGACTTTGTTAAGTTCCTTAGCTTGCTACATGTCGATGTCTGAAATGGGTATGGGGCAGCATATCTTTTGGTTTCTTTTTATGGAGGGGCAACAGTTCTGTCAACTCTTTAGTACATGCTTAAATTCCTGGCTATCCACTGTGCCTACGTCGCCTCTGGGTGTGTGTTCCCAGGGCTCTCTTGGAAAAACAATACATTTGAAATTTAAAGCATTGGAAAAAAAAACCACCACCAGCAACAGAGGAAATGTAGTAACAGTTTCAAGTCCCATGGCATACTAGTAAACAGTGCATCAGTTTCATAAAAATGGAGGGAAAAGTTATTCACCACAGTAACATCTTTTCTTCTAATGGATTACAGCAGGCAGCCACACATGCATCATTTAGGTCACAGTTCTCGGAACCATTCAGGAACCGCAAAAACACAAGAAAATATTAAATCTGTTTAAAAAAACAATGCTGAAACACAGAGCAACCTGTATTTAACAAACTGCAACTTTATACTGTTAAAACAACAAACAACCATGACAAAACACTGAACAAAGACAGGAGCAATGATCCGGCAGCTACTCTATTCCGTAGAAACTACAGATCTGGGAATGGAATGTTTGAGGCTCGAGACCAGCATAGTACATGCAGAATCCTGTTGAACGTGTTTTAAGTTCTGGGGCATCACGATCAGCATGAAATAATGCACAAGTCTTGACACAGCTGTTTTAATTCATGTCATTAGAATCACTGGTTTCTCTCCGAAAGTGGCATTTAACCCTTGTTGTGCTGTGGACTGATATATCAGTCCAGAAATCTATACGTTCCTAATTCTGTTGGCAGCCTAAGGGTTAAACGTGCAGCCTAGAAGCAGCTTTTTGTGAGCAGGGGACCAAATATGGAGATCTTGGGCCAGCCCATTTGCATAGCTTTAGAGCTACTGCCTGCTATGCCGTTGACCTCAGGTTCAAGAACATACTCTGGTAGCTTGGGGGCTGGTCAGGGGAGGCAGGATTGAGCATCCCTTTGACAGCACTCCTTCCTTGAGGAGGCTGGTCACCTGCCACCTAGAGCAATCTGGATGGCACTGCAGTTGGGGACCACAAGGCAAGGGATCCTACACTCAGACACTAGAGGTGTCTCCGCGGAGGTGGAGCATGCACACTGAGTCACTGAGGCCTCAGGGGAGAAAATGCGAGGGAAAACCTCCAACTGCAGCTGGATGATGACCCTGCCCCCCACACAGCTCTGCACTAGTGACTAGATACCTCAGACTGCAGCTGGATGATGGCCCCGCCCCCACACACACAGGCTCTGCACTAGTGACTAGACACCTCAGACTGCAGCTGGATGATGCCCCCAACACACACACACACACACAGGTTCTGCACTAGTGACTAGACACCTCAGACTGCAGCTGGATGATGACTCCGCCACCCCCCCCACAGGCTCTGCACTAGTAACTAGACACCTCAGACTGCAGCTGGATGATGACCCCCCCACAGGCTCTGCACTAGTGACTAGACACCTCAGACTGCAGCTGGATGATGACCTCCCCCACACAGGCTCTGCACTAGTGACTAGACACCTCAGACTGCAGCAGGATGATGACCCCCACAGGCTCTGCACTAGTGACTAGACACCTCAGACTGCAGCTGGATGATAGCCCCAGCAACCAGACTCTGCACTAGTGAACAGGCACCTCCAACCACGTCCTGTGGTAGAGGATACCCGGACTGAAGGTAAGACCGAGAAATGATGGGTGACAGAGCTGGTGGAACTGGTCCAGATGGGAGCAGGATGGCCGAGAGGAGAAGAAGAAACAGTAGACGGAAAACACCATCAACACAAAACAATGAAAGAAAGCTGTAGCCCATGTTAACCAGAGGTCACAAAAAAGAGGCTGCTTGATTAAGTTCATTACTATTGCTTCAGGTTTAACAGTCCAGCTGCACTAAAGGAAGTTTAAAGTGATTTTCCCAGTTTCCTGCTGTTGGCCCTCTAACAAATTTGAATTTTAGGACATTTAATTCTTTCGTACTAGACCCATTTGTATGAAACTCGTCCCTCTGCCCTTAGACACCATCTGTTTCTGCTGCTTTTCCCGACCTAGGGTCCGACTCAGATACACAGTCGAAAAGTTTGGCAATGCAAAATCAGGGTGAAAATTGTTCCCCACTGCAACATCACACTTCGTGATGCTACACAAAGCCAGTGTGCTGCAAACTTAAGCCTGACCCTGCTGATTTTCTCAGATTAAATAAACTTATGTGTCATCGCTATTAAATCCTTTCATGAACTGGAATGTCTCTATCAAGTCCCACCTCTCCTTTCTATTCCCCAGTGAGCACATGTCGAGACTTTTCACTCTTTTCTCATACCTTTTGTCCACGATTAATCTTTGTTGCCCTTCAGTTCTCCGCGACTCGTCTCTAATCTAACCTTATTCGCTCCTTAGATGCAGACTCCAGAAATGCACACAGTACTCCAGGTGCGTGCTTGAGCAGTTAGAGGTACAGACATAAATTTAAATGCCAAACACTGGACCATTTCTCCAGTCTTCTTTGTAATGTCTTGTGTTACAAACTCCTTCTACACGGTCAACCCTCCCACAGAGTTTTACATCATCTGCAATTAGACTTACCTTGCCCATGATACCCTAACATATGTTGCAGATAACTAGCTTCATATAAGGTACCGAGTCAAACGTCTCACTAAAATCTAGCTATGGCACATCCACTGCCTGACCCCTAATACAACACCCTGGTGAAACCATGCTGGTTCCACCATTCATTCATCTTCCTCCAAGAATGCAACTACCTCCTCCTTGATAAATGCCTCCCAACGTCTTTTTACTACTGGTGTCGGGCTCACTGATCTATGTTCACTCTGAGTTTCTACATCACCCACTTTGTGTAGTGGAACCACATTAGTCAGCCACCAATCTACAGGTACTACACCTGTTGTTACCGATTCCCCATCCAGGACTGATCCACCAGCACTTGTTTTGTTTCTTTCGATGCTCTAGGACAAATACTATATTGACTTTTGAGTTTCCCAGTCCCTTGGGTACCCATTCCCTTGTAATTCCTCCCATCTTAAACTGGTCCCACGTATCATCCATGAATTTCCTCCTGCTGTCTAGGAGTGGGTGTGCTTTCCCGACTGCCAACACCAAACAAAAATATTCATTTAGTATCTCCATGGCAACTTGCTACACCTCATGTACAAATGTACCGCAGGTAAGGTGCCTGACTGCATCCTGCCCTGGTAGAGCCCAGACCAGTCCAGAAGGGGCTTAGAGCTGCAGCAGGACTTGGAATATACTGTCCTTCATATGAACACTAGAGTGGCTCATTGAGACTGTTTATATAATGGTCCAGCTGTACACTATGCACGGTTTTGCCAGTGTTTTGCACCCTCCCAAATCAACTTCGACTTTGCGACGGGTGAAAGTTCGACAATCAAAATTTCGCCCGTCGCTGTAGTGGATTATGACAACAGAGTTGAGTGGGCTCCAACTGCTTTTCCCATGATGGCCCTCTGGCTTGGAACTACTGACCTGCACCTGGTGCAGACATACAAACCCACACACACATATATATACACACACACAAAACCATATTTGTCCAGATATGAGGACGGTACATTTTGTATTGTTCACAGCCTAGGCCGTGCAGTACCTGAGAAAGCTAAGAGACCCACGGTATGGGTAACTACACCCCGTACTGACCTATGTCATATGCTTAACATGATGGTTTTTTATCTATCCATGTGAGTCATACGAGGAAGATAATTGTAATCTGTTGCAGTCAAATAGTTGGGTACTAAGTGCCTCTATGCATGTGAGGGATAAGCGAAACATTAAATATTGTTGCGATTGTGAGTGAAAAGCTATGTTTGTACTCAAGCTGTAATGCATAAATTGTACCTTCTCCAAGCTGTAACCAGATCCTGCTGCAACTGGAAACCATTGTAAATGAGTCCCTGACTCAATGCTGCACCCATTTCATGAATAAAATTACTATTATTAGTATCATTATCATATTACTAACCCCTTCTTGCCTTGTCCTTTCTATGCTGCTCCTTTTCTTCCTTTTTTCACAAATGTGTCTAAAAGATTTGTAATTTTTCTTTACCCTTTGGAATGTCACCTTCTCCAGTTCAAGCTAGCATGACTAGTTAAGAGGAAACTACACTAGCCTACTGTAAACCCCCCTCCCCTTCCCTTCCCCTAGTTCCGCCCACCCCCACCTATTCAGTTCCCAACCTAGAGCCTTCCTCCACCCCGTCCTCTACCTCCTCCTCCGACTGCTACCTTCCTCACCCCTTTCTATTTCAAGTCCATCTTCCAAGGAAACCTTTAAACTACTAAGGGCCTGCTCAGCCGGGGTAGTTCAGGCTCGGATGGCCTCTACCTTGTTTTTCTCAAACTTGTTTCCCAGTTGTCACCAATCTCATCTCCTTTATTTTTAATCTTGCCCTGACTACCTCTTTATGCTCTCCCTGGAAGTCAGCCAAGGTGGTTCCTATTTTCAAAACTGGCAACCCCTCTTATCCGGCAACTATCATCCATAGATACATAGACAGTGTCGGCAGATAAGGGCCTATGGCCCACCTAGTCTGCCCATTTGAGCTTGTAAGTTCAGTTTGTTTTCCTAAGTCTGTTTCCTTACCCTGCCCTCTAGAATTCCTTTATGTCTATCCCATGCATTCTTAAATCCCGTGATTGTTTCAGCCCCACCACTTCCTCTGGCAGGTGTTCCACTTGTCCACCACCTGCTCTGTGAAGAAATTCTTTCTCATGTTTCTCTGAATCGCCCTCCTCCAACTTCATCCCATGCCCTCTAGTCCTGAAACATCTTTTTCGCTTAAAAATAGTGTCTTCCTGCACCCTGTTCCTCCCTGTAAGATACTTGTATGTCTCTATCATATCCCCTCTCTCCCTCCTCTCCTCCAGGGAGTACATGTTCAGTTCCTTCAACCTGTCTTCATAGGACTTGTGATGCAACCCATGCACCATCTTTGTTGCCCTCCTCTGAACCTTCTCTACCCTGTCTATGTCCTGTCTATGTCCTTACGTAGGTATGGTCTCCAGAGTTGTACACTGTACTCCAGGTGGGGCCTCACTAGTGTCTTGTATAGCGGAATTATGACCTCCCTTTTCCTGCTGGTGATGCCCCTGCCTATACATCCCAGCATCCTATTTGCTTTACCTGATGCCTTGTCACACTGTTTCCCTACCTTGAGGTCATCAGAGATGACAACCCCAAGATCCCTTTCCTGCTTGGTGCATGCTATATCCTCACCCCCAACTGATATATTGTGCCAGGATTTTTGTGCCCCATATGCATTATCTTGCACTTCTTTGCATTGAATTTCAACTGCCAAACCCATGACCATTCTCCCCCACCTCAGTAAGCTCCTTGAATGGGCTGTTCACTGGCAGCTGTCCGAGTACCTAGATAACTACAATATATTAAGCAACCAGCAGCATGGTTTCCATAGGCTCCACAGCACCACTACTGCCCTGGCTTTATTTACCAACCACATTCTCACAAATATGGACCATGAGGCATGCCACTGGTGCATTTTTCGTGGAACTACCTAAAGCCTTTTGATCTTGTTAACCATCCCATCCTCCTCTCCAAGCTTCACTCTACAGACTGTTCAGGGGACCACAAACTGGTTTCAGAGCTACCTCTCTGATTGCTCCCAATCTGTATGCATTGGCACTGCCACTTCTCCTGCAATGCAGGTCTCCTCTAGGGTACCCCAAGGTTCCATCCTGGTCCCCGGCTCTTTCGATATTTATTAACACTCTCTTCTCTCTCCTCCCTACGTGATCCCTCCTTTATCCGGATGACCTTGTTATCTTCCACAGTGACAAATCCTTCCACTCATATCCTCTGTCCTCTCCCAGAATTATTGCGCCGCTCAAAACAGGTTCACCTCTAACCTGATGCTGGTCAATGAAAAAAAAAACAAACAATGGCTACACTGTTTGGGTCTAAGCCATACCTAGCCAGAACCCTTAAAGCTAACTCCTCTGTGCTCATCCTCTCTCCCGATAGCCCTGCCCTTGAAGTCATCCCCTCATTCAAATGCTTGGAGGTTACACTCGACCCAACCCTCTCCTTCACCGATCATATAAATCTCGTAGTCCATAGGATCAATCAGAAACTTGGTGCTGTCTATCGCATCAAACATAAAAACATAGAAATTGCCAGCAGATAAGGACCGCTTGGTCCATCTAGTCTGCCCGTAAGCCCTTGCACTGGATTACTGCTTCCAACCCACCTGCTGCTGTACCTCCATGGTTCCCCTATGCCTGCCCCAAGCATGCTTGAATCCATCCACTGTGCTTGCTCCCATCACCTCCTGAGGCAGACCATTCCATGCATCCACCACCCTCTCTGTGAAGAAGAACTTCCTCATATTCCTTCTTAACCTCCCACCTTCCAATTTCATGCCATGCCCCCTTTTCTTGTGCTCCTATTGTATTGGAAAATGTCTCCCCCCCCCGCACCCTGTTTATACCCTTGAGGTAGCTGAATGTTTCTATCAAGTCCCCTCTTTCCCTCCTCTCTTCCAGCGAGTACATATTGAGGTCCCTTAATCTCTACTCATAAGCCTTATATTGCAAGCCCGTACCATCTTAGTCGCCCTTCTCTGGACCGCTCCAGCCTGTTAATATTCTTACGAAGGTGCGGCTCTAGAACTGCACACAGTACTCCATGTGAGGCCTGACCATGGTTTTATATAATGGCATCACTGCCTCCTCCTTCTGCTGGTGATACCCTGCCTATGCACCCCAGCATGCCACTGGCCCTCCCAGCTGCCTTAGCACTCTGCTTTGACATTTTCAGGTTGTCTGAAATAACAACCCCAGGTCCTTTCCTCCTTGTGACTGTCAGCAACCCCCAATCCTGCAGCTTTCCCAGGGTTTCTGTGCCCCAGGTGCATAATTTTGCACTTTTTGAATTAAACTTCAGTTACCAGTCCTCAGACCATTTTCAAGTTTCCCAGGTCCCTCCTTATTTTCACCATCCTCTGGGGTATCCATTCTGTTACAGATCTTGGTGTCATCTGTCAAACAGACAGACCTTTCCCTCCAACCCTTCTGCAATGTTACTAATGAAGACATTGAACAGGACTGGCCCCAGGACCGCAACCAAGGCACTCCACTAGTCACCCCCCTCTCCCCAGACTGCACCCCATTTACCACCACCCATCTGCCTCCTGTCTGTTAGCCAGTTTCTAACCCAGTTTACCACCCTGTCACCAATGCCCAGCCTACCCAGCTTGTTTATCAGCCTCCTATGTGGGACGGTGTCAAAGGCTTTGCTAAAATCAAGGTAGGCGACGTCCACTGCCCCACCATGACTTATCTCCTTTGTCACCTAGTCAAAGAAATCAACCAGATTTATCTGACATGACCTCCCCGCTGTGAATCCATGTTGTCTATGGTCCTTGGCTCCAATGGCTTCTAGATGCCCCACTATCCTTTCTTTAAGCAATGTCTCCATGATCTTCTCCACTACTGAGATGAGGCTGACCGGCCTATAGTTCCCTGCCTCCTCCCTGCTGCCGGATTTGTGTAGAGGGACCACATGTGCCGTTCTCCAAGCCTCTGGTACCACCCCCTGTGTTGAATGACTTGGTGAACATGGCTGCCAGAGGTTCTGCTATCTCCCTTCACAGTTCTCTTATATTCTTGGGTGTATGTCATCTGGTCCCATCACTTTGTCCATCTTCAATCTAGTGAGGTCCTGCAGGACTTTTTCCCCTGTGAATGGACTACTGTCCACCTCTTCAAACCCTTGGCAACTGCTGTACTGCTGTGGCCCCTGCCCCTTCCCCTCTTCTGTGAATACTGAACAGAAATATTTATTCAGTATATCTGCCTTCTCCATGTCACCCTCCTTGCATTCCCCTCCCTCTCCCTTGAGCCTTGCAACCCCCCCTTGTTTTTTCTCCTTTCGCTGATGTACCTGAAGAATGTTTTGTCCCCTTTCTTAACTGACTATGCTAAATCTTCCTCAGTCCGTGCCTTTGCTCTTCTTACTGCCTTTCCCGCTCGCTTCCCTCAGACACTCTAGGTACTACTCCCTGTCCTCCTCCCTTTGGGTCTCCTTATATTTCCTGAACCCTTTCCTTTTTGCCCTGACCTTTACCGCCACCTCTCTCGAGAACCACAGAGGCTTTCTCCTTCTCTTGCTTTTGGATACCAATCTGATGCATTCTGGCATACCACTACCAGTCTCCCAACTGGCCAAAACCAGGTAGTAGTAAAGCAGGGGTCACCTCAGCAAGGGAATTGCTGCCCTCAGATGTTGGTATGTGGTGTGTGTGGTGGCACACTGGCTGGCCCAGAGCAGAAAATGCTGAGGAAAATCCCCAATCAGTTAGATGGTTTTCTGACCTCTGCAGGGCCCACTCCACTAACTAGGAGAGCTCCAGGATTTCTGCATTGTGGGGAGACAGCCTCCATACACCTGGCCCGGGGATCCATGAGGACACTTCAAAGCCAGGAAAGTCCTAGGAAGGTGGGTTATTGGGCTGGGAGGTTCAGGGATGAAGGGTGCCAGCCAGTAGACAGGAGAATAAATAAATGTTAACAAAACAAATAAAAAGAATATTTTAAAAATAAAAAAAAAAAAACTCTTAAATTGTGCATGTGAGGCTCTGCTGTGGTTTTTTTGAAGTCTTCACCAGTACATACAGTAAATCTTGGTGCTAATTCAAGCACTCATCATCGAGATTCAACCATAAGTGTCCCCTTGGTGCCAATTCAATCAATCCTCACTGAGATTCAACCAATACAAGAGGCACCTTGGTGCTGCTTCAACCAATCATCATTGAGCTTAAACCATTACAAGAGGCACCTTGGTGCTACTTCAACCAATCATCATCAAGATTCAACCATTACGAGAGGTACCTTGGTGCTTATTTAAGCAATCATTATCAAGATTTAACCCTTAAAAGAGGCACATTTTGTGTGTTCTCTGCTAATCGGATGCCCTGTGATAACAATCAAGTAAAACCATGGGAGTTTGAAAGTTCAGACTTACAAGTCGAAGACGAGGTAATGGAAACCTTCTTCAGAAATGCTGTCATGGAGCCGAACTGCAAGGAAAGAAACAACTGGTTACAGAACAAATAGTTTAGTTTCACACGATACAAAACTACACTTCCTAAAGGGGGGGAAAAAAGGTTAGGGGGAGGGGCTTATTGGATAAAGAAAATCTCATCTGCAAATTTCTGGGGAACAGAAAGCACTGAACAGGGAATATGCCATGGGTTGCCTCAAAATAAATGATTTATTTTTAGTTTCAAGGTTTGACCTCTTGACCTCACGAGCTGCAGAACCACAAGGGAATTCTAAAGACGTCAAACCCTGAAACAAAAAATAAATCATTTATTACGAGGCAATCCATTTCGTATATCATTTATACATTGAGACTGCAGAGCTATGATGATAAGGTAGTCTGGAATGTTGAAATATACTGCATAATTCTAGAAAGAGCTGGTGAAGTTTGAGTGAAAATACCAATTGTGTGAGCTAGAGTGTCAAGAAATGATTTATAGTATATAGTTAGCCCCTACTATGTACGGATTTCCATACATACAATTTTCTTGTTGTGATACAGTTCAAAGGTCATGCAAAGTTGTGGTTTTGTTCTGATGTCACAACAATACCACAACAACTTTTCAGTCTTGATGTCAGTGTGTGACCGTGACTGACTAAACACGCAGCTTTCTTAACAAAGTTAAGCAAAAATGGCTGCAACCATTTAGCAGGCGGGTGGCTGAAGCACTTTTGATAAGGAGAGTTGTGGATGGCTGTGTGGTCCTTAGGTTTTTTTTCACTGCATTTAAAAAATTTTTTTTTTTTTTTTAAACGGTCTGGCTCTATGTCATGAATGTCAAGTGAGGGTTCCAGTTTTCAGACAATGAGGTGCCGGAGTGAGCGGAAGCACTGAGACAATGTTCGTTAAGAGCCTTTGGAAGAATCAGCAGTATTACACTGCATTTTTCAAAAGGAGAAACCATATACTATATAAACCATACATTATATAAAATACACAAATCAGTATGTCGTCATCACATCCCCTCAATGGAAATACATATATTTCCAGTCCAGCTCTGCATGCCACAGAAATAAATGCACTTACTGGACAAGTTTCTTCTGCCAGTCGTGTGTGTGAGTGAGAGAGAGCGCACTTGCGCGGTGTATGTGTCTGTCTGTATGCATGCATGTGTATCTATACACTGTAGGTGGGAGCCAAACCATACAGATAAGTGATTTGTGCAACATATGTGAGAGCCAAAACTTAAATACAGACAATTTATTTTAGCCACCGAAACATTCAAAATGAAAATAAATCATTTATTTAAATGTTACGTGAGTCATCAGCATTTATTTCCACTTTAGGTGGATCACAAGGTAGCTCTTAACCCATAGGGAAAGTAGCTTGAACAAAGCCTGATGACATCACAATGGCCTCTGCTGCACTCAGAGCAGTGAAATCAAACAGAAACAGTGATATCTCCATTAAAGGAACAAATCTGAAAGCTCTGCAATTTAAAATACATTGTATAAATTGGACACATGAATAGCCTCCCTCAGAATATGACATTTCATCACTTGAGAGGGAAGAGGACTTTGGTTCCATGTCATAACATAGAAGAAAATGACAGTGACCTCTACATCGGCAAGTACACATCACCGAAAACAAAACCAGCAAATGTGCACAACAGCGGATCTAAAGTCAGCGACGGTCCGCTTTACATGCTATGGATGAGATACCATATTACTCTTTTTATGCAGGGAGGATATGCCCCCCACACCCTCCTTTCTTTTTATAATCAACACGGGGGCTGACACTGGTGGAATGGAGAGAACTTAGGAGGGGGCTACTCGAGGGCGGGGGACCATTCACCACAAAAAAAACGCATCTCAAGGAACAAAATAAAAAACAAAAATAATTTAACTGCCTACAACACACAAAAACACTACCATACCAAGCCAGCCCCAAACCCAGATCCACCTGCACTGCAGGCACGCACTCTCACCACCACACCAACCAGCCAGCTGGGAACCACCTCGCCAAACCCCATCCCATATACCCATTTCCTGCATCTCCCTCTTCCGTTCACTCTCCTCTACAATCGCCTTTCTTCCCCTCTACCATCGCTATAACCACGCTGCGCTACCCTTTCACACTAGCTAACATGACAGGCAGACAAACTGAGTCATTCAAAATTGAGACACTCAATTTGAGTTGCCTTTGGGCCCGCCCAGTAGTGCTGAGGGTTGAGGTGCTGCACACCACACCTTGCGCCACGCCGGCGACCGGGTTTGGAAGCGAGCTTGGCTGCGGTGGTAGGCAGGAGGACAAGATTGAGCATCCAGAGACTGCTCTCCTGTCCTGGGAGGGAGGGGGCCCTGATCTCGTGGCTCCCGGCGGCAGCCGAGCACAGCAAGTCTGGCATCCAGCAACTAGGGGGACTGGCTGTGGCGAAGGGACCGTGGGCGCACATCGAACATGTGCGCTTGCACTGGATGCATTGCACGTCCGAGCCTGGGGGGGAAAAGGTAAGCAGAAAATCCCCTCCCTCAGGTATAGGTGAAAGCACCTCGGCCCCAGACCACACTCCCTTCACCGGGTGCTCTCCTCTCTGTACCCCCCTCACTCCCTTCTGGCACTCAACACTGTAGATAGAGCACCCAGGGTGGATAGGGAGGCCCCTCCCTGGGGGGGTTCAGATCTTGGGGGTCATGTCAGGACGGAGCTGGGAGAGAGAGCAGCATCTCAGGTGGGAGGTAGAGACCGGAGGTTGGGGTTGCTGGAGAGAGTTCCCTGAGGGAAGCAGAAATAACTGAAAAAAAAAAATCGAGTCGGCCTCATAACGGTATACTCAGGACCTTCATGACTCATGAAGGTAAATGGCATGTTCTGAGTTAGGCCATTGTGTACCCCATACTCGTAATTTATACAACATGTATGTACTGAAAAATAACAAGATAAAAACTATTATATTGACTCAACATAGCAAAATAATACTATCTTGCAAAGTAGGGCATCTCACAATTCATACTGATATCACAAGAGCCACTGTACAGCACTGACGCAAGCAGTTGAACTCAAATAAAAACAGCTATATCTTCACACAAACAGGCATAACTAGTAAATTAATGCTGTATTAAATCAAAAATGCAACAGTCCGATTCAAAATACACAGTTTATCATCACTCGTGAGGGAGCAGGATTTTCATAACTCTCTCTCGTAGCTCTGCCGCTCATGAGTTATGGTCCTGTCCCCTCATACATGATGATAAATTGCATATTTTGAGTCAATATATTGTACATACAGGGGATATGACATGGCCTTACTGCAGATATCATTACTTACCGTCATGAGAGGCTAATGATATTACGATACCTCACAAGTGACAAAGCCATGTCATCTTCTGTTTAGGCAGACACATGTTTTGGGCTAAACATGACTGGAAATGTGTAGAAAAGTGTTTGTGACTTTGGAATTTGTGACTTTTGGCTTCCTTTACAGTTAAAGTACTTATCTGGGAGTGGTTTCCGAGATGTAGAATGACTTCTGTTTAACTCATTAAGCCCCACAGCTTTACATTACGGCCAGTACACAATGGAAAAGTCCGATGTACAATTTGTTTGTTTTTGCCTTTTTGGAGGCATTTGTTTGCCAAAAAAGTAAACAAATTGAAAGTTCTGTCTCTTTTTGTTGACTATAAGAAAATCTAAATGCTATCTATAAATAAAACACCACTCATTCTGTAAATATTTGTATGCAGAACAACTTTTGGGCTCACAGTAACATACTGTCATCTTTTGTTTTACTGTTATTCACAATTGTTCATCAAAAAAGTTTAAACAAATTTAATTGTCTGCCTTTTTTTTTGGATTATTAAAATAAAATCTTAAAGGTATCTATAAATGAAACATTCATTCATTTTGTAGATATTTTTCCGCTGAGCAACTTATGTGCTCACAGTACCATGATATCATTTTTTATTTTAAAGTTACTTGTATTTCTTTGTCAAAAAAGTGAAAAAATTTGAATTTTCTGCTATTTTTGCTGATTATAAAAAACTCTAAAAGATGTCTAGAAATGAAACACCACTCATTTTGTATATATTTTTGTGCTGAACAACGTTCCTGCTCACAGTACTATGCTATTATTTTTCGTTTTAAAGTTATTCATCTTTTTTCGTTGAAAAAGTGAAAAAAAGAATTTTCTGCCTTATTTTTGCTGATTCAACTTCACTGGCTTCAGTGTGGCACTTGGCTATTGTGATGTCATCAGCGCTGTGAAGGCTGCATTCTGACTGGTTCAATATGCACTGTGACACACCCAACTTTGCAAGATATTATCTTGCTATGTTACGTCATTGTGACATATCCTACTTTGCAAAATAATATTATTTTGCTATGCTATGTCATTGTGATGTATCCTACTTTGCAAGATAATATTACGTCATTGTGGCATTTCCTACTTTGCAAGATAATATTATCTTGCTATGCTGTGTCAAGATAACACTTTTTATCTTGCTATTTATCCTAACACCTATGTTGTATAAATAGGGATTATCCCATGAGGTAGCTTCAAATATGCATGTTATGTGGTTTGGAATGTTAATATTGCACACTTGCATGCGTGCTGCAGTCATGAGTGTATAGTAGCAATAAAAGCAACATTTCAAAACAGAAAACATGCGTATTTGAAACTACCTCGTGGGATAATCTGTGTCTACCATGGGAGTCCCCATTTTTTTATTAGTTTTCATGTATCTATTACATTTTAAAATAAAAATGTCATGTGAAGAAATAAAACATTTTTATTCAAATTGTTTGTGTGTTCTTTTTATCAGCCATATGTGTGATTGTAGCCAAATGTCGGTATTCAACACATTTGAATTTAAATATGTAAACTGATGTACTATTTGGTAGTTAAACCAAGCCAACACATTGTGATCTGGACCCAGGTCCATCACAACTTTTGGTTGGATGCATGGACCTGATTGGACCTGCTGTTGCCAAGATTGCCCAGGTTCCTTGAGGAGTGGGGTCTTCCCACTGGCCTTGAAAGAGGCCTTGGTTAGACTCCTACTAAAGAAACCCTCATTGGACCCAGACTGTCTCGTCAACTACAGGCCGGTCTCTAACCTCCCATTTTTAGGGAAGGTTATAGAAAAAGTGGTGGCAAGTCAGCTTGAGGAGTGACTTGCCTCGTCCTCCACCTATGAGATTTTCCAGTCTGGGTTTAGGGCTGGGCATAGTACGGAGACCACCCTGGTGAAGGTGCTTAATGATCTCCTAATAGCGAGAGACAGGAGAGATCGTTCCATCTTAGTCCTCCTGGATCTCTCAGTGGCATTTGACACTGCGGACCATGAGGTGCTGCTTGACTGACTGCGGTTCTGATGTGGCCTGTCCGGTAAGCTCATCAAAAGGTTCAGGTCATACCTGACAGGTAGAGTGCAGAGGGTAGTGATGGGGTTGGCCTCATCTAGCCCAAAGCCTCTAACCTGTGGTGTTTCGCAGGGGTCGGTCTTGTCGCCCTTATTGTTCACAGTGTATATTTTGCTACTGGGAGACATTATCAGGCGGCATGGGCTGGGTTTTCACTGCTATGCAGATGATACCCAGCTATACTTGTCATATGCACCAAGTAACCAGATGGTGGTCTCTGTATTTAACAACTGCCTGTTTGAGATCCAGACTTCAATGTTCCATAACTGGTTGGTACTCAATCCAGACAAGACGGAGGTGCTGGTGGTGAATACAGGTCATCGTGGGGGGGATGGGGGTCTATGGAAACCCCCAATCTTGTACTGGGGGGTGCCACTGACCCCATCCGAACAGGTGAAGAATCTGGGTGTGATCCTCAACAGCGGCCTGACATTTGATGCTCAGGTGTTGGTCATTGTTAAGAGTGGATTCTATCATCTGAGGAACATTGCCCAGATTCGGAACCTGTTACCCACTGAGGACCTAGCCTCACTAGCACATGCTTTCACAATGTCTAGACTGGATTACTGCAATGCCCTGTACCTAGGGCTATCTGGAGGTAACCTCCGCCAACTGCAGCTGGTGCAGAACACGGCGGCAAGATTATTGACGGGTGCTAGTAGGTATGATCATATTATGCCTGTCCTCCGTGAACTGCAGTGGCTGCCGGTTAGGTGGAGGATTGCCTTCAAGGTTGGATTGCTGATCTATAAAGCCCTACACAAAGGGGGACCAGTCTACCTGCAAGATCTCCTTGTGCATCACCGTCCATCCTGGGCTCTCCGTTCCACCAAGGGTTGCCTCCTTAGCGTTCCTAGGGTTAGGCTGCGTCACTCTTGGTGATAGAGCATTTTTGGTGGCTGCACCTACCCTACGGAACTTACTACCTAAACAGCTGCGGGAGGCATCCTCGATGGATACCTTCAAAAAAAGGACTAAAAACGTATTTATTTAGCAAGCCTTTTAATTTGTAGATAGTATGAATCAGATTTGAATCGATTGGAGAGATAGTTTTATATATATTATGATGTATGGATACTGCTGTTTGTTTCAGCTTTGTACTCTATGCATATTTTAAAATTGTTGTGTTTTAATTGTGAAGCACTCTGAGTCACTGGAAAGGGGGGCTGTAGAAATAAAGTATCTACCTAAACATTCTTCTGTTGAGCGAGAAAATAAATGTCACTGAATGGATTAAAAGCTCTCCCTCTTCCTCCATGATTGCTGCACTGCCGTCTGTATTCAGACTAGCAGCCTGCCCACCAACATGCTGACTGGTTCCTTTTTGTGTAAGAAATCCACTGGATGGCTTGCTGAAACGCACAATTGCAGCTGGTGGGCAGCACTGTAACTCTGAATACATGGGGAAGTAGCAGTTAAAAGGTTTAGAAATGGCAAGTTTTGATGTACTCAGCCTTATTTGGGCTGGCTTTTAAATTTTTTTTTTTTTTTTTTTTTTTAACAATCTAAGGTCAAAAATTCAGACAGATAAAGTGACTGCGCTAGAGGGAGACAACAGTTCAGCTGTCAGGGATCCTGCATGGGTGAACTCTGCTTTCAGTAGTGCTGTAAGCTCTGTGATCATCAAAACAGCAGCAGCAGTGAGATTTTTAAATTGCAGGTAGTTGGAAAGATTGAAATACTTCTATGTTTGATCTGCTTATTTTTTTGTTGTATACAGTAACGTGGTATTTATGCTGTGTACTGCAAATGCTCTCCATTTACTGTTACGGCTACGGTGATTGACTAATTTTGAAATGGACAACTGTTTAATGCAGGGGAACAGCATTTCTAAAATCAAATCAGTCTACTTCTTATTTTTTTTCCATGTTTCACTGTTATACTGACGCTATGAAGAGAGCAGATTCTGGTATAGTAAATGAAATTGACATTTTTTTTTTATAGGGACATTTATCCCCTAACTGCCGGTGAGGCTCGGTGGCGGCGTACTGACCATCCGTACCATCCCCCCCTTTTTGCAGGGATCACAGGGCATGGCAGGGGGTATGGTTTATTTTTCCATAGCTACTAGCAGTGGGAAGCCCTAATCCCCCCCTCTGAGAGCGTCGGCATGAAGGACTGGCATCCAGGCAGAAAGCCATGTAGAGATACGGCTTCCGCCAAATGCCTAACAGCACTCTCCCCTCCCAGCAGCGTCTGCTGGTCGGATCGGTGCCCAACCCTCCCTCGGAGAGGAGAGCTGCCTAATGACGGCTCAATCCAGCTCCTCTCCCCCCCCCGCCGACCTCAATGGACCCGGGCTCGTTCCTGAACCCGGGCTGCCAGTGCAGCGCTATGTGCAGCATCCAGCATCTCAACCCTCAGCGTCAACAGGCCAGCCTGAAACTGACATTGTCTTATGTGACGGATAGTCTACTGTGCAAAACAACATAGCTACTGGGCAAATAACCTGATCTGTGATGTTATTTGCACAGTATCTATCTCTTCAGTGCAGCTTCCATATATTAGGTTTGCTTGGAGTCCGCCAAATGGAATCACACTAATTGGATTCCAATCCGATTTTCGCATTTAGGATTTCTGGATTTGCAGTCCTAAAATACTAAATCTTTTTTTTGTTTGTTTTGTTTTGTAAATATGATTTTTATTGAAGAATGAAGCATCACTTAATTTGAGAACATTCATTTGAGAACATTTTGGTTCACATGAATATCGAAGCTGGAGGGTTAATACATAAGAGAAAAACCTTTTTTTACATTCTCCAGAGGCTTTGTACATGTCTAGCAACAGAGTACTCAAATTTCATAACCTTTGCAATGAGCATTAGAGTATTTTCGCAGATGGCACCATTTGATTCCATGCAGGTTTTTGCAGATTTGTCACCAACCTGGAAAGATTCCCCACGCGTCACTGCAAAGGGCGGCCCACAGCCCCAGCCTCCCGGGTACAAAATGTGGATCTGCTTGTGTCATGTAGAGAGCCCGTTTCTGCCATTTGGCTAGACAGAGAGCCCACTGTCGTGGAGCTCTGCAGTCACACATTCCAATCTATAAATATTAAGAACGGTTGACCTCCATTCAGCCACAGTGGGTATCTCCTTAGACATCCATCTTCGTGTTATAGCCTTTTTAGCCACTAACAGATATACTGGCAATAGTGCCTTGTGCCAAGGAGGATGGTGCTGTGGAAAGATAGATGAGAGTCATTTCTGTAGTGAGCTCTATTCGTTCTCCCAAACAGCCCTGCAACCCCCTCTCCTCCGGAGAGAACATCAAAATGGCATTAGCATTGGACAGATCCAGAATATATGGCCCACGTCTGCCAGCTTACAGTTGCAGTCTCCCCAGCAGGAGCCATATTGATCTGGTAGATATTTCAACACAGTCGCTGGGGAGTGAAAGAACCTATTCCTGCACTTCCATGCAAACTCCCTCCGTGTACTGGAGAACGTTAGTTTAACAGCCTGGAGAGTGGCTTCTGTCCAGGAGACGCATGACACTTCCAAATCCAGGTCCGCATTCCACCTCTCCAAGATCGATGACGTGGAATCTCCCAGGACCTCCCTCAAACTTTTATATATTCAGCCAATCAGGTGTCCTCATGAGTTACCTGCCAAATAATCAATAATTATTTTTAGAAAAGGGGGTATTGGGGAAGATAATTTAGATTCAGTTGAACGTTGCCGTAATATTCCTAACTTGTAAGTACCGAAAAAAATTCCCCGCTGGAGTCCATAATCTTGTATTTTATCAAAGGGAAAAATCCCTGTCTCTCCTAAGAACTGATAAACATAAGTCAATCCCACCCTTCGACATCAGGTTAAGGCTAAATCAGCTTGGGTTGATACAAAATCCTCATCCTTTGAGAGCATCCTGCAACAGAAAAAAAATCTGCTTAAATTTTGGATGCCATTTTATCAAATGTCACACTCTCAAGGCATTAGCGGATATTTGAGTAAAATGGTTTGGGGGGGGGAGATCTACCCACCTGGTTACAAATAAAATCTTTTCTATATGATGTAGGTCGTTAATGGTGAATTCAATTACTTTCCATGGGGCTGTGCATGTGGAGGTTAGCCACAGGAAGGGCACTCTAAGAAAGGCCGCCCTGGCATATAGTTCAATATCTGGTAAAATTAACCTCTCCTTGAGCCAGGGACAACTTTAAAATCGATAAGTGAATTCTAGGCCTCTGCCACCCCACCCCCCCCAAAACAAAATTAGAAATCATTCTATTCCAGGACTGGAGGTAAAAAATGTGCCAGAAAGTAAGAAATATTTTGGAAAAGATATAGCAACAAAGGGAGTATGTTCATGCGAATAATTTCAATACACTGAAAAAAAGTTAAATTAAGCTTGCCCCATTTGTTAAGATTCGTTTGGTGCGGAAGCGCTAAAGGTCCAAAGTTAATGACATCCATATATGTGGGATAGACAGTTCTGGAGACAACGCTGTCACAGCAGGACGTTGTCTGCAAATAGAAAAACCTTATATTCCTCCCCACCCAAGGTGATGCCCTCTATCTCGACCTCACTCCGTATGGCTGCTGCTAAGGGTTCCATATAAAGCACGGAACAGAAATGGGGAGAGAGGGCACCATCTAGTTCCACTCCACAGGGGGACAGGAGAGTAAAGACCCCCATTAATATGAACATAGGCCTGCTGGACACAATAAATATTTTTGATCCATTTAAAGAAAGAATCAGGGAAGTGAAAGTTCGACAGTGTGTCCCATGAAAAAGGCCAGGACACCCTGTTGAAACTAAAATCGTAAATCTTAAACTGAATCCTATTTTTAGATAGGCATTTAGGATTTAAGATTTCAAATCCAAATCATAAATCCACTGTTTAGGTCCATTTAGGATTCAAAATGGAATCGTATTAGGCTTCGGAAGTTTCTAAGATCTTAAATTCAAAACCCAGATCGGAATCAGCTGATTCCAAGCCTTTTTTAATTTTTTTATTTATTCTCTCCTCATCTGGGGGCTGTTACCTATGGTTCCCCCCAAAATCTGTCTGGTCCCGCAGCCCCCGCACCACTCCAAGTACCCATTCTTGAACCCCTGCTCCGTTCCTCTCACTGGTTGCATCACGGCGGGTACTTACCCCACCACTGCGGAAGCCGGGGGTCAGGATCCGGAAGCAGCATCTCAAGTCAAAGTGACGCAACGCTGGTGGACCATACTTCATGTAGCATGCCGAGAGGATATTTGCTCTGTTAAGTCCCCGTTCCCTACTACGGGCATGCAGAGGCATCAACGACAATGTTGGGTGTGCTTCCACGCACCACACGTCCGATACCGCCCATGCCATCCCAATAATGAACTTGCTTGCAATGACCCACAGCCACTGCCAGGAGCCAGCACAGCCATGAGTATCCCACCCTACCCTCCCCGGAGAAGGAGAGCAGTCCCTGGGATGCTCAATCCTCCTCTCCCAGGCCAACCCCCAACGACCTAAGCTCATTCCCGAAGCTGGGTTGCCAATGTGGTGCAAAGTGTGGCATCCAGCGCCACCGGGCTGGCAATTCCAAGCATCCCTAATTTATATCTATCTCTCTGTCTATCATAGACACACACACATGCAATGGGTATCTGTGTGTACAAGGCAATATACCAGTGAAGGGAGCTCATGAGATAATTAATTAGCCTTGAGTCAGAGGAGCGAGTGACAGTACTTACCTCATGTGCTCCCCTTAAGAGTATACTCCAGTTGTCTATTATTTATTTTATATAATACATTTGGATGGTCAATGTTAACTTTGACTGTAATTGTTATACAGGGAAAGGTTACACAGATAAGTAACTGCTAATCATTTCTTTGGGGGTTGGAAGTGAAATCCAACCCAATTATTATATACATCAATCCAGTTTTTTTTAACACTTTATTTTCCCTGGGTAACTCAACCAAGAAGCAACACCTCAGTTGGAAAGAAAAAAACTCTTATCTCAGTAAAGTGTAGCGGTCACCCTCACAGAGCAAAGAGCTGAATGATAAAATGCTTGCCAGCATAAAGACCCTTATACCCAATAACACAATAACGCTGACAGAGTACTTCAATATGCCAGGCATAGACTGCGAGAGCTTAGTGGGTAGCACTAGTCTTGAAAAAGACTTTGTAGAGACGGTGGCAATATTAAGTATAGTACAGCAGGTAAAAAGAGCATACGAGGAGGGAAAATATACTGGATCTTGCACTGAATACTATGGAAAATGAGATATGGGAAGGTAAAGTTGATGAATCCCTTGGAGGAAGTGACCATAACATGGTGAACTTCAAAAATCAGTAGCTGTAGGAAAAGGAGGTCACAACAATTAAGAGATCTGACAAAGCTAATTTTAACCAGATGAGAGAGAAACTAAGATCCTGGAACTGGCAAAACGATATGGCAGACAAAAACCTACATGATAGCGCCGGCCTGGTGGCACTGAGGGTTGAGGCACTGGACGCCACACTGGCAACCCGGGTTCAAAAGCGAGCTCAGGTGCCGGGGGTTGGCAGGGGAGGTATCGGATTAAGTACCCGCTGGGCTGCACTCCTATCCGGGGGGGGAGTCCTGGGTTGTCCGGTGCACCAGCAGCCCCTGGTGGAGACCAGAGGCATTGCCGAGCACTAGACTGCATGTAATCAGCGTCACCTGACCTGGCAGGGTTGCCGTGCACCACAAGGTCAGGATGTGCACCACGCATAGGGGGAGGGAGGGAGGAAGGAGGAGGATACACTAATGGGGAAAAAGCCCCTCCCACCAGATAGGCGGTGGCTCCTCCAGTGCCACCACCGCCACTCGCCCAACGCTGGTTCTCCGCCACTGCCCCTTTGATCTCCCTGGGGCTGCAGCCCCCGTGTCCCCGGGGAGTTGTAATGTCCTTGAAGATGGCAGGGAACACAGCGGGTGGTAGAGCGGCTCCAGAGAGAGAGGTAGCCCGAGAGAGCTCCGGTTGGGAAGGAGAGAAACAGACTCAACAAAAAAAAAACAAAAAAAAAACTACATGATAAATGTGAATGCCTGAGCACTTAAATAAGGGAGTTGGTGGAATGAAATGTATCAGAAGGGGCAAAATACAACAAGCTGGGGAAGGTCATTGTATAGTGGCCTAGGAAAATAAGAAGACTACTCAGGAATAGGAGTCAGCTGTAAGTTAACCCGTTCTTACCGGTAGCGCCATATGGCATTGGAACCATCCACTGCTTACACGACCCAAAATGGCCACACAAGATACAATGAGTTTTAACTGGTACAATTCAACTGGCAGAACTAGATGCTGCCATAAAAAAATGTACAAAATAATATAGCAGCTGGCCTAGATGGGCAGCCCTCTGAAATTATTTTTTTTTTTGCGCCTCCTCCTCCTCAGCCGGACCCCATCTGCCTGACACTCTCCTCAGCCCCATCACCCATCATCTCTGGGGCTCACCCTCCCGCTGCCTTACAGTTCCCCATGGACTGCCCCGTGGCAGGGTCTCCTGGGATCCCCGCTGTCCTGGGAGGAGGCTGGTATGGGATGTGGCAGTGGGAGCCCAGTAGACAGTGCAGGGCCTGCAAGGGAGCATGGCATCATCCCACATCGCCTCGGCATTTTTGCACCTGTTTTCTGCCCCTCTCCCCCAGCACCTCAGTGGGCTAGGACCGAGGACACACGCAATATGTGCATTTCAGTCATAGGTGCTTTCCCTCCCATGCCGTGGTTCCGGTTACACTACCACTTGTGGTCACAAAGGTGGTAGTGTCACAACGGAGTCAGCAAACCTCCCTCCTCAGAGGAGGACAGCGTCCTGTAGGACACACAATTCTCCTCCCCCCAGCCGACCCCCTCGTGAGTGACCAGAGTCTGTTCCCGAACCCGGGTCACCAGTGTGGCGGCAGGTGAAGCATCAGTGCCTGAGCCTTCCACAACACCGGGCCGGCTAGCCCTCTGAATTTTATTAAAAGTTCCGAATATTACTTGGGCCCACCCTGCAGTTTCTTTATAACCATTTCCTAAGTACAGAGTTTTCTCTTCATCCATGGTGCAAGCTGTCTTGCTTTTCCTCTGTAAAAATGGGAATAAGACTTTGTTACAAAACTGGAGACCTCATGGGTCATGAGCATGGATCAGAAACTCCTGTCCAGAATATTAGCACAACAGCTGTCTGCGGTCTCACCACTGATTATATCCTGCTTACAGACATGTGCTATTCCTCAACAATGGTACATATATGACAATTTGGTATTGCCAGAGGAGCTTATGGAGAGAGGTAGGTAGGAAGGGCTCAGTTGATGACTTCATGCTCTCTTTGTGCCAGGCTAAAGCCTTCAAACAAGTCAACCATGAATTCTTGTTTGGAGCACTTGAGCAATATGGAACTCCTCAAGTCTTTATCAAATGGACTAGAACATAAGAATGCAGTGATGATACCATTTGTAAACTCATGGCAAGGTCGCTTGGTTACAGTGCTCAGGAGGGTAAAACAGGGTTGCCCTCGGAGCCCTAATTTATACATTTATTCCACTGATCCACTTCTCAGGATGATACAGGAAAATCACAATATCTCGGTGCTCTGTCTCTTCCCTGATTCAATAGAGTTGAAAGTCTTAGCCTATGCAGGTGACCTCAATGTCATACAGAGTAATCATCAGTCAGGACAAGAAGTTAGAGAAATTACTGAGCAACATTCCGTAGTGGTTGATTCCAGTATGAATTATGATTAAAGCACTGCTATACGGATTGGTACTCCCTGGATTAGGGCTATTCCCTCACAGGTGGCTGGTATTAATATAACCTTGGAAAAATCTTGGGCATCATGTTCAGTCATCCAAATAAAGCTTTGCTGAACTGGCAACTTTGCTTTCAGGTGGCAGAGAGAAAACTGGCGGTATGGAAAAGCAGAAGCCTTTCTAAATTTAAACGTGTGTATCTAATTAAGTCATTATTAGTCCTTATTTTATTTTTCTTAGTTATATCACCCCCCCCCATGGAAGTAGAAGCACAAGCACAGGTATATAGCATATTTTTTCAGGGACTCTGTGGGTACAGATTAAACCCAATTAAAAGGGAAATAACTGTACAATGTGGCATTAGCATAGCACATCCAATAGCTTTCTTTTATAGTCTTTTTTTTTATTTAGTAACTTTAGCCCTGTTTTACGTAACTGCTCTAACCTTTGAGTCATCCAGGTAGAAGACTGGCTAGTGCCCTTCCAATCACAATGGAATACTGGTAACTTTATCTGTGTCAGGAAAGAATATTTTCACTTGCTGCCACAGTACATTAGGCATGCCTTTTTGAAAAATAAAACCTGCAGCATGACACCAGGCTGATGCTGCTACTAAGACTAGGAAACACATTTATGGTTTGATTACACAAGAGTGTTGGAAAAACTATCAAGTGATTACTCTTTTGGATGCTACCAATCAACTGGTTGATCCTAGGCTTCCCAGAGCCACGTGGGACATTGTGTGGTTGGGCATTCATCGGAAAATGTATGTAAGAGATTCCCTAAAGCATAAAAAAACTAGAGGAAAGAGAAAGAACAGCTACATAAGAATTTATTGTAACAGTAGATTTTTGAGAAACTCTCCTCCATTAGGTCACACCTTTGGATCTATAAGCAGTCAGCATGAGGATTACATGGAAATGTTTGCTACGCGTGGGCCAGCCATAAAGACATGCTACATCTACATGTATATGGAAATGGGTGATCCCGTCACTCCTCATTTCCTCGCTGGAGATTAGCCTTGGAGGACCTCCAGCCATGGGGAACCGTGAAATGAGACCAGCGCCAGGCATACAGTGAGAGGCATGGGGCCAGATACAGGATGCCATGGAGTAAGGTTTTAGGCACAACATCTGATATGGTTCCACCAAGCCGCTTTGACAAGAAATCTGTCGAATGGCATTACAGTGATGGCACAATGCTGACAGTTGGCACTGTACTGTCAGTGAAACAGAGTGTTTTTTGTGGGAAGCATTGCCCCCGCACCCCCCCACAATTTATGATTATCAAGTCCGAGTTGGAGTTATTTCAGTGAGGGGACGTACACACTGGAGAAAACAGTGTCAGTGTACTGTGGACCATTACACTGAACTGCCGATTTTGTCGCTGTAATGGTATTCGCAGTATTACTGTCACTGTTTCAACGGTATGTGATCTGATCTAACCCTCACTGAAAGCAAAAAAGGGGAACGAGGGAGGGACAGTATGGCCTAATGTAGGTGATTCTCTTGAAGATCTACTGTTATGGTAAGTTCTTATGTAACTGTTCTAAATCAAGGCTATCTCCCTCATTAGGCCACACCTTTGGAACAATTCCCAAGCAGTACCAAGTGCACTGGGAGGATGGCACAGCCTGATATATGATCAGGACAAAAGGCCATGCAGTACAGCAAGCCCAAATCCCGCATGTCTACAAGAGACAATGTCCAAACTGTAATGCTTAGTGAAAGTGTGAACACTGATCCATGTGGCTGTAGCACACGTCAGCAGCAGAGGCAGAGACATTTTTGAAACAGGCAACAGAAGTGCATACCCCTTGTGCAGTGACCACAAACACCAGGAAATTCCTTACTGTACTTCCTACAAATGTGCCAGTCAGACACAGGAGTGCCCTCTTTCCTGGGGTGAAGGAAACAAAAACCTGAGCAGACTTTCTTCAGTTCTTGGTACGAGTAATACAGTATTGTAGTATTCCATGTACATCCAAAGTATTGAACAGTGCCTCACCCTGGTTGGCATTCTCAGGATTAATATACAGGAAGGTGTATCATTTGATTCAGATGCTACCAATTTTATCTCTGAGCTTGTCCTACTGGGTTTCTCTGTTATACATCCCCCTTACCTGCAGCATAGGAGTGAAGGAGAAGCTGTAATTTATAGATCTGCCCCGAGAGGGACGGCAGGCTTGGCAGAGGAGCAGGGTTCCTTTGAGTGTGCAACCACGAGAAGTGTGCGAGGCCTGAACTGTAATATCCTCCTGGAGTACTGCCCCCCAAGGTGGTGGAGGCAAGGAGTTTTTGGAGAACTTTTCAGACCTGGTGTCTGCCAGCTACTGGATTCCCCCAGGCTGTTGGTCCTGGGGGATTTCAACTGCTGGGTAGATGCCGAGGAGGATAAAATCATTATGGAACTGCTTAAACTAATGTATCTGCTGGGTTTTACTCAGCATATTTGGTCTGTTACACATGCGGGAGGCCACATACTAGACTTTTTTTTTTTACACCGCCAGGGTGGTGACTGACAATCCACAGGCTGAATCTGGGGTTTGGTCAGACCACTATGCCATTTCTTTTGGACTGTTAGCCCCCCAGAGTTTGTCCGCCCCTTCAGAGATGGGCCACAGTAGATCCTGGGGAAGGCTCACTCCCAATGTATTTTGCAAGATTATGCACACTTCTGGCATTACTGCTGCTTCCTCTAGGAGTGTCACTGAATCAGTGGAGTTTTTTTTTTATAACAGTATCCTGTCTTCTGCTTATTTATTTATTTAAAGTTTTACCAGAAAGAACATAATGAGCAGCAAGTGCTTGTTTCAGATGTGTCCGGGTGGGGGTGGGGGTACACAAGTAGCACACAGAATAGGTGCATTAATACAGTACAGAAACAGCAAACATACAGCAGAATTACATACATTAAATACTAGTTAAATACAGATACAGATTTATACATTATAATACAAAGTGAATACAGTTTAATTTCTAGAAATATTTTCGGTCCAATTGCAGGGAGAACACACATGATCAGTGAGACCAAAGTGGGATATAGCTTGGGGGGGCGCCAAGGATGTTAGAAACAAGAGCAGGGGGTGATGAAATGGTTTTTAATAAGGGCTGAGCGAGCATGAGGGGAGGGGGCAGAGCGGATGCTGTATGGGAGGGAGTTCCAAAGAGTTGGGAACCTATAGCAAAAGACAGCCGGAGATAGACAAGGTGAAAGGGTCTGAGTTTCTGAGGAAATAGGGGAAGGAGGGGAGGATGGAGAGAGGAGGATAGGTAGGACGGTAGGGACTGGGCCCAGTATTTTGCCACGAAGGTGGCACAATGGGAACGCCATCTGTCTTCTAAGGAGGGGAGCAATAGAAAGTGATATAGGGTACAGTGGTGAGTGATGGGAGGACAGTCATGGGCGAAGCAGCAGAAGGAGTGAAAGAGTGTGTCCAGTCTGGTTAAGGAGGTGGAGGGAGCAGCACTGTAAACAACATCCCCTTAGTCGAATATGAGGAGGATCATTTTCTGTACAATAGCTCGGCAGGCCGGCAGTGGGATGCAGTCACTACAGTCACGGATGCGGTACAGGGCACCCAGTTTAGGGCACAGTTTCTTGTGAATGGCATCTATGTGTACAGAAAAACTGAGATGCCGGTTGAGCCAGACCCCAAGGTATCTAAAGAAGGAGCAGTCCTCTAACACAGTCTCATCCAGGGTATGGGAGGGAGGAAGGAAGGGAGAAAGGAGGGGAAGGAGAGAGGGAGGGAAGGTAGCCAAGAAAGTCTCTGCCTAGTGCTGAAGGTCATGGGGACTGTTTTCTTGGCATTTAGGACAAGCTGGTTTGAGCGAAACCACCACTGAACATTATCAAAGTCACGCTGGAGTGTAGTCACCACTTCAGTTATGGAGGGCCCAGATGTATACAAGACGGTGTCATCCGCATACATATGGATAGAGCTGTTGAGGCAGGCAGAGGACAGGTTGTTTAGTAAGACATAAAACAGCAGGGTGCCAAGGACAGAGCCTTGGGGCACACCAGTGGTTATGGGTAGAGGGGTGGGAGAGAGAGAGTTGCAGACTCTGACGGATTAAAACCTACCTACTAGGTAGGAGTGGAACCAGCTAGTGGACATATTTGATAGCCCTGCATTGGCCAGATTTCTGAGGAGGAGGGGATATGACACAGTGTCGAAAGCCTTGGCATGGTTGACAAAGATGACAGAGGTGATATGTCCCTGAGCCATACCAGTTTGGATGGAGTCAGTCATCCTCAGCAGGGAGGTAATGGTGGAGTGGGATCTCCTAAAACCAGACTGATACCGGGTGAAAAAGGAAGTGGAGTCAAGGAAGAAGGAGAGCTGAGATGGCACCAGACATTCCTGCAGTTTGGCGAGAATAGGGAAGAGTGAGATAGGGCGGTAGTTACCAGGAGAGGAAAGGTCACCACCCTTTTGGAAGGGAACTACAGTAGCATGTTTCCATTCAGCCGGAACAGAGGTGAGGGAGACAGAAAGGTTTAGAAGGGAGGCAAGAGGAGCTGCTATTGCAGGGGCAGAAAGATAAGAGCATTTTCGCATCCAGGCCAGAGGGGCACATACCCTTGGAGGGGGTTAAGTGACATAAGAGCATTAAAGATTTCCTCATCTGTAAGGGGGCTGAAGGACAAGGGGTTGGGAGAGGATGCAGACTGGTGGGAATTGCAGTTAGCAGAGGCCGAAGGTGGAAACGATAGCAGGGATGCAGCGCATGAGGTAAAGAAGAGTTAAACTCTGTAGCCATGGAAAGAGGGTCAGATAATGTGCTGTTGCCGATACTGAGCACAGGTGTAGGGGGCTGCGATGGGGGAGGAACAGGGATTTGACCAGCTTCCAGAACTTAGAGGGGTGGTTTATATTAGTTAGGAAGGTGTCCTTGAAGTAATTAGCCTTAACAAGTCTTACTGCCCTGGTGCAGGCATTCCAAAGCATTCTCTATGCCTGTAAACCAGTGGGGAGACCAGTGTATTTGCATGTCTTCCATGCTTGGTCCCTAGCTCGAAGCCGGGCCAGGAGAATGGCAGAAACCCAGGGTCGGTGAGTACCCCTCACACGGATCCGTTTCAGTGGTGATTTGAAATAAGCGAGTGCCGAGTCAATGGAGGGGACATAGGTGATGTAGGACCAGTTGATGCAGGACAGATCGTTAAGGAGAGAAGCGATATCCATGGAGTTGTAGGATCAGGTTAGTAGGGTTTTGGGAGGGGATTTGGGGTGGCGGATTTTCTGAACTGCGTAGGACGGTGGTCACTAAGTGAGTCCGGGAGTAAGACGATGTCCTTAGTGCCAGTCCACTGCCACCCTTCACCTAGGAGGAGGAGAACTGCACTGCTCTACGTTCTTTTAAAGTGAAGAATCACAGGTTGGAGCACAAGTGGAGAAAGTCCGGCCTGGAGTCTGACAGTCTTGTCCTGGTGGCCCATTATAGAAAATATCAGGAAGTGATGACTGCCACTAGAAGGCATTTTTTTTTTCAGTCATCATCGCAGCTGAGTAAAACAGACCTGCCACCCTCTGTAGAGTGGCGGATGAGATTCTCCACCATGAGTCTCTCTCTCTCCCATGATTTCGGGAAAATTTCTCAAGAGAGATGCAATGGGTTTGCAAATTTCATCTCAGCCAGGACAGACAACATCAGAGCAGAGATTTCCTCCATGCTGAATTCTCACAACTGCATTGGTCAGGTGTGGGAGATGGCGGAAACTTGGATTGTGTGGGGTGAGTTTTGCCTGACTGACTTGAGGAAAAGCCACCGAGTGCTCTCAGACATGTGTTCGAGCCACTGTTTGCTGGATCTGATCCCCACTTCTCTAATGATGAGTGGAGTCACGGTAATTGGTCCAGCACTTGTTGAAATTGTCAATGCCTCTGTGTGGGAGGGTGTGTTCCCCACTGCCTTGGAAGAGGCTGTGGCGTGACCACTCCTTAAGAAGGCTAAGTAAAATCTTGACAATTTTGTGAGTTTTAGACCTATCTTTAACTTGCTCTTTTTGGGCAAAGTTATTGAGAAAGGGGTGACAGAACAGCTTAGGGAGCATCTGGAAGAGTTTTCCATCAATGAGCCATTCCAATCTAATTTCCATTCTTGGCACAGTACAGAGATGGCTCCAGAAACGGTTTCAAATGATCTGCTCCTTGCAAGGGACCATGGAGAGGTTTCTTTCCTGGTCCTTTTGGATTCGTCATCTGCATTTGACACTGCTGAATATTGGGAGTAAGTAGAGTTTATGAGGACGATCGTTAGGGCAGTAGGAACTGTTCTGGAGTGGTCCTGATCCTTTCTAAACAATCTCCATCAATCTGTGTCATTAAGGAAGTTTTTATCTAATCCCTTTGTTATTGACTGTGGTGTCCCTCAGGGTTACACACTGTCTCCCCTTTTCTTCAATGCTTCTGCTTGGAGATGTGATCCAAAAGTATAAGCTGTGTTTTCATTGCTATGCCGATGATACCCAGCTGTATCTTCATTTAAATATGGACAGGTCTCCTCAGTAACTGTGCTTGAGAATGCTCTATCAGAGATCAGTGGGTGGATGTTTCATAGTGGGCTGAAGCTTAATCCTAGTAAAACAGAGTTGTTATTGGTGGGATCAGATAGACTTAGATCGTCCATTTTGGAGAGTCTGGATCAGCCTGTTTTTCGGGATGTCAAGCTCCAGGCCAGGCATGTGGCTTGCAATCTAGGGGGTCACTTTTGATCAAGAGCTGTCTTTTGTATCAGAGGTATCAGTGGTGGTCAGGAGTAGCTTCTATCATTTAAAGAACATACCGGGATTGCGCCCCTACCTAGACCGGGACGATCTGTTAACACTGGTGTATGCTTTCACCATCTCTTGTCTCAATTACTGCAATGAGCTCTACCAGAGCCTTCCAACTGGTAAATTCCACAGTACCCAGTGGGTGCAGAATGTTGCAGCTAGATCAGTCACCTCTGTATGGAGGAGTGATCATATCACTCCAGCACTGCGCTCTCTGCACTGGCTTCCTATGAGATGGCAGACTGACTTTAAGATCTTACTTCTTACTTTTAAGGCCCTCAATGGACTGGGACCCCCAGTACCTTGGTGAGTTAGAGGCAGAGGGACAGAAGGCTCCACTGACAGATGCTGAAGAAGTGGGAACCTATCTGGTGAGACCATAATGGAGCAATAAGGATATGTTGCACTCCCCAACTGAAGCTTGAGCAGAACTTTGTATTAGAGGAATGGGGAAAAATGTGTATAGGAAATGTCCTTTCTAAGAGAGGGTCAACATCTCTCACCAAAAAACTCCAGGCCATTGAGCAAGTGAGCAGAAACACAGCAGTTCTGCCACGTGTAGGGATGCAAAAGGTCCGACTGTGGATGACCTCACTTTGTGAAAAGGTCACATAACACGAAGGTCAGCAGTTCCCATTTGAGATGCATGGCTGATAGCTGAAGGCCGTGAGACAGCGCCCAGTGCCAGACTCTCACAGCTTCCTTGCATAAGGGATAGGAGCGAGTGCCCCCTTGTTTGTTGATGTAATACATTACACAGACATTGTCTGTCTGGATTAGCAGAGGACCAGGACAGAGATGATCCTGAAATGCCTGGAGGCTGTACAAGACAGACCTCAATTCCGAGACATTTATATGCACCTCGGCCTCCACCTTGGTCCACGACCCCTATGACTGCTAAGGGACAAGATAAACACCCCACCCTAAGTTCGAGGCATCTGTGGTGAGGCTCTGTACAGGAGCTGGTACAAGGAATGAAACACCCTTCAGTAGGTTTTCGTGATCCATCCACCACAACAATGCTCAGCAAAGAGGAGACATGATGAGAATCATTTGGTCCAGCTCATCCTTTAACTGATCCCACTGAATCCTGAGTGTCCACTAAGGGTTCCTCATAGGAAGGCCTGCCAGTGGCACAATCACTATGGCCACAGCCATGAGACCCAGGAGATGTAACATTGTTCTCGCAGACATATAATGGCTCCTGTATGCCAATTACACTTGGGCAATCAGATTGACTGCCCTGTGTTAGCAAGGCATTTGACACAGTCCTACACAAAAGATTAATATGCAAGTTAGCCAGCCTGGGAGTGGGTCCCAAGATCACAGCCTGGGTACAGAATTGGCTGGAGAATAGGACACAGAGAGTAATAGTAAATGGAGTCCACTCTGAAGAAAGGGGGGTTACTAGTGGCACCGCAGGGCTCAGTATTAGATTCTGTCCTCTTCAATGTCTCTTTATAAGCGACATTGCAGAGGGACTGGAAGGAAAGTATGTCTCTTTGCAGATGACACAAAGATCTGCAACAGAGTTGATGCACAAGGTGGGGTGGAAAGGATGAGAAGGGACTGGCAAGGTTAGAGGAATGGTCAAATGTATGGCAGCTTAGATTCAATGCTAAGAAGTGCAAGGTAATGCACCTGGGAAACAAAACCCAGGGGAAGAGTACACAATGGGGGTGAGATACTAACAACAACAAAAATGGAAAGGGACCTGGGGGTAGTCATATCAGATGACCTAAAGGTGGGCAAGCAATGTGAGAGGGCAGCAAGGAAGGCTGGGGTGATACTGGGATGCATAGGGAGAGGCATCACCAGTAGAAAACAGGAAGTTATTATCCCTCTGTACAGACAGCTGGTGAGACCCCATCTGGAGTACTGCGTGCAGTTCTGGAGACCCAATCTCTGCAAGGACATAGACAGGATGGAGGCTGTCCAGAGGAGGGCAACTAAATGGTGCAGGGTCTGCACTGGAAGACATATGAAGAAAGACTTAAGGAGCTGAACATGTATAGTCATGAGGAAAGGAGGAGAGGGGGACATGATAGAAACTTTCAAGTATCTCAGGGGAATCAACAAAGTCCAAGAGGGTAGCATCTTTCAAAAAGAGGTGTGCAAGAACAAGGGGCACAATTTGAAGATAGAAGGGGGCGGATCAGAGGTAATTTAAGGAAGTATTTTTCACAGAGAGGGTTGTGGATGCATGGAACGGCTCCGAGGAGGCTGTGGAGTCAAAACAGTGAGTGAATTCAAGCATGCATGGAAAGTCATAATGCAATTCTAGGGTGGGTGTAGGAAGAAGTAGGCTGCTGGTTAACTAGGATCTGCAGCTTATCCATTAGGTAGGGAAATGGGCAAACTGGGTGGGCCAAGCTTTCCTTATCTGCCGTCAAAATCTATGTTTCTATGTCCTGTGGCAGGACAGCACATCCCTTCTCTGTGTCCAAGACTGCCCCTACAGTTTTTGGCAGGGAGTCAACACAGACTTTGGCACATTCGTTGTTACCCCAAGTCGTCGAACAACTGACATGTCTAAGATGGAGTATGTAGCAGAACTTCTCTGAAGCTGGCCTTCAAGAGCCAGTCATCCAGATAGGCAAACACATACAGGCCTTCCCTGAGAAGGGCTGCTGCAACTACTGCCAAGTAGTTGGTAAAGACCTTTTGAGACAACCAAGTCAAAGGGTAATACTCTGAAGTGACAATGTTCTCCCTTCAGCATAAAGTGGAAGTATAATCTGTAGGATTACCTGACCTTGACATAAAGGTATACGTCCTTCATGTCCCGAGAACAGATCTGCAAAACTCACTTGTTCATAGTGATCTTTCAACACTACTTCAGATGTAGAGAGATCCTGCCCTAGAAACTCACCCCTTGAAGTAACAACTGGGGGGGGGGGTTGAAAAGAATCATACAGAACCGGGGCCGGCAGAGCCATCGGAACCGATTCCTTTGGGTGTTTCTGTGTGGGAACCAGGGGGAGGGAACCAGAAGTGGTCTACCTCCATTGTCACGGCCTTGCTAAAGGTAGTCATGACTACCTTGGGCAGCAGGTTGTTGACACGAACCCTGATCACTACCTTTAGCAGGAGTGGGATACAGGGGCTTTACAGACCTGTGTCATTTCTGAAATTTGAAAGTCACGTATGATCTCTTCAACATCATAGCCAGTTTTGACACTTTAAAGAAAGCATTCAAAACTGCCTGCAAATTCATAATGCTGCAGCCCTGGAAAAGGCATCGCAGACATCATAAGCTGAGCTTAGCAAATGTTTGCCAGCATCAGCAGACAATGTTTTAGCAGATTATTCTTGGCAGAGCCATCAGACAAAGCCTGAGCAGCAGTACGAGCAGCTTTCCACATGTTGTTCTATTTCATCATGTGGGCTTGGTAGTTTGCAATCCTACGGCCCAGTGATGCTGAGGCGCAAGTATGTTTGCCCATCACATCTAGCCTCCTAGATTCTTTATCAGGAGGCAAAGTATTCATATGACTAGAGGCCCTAGACCTATCATAAGCAGCCATGATGACTACAGAGTCAGTTCCTGGCTGGTTAGCATGATAAGGCTTAGCAGATGGTACAGGATACTGCTTATCAGCCTTTCTAGGGACTGCAAGAAGGGAGTTTGGTCTGTGCCGTGCAGCCAACGTAGCATCCTCTAATGCAGCATATATAGGTGGAATAATAATGGAGGAGGAACAGGACAGCTCCAAAAATTCCATGAGACTCCTTTTAGTGGTAGCTTCCTCTTCCACCTCAGAGCCATAGCAGACTGCATTTGCTACATCACAGCTTGAAAAGATGGGTCCTCCATTATACTACAATTAATTGTCATCGGCACAATTGATGAGGGGAGCCTTAGAACAGACCGGCAATGCTAGCGTCGGCTGAGAAGCAAGAATCTGTGGCATGCTATTGGAACCTGCTGAAGGGGGCTGAGTGCTAGAAGGGCCCATTGGTGGAATAACTGCCTCCACTGGCAATCCAGGCAGAATGCATCAAATCATTTCAGAAAATGTTAGCAAAGCCTTGGAATCGACAGTGCCCTGCAAAGAGGCCAGGACTACCTGCGTCGACAGGACCCTGCCCGATGACACCATACCATCCATAGTAGGTACAGCATCGCCTAAGCCGAGCCCTGACCTTGCTCTCTCAGTGATGGTCGAGGGGGCTGTAGTCAACATCACCGGAGAAGCTGATGACAAAGGTTTACCTTTTCTCAATGACGACTGGGATTGCTCTTGCGAAACAGATTTTTCTTTGTCTCTGTGTTTCTGTTTATGGCCGGATGATGACCGTTCCTTGTCCCGATCCTTAGACTTCGATGTCTGCCTTTCTGCTGTTGGTGAGGGAGAAGTAGATTTTGAAAATGTTCGTTTCCCCTATGAATTTCAATGTCTTTAACAAAAGGAAGTTTTCTAGAGTTTTCTTATGGCATCACCTCATAGCCTGGTTGTAGCTCTGGCAAATCACACAAGTTTCTCACATTGTGAGACAGACCTAAACACCATACACAAATCGTATGTGTGTCCTCTTTGTAAATTTTATCTCTGCACTTACAATACTGAAATAGAGTCTTTTGACTTCAGAGGCATACAGAGACAACAAGGTAAAACATTAGGCAAAACAACAAATGGCAACGGCTAAGTTGACAATGTTTCCTTCAGCAGGTCTGGTGATGATCAACAACGAGAAAAGAACTGAGGAGTGATGGGGCCACCCGTGTTTATATACACAAAGACGTCGCACATCATTGTGGGTGGCCCCTGGCTAGCAAAAGTTTCCGTGTGGTCCTAATGCTGACAACTTTTAGTTTCAAAGCTGTGGCCTAATGGAGGAGATATCCTCGAAAAAAGTTGTCCCTGTTTGTCCTGCCTTGGGATACTAAAGACTCAGAATCATTTTTTATTTGAATGCCCATACAGTTTTAGAGTTCTGGCAGATGTCAACCCAAACATGGAGGGAACCTCTGTTAAATAATGTAACTTGTTCTGCAGTGGTTTGGGGCACATACCATGACAGTTGGACTAAATGTCATAAAAACACCCTATAGTCATGTTTCACTGCTTGTATATATTTTCGGTGGCAGGCAAGATGTGCGCTTACCATTCAGAAAAATCACATTCCTTTGCAAGAAGTAGTAAAAATGGTTACATGGAGCCTACCGAAATCATACCTGAACGGATTAGTAACGTTGTCGTATCCTAGGGTGCAGGATTATTTGAAACAATGCCAAGGGATCCTGCACACTGTGTAACTGATTCAGTGAACTCCTATATTTATTCTTTTTTTCCTTCACAGAGGGTTGTATTCAATATTTTCATTGTTCCTTTTTGTGTGACATGAATTTATATTACTGTACACTGAATAAGTAAGGGTGGTCGATCATTTCTGATCACGCTGCTTTTAAACGTACTTGTAACATGGCATAAAAAAGAAAAACGAAATGAAGCAGTCAGATAGGTGCAAACACACCATGTGGTACAGTAGAAACCGTGGTCTAATACCATAGTAGATCACGGTTTGTACTGTAATACCTTGGCAATCCATTACAGGTAAGAAGCAGTATACAAGTGAAAGCAATATGCAAATAGCTTGCAGTGTGTAGCTGTCCCAAGTTGTATTCACTAAGAATTTTCCTGGCACAGGGTTTTTTGACTTTTTCAAGATTGTTCTATGTTGTAACCACGACAGAAGTTTATGAGTTACTAAAGATTGTACATTTAAACTCCACATATACTGTTAATTATGCTGCAGCAATATTTCTGTAGAAGTGAACAGTTACATACTGTTACCATCCCTTCTGATCTACTGCTTTCTAAGCAACTGTGGGTGCAATGCATTGTGGATGACTGAATAACATTATCTGGCCTAGCCTTGTCTTGGTGAATACACAGTGGTAAAGATGAGCATGCATCCTCTAGAACCGAAAGCAAAAATAACAGACACTGAGATAAAGAAAGCAAAATTAGAGAGGATACTTCTGTGGGTGAAAAGAGAAATAAATTGAGAGACACAAAAAGAAATCGCAGAAACGGACTAACAATAGCAGTAAAAACAAGTATTTGAAAGATGAAAGCAGTAAACGTTATGTTGTTCTATGTCCTGCTGAGTTAGGTAGTTTAGAGGGAAAAAAGTGAAAATAATATTCCGCAAAATAGTAGTTGTTCAATAAAGTGTTTTTCAGATTGGCTTAGTTCAGTACATTTGGAGAAAAGGTGCTTGTGCTACTAGGATTGTGTGACAGCCACCTATTGGTCTGCAAAGGAACTGGAGAAAGAAAACTGAAATGTACCATAGCACACTCCCATCATGCAGTGCAGCCCATATCTTGTAATACACAGAGAGGAAAATCAAAGCACCTAGAATAGAAAGTGAATTGCAAGTTTTTGAAAAGTTGTAAAATATGTTTTGACGTTAGAAAGCTTAACGCTTGTAATGAAAGTTATTTTAACAAAAGTGAAATAGTAGCCACGATATTTCCAATAGGCGTGTTCCAATTGTTTTCAAGTATATGTACATCATGTTTAATAGCTCAATTTATAGTATTCTGAAAGTAAATCAGTGTGATTGTACTAATTTATTCAAAGACTATTAGTCATACAGTCATTGCCATGTTACAAGCGGTTAAGCCACTTTCGAAGGATGGTCTACAGGAATTAATCCATGGTTGGTTGAGTTGACCCTGACTTGCCTTCGCCCGTGGTCCAACCTCTAACCATGGATTAATACCACAGTAGACCCATGCTTTCTCGTGGCTTAATCCTTACTTATTTGTCCTTTTTCCCCCCTCATTTCCTGTATATATGGTTTTCATTCTTTTCTGTATAATTCTTTTTTAAATTTAAAAAAAGTCCCCCACTCTTCTGCTGTGGGGGCAGTCGCTTAAACATGATTAAAAGGTTTCACACATATAGGGATTTTAAAGAAGCGAGGTTATAGATGTTGAACCCTATACTTTTTTTTTTCCCCTTTCTTTAGTAGTTTTGTACATTGTAATTTCAGTGGTAAATCCCTGAATTATGGAACCTTTTTTTTTGTTTTTTGCCTCCTGCGGCCATTTTTTCACCTTATGGAAGGAAGGATCTTTCAAAATTGATTGGACAAGGTCCACATCCTATTCCAGGATATGTGTCTGACATTTCCAGAAAAACTGTGAAATGGGAGATTTCCCCACAGCAGCTCTCTGTTAGGACCATAAAGTTGCTATATACCGTATTCAAAGAAATATATTTTTTGTCGATCGTGTATTCATTCCCTTATTCCCTGTCACAGCCAAAGTCACTATTCTACAGTTAATAGACAACAGAATTCCCCGCAAAATGTGGGATACACTTTGTGGTTGTGCACACATGACAAGTATCAGGTGAAAAGCAACCTAAAATATAAAAGCAACTCAGAGAGAATCTGCCCACGCTCTGACTGTAATGGAGTTGAGGAGAGTACACCTCATTTATTTTTTAACTGTACATAGTATTTTATTCTTTAGGAGGTTACTGGGACACAGACTGGAGGAACCTCTGCTTTCTAATGTGTCTTATCAAATGTTAGTGTATGGGAAAATGCCTAATGATGTTTCTAGGTCATGCAAGAGTACATGGTTTGATCCACTGGCCTGCCTCAAGTGGGCTGTATGGCATGTGTGCTGTAAATAAACTCTACAGCAGAAAGAAATTAATTTGCTAGGCTTCTGTGAAACGGTTCACGGAGAATTTAACAGCATCAGAGGTCCTGAATATAGAACCTTATCTAGGAAACTCTTTTGTAAACTATGGGAAGTTTCACATGGCTTTCTTGAATAGGGGAGCAAGCCTGCAATAGGGAATTTCTGGTATTTTTTTTTTTCTTCCTGTTATTGGCTTTGATGTTTTTTTGATTAAGTTGCATAAGGAATATTGGTTTGTCTAACAATGTTTTCTTGCTTTATTTGCTGTGAACTGTGTTTATTATTTCTTTTTCTGATATGTTTTAAACACATAATTCCCCTACTCTTAAACATTCATTCAATACCATTTAACAAGAAGTGGTATCGCATAATAAAATGGTCCAAAATGTTTCTGCTTGTCTAAGGAAAATCTGTTAGAGAGCATTCCCTTTTACGGTATAAACAATTTTGGCAACTATGGAAAAAATTGTGACTGGATAACAGCTGTCTTTGGAACACGATTCCAACTCTGCATGATGAAATGTTCTTTTCGTTGTTCTTTCCTTTGCAATTACAGTCTAGCTTTATGTTTATTTCATAGGTGTGTCTTTTTTTTTTATACTTGCGATCTACATGTTTGTTATCATAACTGGATGTTATTGCATGAATGAGATATTAACACTTGTGATCCACACGTTTGTTATCACTGGATGTTACTGTATGTACAGTATGATATTTTGATACTTGTGATCCGCATGTTTGTTACTATCACTGGATGTTATTGTATGTACAGTATGAGATTTTGATGCTCGTGATCCATGTTCGTTATTATCACTGGTTGTTATAATACGCATGAGAGTTTGATACTTGTGATCCACGTTTATTATCACTGGATGTTACTGTATGTATTAGATTTTGATACCTACGATCCACATGTTTGTTACTATCACCAGATGTTATTGTATGTATGATATTTTGGTATTTGTGATCCACATGTTTGTTATTATCACTGGATGTTATTGTATATATGAGATTTTTTTCAATAAAGATGGAGATTTTAAAGACAGACTGTCACGTGCAAGACTTTTGTTTAACTGCCTGTATGAAGTGCTATTTTTTATAGCATTTTATAGTCCTCAATCCTTCTCCAGATTTAGAGAGATGGAACACTCTACAGATGTCGATGGAGCACATGGTCGCATCAGTAAAACTTATGTGCTCCCCAGGGTCATGTTTCTCTTTACTGTGCTCCAGACACCTTTAAAAGGTATAACTATTTATTTATTTACTTATATATTTAAAATGATTTACCAAGAAAGACATACCAAGCTGAAATAGCTAGTTTCCACCTGCATCCGGGGCACGATAAGTTACAACAAATAGGTACAATAAGCAAAGCAGTAAAAGTTGACAATAAACAGTAACACACTAAACAATAAAGTGCAGATGGAGACAACAGTTTAGTGAGAACAAATGAAAGACCCATAGAAAGAGATCAGCAACTCTATCTGGAATAACAAATGTCCCAGATGCACACCTACTCTAGAACAACAAATTTAAAACATTCACCGAGACAGCTCTCCCCCATGGGCTAATACAAATTCATGCAGCCTCATCATGTTCTGACCACAAAAGGGATTTTTATTTATTCTTTTTTATTTTATTCTTTGGTAACCAGGTAAGGCCCACTAGGCACAGGTGCTTGTTTTCAGGGGCAACCTGGCAGCACTAGGGAGGTTAAGTGACTTGCTCAGAGTCACACAGTATGCAACTGGAGGTTGTGGGAATAAAACCCAGGTCTGTCTGCTGGATGTACCAAGCTCATTCATAGTGCATTACTCTAACCTCTAGGCTATACTGCCAGTCCCTAACATAACAGGATAACAGGGCCTAGGAGGAAGAAACCCTCAGAGATGGAAAAGACAATTAAAACTGATGACAGAAGGGATCACGATTTCAGAATGGTATGAAGAGATAGGCCCATGGAAAAGCAAAGGAGGTGAAAAACTGGTGGACAGCAGCTTTAGAACAAGACACCAGCATATGGGAGTGGAAGAGGATATGGAGCGCCACGAAAGCGTCCTCAAAAACATCCTACTCACTAACAGATTAATAACCCAGCAGTGTAAAATTCTCCACAATCTACATTACATCCCAAAGAAGTTACACAAAATGAAAAAGATATCTACATCTCAGTGTCACAAGTATGGGGATACTGATGGCTCACTAACGCACCTTTTCTAGAACTGCCCAGTAACAACAGAGTACTGGTCTGACAAGAACAACTCTGAATCCACTCCTGAACATGAATGACCTCTTTCTCCCCAAAATACGTATCACTGTCCACCTAACCCAGAGATAAGCTGTACTTAGCAAAAGATATGCATTCACCATGATTACAGCAATTGCAAAGAAACAGATTCTGAAGCAATGACTACATAAAAAAAACTCTCCAAAAAGCAGGAGTGGCTCAGTGAAATACTGGAGATCCTAAGACTGCAAAGAATGGCCCACAACCGAAGGAAAGCTTAAAAGGCATAGCAAGGAAGTATGAGACACTGGACGCGCTCATCACAATCACAGAGTTAGAGAGTGGAGAGACAAACTAACACACAGCCCGCAAAACGGACACACCACAGAGATGACAGCAAAGGCATGAGATGACAGCTGTACAGTCACAAACAGCCTGCAAAGCCAAAGTAAAGAATCTTACACAAAGAATGGAATGACCTTACCCACCACCCTCTCCACCCCCCCATAAAATCTAAATATGCCCTCTTACTGATCCTAGCTAGGGAAATGGAACAGCAAAGTGTAATGAATAGTTTAGGGAGCAGGAGATGCAACAGTATACAAAAGAAAATAAACTGACTCAAATAGCACATAGAAAGAAAGAATACATGGTGGATTTGTTGTGGTTTTATTAACATTTTAAGTACATAAAGTTGCACTATAGATTAATAAGGTAACTAATAAAATATATTGATGTCTTGTTATGTATGTGCAATCCCTTCCCAGGTCGTGCCTGAAAACGGTCCCCTGGATCAGTGCACTTACACGGTTACCAAAGACTTAAATAAATAAATAAAATAAAATTAAGCAGTTAACGACTGAACTGGTGGTTGTTTCCTGGGGATTAACGACCGTGGCACACTGAGGGCCACCATCTGACAGCCAGTCATTAATCCCCAGGAAACGACCACCAGTGCGGTCAGTATTGCTATTATGAGGCTAATTCAGTCCTTCTTGTTTCTACGTTTCGGAGCCGGTAGATGGTGTGACCTTTGTGACATCCGAAGCTGCCTAAGCTTCATTAGGTCAGGTTGGGGTGACGTGTGCGTATCCGCCGAGCCGTTGTCAAATATAGTGTGGCTATGAACCTTGCCTGCCCGGCTTGTCACACATCATTAAGAAGGGCAAAACTTGTGCTGCTGGCTGTCATCATTTTTTAAACAGAAACAAATCATTCTCTTTCACTTTTGCTGATGTATGTACCCCTTCTGACTAACTGCCGTTCCTGTTTGTTTTAAGTGTGTGAGCTTGCAGCTCGAACACCGGCTGATTCTGTGTGTGTGGTCCTGACGGCACACTGCAATACAGCTCGGTTATGTGAGGTACCCGCTCGTGTCAGTTTCATAGCAGATCAGTCATTAACTGACCATTAATGATCAATCCAGTAACCAGTGGCACTGCGCCATCACCTCGTTAATATGTAATTAGCCTTATCATAGAGGATAATGTATGGTATTTGGTTAATAACCATGCTGTAAACATTTCAAGAGGTTGCCATGACATCATTGTAAACCTTGAGAGCGTAGCTCGAGAGGTTTTTAGATGTTATGGCAACCTTGTGAAGTGTTTTCAGAGCGGTTATTAACCAAAGACCATACGTTATATTTTATAGTATCTAGGCTACCAAGATTGTGCAATCGCAGATGGAATTACTTTTCTGAGCAATTTTTACCTTAAGCAGTCACAATCATGCAGGAAGATTCCTCGACAATGTGTATTATGTGTTCTTGGAAACACTATTCATTGGTACAGCCTGGCGCAAATCAATTAATTTGTTACCAACATTTTAAACATTTTTCTTAAAGCGGAACATTGAATGCTGTGAACATTCCATTTTGTTATGCCATTGATAGGACATACTCAAGAAACAGAGTGATATCATAATGATGGCATAACAAGGTTATAATCTGCTTGATTTCAGTTAGTAATAAGGGCCCCCCATACATTATATCTCTATAATGTATGGGGAGCCCTTATTATTAACTGAAATCAAGCAGATTACAACCTTGTTATGCCATTGTTATGACATCACTCTGTTTTAACCCTTCTTAAGTATGTCACATCAATAGTATAACAAAATAGAATACTCACAACAATCAGTGTTCTAACAAAACAGAATGCTCGCAACAATCAAATGTTCTGTAAAGTAATTTAGTAAAGTAACTCAATCTGCGATTACATAATCTTGGTAGCCCATACACTATCAAATATAATGTATGGTTTTTGGTTAACAACCACTCCGAAAACACTTCTTGAGGTTGCCTTGACATCTGAAAACCCCTCGAGCTGCGCTCTTGGGTTTACAATGTCACGGCAACCTCTTGATGTGTTTACAGTGTGGTTATTAACCAAAGACCATACATTATCCTCTATGTTACACTATCACATCCAGCCTGATCACTATGGCATGTGTTCTTCCTGTCAACATTCCATTCCCTAGTACTGTTGAATGACTAATAATGCATTCTGATTATGCACGAGCATTCTGAACCAGTTGGTGAATGAACTGTTTTATTAAAAATCTCCCCAGCTATGAGAAAAACATTCAAAAGGTACACTTCTAACACTTTTCTTTTGAAATTGCTTTTGCGCTGTCCCTTGTGTCAGATTATGCTTCAAAGGGGGTGATTAACAGACTGTTACTCTAACCCCTGGTCATGCCTTATGTCATTTACCCACAACCAAGGTAACATATGAGATACTGTATGGCAGCCCATACACAACACTATGCCACATTAAGTGGTTACTATGACATCAAGGAGGTCCCTTTGACAGTACAGTAACCATGAGGTGCGAGAAGAGCGATGTTTTGTATTTGGACCATCATACACAATTCTATATAGTAAATGGTCTCAAAAAAAACAGAATCACTTTTTTTTTTTCCAAGCATCAGCCTCTGCAGCCGTGTGACCCGCACTTCTTGGCCATCTGCCCACCTGCCAGCCCACGCATTCGACGCTTCAATCGTCACTAGCCCTATCAACAGCACTGATGGGGTCGCTTACATTGTGACGTTCATACTAACGCAGAATGAAAAGTCATTCTGCGTTAGTATGAACATCACTACTGCAGCAAAATGACTTTTTACAGTGTATGGATCTCCATACACAATCACGTTTGACCATTCACTATAATGGACTTGAGAATGGTCTTTAAAACTGCACAATAACAAACAGACCTTAGATCTTCATTAACTGCAACCAAATCCAAGGGTTGTGAGTAATGCAGCCTGGACATGCACAAGGTCTGGACTCACACAACTTTTTGCTATAATGAATGTATGTTTATCAAGCTATGAACTATGATGTATTATTCTTTGTATAAAGGGGTATGTGGTTTATGCATTATGCAATGAAATTCCATAAAATTTAAATTACAAAAAAAACTACTGCTGCACAAACAGCCAACTGGCGTAGCCACTGGACTTCCAATATACCACTGTGCCAAACTTGCATGGCTCAACCTTTCATTTGCATGCCCTCAAGTTCCGCCTCAGCACTGATGTGCAAACTGCAGTTTCAATATAGGGACTGGCATGCAAATTATCATCTAAGCACTACCATCTGGCTGTGCCATGCAACAAATTCATATATTCTGCCCAATAAATACAATGAAAATGGTGCAAAAACTGAGACTAGAATAGTAAAACCCAGAGTTGCTGTACAAGATAAGTCAAGTTTAAAGGTGCAGATTATGCAAAATAGAAGGCAAAACAAAGGCTTAAAATACCAGCAGGCAAAACAAAAATTTAAATGTTTTTTCTGTTACAAAAGGAGAGGGGATAGGCAGGACAGGGACATGGAGGGGGACTGAGGAGGGAGGGGCCAGTGGCACGAGCCGGTACTGTATGAACAGAGGCCACACAGGAGGGCTTTAAACGAAAAGAGTGAAGACAGTGGAGGAAAGGGACCTAGACATGATGATAATGGGGCACTTGAAGGCATCAGCACAGTGTGACAGGGCTGTGGGTAAGGCGAGTAAGATGCTGGGATACACCAGCAGAGGGATGACTAGCAGAAAGAGGGAGGTATTACTCTGTCTGTACAGATTCCTGCTTCGCCGCACCTAGAGTAGTTTTGGAGCACAGACCTAAGGAAAGACATGGATAGGCAAGAGGCAGTGCAGAGAAGGGCTACCAAAATGATACAGAGGCAACAAGGGACGGTCTTAAGAAGAGCGCTTGGGGGATCTCAATCTGTCCACGCTGTAGGACAGGATGAAGAGGGGGAGACATGTTTGAGACATTCAAGTACCTCAGTGGGATAAATGAGATTCCCAAAGATTATTAACATGTGCGCCAGTGGAAACTGCATGAAACTGGTGAAGGAGAATCATAAAGAACATCAGGAGGTACTATTTTACGGAAAGAGTGGTGGTAGACTGGAATAGATTTTTGGAAGGTCATCTGCACTGAGGCAGTAGGGGGTTCAAAAGGGGTGGGGACAGGCACATGGGGAAAGTGCGTATGGGGGCAGTTGGGGGAGGAAGGGGAAGAAAAAATGACTGACGGGGGCACAGTCCATTAACTAGGCAGGTTTGTTCAGACTACCTGGGCTGATAGGCCATTATCTGCCCACATTTTCTATGTTACTATGTTCTATGATGAGGCATGGAGAGCAGGAGGGGTTTGTTACAGAGGATGGGGAAATAGCCAGTAAATACAGGTCACTCACCTGTAACAGGAGTTCCAGGAATGGTATATGTTGTTCATCCACACTGTCTGGCAGGTATCCTTGCCGCTTTAAATCTTGCCGGAAGGTCTTCAAGCTGGCTCCTCCCACCCACCCAGGTGGTAAAACTCTCGGCTCCGCCCCATGACGCCAGATCTGGCCCGCTGGAAGCTCAGGTTGTGCGTCGAAGCCGGGGAGGTCGGGTGGGTCGTGTGGATGAGCAACATATACCATTCCTAGAACTCCTGTTACAGGTGAGTACCCTGTATTTCTAGGGACATGGATATGTTGTTCATCCACACTGTCTGGCAGACTCCTAGCAGTTCTCCGGGAGGAGGGAGGCAAGGCGCACACCCCCGATACTTACTTGGGAAAGAGAGACTGGAGAACCGAGGCCCCAAAACCAGCATCCCGGCATGACTCAAGGTCGATGTGGTAATGGGTGATGAAGGTGTGTGCTGACTTTCAGGTAGCAGCCCTGCAGATTTCCTGGATAGGGACGTCCCTGGAAGCAACCACCGATGCAGCAGTATGGCGGGTAGAATGGGCTCTTATCCCTCTGGGAGGCTCCATGCCCGCCAACTTATAGAGGATCTATGCAGGAGGTGACCCACCTGCCTATCGTCCGCTTGGCTGCAGGTCTGCCAGGTCGCCTTCAGCGTGAGTGACAAACAGCTGGCGAGCCTCTCCCGAATTTCAGCGTCGCTCCTCATAGTAAGCAGCGCCTTCTAGGGTCCAGAGTATGGAGCCTATGATCCGCCTCCGGGGTGTGATTGGGGTAGAACACCGCAGAGTCAACACCTGATTAAGGTGAAACTCGACACCACCTTCGGAAGGAATTTCGGTGGGGCGAGGACAACCTTGTCCCTGTGGAAGACCAGGTAAGGAGACTCGATGCAGACGCCTGGAGCTCTCCATCCTTCTGGCTGACGTAACAGCCACCAAGAAGGCGGTCTTCCACGACAGGTGAGAGAGTTCACACCTGTGCACTGGTTCGAATGGCTTGCCCATGAGCTTTGCCAGTACCAGCAGTAGATCCCACGGAGGTGGAGGTTCTCGCACCGAGGGGAAATGTGATCAAGGCCTTTGAAAAGCGCCAGACCACCTTCTCCTGCGCCACCGACTGCTTCCCAGCCCGCGCCCGGTAAGCAGAGATGGCTGCCAGGTGCACCCTTAGGATCGTCGACCTAAGCCCTTACTGAGAAAGGGACCATAAATAGTCCAAGATGCTTGCCAAGGAACAGGAGGAAGGGTCCAAGCCCTTGCCCTGACACCAAATGGAAAACCTGTTCCATTTGAAGGCATAGAATTTTCTGGTCGACTCCTTACGGGACGCCTCCACTACGTTGAGGACCTCGTCGGAAAGACTCAAGGCCTGGAACTCTAGCCGCTCAGGAACCAGGCAGTCAGGTGCAGGGATTGAAGGTCCGGATGGAATACCTTCCCCTGACTGACTGAGAGCAGGTCCGGGCGAGCTGGAAGCTGCCTCGGAAGCCTGGAGCTGAGGCTGAGGAGATCTGGGTACCAGTACTGGCGGGGCCAGTCTGGGGCTATCAGAATCACCTGCGCCTTGTCCCTCCTTGCTTTGAGCAGCACCTTGCGCATCAAGGGGAACGGGGGAAAAGCGTAGAAGAGGCCCGGGGTCCACGGCCTCGAGAAGGCATCCCCCTGCAGAGAGCCCTGCTCAGGGGGGCGGGCATGGAACAGCCTCAAATTCGCATTCTCCCTGGAGGCAAACAGGTCCACCTGAGGTGTGCCCCAATGGGAGAATAGATCTTGTACTACCTCCGGCAGGAGAGACCACTCGTGGGACGCAGCCCCTATCCGGCTTAGGGCATCAGCCAGGGTGTTGGAGGCCCTGCCACATGAATGGCTAGGAGATCTGCCTCCAGGCTGCATGCAGTGACCAGATGTGGAGAGCTTCCTTGCATAGAAGCATGGAGTGCGTCCCGCCCTGGCGGTTTAGATAGTACATGGTTGTAGTGTTGTCCGTCTGGACCCGGACCACTTGACCCCGAAGAAACGGAACAAAGGCGGTGAGAGCTAGGCGGACCGCTCGGAGCTCCAGCAGGTTGATGTGGCATCGGGACTCCCGCGGGGACCAGAGGCTGTGCGCTCGGTGTTCCCCCAGATGGGCACCCCAACCCATCAGAGAGGCATCGGTCGATAGAGAGACCGCGGCCGGGGCGGACAAACGGGATGCCCTCCTGCAGATGAACTGGAACGGTCCACCACTGGAGAGCGCTCCACATCCCCTGGGTCACCGGCCACTAGCTGGTCCAATGGATCGCAGCGCTGGGACCACTGGCTGGCCAGCCCCACTGAAGAGGGCGATGTTCCAGCGGCCCAACGGACCACGCTGGTACAGGCCGCCATGAGACCCAGGAGGCGAGGAAGTCCCGGCAGGGCGAATTGCCCAACCAGAAATGACTGGGCAAAGGAGGAAAGAACCTCGCCCTGTCCGCGCCGCCGTGTGGCTCAAGAAAGTCAAGCTCTGCCCCGATGAAAGAATCACCTGCTGCGCTTGAGTCCTGACTTGGCCTGCTGGATGAGGAGGCTGACCTGAGAGCAAACCTGGAGGGCCAGATCTCTGGACCGCCCACCTCTGTCTGGAGGGGCTGCTATCAGCCAATCGTCCAGGTAGGCGGTAACCCGGACCTCGCGCCAGCAGGAAATGCTGTCACCACTGCCATGCATTTGGTGAAGACCCTGGGAGCTGGAGATAAGCCAAAGGGCATGGCTTGGAACTCGAAAAGGGAACCCTCCGCTCGAAAGCGAAGGAACCTTTGATGGGACGGACGGATAGGGACGTGAAAGAACGCATCCTGAAGGTCCAGAGAGCAGAACCACATGCCGTGTTCCAAGGATGGTATTATCTGAGCCAGAGTGACCATCCTGAAGGTTCGAGACCTTAGGAACTTGTTTAGGTTGTGTAGGTCGAGAATGGGGCGCCAGCCCCCCGTCCGTTTCGGAACCAGGAAGTACCTGGACACGAACCCCGGGTTTAAGGGAGGGTCCGCCACCTCTCTTATCAACTCCTTCTCGAGGAGGAGAGCAATATCGGCTCGGCAAGCTGACAGCGAGGCTTCGGACCCTGAGGCCCTTGGGTGAGGTGACGAGGTTGGGGGAGACACCCCTCAACCCGTCACTGTGTAGGCTTGGAGGAGGGACCGGCCGATGGACCACCTGGGCCTTTACCTCCTTGCTTCCTGGAGGAGGAAGCCGCAGGCTTGGGTTTGGGACACCAAGCGCGAGCCTGCTGGCCCTGGTGTTGCTGGGCTGGGCATGCCGGGGGCGCAGACGGACGAAAGAGCTTGGGTTGAGGTCTGCGGCCCTTGTCCCTCTGAGCGGATGAGACCGAGTCCAAGGTGGCATTGGACTTTTCGATCCTCTGGAGGTGGCCTTCCACTCCAGGGCCGAAGAGGTCGGTCCCCAGGAAGGGGACATCCGCCAATTTGTGCTGGGTATCCGCTGTGAAGGTGGATATCCTCAGCCATGCCCGACGATGCATAGCCACTGCAGCCGCTACTGACCTGGCGCATGAATCACCGATGTCCAAAGCAGTCTGAAGTTGCTGCTTGGCCACTGCCCTGCCCTGGTCCCGCACCTGCTTAACCGTGGTCTGCAGGTCAGCCGGGAGATGAGGAACCACCTCGTCCAGGGAGCCCAACAGAGCGTGAGAAAAATGTGCCATCAGTACGGCCGAGCTGGCCTGACGAAGGCCAAGGGAGGGCAGGCGTAGACTTTCGCCCGGCATAATCCAATTTCTGGGACTTCTGTCGGGAGGTTTGTCCATCGCCTCAGCGCTCGCACGCCGGAAAACGCTGTCGGTAACTAACCCCTCGGCCGAGGGATGTTCCGAGAAACCGGACAGGGAACCGGTAGGGACCGCATACTTCCTAGCCATCCTGGCCGAGGGCGCAGGGCAGGAAGCAGGGCGCTGCCAGAGCTCCAAGGCCGGCCCACAATGGCCTCGGCCACAGGGAAGGCCTCCGTAGGGGAATCCCCTCGGTCCAATATCTCCGTGAGGGGATACTTGACCAGCTTGGATACGGGCTCGAGCTGCATCCCGGTGGATTCCGAGATGAGTCTGAGCAACCCCAGGAAGGACGAAGGGCTGTCGTCCAGCGACTGACCTCCAGAGGACTCCAAGTCCACTCGCTTGGAGAAAAAGGAGGAATCGTCGTAGGACTCAGAAGAGTCTGCAAAGAGCTGCCTCGGGCCTGAGCCACCCTCCACCTGCCGAGGGCGATCGGGAGTGAGGGTGACCGACAGCCTATGGGGCAGACTCTGAGCCGACCGAGAATTCTTGGTCGGAGCCCCAAACCGTGGCTGTGGAGGCGGAGGTTCCACCAGAATCGGTGGGGCAGCTGGTTTTGGCCGAACAACCGGCCTGATAACAGGCTCCTCGGGTAAAACAGGGGGTTGTTTCAGCTGCTCCAGTGACAGCCACTTAATGGCCGGGGAAGGCGACGGCGTTGGCTTGTTCCCGGTCAGAAGGAGCTGTTGCCACATGAGGTCCTCGTATCATCGACGCAACTTGCGTCGAAGCCTCCCTCATCCGAGGAGAAGGGCCAATGGGCGTACCCTTATCAGCGGTGCAAGACCCGAGACCGCCTATGATGGCGGGATCGGCTGGACCGCGAAGAAGTCCGAGACCCTCGGCTTTTCCGAGGACGGTGCGAGGAGGGGACAGGTGGAACCGGCTCCTCCCTCGGCTCAGAGGGAACACCCAAGGGCTCCGGAACCGGAGGCACTGGCAAACCCATGGGATCCTCAACTCCCACCGGGGGAACCGGGGAGAGGGGAATTTCGGCTTCGTCGGTCGACAACCCGTCCAACGGGTTGAGAAAGATCTCGACTGCGTCGACGGGAGTCTCAGTCAACTGACCTGACGGGGACACCGTAAGACCAGTGGCCGAAGCCGAACGATCGACCGAAGTCGACAGGCCGACAACTCGGGGAGAGGGACCTTTCCCGCTCCCAAGAGCGTCGACGAAGAGACTTACCCTTGTCTTTCTTCTTGGACCAAAAAGAAGGTCCAGCAGACGTTGGTCCCTCTCCCCTAGTGGAGATGGACAGACAAAGCTCCTTAAAGGAAGCTGTGTAAGAGGAACCCAGGGAAAGCGGAATAAATGCCGCGGTCGAGGAAGATGCGGCCCGCGCCGCCTCCTCTTCGAGGGCGATCATCTGCTCCAGCCGATCCACTGAGCCCGCCGCCATGGAGACCGCCGACCGGGCCTCTTTTGACTTTACCGGAGGAAAACATTTCTCGGGGCGCCCCAGTTGTAAACGGGCGGCACGGTCTTTGAGGACGTAGGCTGAGAAGGAAGAGCACAGGTTGCAAGCCTGCGGGTCGTGCTCAAGGCCTAAACAGTACACACACGTGGAGTGCGGATCCGTCCAAGACATCTTCTGCCCGCAAGGGCACCGCCGAAAACCGGGAGTCGATTTGTCCATCGCAGCCACGAGAGATAGAAGACCGAAGTCTTTTAAGCAAAAAACTTTTCAATTCGGAAAATCGAAGAATTAGGAACCAGTCTTATATGCAGAACGTTAAGGAGGGAACCTGAGCTTCCAAGCGGTAAGGAAGATCTGGCGTCATGGGGCGGAGCCGAGAGTTTTACCACCCGGGTGGGTGGGAGGAGCCAGCTTGAAGACCTTCCGGCAAGATTTAAAGCAGCAAGGATACCTGCCAGACAGTGTGGATGAACAACATATCCATGTCCCTAGAAGGTTATATTCCAGTTTAGCGGGTCCCAAACCTCAAATCCCAGTAGCTTTAAAGTGCAGCCACTTACTGTTGACCTGAGCCATTTTTACCTCGGGGAGTGGTCCTTGCGAAGCTTGATCCTCCCTCCTGGCCAGCCACCAAGGACCCAAATCTGTTCCTGGCATAGCTAACAGTATCGCTACCAGGCGGGCTCTTTATTTGGTTTTCTAAAGACCGCCATGGTAAAACAAAATGATGCTGGTGGCCATATGCAGCCAAGGTGGCCGTGTTTGTGAAAGTAAGAAGCACTTCTATTGCATACTGTGTAAGGAGAGAACAGGACACAAAATTAACCGCAAAAACATGCAAAATGTTTTTCTTTTTACTCTGTATTAAGCAACAACACAGGATCCCAACCCCCTCTGTCCTTAATATGACACTACATCAGGGGGGCCTCATGCGAGGAATGCTGGTCTAGTTTACAATAGAACCTCCTCCTCCTTCACACCTACCACCTTCCCTTACTCTCCCTCCAGCTGTCATTCTCTCTCATTCACATCTGCGCCACCAGGGGTAGAACCTTCGGCCACCTTGCCCCACTAATCCCATGGAATGGTCTCCCTAACAAGTGCTGGCTCATTACTTCTTTCAGCTGCTGGAAATCCACACCTCACTTCCCAGACATTCTTTTGCTTGTCCTACCTAAGCCCCAGCTGTCTCCTCTCCAACTGTAAAGGCATGCATTTTATTGACTGATATTAACCTTCTGCATATTAATTTATCTGTGCACACTGCTTTCAGTAATTTACTGCCTCATTAATTAAAGCAGCAGTGCAACAAAAATGGGCTAAAATTCAACCGCACCTTTTTTTTCTTCCTAATTGATGCCAGATGTCTTCCAGTTTATTTTGCAGGTAAAATTTTCAGTTTCCGTTATCATTTAAGAAATTTATGAATGTTTTAAAATAATAATTGCTCAAGAAAAAAAGATGGCCACCTCATTTTTGCACGGAAATAATATCGAGGACCTCAGGAGGGTAAGAATCCAGACAAAAATGCAAACGTACCATCCACAGCACAGGAAGTATTCAGAAAAAAACAAATCAACAGTTCTGCCAATATTTTTCATATCCATGGCAGAAAATTAGCTTTTGGGAAAAACCTTTTTCATTGCACAGCTGCTTTAAGTGCCCTTTGGTCCTTATCACTAGTTTAAATGGGAACTTCAGTCTTCAAAAAGTCCTACACCTTAACGCAGGTTGCCATCAATAAGTATGTCTCTAGCAAAAGAAATAATGGTACTCACTTTGTTGTCGCTAAATAAGGGATATGCAATGGGCTGACTCAAAATATGCAATTTATCTTCAAGTGTGAGGGTCAGGGGGCAGGACCATAACTCACAAGTGGCAGAGCCATGAGTGAGCTATGAATGTCCTGCCTCGCTCACTAGAGATGATAAACAGCATGTTCTGTGCCAGACCGTTGTTTACTTGATTTATACGTCAGCTGACTACAGTAGTTAATAGTTTTTAAATCCACTGTTTGAAGATTGAACTGTTTCTCTTTGATCTCAACTGCTGGCTTCGGTGCTGTACAGTGTTACTGTAAAGTCCTCGGCACTGGGAAAGCTGCTCTGGTTCATTATTCTAGTGTAATGTACCAAACCTTCAAGATGTCAGTAATGACAACACTAACAAGATATCATGATATCATGAGATTAGATATAAAGATATCACTTTTTAGCTTCTCAATTTTATCTCCACTGGTGTTGTACAAAATCATTTTCATCTAGGCAAGGCAGGGCAAGTCTATTTTTAAGGTGCTCTTTTCCTGAGGTGCATGACATCATACTGGCATGCAGAAACTAACACAGTTAAAATGAATAAGCTATAAATAAACAATAGTAGCGGTAATGAAATGAACCGACAATTAGAACAGGCAGTAAGCTTACTGACACAGATGGAACTTTACAGAATCGACCTCAAGGCCTCCACTGAGCTGGGAGAGCAAATATGGGGGTGGCAGAGGCACCTCCACCACAAAGCCCTGTCCACAGACAACTTTAACCTGGATTGGGGAACTGTCCAACAAGCCAGCCTCAGCAGATCAGAGGGAGCAGACAGCGGTATGCAGAGTCAGGATTTCTTTCAGGTAAGCAGGACTCCTCCCATGTAGGGCCTTGTACACCAACAAATCAATCTTGGAGGACACTGGTGGGTGGGGGGGGATGATTCAGGAGGGACACGAGAAAGTTTTTCACAGAATGTGTGGTGGATGAATGGAAATACTGTCCAGAGAGGTGGCTAAGGCCAAAACTGACAAGTTTTAAACTTAGGTGGGACAGATATAAGGGAAGATGGCCATCATGCTGGGCGGTTTCTCGACTGGGCTCTAACTGAGCTCTGAGAAAAAGCTGCATTCACACTGCTGGTACTGTACAAGCATGTTTGATGGTAATTTTAGTGCAGGTTTAGTTTTAGGTTTGCTAGTTGAAGTATAGCTAGGGTTTGTACAGTGAGACAGGCAGCGTAGTTAATACTTGTTATTTTAAGATTAGAAGCAAGTAAAAGTGCTTACTTGTTTGGTGTTCTGGCATAAACATTAGCCAGACCACCAGCTGCTTGGTATAATCTGTGCTTTTGTTTTGAAGCTGCGTCTTGCGGTTTCACTTTCAAGTCTGACTGTGTGCTGCTTTCAAACAGCTAGGGCTGTTCTGCCTTGTGTGGCCCCTGAGCTCTGAATCTGATGTGGCAGAGGAGTCCATCGTAGTGAAGAGATCTGCTGGAGGCACATGGCTTCTTAACTGGAGATTGGGTTGTTCCAGGCCAGTGGTGATCAGCTGAGCAGTGGGGACAGGCTGAAGAGGAAGCCTTCCCAGTGAGGCACTGGTGGGGAGAGGAACTTGCCAAATTCACTGAAACATGAGAACCGGTGGCAGGTGGCAAGACTGTTTTACGAACTTGGGCCAAGCATGCCGGCCGGCTTCCACCAACAACCCACTTGAGGTGGTGTGGGTTCGTAGAAGTGAGGTGGTTGTATGATTGTGGGGTTCTGAAATAAGTGCTGTGCTGATGATCTCTGGCAATTTTTTTTTTTCCTTTCTGTTGATGAACTATGCTTGCATGATAAGAGCACACCTGAAAACTCTGCAGATATTCACTCCGAAGCCTCTTCTAACAAGTGATTAATACAACTAAGCAAGAGTCACTTTTATTTTTACAGTGGGTCTAACTGACTCCTTGCCAGTTACTAGAAGGCAGCAAAACTTATGTTTTTGTCCTCCCTCAAGTGGCAGTGAGAAGGAGAGTAAATCTGCCCCCGACTATATATGCTGTGATTGTACTTTAAGATCTAAGTGCACCTTTTACTGGCTGTTCTAATTTTATTTCGTTATAGAGCCCCAATAATTAGGGTTGCATAGGTTGTTTAATGTTGAACCCCAATTTTTGCACCTTAATAACTTTGGAGTCGTTTGACGAACTAGCCCAAAATCTGCATGCATGGTCAGACTGCCAGAGTCTCAAGATGTGAAAAGTTTTATGATGGCATCTTGTTCAGTTTTCAAGATACAAAGCACCAAAAAAATGAGGGGAAAAAACATGTTTAATTTCCCTATACTTAACGTTGGGTATTTTTTGCTCTCACCTACAGCCTAGATGGTGTGGAATTTTTTCAAGAAATTTTGAGAGTTGAAGGTAGCAAGGCCAAGGGTGTGCGCCTTTGGAAGGTGTCATGAAAAAATATTATATGGGTCCTGAGTTATAAAGATTTTAGAGTTAACATCACAATACGCACGGTAAAAAATGTGATTGCTTGTTTTCATTATTTACCTTGAGAACAATAAAGACAAAACAATTGTGACTGCTTATTTTCAGGATTTACCTCTCGTGCTGACAGAAATATCAATTGTGTTGGTCACCATTTTTCCCCCTCACTTTAAACTCACAAACATTAAAATGCGTAAAAATGATCTCTCTTTAAAAAAAAAAATCACATGAACCTAGATAAGTGGTACCCATTTAGCTAGATTCTGTTTTTTTTTAAGTACTCAGAAATACCTTTTCTGGGAACCCCAAAATCCAGGGTGCCCAGCTTAGTGAGAGAAGCCGTTCTCCTGTGTTCTCTCTATGAGAACAGCAGGACTTTCTTCACATCTGCAGCCACAGCTGGAACTCATACTGCAGGCTGCAGTGACAGTAGAGAGCTGCCAATCCCCTCTTCTGTCTGTCTGCCTCTGTCTTTCTACCTACCTACTGAGTTATTTAATGGACCAGGGAACCAACCCCCAGGAACGCTTCTTTCTCCCTCCTCCTCCAGGTTGCCCGCCCCCATTTTCAATTTATTTTTTACATTATAGGCAGGTCGGGGGAGCCCACCCCCGGTACTGCTTCTTGGGAACCCCCCCAGGTCACTGGCTCCTGGTCCCCAAATTGTAGACTAACACTAAGATGCCCAATCCCAAAGCTGAAATAAAGAAAACCATCCCTGTAAATTAAGCAAATGGTCCCTTGCAGATCAGAACCCACCCCACCCCAACCTCTCACTCAGCACCCACCACCACCCACACACCGTCACTCGCCTGAACATGCCCCATGACAAAGATCCATTCTCCAGTCCAAGACATGTCTTGCTGCTAGAACTGCCGACTGCAATATGAGAAACTAAGGTACAGTAAGTGCGGTTGAATGTATATCAATAGGGTTTTTGAACTTTGATGCATAACTTTGCCATTTTTGCCAACGAAAACGGAAAGCTTAAATGTTCGAGTCACAGTTCAACGGTGTGGAGAGGAATTCGAAGCGGGTGTCTGTTTGGAGCTGTTCTTTTTTTCCGCCCTCTGTGCAAGTCGCACGGCATCCTTCATCAATGATTGAGGTAAAGCTCCGTGGTGGGGGCATTTAGTGCCTCTATTTGTCACTTGCCACACATTTTTCAGTAATTTCTGCTCCAGTATTTCAACTCCTAGGTTTGGAATGGTTACCCCCCAATCTTTCAATAGCGGGATCGCTTCTAGCAGAGTATTAAATATTTTAGGGCCAGAGTCCAAATGTAACTTAAATCTGGATGGGAACAATATTTGGGCCTTTATGCTCTTTTTTTCTTTTATCTCCTTGGCCACTGCTCGCACTTTGACCCGTTCAGCTTGTAAAGCGGGGGAAAAGTCCTGGTCAAAGAAAATAGCTGTGCCTTGATATTTTAGCTCTTTTAGCCTCCAAGCTTCCTTCAGCACCCATTTTTTACTTTGAAGCAGCACCATTTGCACCACCCAAGATCTGGGCCTAGCCATGGGATTTGTGGGTTTTGGAACAAGGGATCGGTGCGCTCTGTCTATTGTCAGGTCTAGATCTGAGGGTATCGAGAGAACCGAGCGTAACAGTTGTTGCATAAAGTCGATCGGCGTGGGAAATCCCTCTTCCACTCCCTCTGGAACGCCATGAATCTGAAAATTATTTCGGCGAGACCTGTTTTCATGTCCTCCAGCCTGTTGTACATTTCTTGGTCTCTTTGGAGCAGATATAGCAGGACCCTCTCCCTCTGTGTCCTGCACCTCAGATAACTCCATAAGCTTGTTTGAATGATCTGCTACTTTAGAGTTAATGTTTTTGACATCCTGCCTCAGATCCGCCATAGACAATTCAATTTTCTGTACTGAAGAGAGTCTCTTCTGTAGAGTGTGTTCCGCTTTTCTAGGGAGGCAAAGCTCATTGTCGTCGATATCCAGGTACGACTCAGAGAGGGTTCATTCTCTACGCGAGCGGGCTGTGAAGGCCTCAATTTCCTCGTCTAGTGTGAGCTGCTTCATTTTTGCCTGAGAGGCGTTGTTTCTCAAGTTTTTCGGCTTATTATATTTAGCTACCATTTCTCTGGTGGTCACTTTAATAGAAAGTTTTTCACTCTGGTCTAGTTTAGGAGATAATTTGACTGAATTGTTCGGACAGGGCCAGGAGCTCCTCAGATCAAGCTCCCATTGCCTCGGTGACGTCACCGGAAGTCAAGATACAAATATTATATCATACTCAAAAGCCAGCAGAATAGGCCAAATGGTCTGTCTTGTCTGCTCGAAAGCCAGCAACCTAATGGCTGCCTGCCTCACCAGCCCCCAAAAGTGTCTTCTCTAGATTCAGTTTCCCCTTGTACCTGTCCCACCCCTTCTTGAAGCCCTCCACTGTGCCCTCCTCCATCAGCTTCCCAGGAAGCACATTCCATGGCTCTACCACCCTCTCAGTGAAAAAAACGCTTCCTATGTTGCCCCCTGTAGTTTCCACCCTTCAACTTCCACTCATGGCCCCTGGTCACTCCCCCCTTCTTCAGCGTAAACAACTCCCTGGTTCCACTCCTAATTATTCTCTTTACATATCTGAAAACCTCTATCTTGTCTCCTGTATCCCTCCTCTCCTCCAGTGAGTAAAACCCAAGCTCTTCCAGTCTCTCCTCATAAGACATCCCCTCCATGTCCTGAATCATCCTGGTCGCTCTCCTCTGGACCCTTTCCAGCAGTGCTATGTCCTTCTCCAGGTGAGGTCTACAGAACTGCACACAGTACTCAAGCTGCGGCCTGACCAAGGCATTATACAGAGTGAGGATCACACCCCTGCTTCTGGACGTAATTCCCCTGGCTATGCAACCCAATATCCTGTTTGCCTTTGCTGTAATTCTTCTACAATTTTCAGAGTTATTCATTACAACAACACACAGACGTATATATATATATATATTTTTTTTTTTTACTTTATTTCACTCCCGTCACAGTCCCGTGGTCCTCTCTCAGGCATCTTGTCCTTGTCCTGCCCGCCTGAGGATCCTCGAACTGTGCCTCCCCTCTCCCCCCCTCTCCATATCCAGCACCCCTGGTTTAACCCATCCGGGGTGGGTCGCCCCTCCTCTTTGGGTGCTCTTAGTAAGACAGCCTCCAGCTGTGGATGAGGGGCAGCGGGGAAATTGAAAGGCCAATCGACGGAACCCCGCATAGGGCATGGAGGACAGGTGCTGTCGCCTGATCCACGGCGCCATTTTTTTCCTTGTTCTGCGCATCCCCCCATGCATGGATACCCCTGACGCGATGGCAACCCTGCCTACGATAGCCACGCGGACTATGTTCAGCCCAATGCACTGCAGCGCTCCCGATCTCCACCTGGAGCCACTGGTGCACTGGACTATCCCTCACCCACCCCCACGGGGAAGAGAGCTGCCTGGTGGCCGCTCAATCCTTACCCACCCCTGCCGACCCCAGACTCTCGAGCTCGCTCCCGAACTCGGGTCACTGGCATGGCACGAGGTGTGGTGTCCAGCGCCTCAACCCTCAGCGCCACCAGGCCGGCCAACACACAGACATATTAACGACAAACTAGTACGCATCACACGTGATAACATGTTTATGTAAAAAGCAATATGATCTGATATCCTATGTCCTATACTAATCTAGTATCTATTGGGAACTACCAACAACAAGGTGTTACTCCTTACCTGTTATGGGTGAGTGGGTGCCGCAGGTGGTTGTTGGGCGCCTGTGGGGTGGCCATCCTCATCCTGCTACTCAGGGTTGTTTTTCCTCCAATTATTTCACCATCCCCAAGGTTGGCGCATTGAGAGTACAGCATGACGACGACGCAAAACTCTTGTGCCTGTGTGTGGCCCAATACGAGGTGGCAGCTATTACTGCACCACCTAGCTCTCATAGGTGTCAGTGTGCAGCAGCACGTGCTGCCCTCATTTTATTTATCTAATGTGCTGAAGTGCAAATGCATCAGTGAGTGACAGAAACAAATGTACAATATGCCAAGCCCCAACTCTATTTAATGAGTGCTCCTCCCGAAGAAGAGGTGACTCCCTCTAAGCTACGAGCTCACTAAACTGGGTCAGCATGTTTCTACATTTTGTTCCTATCTCTCGCTAATGCACTCTGGTCTTCAGTACATTGAATTAGGTAAGCATTAAAACAGTGCTCGGTCTCTGTCCTTTTCCTTAGCCTGCCCTCAACAGTACTTGAAGACAGAGTCACTGGCAGGCTGCTGTAAAAGATTGGGGGGGGGGGGTTGTAACTGTAAGGTTAGCTGAAGTAGCAGGTTGGAGGGAGGGCCAATACCTCTTGCCCCATTTGATCTCCTGCATCCTTGCCTTAGAATGTGCTGACCTCTGCTCCTCAAGCAGTAGTCGTAAAAAGAGGGCTAGGGAGGCCAAGAAACTATCTAGAAACTCAAATTAAGGCACTTCAAGATCAACAAAAAATTAAGCATATCAGGGAAAGTGCAAAGGAATTGCAGACATGTAAGAGAGAATTGGGGGAAATATTGGGACTATGCGGTAGAGCAGAAAATTTTGTTTCTGCTACAAAAAGTCTATGAAGGGGGACCTAAATCCTTAAGATTATTGACTACTAGACACAGGATGCAGAGAGCAAAAGCCCTAGTAATAGCACTACACCATCCACATTCTGAAAAAATAATCCACCAAACTTATGAAATTGCAGAAGCCTTTAGGGCCTATTATAAGGAATTATATGCCCCAGGACCACCCACTAGAACAACAGAGGAGCAGAAATTTCTGCAATTACATCTCCCTCAACTGTCTAAAGAACAAGGTTAGGCTCTGTTACTCCCCATCACAGTCCAATAATTTAAAACAGAAGTGGCTAAACTCAAGATGGGCAAATGCCCTGGAAGTGATGGTCTGGCACCTGAATTTTATAAGTGATCCTCTGATCTCATTTGTCCACTGTTATTAAGGGTCTTCCATGAAATACATAAGGGAGAAGGGAGGATTCCACCATCCTTGGCATAGGTGGTTATTTCTGTTCTGCCGAAACCCGGAAAAGACCCCATATGATGCCCCTCGTACTGTCCCATCTTTCTAGTCTACTGAATAACAATCACAAATTACTCACCTCCATTTTATCCAGCCATCTGCCGGATAGTTTACCCAGTCTTGTACACCTAGACCAGATGGGATTTGTCCCTGGAAGACAGGCCCAAGACAACTTGAGACATCCAATTCATATCACTGACCATATAAACGTCACCAAGACACCCTTACTCTTGCTCAGCTTGGATGCCGAAAAGACCTCTGACAAGGTCTTGTGGCCCTTCCTAAGTGTGGAACAAATCAAGTGGCCTGGACACCAAACACAACTAGGCAATAACTGCCGGTCAGTAGTTTTTGGTTTTTAATCTACATTGCCACGATCACAGCACTTACTCTGTAGGACAACTGCAGCATTGCTCCCCTCCTGTCCCCAGTCCTGTCTTCACATTGTCTCCAGACAAGGGCTGGGGGTTAGGATTCTGAAGCAAGTCCAAGCATTCCACATGGTAACGCAAGGCACCGCTGCTGGCACCATCTAGCTGGACTTATTTTTAACAAAACACAAAACATTAAAAGAAAAGGCTGAAAAGACAGGTGAGTGTGTGTGTGTGTGTGTGTGTATGTGTATGTGTATCTGGGACTCTGGAAGGCCATCCTACTTTTTTTTTCTTCTTTATATGAACGACATGGTCTGTTGCCTTGGAAGGTAATGTTGATGATCGCAGCGGCAGGGTGGTAGAGGCAGTGTCATAGTGGAAGTCCTACGTATCATAGAAACATAGAAAATAACATCAGAAGGCGGCTTTGTGGTCTGTCCACTCTGCCCAACAAGAATGTACATGCCCCCTAGAGGACCATGACCCAACCCCCACCTCTGCCCTCCAGGATCCCTTCACCAACCCTTTCTGCCTATCCCACCCTCTCTTTATACTCACCGTCTTTCCACTGACTCGCGTTTCAAGTAGCCTGTCCCCCCTCTCCATTACCCTCTGTGTGAAGTAGTACTTCCTCACGTCCCTTTTGAATCCCCACACACACACACAAAATCAGTTTCTTACTATTCCTGCTGGTATGTGTATTGTCACTTTTGTAAACAGCCATCTGGAGACCACTTTGTGGGGGATCCCGACTCCGCTGCTTATCTCCCCCACTCACTAGGTTGGGGGACATGTAGCAAAGTGGAGCTAGCCTGGGAGTTGGAGGCTCTAGTTGGCTCTACTGTTTAGAAGGAAGTCAACAGCCAAACCACAGAGCATCTACAAACAGAAAGTGCAATGGTGGAAATTGTTTGTTACTGTATAAACATTTCCGCACACCCAGATATCCACATTAAGGCTACAAACCTAGTTTTCTAGACGTTCCCGGGGGGACAGTTACAGCAGCAGGCATTACTAACAAATACAGTACAGGGGCTGGGATAGGCTCAGGGGTAAGGTTGGGGGGGGGTAGAGGGAACTAGAGGTGTGAATAGACTGGGAATCAAGGGAGGGTGAATCAACGTGGGAGGGGGTGGTGAGGCAGCCACTGTGCATTACCAGTGTGCTGTGACAGGAAGACTTGATAGACAAATGGGCCTATTCTGCTGGCATCTATGTATGTAAATCATTGACATACTTATTAAAACAAAAACAAATCAAGTGCTGTTGCCAAGGTGATGACAACCAAACTTCACACCTTTAACACACACAAACACGCACACACACACACACACACACACACACACACACACACACACACGGATGGGTCCTCTAGACGTCCGATATGCTCACTGGATCAGGTCTACCAGATGAAAGTGGCTGTTCCCCACAGTGGGGGTACGTGGCAGCGGTACAAGGGGATGGCGGAACCCAGACAGGAGGGATAAGCTCCACAGACGGTAGCAGAGGAAGAGAGCAAAGGAAGGGAGGATCCTGCAAGAATAAAGGAGGAGGGAAAGGAAGGAAAGAGAGAGAGAGTGAAATAGACAGACAGACAGATAGACAGACAGACAGATTACCATTTATTGGGAAACTATGCAGTTTTTGCCTTCTTCCAAGGAGCAGGACCGAAAGGCAAGAGCCATCTGGTAATTATCAAGGCACCACATCTGTGCCAGCTGAAAGAACTACACAGCTCCACAAACACGAACTACATCAAACAGCACAAGAACAAAAATCCAAGTGCCTGCCAGCTCGGCCCATACTCCTCACCCCAACGTTTAAGGACTCCAATGGGAGCGAGCAACCCGTGCTGAAAAAAGCAGGAGTCGTGTGACCTACATTGTTTCAAACTCTTGTATGATCAAAGCCAGACCTTTCTCTCTAGGCCTCTGTACAAGAGTGCCGATGACAAACTGCCCGCCCACGAATTGAGAGAGCTTTTAACAATCCTATTCACACAGTTAGATAAATCCACTCTCTCTCTCCCTCTCAGAGAAAAGCAGGATTGGTTCTTCTGACTGCAGCTTCACTACTTCTGAGTTATAGGTCTTACCATTCACCAGTGAAGAAAAATGTGTTATTCAAACAACTGCAACCCATTATGTATGCTATATATATATATATATATATATATATATATATATATATATATATACACACACACACATATACATTTGCATATAGTATATAAAGAGACTAAATGATTGCAAAGTATGGTATACAAGGAAATACCATTGAGTGGTTGAACAAGCCATAAGGCCACAAGCCCGAAGGAAGAGTGGCTTTTATGAGCTTGTTCAACCTCGAGACAGAATTACTTCATGAGTATGCCAGAATTTGCTATCATTTAATTTATATAATGCATTAGGTTGGACATTTTTTGCTATGACCTACTGTATCTTTTGCCATAGTGTGTGTGTTGGGGTAGGGTGGCTATTGCATGTGTTATTAAGAGGCTTGCTACATGTGGATTCATAGATGTGTGTCAGCAGAAAAGGACCTTTCTGGCCCATCGAGTCTGCCCATTCCCTCTTCTCTGCTTGTTCCCACCCCTCACTGACTCCACCCTCCCTCCCCTTCACATACCCTTGTGTTTGTCCCAAGCCCTCTTGAATCCCTCCACCACACCCTCCAGCAGACCATTCCAGGGCTCCACGACCCTCTCAGTGAAGTAGTGTTTTCTAATGTTTCCCCTAAACTTACCACCCCGCCACCCTTGATCCATGCCCCCTAGTTTTGGTATCTACCTTCCCTGCAAATAAGTTCTCCCCCACTTTGCTGATCCCCTTCACATACTTGAATGTTTTGATCATGTCTCCCCTATCATTTCTGGTATCCAGAGGATACAAATCCAGCACCTTCAACCTCTCCTAGTACGTCTTCCCACTTAGCCCCTGTACCATTTTAGTGGCCCTTCTCTGTACCCTTTCCATGCCGTCTATGTCCTTACATAGATGTGGCCTCCAGAACTATACCCCATACTCCAGGCGTAGCCTCACCATGAAACTGTACAGTGGCAACACCACCTCCCTTTTTCTGCTGGCTATCCCTCTCCCTATCCATGCCAGCATTCTGTTTGCCTTGCTGCATTGAGTCCCCACCTTAAGGTCGTCAGTGATTATAGCACCCAAATCCTTCTCATGCCTAGATGCAACCATTTTCTCCCCCCTTCCCAAATGTGTATGTGGTCTTTGGATTCCTCCTCTCAAAATGCATCACTGTGCGTTTCCTGGCATTGAATTTCAGCTGCCATGTTTACAACCACCCCTCTAGCAACCTTAGATCATTCTTCATTGCCTCCACCGCCTTCAGGGTGTAAACCCTATTGTAAAGTTTTGTGTCATCTGCAAAAAGGCAGACTTTCCCCTGCAGCCCCTCTGCTATGTCACTGACATAGATGTTGAACAGAATGGGTCTCAGCACTGACCCCTGCGGGACCCCACTCATCACCCATGCCTCCCCAGAGGGCACCCCACTGACCACCACCCTTTGGCTTCTTCCCATCAGCCAGCTCTCCACCCACCTTGTTTTCTGTCCCACCCCTAGATTCTCCAACTTATTAACCAATGTTCTGTGGGGCACAGTGTTGAAGGCCTTCCCGAAGTCCAGGCAGACCACGTCCACTGCCCTGCCCAGCTGACCACCCTCGACACCCCATCGAAGAACTCGATCAGGTTCGTCTGACACAACTATCCCTGAGTGAAGCCATGCTGCCGAATGTCTTGCAGTCCCCCTTTTTCCAAATAGGTAACTACCCTTTCTTTCAATATCGCCTCCATTGCCTTTCCCACCACCGATGTGAAGCTACTGGGGTTGTTTGTAATGTGTTCGGTAGTAATGTGTTACTGAAGTGTTAATAAGACATTAATATAGTGGTAAAATATAGTGGTACTGTATATATTTATATTAAAAGGGTGCGGTCGTGCCCCTATTGTTAGGGTTCAGGAGGCACTTCAATGTTAAACTAAAAATTTTGCACTTTAATAACTTTGCAACCGTTCAACTGATTTGCACGAAATGAGGAATGCACATTCCTGTAGGGTAGTTCTCTTGATTTGGCAAGTTACGCTCCGATGGGGTGTCCTGTTTCCAACTGCAGAGAGGTGAAAGAAAGATGTTTTCACTCGTTGACTTTGCTGGGATTTTTCTTTGAACTTGCCTACAGCACAGAGGGTTTGTTTTTTTTGGCCTGAAATTTTCAGGGCAGAAAGGGACTACCCCACAGATGCCTTTTGCTAGTCTGGTGAAAAAACAATAAGCCGTTTTTAAGTTAGTGCAATTTAAAAATTTGAAAAAATCGTTTCTGAGCATGCTCGGTAGGCACTTCAATATAGCTGTATGAAACGAAGTAGGAATTCTGCTTCGTATGTAAAAATTCCTACTTCGTATGGCCACCATTTTGTTTTCAGTTTTGCCTGAAATTCAAACTTGGAAACCTCCCAAAATGATATTCTGGGGAGGAAACAACACATGCACCTTGCTTATTGTGACCCCCTATGTGCATTCTGCACTTTACTGCTCAAAATATGCCCTTAAAATTGGCCTTTTTTAATGTTTAAATTCTTTGTTCGCATCGGCGTCATACAAAGTAAGATCCTAGTTCATATGACGAGATACAAACTAGGAACCTACTTTGTGAGCAGAAAATTTTTTTTTTTTTTAATTCATTGATGTTTCTGACAACATCAGGGTGCCCAATTCCCATGTCGATGGTAGGAATACCTCCCCCTCCAACAGTTGCCACTGTGGGACACTGCGTAGCCCACTCCCAGTGTCCCAAAAAGTTTATTTAAAAAAAAAAAAAAAGGTTCTGCCGACAACAGGGTGCCCAATCCCCGAGTCGGCAGTAAAAATACACCCCTCCGCCCCCTGCCAGTGTGGTATGCTGGGGAGCCCACTCCCAGTGTACTATTACCTCTACCACCAACATCGGGCCAACATCAGGGTGCCCAATCCCTGTGTTGGCACTACCCCCCTCCACCAACAATGTGGGACACTGGGTAGCCCACTTCTAGTGTCCCCAGTCATAGATTTCAGTCCCCAGTACAGTGGGGCACTGGAGAGCCCATTTCCAGTGTCCCAATACATGGTTTCCCTGCTAAAAAAAAAAAAAAAAAAGAAACTGTCCCCAACATCTTTTTTCTTTTTAACCTGAAAGAAGAAAGCAGTCCCTCATTGTCTCCTCTGTCCCTCTCCCCATCCCGACCCTCCCTCTGTGCACCCACCTCCCACACCCCAATTACCCTATACTTACCTCCAGAGGCTGGGTGCTGTTATCTTCTGTGGACTGGGAGAGGTCTGCACTCTTCAAAGTCGAACAGCGAACTGCAGAATCAAGGTAAGTGCCATATAATGGCTATCAATGGGGGGTTTGAACTTATGTTGATATCTCGGTCATTTTTTTGAGATTTTTGCACCACATTTTCAATATGGGTTTTTTGGTACCCCACCTCATGAACAATGTCAATGTCATCTCATTACTTGGTCCTGAAAGGTGATTTCATGGCTGCTGCGTGGAATCACCTTTTGGGACTGATTAACAAAATGACAATGCCAGCATTCATGAGGGGAGTTCCCAAAAAGTCCATGTTGAAAATCTGGTGCAAAGAATCCAAAAAACATCTGTGTTACGAGCGTCACGGCGATGCAGTTTCTACACACTCTGTAACTTCGCTAATTTTATATATTTTCACTCCAGATTTTCAACATTGCCATTTTTTCACACTTCCTCATGAACAGTACATCTGTCATTTTTCACATCCTGCCCAAAATGTGTTTTCACACCTGTGGCATAGAATGGCATGGTCACTGTGCGAAATCAACTTTCAGGATGAATTAACGAAATCGTAGTGCCAGCGCTCATGAGGAGGGGTCCCCAAAACGCCATGTTGAAAATCTGGTGAGAAAATTCTTGAAAATGTGCGTCCGTTGAATTTATTCTATGCACACGCATAACTTGAGTACTTTCAATATTTTGCTGCCAAATTTTCAATATAGCCATTTTATCACACCACCTCATGAACAGTACAACTGTCATTTTCCACATCCTGCCCAAAATGTGTTTTAGCGCCTGTGGCACAGAATGGCATTGCAGTTGTGCATAATTATGTTTTGTCTCGCATTTCACAATTTCTATGTACCGGTGTACGGAGATGGGGTAATAAGATGGCTATGCTGACAATTTGGTCACTGTTGTTTGACACATGGATGTTCAGGGCCCAGTGGGCCCTGCACTTTCATATCTACATACATATGCACATCTACGGCGGGACTGGAGCGCAGGGTCCACAGTTAAACAAGGATACTATTATACTATCTCAAAAAGAAGGAAATTCATTGCAAAAAACTCCATCAATGCATCAGTTAGGGTTTCTATTACAGCGACAAATGTCAGGAAATTCGAACATAGGGTTACCAACCCTACCACCCCACCCCCACCTTCCCATCTGCTACACACCAACAGTTGTCGGGTGTGCCTTGGGGTTGTCGGGCCTAACTCTCACCCCATTCTCCTACATTGTACCATATCAACTTGTTTACATGGAATGGGGTGAGAGTTAGGGCCGACGATCCAAAGCACACCCCGACGCCTGGTGGTGTGTGAGGGGTGGGAGGGTGGGGTAGTAGGGTTGGTATCCACGCTCAAATTTCCTGACCTTTATCACTGTACTAGAAACCCTAACTGATGCATTGAGTTTTTTTGCAATAAATATATATGTATATATAGTACACGATGGGCAGGAGTGTGATATGGAAAATAATCTCACTCCTGCAGAGTGAACTCTGGATAATGAGAGCTGAAGGCACGAGTGAGAGTATTCAGAGCTATCCAGAACTTACTCTGCAGGAATGAGAATATTTTCCATAGCACACGATCTGTAGTAGTAAAAATTTTTATTCAACTGACAAGCAAAAGAATAGGAAACTCAACGAGACAAGCTCATTTCCAGTGAGGTCTTTAACATAATTACTCCTAGTTACAATATCTAAAATTTCAGACGTCAACATGCATTACAAACATATATTATATAATAAATACACAGAATAAGCTCTGACTTATAAACTAGCTATGGAAATATAACATCAATAAAGGTCACAAATAATTAATTACAGTTGACTTATTTGAATGACTGTATAATGTAAACCTGCAAAGTAGAACCAGATTCAAATTCATTACTATAAATGTGCAATTCCTTAATTTGTTTGCTCTGTAGTACCTTATGTTTATGGTGGATCTACATTCAACCTCTTTACTGCTTCATCTTTGAACCATCTTTTAATTTCTCCTATATGAGGATTAGTATTAACTGGCCTATGAAAAAGTGGCAATGCATTCCATATATGGGGGCCCAGAAAAAAGAAATGCGCTCTGCCTAGCTCCGTCCTTCATGAAGGAAGGACATATTCTATTCCCCCAGCTAAGCACAATCCTTTTTTTACTGTCCTAATTTGAAGCCCATCAATAATATATTCAGGGACTTTACAGTTGACGGACTTAACCATATGTAATAGAACATGAAAGGACCTTCTACCTTTTGGATACCTCCAATTCTGTGACTGATATAACTCACTTCTGTGTGTTCTTTTTGGAATGTTTAAAATAAACCCTGCTAGTTTATTAAAAAGGACATCTACTTCAGAAAGCTGGGTAGAAGTTGCCCCCATATAGACTATATCTCCATAGTCCAAAAGTGGTATAAACTACATGCTTCCTTACCTTCTCATTCACACAGTTTCTAATTCTATATAGTGTACCCAAGCATTTACCAATGTTCTTTGTTACCTGTTCTATATGGGTAGCCCATTTAAATGATCTATCCAAGTATATTCCCAAATATCTATAATATTGCATTTGCTCAGGAGTATTTTTGTCTCTGGTTGCTATCTTCAGATCTAACTCAGAGTAAGTTGCACTACTCTCTTTAGAGAATAATATGACCTGGGTTTTCTCCGAGTTCAAAACAAGTTTAGACTAAAAAATAATTTCTGTAACTCATCGAATGCTCCTTGTAAGATAGGTTCTATCTGCTTCACTGATGAAGCTTCAACATAAATAATAGTGTCTTCAGCGTATAAATGACATTGTACATCAGAATTAGTTAAGGTAAGGTTATTCATGTACAAAGTAAATAAAATTGGGCCCCAGATAGATCCCTGGGGCACCCCAGCGATAACTGCCCTAAATCCAGATTCCTAACCATTAATGGATACCATCTGTTTCCTTCCCAATAAATGCTTCAAACCACTTAACTATTTTTGTGGACATACCCAGGGCAAGAAGTCCGGACAGGAGGATGTCATGGTTTAGGGTATCAAAGGCTTTTGATAAATCTATAAAGATTGCCCCCACCATCTGCCTGTCCAATGCACCTGTAATAGCCCCAGTTACTTTTAACAGGGCAGAGGTAGTGCCATGTAGGGGTCTAAACTCTGACTGGAATTTATTAATAATCCTTCCCTTTTCCAGAAAATTCTGAAGTTGTCTAGCTACCAATTTTTCAAACACTTTAGCTACTATTGGTAGCAATGAGATAGACCTGCAATTCTCTAATAAACATTTTGACCCATTATTAAAAATAGTAATCACTTTAGCCGTTTTCCACATCTCAGGAACTTCCCCGTGTGTAAGTGACATATTAAAAATACTAGCTAAGAGGTACGAGATGATAGAAGCAGCATATTTCAGAAGAATATTAGGGATGCCATCTAACCCCCGATTTCCTAATATTTATTCTAAATAATGCATCTTGTACATCTAATGGTAACACAGATCCAAAACAAACTTCTTGCCCTTTTCAAACTCTACTTCGTATTTTTTATTTATTACATACTGTGATGGATTGTTAGTCGAATTGGTAGTTAGTTCTCTAGTATAATAATCTTGTTTAGTTTTCCTAAGTTCGTGGTTATAGTGATTTCACAGATGTTTATACTTGTCCCAATCTGTATTATTTTTTGAGAATTTGGCCACCTTCTGTGCCCTGTTTTTCGTTGTTTCTTCAGTTTAAAGAGGTAAGTGTCATACCAAAAAGCATTTTTAGATTTTACTTTCCTAGTTTTCAGTGGTGCATGTTTGTCACATAATGTCAGGAAGTCATCATGAAATAATGTCAAGCATCATTAACGGGTAGGGACTAATTCAAACCTACCCCAGCTATGTTCTTCTAACTCTAGCATATATTTTATGTAGTCAAAGTGTTTAAATGATCTATACTGAACTGTTTTCCCTGGCTTTCTTAATATTTTTTGTTTTCTTAATACCATATATCATCTGGCGATCCAGCAATGAATCTGGGATCACCCCACTAGCCACGAACCTCACATCATGTGTGCTATTTATACATTGAGGGTTGAAGCTTCAGAGTACTGTTATAAAAAAACAAAGACAAGGCGCTGCGTCAGCATGTGGTCTAAAAGCAAAACAAAATGGTTATATTAAATGCACGCTGAAAGTAGAAAATAGAGTTAAAAATCTACGTTTCGACCTTAGGTCTTCTTCAGGAAATATCTAAAAGAGAAAAAAAACAAGTTAGTGTAGAGGAGAGGTAAAATGAGAGAGATATATATGTGGAGAAAGAAGAAGGGGGGAGGCAAAGAGAGAAGAAGTGATAAATGGTAAGATTAAGAGAGAATCTGTGAAACAAAAAGGTGATGATGGGAAAGATAAAACATAATGGGACAGAAAGAGCTGGGGAAGTTCCCAGGTAGAGACAGATTAACAGGGCCTTGTAAGAAGGTTGAAAGGTGACAAATGTGTGAGAAGGAGACAGAAATGGAGACATGTGGTGAAAATGAAAAATAAATCAGTACAAAAACAAATTGACTTTAGGAAAAAAAAAAAAAAAGGGGAGGCTGAAAGATGTTAGTGGAAAATAAGTCTATCATTTAAACCAGAGGGCTGCTGGGAGCCAAGGCGGATGATCAGCTTGGCTTCCATGTTTTTTCTATGGTTAGGATCCCGGAAGCCCTGCTGAAGGACACAAACAGAAAGGTCATTGACATTGTGGTCCCTGGAGATAAAGTGGGATACAATGGGTTTAGCAGTTTCACCATTCCTGACCGCTCTGTAATGTTCCCTGAAACGGTCAGCAAGACGCCTACCAGTTTCTCCGATGTAAATAGCTGAACACCTCCTGCAAAGAATACAGTACACTACATTAGTGGAGGTGCATGAGAACTCCTTGGTGATGTGAGTACTGTTATGTTTTCCTGTGTTCTTTTCCTGTTTCTGTGTACTGTCTGCTCTTTCTGTGTGTGGTCTGAGTGTGTGCGAGTTTTTTTGAATGGGCTGGGAGTCTCAGAAACACTATGGGAAACAGCTGAGTGTCCTTTGCAATGCTAATTGAGTTAGTTGCAGGTAGCAGTGAGAAACATACTGTTTTGTGAAGCAGTGTCATTTACAATGCAGGCTGTAGTGAAGCTGAGATCAGCATAGTAATGGGCTGGGAGTCTTGGAAACACTATGGGGCACAGGGGAGTGTCTTTTGCAGTGCTAACTGAGTTAGTTGCAGGTAGCAGTGAGAAACATACTGTTTTGTGAAGCAGTGTCATTTAGAATGCAGGCTGTAGGGAAGCTGAGATCAGCATAGTAATGGGCTGGGAGTCTTGGAAACACTATGGGGCACAGGGGAGTGTCTTTTGCAAGGCTAATTGAGTTAGTTGCAGGTAGCAGTGAGAAACATACTGTTTTGTGAAGCAGTGTCATTTAGAATGCAGGCTATAGTGAAGTTGAGATCAGCATAGTAATGGGCTGGGAGTCTCGGAAACACTATGGGACACAGGGGAGTGTCTTTTGCAATGCTAACTGAGTTAGTTGTAGGTGACAGTAAATACCAACATCAATATTCAATTTAGAAATATCTTACACAGACTGTACAATTACATTCAATAAACAGTAAATGCACCCATTAGATGATTTTAAAGGTCTCATCTCATCTGACAACAATCATAGGGTTCATTAGGGTGGCCCTTTAAAAAGGGTTTGCCAGCCAGGGTGTGGTACAGGCGGTCTGCCTTCTTAGGCTATGGAGGGGTGGTAGATGAGTGATTCCATGCTGCCCTTGTGATGTCCTCATAGGAGTCGATCAAAGGGGACACCACCACTGGGACTGCATCCCGCTGCCATGGGTGAATGGCCAGGCAGCGCCGCGTTGGGTCCTGCTCCTCTGTCTCCAAGCCCATAATGGACTGGATGTGGCTCATGACATCCATAAAAGCTGGATCATCAGGCGGGGACTCTGGAACCTCCTTAGCGGGGTCATCTGCATCCGAGGACTCCCCTGGCGAAGCGGACGACTCTGAGGAATCAGAGTCATCCTCCGCAGTTTCACTATCTGGGGCAGACAATGGAGGCCGACCCTCATCCCTGTGAGAGCCTGAGCCGACATCGAGTCGAGCCCCAGAGGACCCTGATGTGCGGGATCACTAGGTCCAGCACACCTTGGATCCTGGGGCAGTGGGTCTTGGGGAGGACGATGGGGAGACACCGGAGGCAGCCCTTGGGAGGTGGGGGTCTGTCCCTAGACAAAGAACCACCACGCTGAGAACAGGGCATTATAATCCACCAGGGGCGGGAGGTTATACATTGGTGAATAAGGACAGGAGGGGCTGGGTAAGGATATGATGGCAGCGGGTACCCAGGCACAGGACCAACCAGTATCAAGTGAGAATCCGATGTTAGCCCAATGGGTGTGAGCTGCAGCACAGGCTGTGGCAGGGGTGATGATGAAGTTGGGCCAACAGGCTGGGGCTGTGGCAACACTGGCGGTGGCCCAGCAGCTGTTGGCCTGGAGCGCCCAGGGAAGGACCCAAGCAGGCACATGAGAGGAAGAAGAAGACCCCAGAGGCAAAGGCAGAGGCAATGCCAGAGTAGAAGTGGCAGTAGCCTGCAGCGGGCGTTGCCTATAAGTGTGTTATGAGTAGTACAGGGCTCCCATTATCTGTGCATAAATGGTAATTTTATTACCCTTAGAAACCCCCTTCCCAGTTTTTATTTATTTATTTATTTATTTATTTCTGGTGTCTTTGGTAGCTGTACCTGAAAATGCTCCAGGGCTGTTGACAGCAAGTGTGTCCTAAATGCAACTGCCGGACTTTTGAGACAGCACTCCTTTAAGTGAAAGCTGGTGATTTTCCTAATGGATTTTTTTTATTTTATAAAGTTTGGTGCAAGTTCCGGCGGAGGAGCAAGTCTGTGTGTTTTTTTTTTTAATTGTCGGCTGCTGCAACGTTCGCTGTACAGGTAGTACAGCAGTGGGTATGTGGCAGGATTTGAAAGCCGCGGGAAACGGCTATCTGGGGAATTACAGAAGCAGACAGTTTGTCTGTGTGTGTTTGGGGGTTGGGAGTCACAGTGGGGACTTATGGCAAGGTGACAGTCGGGGGCGGCGGGGGGTGAGACAGCAAGCACCTAGTGAAAGAAAGCCATCTGTACCGAGCAGATTCCATTTCAGCAGTCGTGGTGGACACTTTCATTTTGCTGAGGTAACGTGAGAAAAAAAAACTGTTGCATTTTGAATTGTGTACAGACTTAGAATGGTATTGGGGTGTAAACAGCAGCACAGGGGAGAGCTGGGGTTGCAGGGCAGCCAGTGGAAAGGTAGGACGCCTTCACGTGCTTAGCGAAGCCAGGTTGCCAGGACTGTAAGGTGGCACACTATGTTTTTGTGATGTGGCTGAATTAGTGCCAGTTGCAAAGTTATGACTCTATAAGGACACGGCTGAAAAAGGCTTTCAACCAGTCAGCATTAAGGAAATGTTGTGACCATTTTATTATACTGAATATGAGCCAGTTGTGGCAACTGTTTGTAAGAAACTTCTTCTAAAATTAATAAATATTAAAAAAAAAAACCTCAAGAACACAGAAACATTCCCCCATATTGAAAGCAAGTCACACAAATCTTATCACCAACAGAGTAAACTTTAAAATCCCCAAAGTACTGAACTGAATGCTTACAGAGCCGCTGACAGGCTCTCACACTTTGGGAAGGCAACTCGTACCAAAGATTTGCCAGCCCGAGGAGTAAAATTCTCTAGGTTTTTAAATTTTTTCATTTGGTAATTAAAAACATCTGCACAATGATCTGCGTGGCTCATAAGTCCCTTGTATCAGCCATGCGGCCATCTAGCGCTACAGCCCCGTCCCTAAAATAACACCGATCACGAAGTGGAGTAGGGAACAGGGCTGTAGGGGCTTTATGCAGATATTAATAGGTTCAGGTGGGGGCTGTTTAAATGTACTTAGATTATCTTTGCTGGTAGTTCTACACGTATAGGGCTAATATTTGACAAGTAGAACAAAGTATTGCAGTGTCTAACATGCCTTGTGGTAGTTTACTGCTCTCCTCACCTTCAGCTGGTTACTTTCTTAAAGTAGTCTGGGCCTCTTCCCATTTAACTGTGTTTTTCCCACCTTTCCCAGGGTATTAAATAAGCTGGCAAACTCGATTAGCAGTTTCAAGTGTGAAAGCGCTAATCCGTAGTGACAATGCATAGACAGTACTTGGCTCAAATTGAGAAGCAAAATAAAAAACCGTTAATAAATGCTAATTATATGTTTTTTTTTATTTTGTTTCACTGAATAAAGTTACATATGAAAACTCACTTTGTGTTTGCTTCGTCTGTTTCAATAACCTCCTGACACAATTTTCTCTGAGTATGCTACCAACTGACTTCCTTAAACCCACTCCCAAAAAAGTCTGGTAGAAGCCAGCTGACCATTCCGTATCAGCAAGTACTGTACAGTAAACCCCACCACCACCAACGTCTCAGCCTTGCAACTACCCCCCAGTTCAAAATACCCTCTGAGGCTTTTTTCCAACAAGAAAAACCCTAACCCTACCCATCTCAGCCCTGCCACCCTCCACAGCCAGTACTTGATGCCTTCTTTGGCTTTTTTTTTATTTTATAAGTTTATAAAATGTTCTTACAAATGAAATAATGACATGAAGATATCTGACAAGAGAACGAAAAGACCACAGCATTACAGTAGGATACTTACACTATTTTCTTAGCTAGGGTGATATCACGGGGGGGAGGGGCTAAAAAAACAGTTTGTTAACCCATACATCTGCTTAATGTCATAAAGGGATGAACCTCTTCAAAAATATTCTTTATACCCACATAACAAAAAAAACGATACATTACTCACCTGTAACCATTGTTCAGGAGGGGTATACAGTACATGACCACACTCTGGCTGTTCCACTGGTGCAAGCTTTCCATCAAATGTCGGAAAGCTAAGCTCCTCCCACCACCTGGGCGATATATTCTCTGATGTAACCTATGACATCAGATCTTTGCATGCTGGAAACAGGGATGTGTGTGCCACTTGCCAGGAGAGGTGGGGTGGGTTGTGATGTGAACTGTATACCACTCCTAGAATAATGGTTTCAGGTGAGTGACTATTTTTCTAGGGGTGTGGATACAGTTTACTATACACACTCTGGCAGATTCCAAGCAGGTCTCCAGGAGAAGGGGGCAAGGCGCACATCCCTACTTGGCAAATAGCCTGGAGAACCAAGGTCCCAAAAGCAACATCCTGACGGGACTCTAGGTTGCTGCTGTAGCCGAAATGTAGGTGTGTGCTGTCCTCCAGGTAGCAGCCCTGCAGACTTCCTGGATGGGAATGTCCCTGTAGGCAGCCACTCAGGGTGCAGTATGTCTGGTGGAATGAGCCCTAAGCCCTTCTGGAGGCTCCCTACCAGCCAACCTATAGTAGAGGTTGACATAGGATGTTTTCCTCCCGCCAATTGCCCACTTTGGTGCTGGTCTGCCAGGCACGGCATCAGCGTATGTAACAAACAGCATGCAAGCCTCTCCCCAAACTCCAGCCATGCACTCTTTATAATATGTGTGCACTCTCCGTAGGTCCAGATTATGCAGCCTACAGTCGGCCTCCGAAGAAGGGTTTGTAAAACAGACCGGTAAGTTGGTCACCTGATTATGGTGAAAGTCCAATACTACCTTCAGGAGGAACTTCGAGTGGGGGTGAAGGACAACCTTCTCCTTGTGGAAGACCAGATATGGAGGCTCCACCGAGAGTGCCTGGAGCTCACTGATCCTTCTGGCTGACGTTATGGCCATCAAGAAGGCCTTCCTCCATGACAGGTGTGACATCTCGCACATGTCCACAGGCTCAAATGGCCTGCCCATGAGAACAGCCAGCACCAGCAGTAGGCCCCATGGTGGTGCTGGTTCATGCACCAGAGAGGACAGGTGGTCCAGGCCCATGGGGGCCAGTAAAGATCTTTATCTGCTCAGTCTCACTGGCAGGCCCGAATGCTGGCTAATTCTCCTTAATGCAAAACCACAACGCACTACTGGATGAATTTCTCGGCATTTGAGCCTGGCAGTGAGCCTGAACAGAGGATAGTCATGCAATGCTGGACCATTTGTAAAACTTATTTTAAGGTACTGGCTCATGGAGACTTCTAAGAACTGGGTAGGGTGCGTAGCAGAGGTAAGATTGGTGGGGGAGGTGTTTAAAAGTGCCAGGAAACAGATCACTTATTTTTTTTGTGATTCAATATAAGGAATGAACTCCTGGAGCTGCCGGTTCACATGGCAAACTGCGGTGTGATACCATATGTTTAATACTCTACTTTGCTCTCTGTTTTTGGTTTTGACTCCCTTTCTCACCCTGTTTGTTTTTTCTCGGCCTTTCCCCACATTCAAAAGATGGAACATTTACCATAGACTATAGGAACACACACACACGCAATGATAAACAGGCAAAGATAGAAGAGGACTGTTGATAGTCAGCAAAGGAACACAAGCAATTATAACTGTGAGTAGCACTTCATTTTTTTTTTATTTATCTGTGTAAGGAGACGGTCAGAGAAACAACATTCAAATTTTATTTTTTTTAGTTTAAGAAAGTTTTCTTTTCAGGGCTAAGATAAAGGTTTTTAGTGGGTAAAGGTGGCAGCAATGTTTGTGATGTCAGGTCAATTCTGGGTGCATGGGGATTGATTTGCTCATTGGGTGATGTGGCTACTAACAAGTCCCAGCCTTAAGGTGGGCAATTATTGTGACATAATAGCACATGTCCTTGACAGGACTGTTAGCCAATCAGGTGGCTTCATTCTTCCTGTCACGCCTTATTCCTTACATATAATTGCTATAGCATATGTATATATTTACGCAATAGGTATGGACATGACATTAGTTAAAATGTATTTCCAATCATGTTAAATACATTTTAGAACCTTAGATTTTTTTTCTACCCTGAGTGCCAATCATCCCCCCATGGCACTACTTACCTGCTTTCACCTTTTCCTTATACTGTACCTCTCCCTATCCACCACTACGTCCCACCACATCAGCTCCAACTATTTATACAGAGAATAATGTATGGGGAGGTGGTTATAACGATAATTTTACACACACCCAAAGTGTGGGATGCCACATAAACCCCGAGGGCGAAGCCCGAGTGGTTTATTAAGGCATCCCACACCGAGGGTGTGTGTAAAATTTGAGTTTGAACCACCTCCCCAAACCTTATTTTTTATAATTGCTGACCTTCATTTTTTCCTGCATAGGAAGTTTATTTGACAAACTGTGTCATTGTGTTAACTCACAGTACTTGAAACAGCCAGGTCCGTTTTGTGACTTCGCTCAGTAACCGCGATTTCTATGAGAAGAAAATCGTGTTAAACGAAGAAAACGTTCAAAGATTTTGTAAGAATATTTTAAGTTCTTCGGTTTTTACTCATTCCTCTGTTGTTAAGTGAGGGTTCCGGTTGCCATGGTTATGCTGTTTGTGGCGAGCTGCTTAAAGAGCTCGCGATGCCTGTGGGGAGAGAGAGATTTGTTCAGTGTGTGTTAGGGATGATGTGAAAAGTTTCTACTTTAGTTTAATTTATCTTGTTCGTCTTTCTCTGTGTTAGAAGACATAGGGTGTTGATTTTTAAGCAGCGAGAGGAGGAAGCTAGCTAACAGACCGTGAGTTTCAGATTAAATGTGGTTTGTTTTACGGGTGTTGATGGCTCGCAGTTTTCCTAGAGAAAGCTGGCGTGTTTTTCCCGTTATAACGTCAAATTATAACCGGCTTTCTCTATGGGAAAAAATGAAGGTCAGTAATTATATATTTATTACAGTGTTGGATTACAACCTTTGAGCTAGAAGCTCATTTACAGAGGTTCCAGGTCTTGAACGTTGATAGGCGAAGCACGGCAAATTTTATTTATAGGGCGCCCATTCCCTGGGGCTCTGAACGCCTAACAATACATATTAACGGTAAAACAAATAAAAACACAATAAACTTTTCAGAATAAATACATTTCAGAATTGCAGCTTTAAGATCAACATCAGGTTACTAGGATGGTTGGGCTGGAATAACCAATCCATAAAAGCCAGGCTAAAGAGGTGGGCCTTCAGCCTAAACTTGAAAACCCCAATCGAGGGGGACTCCCGGACTGCCGATGGAAGCAAGTTCCATAGGGTCAGCCCTGAGACACTAAAAGCGCAATCACCAGATGTTTTGAGCCAAACCCTGGGACCGTCCAGGAGGCCCCTCGAAGAGGAGCAGAGGGAGCGAGGTCACAGGTGTCAAGAGCTCTGATAGGTAGCCAGGACCCAGTCCATATAGGACCTTGTAGGTGAGCAAGCCCACCTTGAAAAGGACCCTCCACCTGACAGGCAGCCAGTGCAGAGCATGCAGGACTGGGGATACATGACTGGACCTAGACAGACCCGTCAGCAACTGGGCTGCCGCGTTCTGCACCAGCTGCGGTCTGTGGAGGGTTCCTTCCGTGACCCCGAAGTATAAAAAGTTGCAGTAGTCGAGCCTAGAGGTGACAAAGGTGTGTAACAGAGTCATACAGTACAAACACTTTATACATATGATAATTGTGGCGATAACAGTAGTTCTTAAACTTGCAAAACATGCAATAACATAAGTAGAGTTTGTAATTAGAAAAGCAAGATGTACAACTTGACAGCATGCATGGGGCAGAGATCTTATTAAGAAGCAGGTAAAGTTACTTGAAAGCAGAGAAAGTTGTAGATTCGAATGCAGGAGACCAGTGAAACCAGCACTATTGTGGGACATCTTCTTATCAACTTACATCCTGGGGGGATATCGCCGGAGCACATACTGAAGCTGGAATATCTCTTTAAAGAAGGTGTTATTTACTAACACTTTCAATTTCTTTCAAAAATCTTTACCCTCTAAACAATACCTTTATCAACTGTTTAACCCGCCATAAAAAAAAACATATTCTGCACCATTCATTCAACTACGAAAAAAACCTATCGAAGTGTTTGTCTCCCCCTTCCCAAACTGCCAGATAAACAGCTGTTCACCTCCCACTCACGCTGGCTCTCACTAGCTGCAGCTTCCTTCAGCCACTACATCCCAAAGTCCACTGTCACTTAGTGTGCGCCACATACTCAAAACATTTTTTTACTTTAAAACCCAGCAGCTTCGATAAATCACACAGCTCTCCTCTCTGTACTACACAGCAACTGAAAATTTCCTGATGTACGACAGGCGGCGTGAGCCAATCAGCATAGCTCAGTTTGCTTGCCTCGTACTCTGCTCCTCCTCTCAGGGCTGGCTTTAGAATTTTGGGGCCCACAGCGAGATAAGATATTGGGCCCTTACCCAACCCAAGCTTATACTTTGTCCAAAATGCACGTTTTACTTTCAATACAACCAGTTACATATTTGTGTTTTTTTAGGGGGTGGTAACAATGTTAGTCTCTGGGGCCCAACTACCCATCCAATCCAGGTCTGTTCATCAGCCTCTGATTGACTGGGATATACCTGAGTGAGTAATTTCATGATGTTATGACATCACATGAGAGAAGGCTTCACACAGCCTAGTGAGGCCCTTTAGTGCCATTTTACTTTAAACATGAAAAATAAATATTAATAAAAAATAAAGTGGTACTCTGGATCTGGCTGGGGACCCCTCATTAGTGGGGGGGGGGCAGCAACCGCAGGTTTTGTATTTGCTTAAAACTGACTATGACTACTAGCAGCTTCTCTCCAAGTCCAGCTCCAAAAAAATTAAAAAGTGCTCCAAAAAAAAAAAAAAAAAAAAAACACAAGGGACAGCCCTTGGCTTTGTGTTAGCGCTACCGCTTCGTAGCGCCAATGACCAGGTTCAGGAATGAGTACAGGGAGTTGGAGGGTCAGCTGGGGGGGGGGAGGAGGCTGAGCATCCAGGGGACCGTTTGCCTTCTCTGGGGATGGAGGGAGGGGGGACTGAGGCTCGGCGCGTGACTGGCCCCAGGTGAAGGCCTGGGTTACAGCAAGCGCCCAGCCATGTAGAGAGGGGAAGGCATGACGGACATCGGCAGTCACGCTTTGACGTCGGGGCCCATATCACACCCAGAACAAGGAAAAATGACTCCCTGGACTTCGGGGAGAAGGAGCACCCAGGCACAGATACACAGCTCCCCTGCCTGTCCCAGACAGGTGCCAAGATAAAAGGAAGATGTTCAGGATGACCATCTCATCCCCACCTGGGGGGCAAATCAAGGCTACATGGGGGGGGGGGGACTACAGGCTCCAGGTAAGAGGGGGCAAGGAACAGATGCCATACGTGACTCTCAAAGAAACGGAGTGCAGGGGACAGGAGAGCAAAAACAGAAAGTAAAAAAAAAAAAAATAAATAATAAAGATGCTTTCCATCCCAATACTTATTACAGCGCTCACTCTGTGCAGAGCAACTTCCACTGACCATAACATCCACCACTGAAGATCAGCTAAATAACTGGGCGAACGCAAATGCAGAATCAACCAGATGCATGAAACTTAAACAGCAGGACCAACCATATAACTACACATAAATATTTAATTAAAAAGGAAAAAAAAAAAGATCAGGCACCCCACAACTACAGCGGCTTCTTGCTAAGAAACAGAGCTGCCATCTTTTTTTAAATCTCTAGCACACCCACATGCAAACTGCACCCAAGGAAAGCGCCGCGCTGTAATGCAATGACATCACGTCCCTAGCAACCACATTCCCGTACCTAGCAACCTAACAAGTTAGCAAAAACATGTGCCACATCACAAAAAAATGAACTACATTTTACTAAATAAAAAAGCCAAACTAAACAAAAAACATAAGAATTGCACCCCAAAACTCTTCCCTATTGCACAAATGGAATATGCAACAAAAAACGTGCGGAAGAAATTATTTATCTGCACTTGAGCAGTTTAATTTCGGACAGCTCACTCATGGTTTATTAAACACTACTCATAAGGTTTCATTTTATTTTATTTAAGAATTTCACCAGGAAGATGCACTGAGCAAATTGCTCGTTTCCAGATGCATCCTGGGGGAAGGGAAATGGGTAGGTGCAGTAATGAATACAGGGTATCAATAGGCAAAAAGACAATAGAATACAATACAATAGAGTCGCACAGGGAACAGAGAAGATATCAATGCAGGCAGTACACGCAGGATACAAGGATTATGAGGTTACAGTCAAACGTTTCATTAATAACTAGCAGTAGAAGGATAAGTGCTTGAGGTAACAGGTCATAGGTAGGCTCCCTGTGCAAGGCAAGGAGGGGTACCTTAGCGGGAAACAGTGGATAAGTGAATGATCTACAGTCGTAGCTAGGATCCCCGGTCAAGGCAGGGGGAATTTGCGAGGGGATAGCGAGGGAAGGAAAGCAAGGAGAGGATAGGAATTTGCAAGGGCACCATAGTTAGGACAGTGTACGGCGAATTAGCTACAACTGCAAGGGGGGGGGAGTGAAGGAGCGCAGGAGAGATGAAAGAGTGCAGAGTGAGGGGACATTATGAGTGGAGGTGGGGAGCGAGTTCCAGAGCTTGGGGAAACGATGGGAGAAGGCTGCTTGGCCAGCTGATGAGGACATGAAGAGGATGACGAGGGAACGAGATGAGGTTGGAGGGGGAGAGGGAGGACAATAGGCAAGACGGGAGTGCTCCAAACCAGACCATTCCAAGGAAGTTGACACAATGATTGACACAGGTTATCCCAGGTCAAACTGCTCTTGTGCAGATAAATCATTTATTCCACTCATTCCCACTGCATATCCTACATTTAAGTCCCCTGAATCTTGGTGAATGTGTTGGGTGGTGATCACTGCAGTCTGAATGACTGCTCTAAGCATGGAAATCTACTCAAAGGCCAACACTTTAAGAAAGGGTGCCAAAGTACGGGTAACGTTAATGTTGCTTTGAACAATTGTTTAAACCCCGAGGAACACCATACCACACGGCCCCCAAGATTCAGAGTGAATCTTTAACCCGATATCTCATTTCTCTACTTTTCAGACCTTGTGTTCAAACAAAACTGATGTTTAAACATTTTTTATTGCTGTCAATTTTTATCCATTTTAAAACGGATATTTATTTAAACATAAGCTTACCAGGTAAGCACACAGAGTTCAAGGCTCATTTCCAGTTGCGACCGGGAGGGGGCTATAACTACAGAGTACATACATTACAAATTGCAAGATACAGATGAGTCGAATACATGGTAAACAACAGACAGAGAGCCATTTATGCTGGCTCTTGGCAAGCATCTTCATCCGTTTTTGTCCCATGCAATCCTTGGTGTTCAGCGGCACTCCCTGCCCTCACCCAGTCCAATACCAAACAGTAACTGGTCTCCACTGGCATCCCCCTTACTTACCCTGCCTCATGCCAAGCAATCCGTGCCATTCTATGGCACCTTCATACCATGGCAAGCAGACCCTAACATCCAGTGGTACCCCATACCCCTCCCAGGACAAGCTGCATGCACTTGTATCTTCTATTACCTTCAAAAAGCACTTCTTGAAGTCTTGTCATCTAGGGTGCACTGTAAATGCCTATCCTAACTCAAAAGGTTATGTTACCAGGTGGCTGGCCTAAGTAAGGGTCCTACCTGCAACAGTACTATCCTCTTTGCAACCAAACATAACCAATTACTGTTCGTTGGAACATGTGTGTATTTAATTTATTGTCACGTTTTTTGTTCTTTTTCATGATTACTGCAGTGTTTTGTCATGTACCATTTATATGCTTCTCTTTTACTGCTGTAATTGCAATCCTGTGTATTATGTGCCATCTATCTTACTGCTGTAGCCGTAACTGTAACTTTGTGTCCATGTGCCATCTCGATGGCCTGGGTCATGCCTGAAAAAGGACTCTGGGATCTGTGTACTTACCCGGCTATCAAATAAATAAATAAATACATACATACATAGAAACAGAAACACAGAAATTGTCAACAGATAAGGACCACCAAGTCCATCCAGGCTGCCTGAAAGCCCTACACTAGTTTGTGGCCTCTGACCCTGACTGGTCAATGGCTTTTCACCTCACTTTCCCACCTCTAAGGTACCCTTATACCTGTCCCATGCATGTTTAAAACCCTCCACTGGGCTCGCCCCCACCACCTCCTGTAGCAGCCTATTCCATGTGTCCACCACCCTCTCCATGAAGAAAAACTTCTTCACATTTCCTCTCCGCCTGCCGCCTTCCAATTTCACGTCATGCCCTTGTACTTGTACTCCTCCTGTATTGGAAGATATCTCCCCTCTGCACCTTGTTTATGCCCTTAAAGTACTTGAATGTTGCTACTGTGTCCCCCCGATCCCTCCTTTCCTCCAGCAAGTACATATTGATGTCCTTTAGCTTCTCCTCATGTGTTTTCTGGTGAAAGCCCTGCACCACCTTAGTCACCCTTCTCTGGGCCACCTCCACTCTGTCAATGTCAATAAATACATAAAACCTCACCCCAGCCAATGCCAAGCAGTCCCTGATCTCTGATGGTACTGCCCTTCCTCACCATGGTTCATGCCAAGCAGTCACAGGTGTTTCTTCACCTGTGGATGGACTCCCAGTGTTGGAATCAGTGGTGGGTGGGGCTTGTATAGTACAAAACACAGACTGCCTGCCACTGTCATACCGAACAGTCGGGGAGGTTGGGTATATATATATATATATATATATATATATATATATATATCTTTTTTTTCCTACTGAGATTTTCTCTCCAGCCACTTATGTCAATCCAGATATACCCTCTTCCAAGGGCTGTACCCTGTTCTGGCCTGTGTCTTTCAACTCCCCAAACAGACTTTAGTTACCCACCAGTTACCACCAGGGCTCCCTCCATCCACAACATGGCAGAAGGCCCTGGGGGAAGGTTCCCCCCCCCCCAATGCCAGCAGGAACTAGGACAAGGGGTGTTCCAGAAACCTAGGCCATCATTTAGTCAGATATAGCTTTTCTGCCACTTTGCTGGTCCTTCACACCTACCCTGACATGAGATCAGTTGTCCAATAGCCTTGCACACACACAGCCGACCCTGCAGCAGGAGCAAGTTCACTTGCACAGCCTCGGGGTCAGTGTGGCACTGGAGCTTGCTGATGACCCTCCCTGAGGCACACAGACGCACAGCAGCTGGCGCAGCCCGGCATACTTCCAGATGCGGGGACACATGTTCACTCTGGTACCTGGGAAACGTACGTGCCAGCACCACATGCTGACAATGGGCATCAGGGTAGCTGAGGAGGGGCTATATTAGCAATAACGGGGATGGGCTCACTGTGTCACTGGGCCTTGCCTGGGTTACCAAAGGAAAAAAAGTCGGACTCGAGGAGGGGACTGATGTACCACCAAGTACAGGTTCCTGGTATCGTAAAATAAATCGCATACAGCGACGCCCACCAGGATGCAATGCAGCGTCTCAGATTACTGCATGATGAGCAGGATAACCGCCACTGAAATTGCCTCATTTCCTGCAGCAACTCTGATGCAGAATGTTGCAGTATTGCTTTGCATTCTGCCAGGCTCCACTGTACATACAGTTCGGACACCAGGGATTGGTTGCCTATGTCGATTTGATGAAGGAACAACAAGCTGGGTCAGCCAAGCAGCATCATGGAGGGGCTCCTGGTGCCACATTTAACACCACGGGGACAGAAGAAAAAATTACTCACCTTAGTAATGTTGTTTCTTCTAATGGAGTCTTGCTATATTATGACAATTGCAGTTTGTCCCACCATTAGAACTGCTCCGGAGGTGAAAGTGTTAACTACCATGCCAGGCATGGAGTTTAGAGCGCGAGCTCGGTTAGAGAAGCTCTGTCTGGCTATTTTCAAACCGAAACTGTCAGATCTTTACGAGCAAAACTCACTAAGGTTCTGTGTGGAAGCTGTAACCTACACAGGCCAACTGGCTATCTAAATATTACACCTATTCCTGGTCCCAACACCAAGACTCAAGTCAGGGGACCAGAAAATAATAACATAAGATAAAATAAAACACAACACCCCAAAACCCCAAAAGGGTGGAAAAACATAAATGGGCATAACAAGTGCCAACACTGGACTGCCCACCCCATACCCAAGTAGAAGTTCTGAGAGGGGCAGGCTGGGGGGAGGTCATAATATAGCAAGACTCCATTAGAAGAAACAACATTACTAAGGTGAGTAATTTTTTCTTCAAACAACATGAAGTCTTGCTATATTATGACAATTGCAGAATACACAGCAGTACCTCCATGGTGGAGGGACAGAACCTACTTAGGGAATAGGCTCTGAAGCACGGCTGTGCCAAATCTAGCATCCCTCCTGGCCTGGATATCCAAGGAGTAATGCTTGGTGAAAGTGTGTACCGTTTTCCAGGTAGCTGCTTGACATATCTCCAAGATAGGGATGTCTCTGGCAGCAGCTATAGACGCAGCTGTACCTCTGGTAGAGTGAGCCCTCAAGCCCGAAGGGGGAACCTTTCCTAGTTTTTGATAACAAAATTGGATACAAGAGACAATCCACCTGGCAATGGATCTCTTAGTGGCAGGTTTACCTTTCCCAACCTCACCATAAGTGAGAAAAAAGTTGGAGGATTGAACCTATGACCCTTAGGTACGCTCTATATAGTAACTAAGGCCCTCTTAACATCTAAGCTGTGCAGCCTCCTCTCACCAGAGGAGGAATGGTCAGTGAAGAACACTGGAAGGAGGGAGATTGGTTAAGATGGAAATCTGAAACCACCTTAGGCAAAAACTTCCTGTTAGTCCTAAGGACTACTTTATCCCTGTGAAAAAATGAAGTCAGTCTCCACTGACAAGGCTTGTAACTCACTTATACGCCTGGCAGAAGTGATGGCTACTAGAAAACAGTTTTCCAAGTCAAATACTTAAGCTCTGCAGAAGACAGAGGTTCAAGGGGTTGCATCAACTGAGCAATGCAAACATTAAGATCCCAGGCAGGGCCGGTCCCTGAAAGGTGGATTAGTATGAAGTAATCCCTTGAAAAACTTGGAAAATACAGGGTGAGTGGAAAGAGAAGAGGGCTTTCCTGCTGAAACAAAAGCAGAGACAGCTGCCAAATGTACTTTCAGGGTAGCTGGTCTCAGGCCCAAAGAGTTAAGATAGACCACATAGTCCAAAACAACGGGCAAATCAGCAGATTCCGGGGGAATATGCTTCCCAGAGCACCAGATGGAAAACCTTTTCCATTTAGAATTATAAGTAGCCCTAGTGGAAGGCTTCCTAGAAGCCTTCAGGATGTCAAGAACACGTTGAGAAAGGTGTAGGTCAGCAAACTCTAACTCCTCAAGAGCCAGGCCTTGAGGTTGAGGGATTTGAGATTCGGATACCAAACTCTCCCCTGGGCACAAGATAACAGGTTGTGTTTCCTGGGGAGGCACAGGGGAAGATGGACTGCTAAGGACAGAAGGAGTGGGTACCAGGGCTGCTTGGCCCAATCCGGAGCAATCAGAATCATCCTGCAAGGCTGGGATCTGATTTTCACTAGCACCCTGAAAAGGAGAGGGAAGGGGGGAAAGGCATATAGAAACTTCCCTCCCAATCTAGGAGAAAGGCATCCAGGGGACTGAGCCATTACTGGGGCCTGCAACAAAACAGTGGAAGTTGGTGATTGTCTGGGGCTGCGAAAAGATCTATCTGAGGAGTGCCCCATCTGGCAAAAACTATCCCCAGTACTTGGGGATCCATTGACCATTCGTGATGGCCCTGGGAAATCCTGCTGAGAGCATCTGCCAGGACATTGTCCTTTCCTGGAGGTGAACTGCTATGAGGGAAGTGTTCAGGAATAAGCCAGAGACCACAACTTCTTGCTTGATGCACAAGGCCAAGACCGAGTGCCCGCTTGTTTGTTGATGTACCACATTGTGGTGGTGTTGTCTGTTCTGACTTGTACCACTTTGTTCTGAACAGATGCAGAAACACTGAAGTGCTAGAAAGACAGCTCTGAGTTCCAGCAAATTGATGTGAAGCAGAGACTCTTGAGGGACCACACTCCCTGGGTGGAGAGGTCGCCCATGTGAGCTCCCCATCCCAGAAGGGACGATCTGTAGTAAGGGTCAAGGAGTGAGATAGAGGATGAAGGGGACCCCTAGTTTTAAATTGCTCTGATCCTGCCACCACTGAAGGGCCTGGATCAGGGTTCGAGTCACTGGGATCAACTTGGAAAGGGGATCTTTTCTTTGAGACCAAAAGGGTCTCAAGTGAAACTGAATGTCCCTCATCTGAAACCTTGCTCCTTGCACTACAGCTGTGGAAGCAGCCATGTGTCCTAGGAGCTGTAAGAAGTGCCTTGCTGGTTGAGAGACCTGCAGAGTGAAGGAAGAGGCCAGGGCCACCAGGTTCCTTACCCTCTCTAAGGGCAGGAAGGCTCTGGCCTGCTTTGTATCCAGTTCTGCACCTATGAAGGTGAGTACCTGAACAGGTTCCAGCACTGACTTTGGGCGATTGAGCAGAAAACCCAGAGAGGTGAGCAGCTGCTGGGTAACTTGCAGGTGTGATTTGACCTGTTCTGGAGTCTGGCCTACAATAAGCCAGTCGTCTAGGTAGGGAAAAATAGCAATCTTTTGCCTTCTTAAATGAGCAACTGCTACTGCTAGACATTTTGTGAATACCCTTGGGGCAGAGGTGAGGCCGAAGGGCATTGCTCTGAACTGGTAATGGCCCGAGGGCAGTTCGAATCTGAGGTACTTTCGGTGGGAGCTTCTGATTAGAACATGGAAATAGGCATTCTTGAGGTCTAGGGAAGCTAGCCAGTCCCCTGGCCTTAGAGAAGGTAAAATTATTTCCAGAGTCACCATTTTGAATTTTGGTTTCAAAAGGTGCTTGTTCAGATATCTTAGGTCCAAAATGGGCCGCCATTCTCCTGTCTTTTTTGGGGTAAGGAAGTACCTGGAGTACAAACCCTTGCCCTGGAGTAGAGGGAAACCCTTTCTACAGCTCTGAGAGCCAGGAGGTTGAGACTTCTGTTTCTAAGGCAAAGGTCTCTTGAGGGATTGCAGGTGGAAAAGATCTGGCTCTCATCTTTGGAAATTTTTTGAAGCTGAGAACCAGACCCTGGCTTACTACTTCCAGGACCCACTTGTCTGATGTTAGAGACTCCCAGTCCGGAACGAAGTAAGCCAGCCTGCCCCCTACAGGTAATGGAGAACCGGCCCTGGGCACCCCATCAGGGTGCCTGTTTGGCAGGGGCTTTAGGCTGAGGGGTGGAAGCAGGCCTGCTTGCACCCCCGTCTGCCTCTGCCTCTGAAGAACCCCCTCTGAGCATAAGCAGAAGAAGCCTGGGTTTGGTAAAAAGGCCTGTGAAAAGGCCTACCTCTACCCCTTGGGGTCTGCTTCTGAGGAGTGACTTGCCGCTCCTTGGCTTGAGCACTCCTATAAGTTGTTCTATATTCATCCATTTTCTTCATGTAATTTTCTGTCTGCTCCCCAAACAGAGAATTCCCTACCACAGGAAAATCCATGGCCTTAGTCTGGGTATCCTGTGACAAACTAGTACACCTGAGCCAAGTCAACCTACGAAAGGCCACAGATGTAGCCATGACTCTAGAGGATACATCATTAGAATCCACAGCAGCATGCAATTGCACCTTGGATGCCTCAACACCATCAGTAGCCACCTGCTCCAGCTCCTTGGCAAGCTGGCCAGGGGCCTGTTTGGCCAAGGCCATGACAGTGTCCCATCTAGATTTTTGGTATCTTGCCACATAAGCCATGTAATTTGCTTGTCTGAGTCCCAAGGACGCTGCCATGTATTGTTTTTTAGCCATGGCATCAATCTTCCTGAGTCCTTGTCAGGAGGATGTGAAGCCAGGGAATGTTAGCCTTATCACAGGCTGCAGCCTGAACTACTAACATGACTGCATTGCTGTGAAAGAAAGTCTGTATCAGGACCTGATAAAGTGTACCTCCTGTCCATCTTCTTGTCAACAGGAGGCACAGAATTAGGAGCTTTTAGTATTTTTATTGTTTGTTTCCTAAATAATTTATGTAAGGAATAGATAATCTCCTAGACTCTGGGATATCCATCATTTCCACAAAATCAGGTTCCTCTTGCTCATCCACAGCTTCCTCTAATGGGAGCTGGAGGGTTTCAGCAACCTTTTAATAAAACAAAAAGTGAGAAGGGGACTCAGAAAGCATAGGGGTAGATTCCAAAGGTCTGTCTGGGGAGATGTCCGGTTCAATGGGCACATCCAGACTCTCAAAGTCACATTCACACTGATCATAATCCTACTCCCCCTCCTCTGGTTCATAAAACTCTTCAATATCATATTCTTGAACCGGTGGAACCGGCCGAACCGACCTTTTGCCAGACAGTGGCGGTTCGGACAGAACCGGAGAAAGTGACTGTACAATCTGCATAGCTTTTGCTATTTCTGCAGCAGTTGGAGAAGGAATTTTGGACTCCAAACCTGCTGATTTTTTAGTTTTCTTTGCTGGAACTGGCTCCTCAGAGCCAGCTTTTCATTTGCCCAGGAAGTCTCGCCTGGTCAGAGGGATCCTCCGTTCGGTTGGTACCGAACCGGCTGGTCATCCGGTCAGCGGACTTTTGGCTTCTCCCTGAGCCTGCCCACTCTCTTGTCCAGGGTGGCTGCAGGAAATTTTTACAAATCTGGCAGTCTGAATTGAGGTGGTCAAACCTCTAGACAAGGAAGACAGATGTAGTGTGTGTGGTCAGCCTTGGCAAAGGCTTCCCACAGACACTACAGTGTTGAAAACCCAGTGGCCCGTTTTTCTTTTGGGTTTCTCAGACATGATGCCAGCCTAACCAACAAACTTGCCCTTTTAATGGCAGTGCCAGGCAAGACATCCTTGCTCGGTTCCCAACCGTGTACGGAGTCGTGGAAAAACCGTAATGAAATCCGTTTTTCTGACCGATAAAACAAGGAACGCACTCAAAACCTTAAAATGCATTCTTTTAAAAGTTTTAACAGCCTGATCGGTTCGAACCGAACCGATAAAAATTTACAAGTTCCACACAGAAATAAACCTATCTATTACATACAATACCACAGACAGAGCTTGAACTGATCGGTTTGCGGTTAAAATAAAAATACTCGCGGTTGAATTTAACCGAGAAAATACTGTTTAAACCGAGAAATGAACCGAGCAGTAGGAGAAATCTCCGGAGCGACTGTTCAGTGAGGTGGAGTAAAGAATCTGACAATTTCGGTTTGAAAATAGCCAGACAGAGCTTCTCTAACCGAGCTCGCGCTCTTAACTCCATGACTGGCATGGTAGTTAACTCTTTCACCTCCGGAGCAGTTCTAATGGTGGGACAAACTGCAATTGTCATAATATAGCAAGACTTCATGTTGTTTGAAGGCTCTTTTAAGGACCACTGGCACCGCACATGCCTGTAACTGTGGAATGTGATTACAGATGCAAGAGAAAACATTATGACAAAATGCTGAAAAAGTGTACAGCCCACGAGCGGCTAGCGTTTTTTCAAATGTTTAGAACTTTTTCATTTTAAATAATTTTGTAACCAAAGCTACAAAGCCACAACCTTTAGGCCAGGATCTAAGAAACCTGAAAGCTGCAGCTCTCAGCTCTTTACTGATTTTCTTTTTTACTTTCTACTTGTCCTCCCAATTCCAGCCACACCCATATCGGGTTCCATGGCCGGCATTACCCTGGCCCCCACCACCCTATTTTGCACCTAATTTATCACCTTTCCATTTTCCGCCGGCCGGAATGGAGAGTCGGGCTCCCTCTCCAATTATCCATTGCAGGAGCACGTCAGCACTGAAGAGGTGCAGGACTGGGAGTCTTGAATAAAGCCACGATGCTGCAGCAGTCTGGGGATTTACCACCATGTTTCTCCCCAATCCAAAGGACGTCCCAGCTGGGATGTCATGACGGGGGGAAGGGGTGCACACAAAGACTGCTGTCCCCACCCACTTCCAAAGGCACCCTCTCTCCCAACTGGCATCTCCAACTGCCCTGCCCTTTGTGGTCACCAGGTTGCAGTAGAGCAAAGGGACACACAGCTCTCCCTCCTAGGAGGAAGAGGGCGTCTAGCGGGACACTCAATCCTCCTCCTTCTGGCCTGCCCTCGATAGTGTTTGTTCATTCCCAAATTCTGGTCGCCAGTGTCATAAGCAGAACCCCTACTGCTGCGCCAAAGGACTGGTTCATTTTGTTTTCTTAATTTTTTAAGAATAAGGTGAAAAAAGGCATCTTAAAATTGGTACATTTTACTGTTCCCCTCCTTTTACCCAACTAGGTATATAGATCCCCCTACAGTACAAAGAGCGTGCACAATATTCAGGTCTCGAGCTCAAAGCACAAGTAACTTAATATGGCGATCATCATGAATGAACACTAAAGTGCCTATGCAACCCTAACAATAGTAGCAGATAGTAGCACTAAGTGCCACGTAATAGATGATTAACATACATTTTCTTTACGTAAGAACAGCCTTATGCTGTCATGAAAAACAAAGGACACTGCAACAGTATATACGCACACACATACACACACAGTATGTGTATCAATACACACAAAAATTAAGAACACACAATACCAAAAACACATTTTGTCTAAGATAAAAAAAAAATTAATTTTCCAACACATGACCTAGTCTTCAATCAGCAGCCATGCCACATCTCTCCCTTACATTTCCTATCCTGCAATCCCTTTCACGTGACACACCCCATGAACTTGCAGGGCAGACATCTGACCCATTTGCCATGAGGGGTAATGCACCTTCTAGCTCTGTCAAACTACAGCCACTTACAAAGTCATTTGCTGAGACCTTTACACATGTTCGCTCAGGTGATGATGCTACCACCAAAGCAGCCAGAGCAAGAAAAATGACAGATTGCTGAGAAAAATGGGATCAGGTGCAATTTCCAGACCTGGTACTGGAGGTAATTTGTGGGAATCTCTGAAGTGAATGGAATCCTCCCCGGGATTATTTCTCCATACGTAACCTGGGATCTCCTGCTATCACCTGCAGAGCATTTCCCAGTCTGTGATAGGAGAGAGCAGAAGAGAAAGGTGTGGGGGATTGGTAGGTATGAAACAGTGTTCTGAGCACTGCTATGTGACAATTCTCAGACTTCGTGTCTATGAATAAACTTACTACAGTTAGTATTACCCTGTGCTTAACCCACGATTCCTCCTCTCATAGCCAGCACTGCTTAGCAACCTCGGATATTCGGAGTGGACTAATAAATGTCTCATGGTCTGTGAGTAACAGCTTCTGGAACACTCTCCTGCACGTGGACTGTACAGCAGACATCCGTGTCAGAGGCAGAGCTAGTGCCTCTTTCTTTGTCTCCATGCCACCCACCTCCAGTTTGCTTACACCACTGGGCTACTCCTTATCCTCTGGGCTGGGATGGCAGCAGAGGACGGCTTTGTGACAAGCAACAATGACACACTGTGGTTGGTCACGGGTGTGGCCTATTTTTGAGCGCTGTGCACTCCTAAGTAATCAAAATTTGCACCTCAGTAACATGCTCGACCCCCATCCTCAGCAAGGGGCTTAGAAAGCTCTGTTGACCTTCATATGCTTGCTATCCCATTGAATACCTTTAGGTGGCAGTACTGCCCTGTTGTGGGTTTACAGCAGGGGCGGGCCGGGTAAGATAATGGGTATCCAATGATGTAAGAAAAAAAGGGGGTGGTAGGAGTAAGAAGTGAAGACAGGTAGCAGGGGACAGAGTCAAACCAGAAATTAGCAGTGAAGGAGGCACAGTGGGAGATACATTTGTCTGCCAGGGAGGGGACAGCTCTGTCAGCAGGACAAGAGTCACTGCAGAGTGCAGACAACAATGTAGGAGCACTAGTAGGCAGAAAGGTACCATGCACTTTTCCTGCTGGGAACAACCTAGTGTTAAATTTAGACTGGTACTACTTAAACCAGGAAGGATGGTGGCCATGGTTGTCCTCTGGGTTGAGCTACAGATAAGACACACAGATGAGTCCTGTATAGGATGAAACACATGTCCATGTCTTCTGTTCTCAGCCTTTGAAGACTGTGTGATAGACCATTTGGCACCATGCACTCCTGCTTAAAGGAGAACCAGTCTTCGTTTTCATTTTTTTTTTTTTTTTTTGGTAAATACATTTTTATTAAAATTTTTAAACCATGCTGGCCCGGTGGTGCTGAGGGCTGAGGCACTGAATGCCTTACCTCGCATCACGCCGATGACCCAGGTTCGGGAATGAACCAGGGTCGTTGGGAGCCGGGTGGGGTGGGGTGGAGGGAGGGAGCTCGATCAAGCAGCCAAAAGGCAGCTCTCGTCTCCCAGGGAGGAACCCTCTCTTCCACCATAGTTCCACTGACCCCAGGTGGTGGAGGTCCGAGGGCAGTACAGGTGGGCGGGTGGCAAGCAGAGGGAGGGCGCCTCGGTACCATGGCGTGCGCATGCCTCCACATTCACGCACACAGCCAAGACACGGGGATGGGGAAAAATCGGGGTATAAAAGAAATGTATATTTAAAAACAAAAAATGTAAAACCATAAAAAAGGTGCAGTATACATCAATGCCAAGCAAGTATAGTATCAATCTGGAAAACACATATATCATTACAAGGCCATAATAGGTGGCAGAATCAGAACAGCTAGGCCTCAAGGAAGGGATCTGAATACAGCACCGAGCTCCCAGTGTGCTTCACCACAAATCAATATCCCCGAGATGTATGGAGAAAGAGTTTGATGGATGAAGTGGTAGAGGGAGGGAGGGGGGCAGACCATCCCCACACATAGTTTCCACTACAGAAGCAGCCAACATCCCCCTGCCTCAGGCAATTCAACCTACCTCAATCAAGCAATGCTTCCAAGGAACAAAATTGGGTTTGCGTTCCATAGCATACATTATCAAACTGTTTCATAAAGATAAAAAATGTCTAATTTATCATCAAAGCTAAAGGTAATCCTCTCCATCTGATTAATGGAATTTACTCTTTCCCTCCATTGGGAAAACCACAGGACCCGGTCTGTTGACCAGTTCCTGGTTATGCTTTTTTTTAGCAGCTACCAACAAAATATTCAGAAGGTATTTAGCATGTCTGACCCTCAGGCATCCAGAATACTGACATAGCAAATACAGGGGGGGTCAATGTAAATCCTGGAAAAAGAAGTTCTTTAATAGCCTGTTCTAGATCCCTTAAGAATTCCACCAACTTTGGGCAGGACTATTATATATGTATGTGTGTCTGTGTCCAAAACCCTGCTGTGTGGCCCTGGCTGTACATCGCTGTTATCACGGGGTGCGGAAATAATGAACAAGATGTTTCCAGCCGTATTCAAGCCATATGCATGAAGTTGTAATGCACTTCGACTCATACCATCCTGATTCCCATTGTTTCCTTTCCTGCTCTCCACCCAGTTCCACTGCCCACTTTGTTGCAAAATATAGGGTATTGTATTGCTGAGACCCCTGCAAGGCTCAGTAAATGAGAGGAATAAGGTGTCTGGTCATCTGAGCTTGGGTATGAAGAAGAATAGCAGAGATCAGAGAAGGTGATGCCTCACAGTTCCAGACCATGGACGGTTGGGATTCCAGGACATGTCTCACCTGTAGATTCCTGAAAAATCCCAGCGGTCCAGGCCAAATTTGGCCAGCAACTCTGCAGAGGTCATCAACTCAGGGTCATTTCAAAACTATGCAAGGTAAACCTGCCCCTAGCGTCTCCAACTACAAAATGTAGGGTCAATATTGGCTGGATGAAAACCGGGACAATGGGCCAGGGGGCAAATCCAAGTCAGATGGTGAGCTAGTCCCAGTTCTTCAGAGACTGTACACCAGACAACTTGAGCCTCAGACATTCAAAGATTAAGCTACTGCTATAGAAGGACAGGTGCTCGTGGACCAAAGAGCAAGCAGGTCATATCCCAGAACGGCAACAAGGAGCATTCTATTTGAAGCCACTGTGGACCACCAGCAACATGATACCAGAGAAACATGACCCTTGGTCGGGTCGCCTGGAAATAGGTGTGAAGGTCTGGCAAGGCTAGGCCACCCTGAGCTTTGGGAAGCATCAGAGTGCAAAGTCTGACCTGAGGCTGACTGCCATCCCAGAGCAATCAAGACACAGTACTTGGCCATTTCTACCAGATGTGTTCAGGGACAGGGACATTTTGAAAAATGTATAAAAAATGGGGAAGGGTGACCATACGGATTGTATCAGCTCTATGAATGAGGCTAAGGGGCAAGGCCTACCACTGGTCTATTAAAGTTCTTCTTTCCGGAATCAGAGTGGTCAAGTGGGATTAACTGTCTATTCTTATGAATATTTGTATAACTATTTATAAATTATAAACCTTTTGTATATCTCTGGGACTGTAACTTTTGTATTGCTTGTGTAACCACCCAGTCCCCTGGGGTTACAAGAATCCTATCAGTATTATTGTTAGGAAGGTAGCAGGCAGCTGGTAGGGAGATCTTTAGGGGCTTCTTACATAATGACATCATTGTTTACTCAGCTAGCCTGAGAGAATAATGATTAGGTCATTCGGAACTCTCGCAGCAGCATAAGCCACACTTTATGGACAGCTGCTCTGGGGAGCTTAGAATGCTCAGTCTGTTTCAGTTAGAGTTTGAGTGAAGAGGTAAGAGTGGCAGAAGGACTGCCAGTGGACTCTGAGGTGAGGGCCCAGGATTTCTCACCCTAGTGGAGTGTCATTTCCAGCTTCCAGTGAAGTGGTGGAGGCCGGTGCTACAGCAGGATTTCCTGATTTCTACTCCCAGTGAAGTGGAAGGAACCGGTCATTCTCAGTGGACTCAAGGGGCAATCCCCTGAAGGGTCTGTGTGCATTTCAGCTGTCTTGGATAGGAACTGAGAGAGACTGTTTGATCAGCTACCCAGAAGAACGCCTTTTTTCTTTTGTTGTTCCACACCCTGTGGACACGACAACCTTCATGAGTACTGTTCTAGGAAACTAGATCTCCACATAATTTAGGGGAATCGTTAGTCTGGGGTGTGTGCGCCCATAAATAAGGCTGGATCGCACCTGTCAGTGCCCCTAGTTCACCCAAGTGAGTGAAGTTCTGTTAAACCGTTCACCCAAGTGAGTGCAGTTTTGTTCTTTAGTCACTCCAGTGTGTGACGAAGTTAAAGTGTGGGACCTCTAGCATTTCAGTGGGGAATGGGGGTTTCAGTGGTATAACCCTGAAGAATGGCAGAGACTGTTGGTTGGGGCCAAGGGTGGGAGGAACACCATCTAAGTGCTTACAAAGCAGGGCTTCCTGGTTCATAAAGGGCACCACTTAAACCTGAGCAAGGGCCAAGATGCAGGTTAAGGTGTGTGACTGAGTTTCACTTATGTGCACCTATGTTCAAAGAAGAGTTCGAGTGTGGCTTAGATTCACTAAATGACGCTCATAGGACGAAAATGTTAATGTGCGTGGCCAGGTGTCCACTATATGCACTATTTGGGAATTTGGGAAGAAGATTGTTCTGTTGTGTGTTCGTGAACTGTACTGCATGCAAGGAGAGTTTGTGAAATGTACCGGTTCTACCTAGACCGACCCTTGGGGGTCCACTTCTGCTTTAATTTTCCATCTGTTGAATAAAGCCATACTGTACAATCCCAGTTACTGTTATGGACATTCCAATTATTGCTTCTGGTTGTGTAGATGTACTGGGGCCCCACTCAGCAGGTTAGATCTAGCATGTGCCTAGCTGCCTCCACCCAGGACCTGGGTTGTGTTGTTTACACAAGGTTCATGTTGTTTTGTTTCTGTGCCCCCCACCCCTCTTCCTCTAGACATTGAGCCAGGTATGCATCCTAATGCCAAGGGTGGTACCAAACCTTTTGTAAAGTAAAATGGTATGCCAGTATGTGGGTACCAGTGTTTCCACATTTTAATGAGGGGTGTTGCTCACTAGTTAAAAAGTGGCCTGGGGGTTACACTTGAATTGTGTTACTATTTGCAATAGGACCTTATTGAAAATAAGCTTTGCTCAATGGCGTGATCCTGATTCATTTGACTGAATAAAACTGATTTACTACTACTATTACTACTATTGTTTAAGGTCAGCAGTTCAGCTGAGCAGCTGGGGACCTACATTAGCCTCGTAGAGTCTGTCAAGACACACGGGAAGCTTAATCTTGACATACTTACTTTTTTGCAGGGCCCACTGGAAAGGCAATTTTTTTTGGTTTTATTTATTTATTTATTGAGATTTTGGATTAACACCTTTGAGCAGAAAGCTCTTTCATAGGTTCCACGTTAAGTATAACACAAACGGCTGGCCCGGTGGCGCTGAGGGTTGAAGCGCTGGATGCTACACCTCGCACCACACGGCGGCCGGGTTTTGGGAACGAGCCAGGGACGCGGGGGTTGGCAGAGGAGGAGAAGGATGGAGCGCCCAATGGCTGCTCTCCTTCTCCAGGTGGAGGGGGAATCTCTGCAGTCTCCCACTGCAATACTGCCATCTGGGGGAGCCCAGCAGTAGGTGCGGTATGCTGGGGCAGCAGTAGGGGCACTGGATGGATGTCGACAGGAGGCATGTCTCAGCACGCCTCATAGCTCAGTGGCTCCATTGCACGCCGACGTCTAGGGAGAAAACCAGGAAACACCCCTGAGTCTCTCCTAGGCGACGACACCACCTTGCGCTTCTCTGGCCCACAACAGCAGACCCCACTGTATGAGGATCCATGACTCAGAGTGCTGGTTCTGAGGAGGTAAGCACTGAGTGTTCCTCCTCACCCCGCCGGGGGGTTATCCAGGATACCTAGGCTAGCGGATTAAGTACTCTAGGGGCAGACCGCAGTGGGACCAGGGGGGAGCAGTTAGTGTAGATGTCAGAGAGTGGAGAGAGGAGGTAGCTGAGGGATAAACATAGGGTTAAAAAAAAAAAAAAAAGTATGGCACAAACAAGAATACAGACATGTTCGACAGATAGAGATACAGCAAGAAACAATTGAAAACGGTCTTCAGGCATAAATTCTAACAATAGTTCTACAATCTAAGCACGTACAGGGGGCAGAGTCAAAACAAAGGCTAATGTTTCGCTAGGTAACGGCAACATAACATGAGGACATTTGTTTAAAAGGAGAAGTGTACAACTAACAACATAGGCAGATAACTGGATTGTGCCTGAGTCATACTGAGACTACAGTGCTGGCAACGGATGTCGATTAGCCAGCAGGACTTCGATTTTTTCAGTGTTTAACTTAGAATTAGAGATTGCCCCAAACTGCTCTAAGATGGCAAATACTGACTTTAATGATGTGTCCAGTTCTGCCAGATACAGGAAAACATCATCTGTATATAACACAATATGATGCCCCCTGTCCCCCAACTAGACGCTCCATACTGTTGGGCTTTCCCGAATGCCTGGGCTAGAAGCTTGATGTACAAGGCAAAAAGCAGGGAAGACAGGGGACAGCCTCGTCTAGTGCCCTGTCCCAGACATACCCATTTATTTTAATAAAGGACAGCAAGGAGGAACAGATACGCTGCAGCAGAACTATATAGTTCTCCAGGAAAGCCATATTTTCAAGGGTTATCAAAAGACAGAGCCAGGAGACCTCGTCAGAGGCCTTTTCAGCATCCAAGATAGCTAAGAGAAAGAGGGTGGCTGCTAGCACGGTAGCATTGACGGCTGAGGCGCTGGACGCCACACCTCGCACCATGCCAGCGACCCGGGGTCGGGAGTGACCCCAGGTTTCCGGGGGTCAGCACGGGAGGGAGGGGATCGAGCATCCAATGGACTGCTCTCCTCTCTCGGGGAGGGGAAGGTTGTTGTCCCACTCCTTGGCTGCCCCCTAGTGGAGGCCAAAGGACAGCATCGGTGGTTAGGGGAGACAGAAGCATGGAAACGTGATGTGCACATGCCTCCACAAATATACGTTCACATCTCAAGGGGGAAGGGGTGTATGGGTAGAAAAGTGGAAAAATAAAAAAAGCAATATGGAAAAGAAAAGAGAAAGGGTGGCTGAGGCATGGACATGGTGGAGCATGTGCAGGGTGTGGTGGGTGTTATCACTCATCTGACGGGCCCACACAAATCCCATTTGATCCAGATGAATTAGAGTAGACGCCAATGCATCCAATCTGCTGGCTGACACTAACATAAAGATTTTATAATTGATGTTCAACATCAAGATTGGTCTATAGGCAGGGTGCTCCAGGTGGTTTTTGCCCAGTTTGGGTACGACTGAAATAGTGGCGTATCGCCACAATCGGGGGAATTCTCTGCAGGCCAAAATCTCATTGCAAACCCGTCTCAGTTGGGGAAGGAGTAGGTCCTTTTGAGATTTGTAAAATTCAGTAATAAACCCATCTGGGCATGAGGCCTTTTGGGTGTTCATTTTCTGCAGGGCCAGGAGCAACTACTCCTCTTGTATTCTGCCCAGTGAGGTGGCAGTTGGGGTATAATGGGGAGACCAAAAGGCCAAAAATGCCTCCACTTCTGCTTGCCTGTAAAGGCCCTCTGGTGTGTAAAGGGAAGCATAAAAAGAGCAGAATGCATCAGCAATGTCAAACATCTTATGAAGGAGACGACGAGTCGTGGGATGGTGTATGGCATCAACAGTAGCTCTGTTTTTTTGCCATTGAACGTTGTGGCCAACAAACATGTTGCCCGGGGTCCTACTTCATAATACTTATGACATCAATAGGACACTGCCAGCTCTGTTTTAGGTAACTGGACAGCATTCAGCTCTTGCTTGTTTTTATCCAATTGTGGTTTAACTGAAGTGTCCCCTTCATATAAGCCTCTTGCAGGTAATGAAGCATATCCTGTAATACCTCCATACGTTGCTGGCGCTCTTTACGCTTCCTGGTCATGTAACTAAAAATGGGACCCTCGGAAAACCATTTTAAGCACATCCCAACAGACAGCTTCAGACCCCCACTCCCACCCTCCTTATTTGATTTCCAGAATTTTCTTGGCTAAACAAGTCCAGAATTCCTCCGAACAGAGTATGAGGTCTTTCTGTCTCCAGGCAAACATATGTCAGGAATGGGGCACAGGCAGATAAAAAATGTCATTCATCTTGCAGTCCCTCACATAGGTGTCTATGCACCATTGTGCAGATTGCCTACATGCCACGGATCAGTGGCACGAAGGCAATCCTAAGTGACAATGCTGTGCATTGGGGGTCCCGCAGACCCCTGCGCACATGCAGAGAAGAGATGCACGTTCCACACCGCACCCCCAGCCGGTCGTGCAGCCAGTCCAGGAGTGTGCCCACATTCCACCCCATTCAAGAAGGTGCACAGAATACGCAGGCAGGGACCCTACCATATCTGTTGCATGCCCCCCTAGATTTTGACCACCAGCTGTGGCAGACACAACCACCCCTTACCAAGCTGCCCCAGCCCTCTGGACAGACAGGAAGGGTTGGGGGCAGCCATTCGGACACTTGCCTCTATACATTCAGCTTGTCCCTTCTGCACCTTCCCACAATCTCCTGCTCGCATAGAGCAGGGGATCAACTGAGGGACTCAGGATGGGCATCTGATTGGTTACCTGCCTGCGTTCCTCAATCAGCTCTTTGCGCAGCAGCACACGGGGGGGGGGGGTCATTAACAGCCGCTCTGCAGAGGCATACGGTAGTATACACTGCACACCGTGTGCCTGTCCACAGGTGTGAAGCTTTGTGGGTCAGGTACATACCCCCTCTGTTCATATATTCCTGAGGGATATAGCTGTAGTCTACCCAACTACACGTTGAGTGGACTGCAGAAAATAATGGGAATATTGCCTGGTATGAGGGTGTAAAGCATGCCAGATGTCCATCCACTGTTTTGTGCACACAATAGTCGAGCAAGTTTCATGGGCGGCTGGCTATCTCGGGGGATCCGGGTTAGAAGTGTCCCAAACTTTAAAATTGAGAAAATTGACATCCTTCACTAAAAGTAAAACCCCTGTTGTATGGACCATGATCATATCAAGTAATTTCCTAATCTCAGCTGAGTTGGAATGTGGCAGGAGATACAGATTAGCTAATGTGACCTACACCTGGTGTAGCACTTCCTGTACAAGGACTAGCTGAACTTCAGGATCCTTAACTTCTGCTATTTCCTGGAACAGTGTAGAATGGGGGAGGAGTATAGCCATCCCTCCCTTTTCCCCTCGTGGAAGTTCCACACTATAGACGGATTTAAACCCAGATTTATAAGGTTTCCAATGTTCCTTAACGTCTGTATGTTTCTCCTGCAAATACACTCAGTCAGGGAGTTCTTTCTTATTTTGAGACAGGACCTTGGCCCTTTTCACTGGGGTATACAGTTCACTGACATTCAGTCAATATCAGAGTACACTGCTACCCATACTATTGCCCAGAAAAACTGGTCCGCTTAAAGGTCCACTGCCCCCCGACACAGCCATGCATTGTATTTAAAGTACTACAGAGATTTATGTGCCTAAAACAAATACACAAAAAAATATATATATAATGTCAAAAACCAGTGGGGAAGGGCTGAGTGGGTCCAACCGGGCACCCACAATCAAGGTACATGGGCCAGGACCACATTAAGGACTAGCTAGGGCAGCTGCCAACTGGGCAACCACAGCCAAAAGTGGAAACTAGGTTTCCAAGGTTGGGGCTCCTACAGAAGCTCTATGCTAGCAGATGCAACTGTGGCTAGGGAATATCCCTCCCAGAGAAGAGGGGCCCCTGACAGCTGAACGATATTGTATGGATAGGGTGCAGGGGAATCTGACGTCAAACCACAGTCGTCCCTCTCAACCCCCCAGTTTGTGGTACAGAATCACCTATCATAAGGGTGGAGCAAAAGGAAAAGGAAAGGCACACAATGTGAAACTGGATTGGTCTCTTAATGATTGGCCATCCGACGTCAGTATACTAGAAGGCAGACATTCTCCTGCCAACTGGCACACCGCAGGGTAACGGACCAGAAACAGCCTGTGAAGTATATACTATATAGAACAGTTACACTATCAGTAAAAGACAGGCTGATTGTCAGAGGAGCATCAAAAGTCCCTTAGTGATACAAGATAAACCAGTATCCCATCTAAAAGTCCCAAGTAGGGGGCACAAGCCAGCATATGAATCCAGAATGTTCAGACATAAAAACTCCCCAAGCGGGGTGGATTGATTTTGCTGGTATAACAAAAAGGGGCAGCAGACTGGCTGAAGACTGTGAAAAGGAAAAGGAACCCAAAATATGACTGTCCACATCGCAGTGAAGGTCCAGTCCAAGCCAGAAAGCCACCAAGAGTTCAGTCCTAGAATCATTCTTACCCTCACACGACTTTGTGGTTGTCCTGGTGTCCCTACCCCCAGCTGTCCTTCTACACCCCTTGCTCTCCTGGCCAGTACCACCCATAGGCAGCGGAGCCCCCACCTGGGCACACCCCTCCATCAGGCTGTTATCAGCTATAAAATCCAAAATCAAACAGCTGCGCTCAAAGCTTGGAGGGGTTCGCAATCATACGGGTGACAAGCTCTTTTAATCACACACAAAATCCTGAATTAATTGCGCTCCGTACCAAAGAAAACCATATTTAGGTATTTCCAACAAGTATAGCTGATATTTATTAAACACCGCTGTGGAAGCCCCTAGCGCCTTGGCAAAGTGCCTTCGAGGGGGCACGTTACAATCTAGCTTGAATTTCAAGCACATTTAAATATAGTTCATTAAGTGTGACATCATAAACCAATTAACCAATCAATGAACCAATGTAAGGTTCAACATTAAATGATAAAAATTAGTCAAAAACTTAAAGAAATCTGTTACAATTTACACAGTTCACATACAGACTTAGTGCAGACAGGAAACTAATCACATTGTAACATTTCAAAACCATGTACCCAGATATTTGGAGTTGGTTCATTGATTGGTTAATTGGTTTATGATGTCACACTTCAAGAACTATATTTAAATGTGCTTGAAACTCAAGCTAGATTGTAACGTGCCCCCTTGAAGGCACTTTGCCAAGGCGCTAGGGGCTTCCACAGCGGTGTTTAATAAATATCAACTATACTTGTTGGAAATACCTGAATATGGTGGTCTTTGGTATGGAGCACAATTAATTCAGGGTTTTATCAGCTATATGCAGACCATAGATTATAGCAGTGTTCATAAAGTTTGTTAAAATGGGTCATACCTGTTCAGAGCAACAGAGGCAACCGGCTGCCTCCCCACCCCACCAGCAGACCAGGTAGGGACATGAGCCACCCCAAGGCTGACAACAGAGGAAACATCCCAGGCCCAAGAAGAGCAGGTGCCCCAGACCAACAGGCAATAGCCTAGTCCCTGGAATGTGGCCCCAAGCAGAAGCCCCCAAAAGTCAAGCGTTGCCTGATGGCATTTAACAGGAACCCATGGCATAGCAAGACAGAAATGAGCAAATATGATCTAAATAAATTAAGGGCCCAAATAAGGGATCAATAAGTGGAGTTGCTCACCACAGAAGGGCCCCCATGGCTCAACGGCAGGATAGGTGCACCCAAGGCGATGAAGGGCAGGGGTCTAGTAAGTGAGGACGAAGAGACAGACACAGGAGAAGACAGGGTTTACCATGTCCACTGAGGGTGATCATAACTAAGTGCCCTTAAAGCAGGCGTGCCAGCTGTCAGTCCTGCATCTGTGAACTAGATGAAAATGCACGCTCTGCCCTGTGGCACTGGAGGATCTGTTGCATGATGTCGGCCAACTGCTGACGTCTGGACTCCATATTTTTCCAGGCTTGTTGGGTAATTTTCAAAACAGTGGTCGAGGGGGGCTTTCCTCTTGCTGCCTCCACTTATAAGACCTGTCTCTGAAAGTCTGGCTTGGCTTAATCTGCGGAGGCATATGTAACCTTCCCCTTCAGAGAGTGCACAACACATTTAGCAGGCTACAGGATGAAGAACTTAATCCCTTTCATGTGCAGCACTTTCATCAGTGGTGTGCAGACCCTCCACTTGGTCTGCAATGAGGTAGGGTAGTCATTATTAAAATATATTCTGGTGCTTTGATAAGTAACCTCCTTCAAACGTCAGGCTTTGTGCAAAATATCCTGCTTCTTGTCTGTAAATCTTAAGAATTTTGCAACTACAGAGTGGGGCCAAGTGTCTGCACCTGTGGTTTTGGGACTCAGTGCTCGGTGAGCCTGCTCTGTTTCCATGGATCTGTCTTGGTGCCAGTCCAAAGCTGCACAGAGGAAAGTCTGTAAATATTCCACCATGTCTGAGCCCTCCATACCTTCCAGCATGCCACAGAGCCAGAGACTGTTCCACCGGCTGCGGCTCTCAGAATCTTCCAACTTGAGATCAGTTTGTGCAATGGCTACATGAAGGGTAGAATCGCGACTTCTGCTATGTTCACCTGTTTATCTGTGGACGTTAGCTGTGCTTCGTGCTCCTTTGTCCATTTTTCTAACTTTATCACATTGGTACGAATGACTGTGGTGGTGTTCCTAACTTCCCTTTTAGAACCATGCAGCTCTGCATGAGGATGTCAAGCTGGCAATTAAGTTGCTCTGTTGAGGTGAGTTTATTCTGCTCCCCCCACCACCACAGCCCTACAATGGCCAGAGCAGGAAAACACAACAGAGGCAAGTGAGGCCTCACTATTAGAGCCCCTGCTCCCAATCCTCCACCATCCAGTCCCTCAGAGTAGAAATTCTGGCTGCCTTTCATCGCCATAAAGAGAAGTGCCCCTGGGTAAATGAAGCAAATTTGGAGTAGTTTATTTGTAGTAAAATGTCAGAGGCTGTTGTTCAGGACAGCCACTGCTAGAATCCTCAAGACGCCATCTTGAGGATGATATCATCAGAAGTCCTCAAGTCAATATTTTCATGGTGATTTGCATATACATCCCATGATGCCTCGCATCCTGGGGGTATGTGTGATCTGTCTGAAACCTGGCTTTGTTGCCAGTGCCCTTTTCAGGCAACCCTTGCCTCAGTGCTTTTGTGCTGAGGTTCGTCCTCTTTTTAGCTTGCTTTCATATTTTGGGCCCACCATGACCCAAATCCATAAGATCACATTTAACGAGGGATTCATTTAACAATGGGCTGAGCTACAGATGAGGAACATTGATGAGTCCTAAGAAAAACAAAACACATGCCTGTGCCTTCTGTTCTCAGCGTTTGCAGATGGTACAAGAGGCTACTTGATGCCATGCATGCCTGCCTGCCTAAAGCAGAGCTAATATAAATGTTAATTATGATTTGCATATACATCCCATAATGCTTTACGTTACTAAGGTATGTGTGATTTTGTATGTCTTTGAAACATGTCAATGCCCTTTTGGGGTAATCCTTACCTCAGTGGTTTTGTGCTGAGGTTCTTTGACTGTTTAACAACTTTATGATGGGGGAGTTTTTCTAATGTTGGGCATAGATTCCTCCCCCCTCCCAATAATTCTGGGGAATTAAGCTATAAGAGGGGAACTTCATTCTAATACACCAAGAGCTCAGTTATAAGTGATTTAATGGCATAGTGTCCAATGTTTTCATAGTCTAAAAGATTGACATAAGTTGATTAACAAATAATAATGAGAAGCCGGGCATACGGAGTTCTTCCAATTAGTCTAGCTCCTTCAACAACTTTTCTTAAATGGGTCACACAATTTGCAAAAAGGTATCCAGTTCGTCTTCTAAGCAGTATATATTCTTTCTATTTTTAGTATGTTAACCATGGAAGTTACCGAGGCTTGCACTAATGGAGGATCTGCATTTTTCCAACTTAAAAGAATACATTTTTCTTCAACTGATCAGTCCTAGCAAAGATGAGTTTTCAGGCCAGTTCTTGAAAGCTGAATGTTTGCAGGCAGATTAACACATCTACTGGTTGTAGCTTCATTTCAATATTCATTGTGAAACTTAAACTATCATTTAGGCAGCTTGCAATGTAAATACGCCCGCTAGGATCCAGACCAAAGTTCTCTGTTTTGTAGGCGTGTGATGCAGCTTCTAGACCGCAGCAATGTGCATTCACTGCAGAGCAGCTCTGTAGCTCAGTGGATGCGTCAAAAGAGTTAAAAAGTAGACCTGCATTTGAATCCAGACAGAAACCCAATTCTTTTTTTTATTCTAAGCAAGAGGCCAGGGTTTAAATCCTGAGAGACACTTTAATATTTAAAAATTATGTATTTTTAGTTCCAATTCTACCAGAGTGGGGACTCAGACGTTTTGGGCTGGAATAGTGAATTCTTTTTCTATGGAGGTTTTCTCCCCTCCTGTCTCTCATCCAGTGTCTTTCAGGCTGTGACTGGCAACCACATACCCCCATCAAAAAGTAATGCCACTATGTCACAACATACCCATGACTTTCCATTTCTGGCAGGGGATTCGAGGGAGGCCTGTCTTCCCCTAGAAAGTAAGAGTTTATTTGTATGTGGCGCCCAATCCTGGAGGCTCTGGGCACAATTACATCAAACAGGGCATGGAAGTATAAATAACAATAAAACATTAAAAATCTAATACAATAAATACAGTAATAGATTTTAAAAACTTTCTAAAAATGCCTTATTAAAAAGATGCGTCTTCAGGGCCCTTTTGAATACCTCAACCGATGGGGCCTCCCTCAGGGTTTTCGTAGTGAGTTCCAGAGATCCAGGCTGGCCACCTCAAAAGAGCGATCTCTCAAGGTTTCCAGCCTGGCCCTCAGAACCACCAGAAGACCCTTGGTGGAGGAGTGGAGGTAGCACACAGGGATGGCTGGAGTAAGGAGATCAGACAGGTAGCCAGGGCCTAGGCTGTATAGGGCCTTATACGTAAGCAGCAACCTAACAAGAATGAAGTAGCAGGTGGTGGGTTGCGTGGTGAAAGGCCTGGGTGTACAAAGAGCCATCATTCAAATGGAGACTAGATTTTGCACCCAGGTTGTTTACTCCCCGCGACTACCCATCCCCCAACATGGATGCAGCCACTGTCTGCCTCCTACATGCTCAGTGTGCCCGGGGGAGGGGGAGAAGAGTAAGCAGCCTTGGTCTTCTGCAGTGGCTTCTAAGGCATTGGTGTCCTGCCCCCGAGCTCCCCGCCTGAGGCACACTGCCATCGTCAGCTGTCTCTCCCTGACATGAGTGACCCAAGTCCAGGTCAACAGCATGACTGCGCAAGTTGGGACCTCAGGTCAAGTTACAGAAATGAGAACGAAAGTTATTTAGAAAAGTGTGTACAAGGTGGAATGTACTGCTTTTTAACTTTAAATTTGCTTTTATTTATTTTATTTTTTTTTCCAAGAGAGCCGGTTCTTCCCCTGCTGCCTTTCTGGCCCCCATCTGAAAGGTCCCCCTCTGGCCCTGCCGGCCAGCATCCCCATGACTTACCCCCAGATACTCCTGACAATTTGCCACTCGTGGCATGGTTGGAGGGGCTTACCCTTGCCTTCTTGAAGTGGAATCAAGTCAGGATGCCCAGTCTGGTGCCAGGCCCGAGGGGATGTCTAATGTGCAAAATGACACAGTGCATCTGTCGGCATCACACACTCTTCTGGGGCTCCTGACTGCCATGACACCCTGCTTTAGCTAGATGTCAGGTGCATTTCAAGAGACATGACCCACCCATCCCATGACATGACCCTGGACCACATTTCAGGAAGCAGGCCTTTAGGCGCTTGATCCTCCCACCCCTGTGGCCAACCCCCAGCAACTCGAGTTTGCTGACAAACTCAGGTCACCAGCATAGTGAGTGGTAGCCCTTCTGCTGAGCTAGTCAATCAGAAAATTTATTTTTGTTTAAACAGTTTTACAAGAGTGAGGATCCATGGTGGCATGGAGTTGGAATTGTAACATTTACAGAAGAGAAACTTCGTAACGAATGTAATTTGTGTAGAGAGGAAACATTATTCTCAAGACAAGTTCATGACACAAAAAGTTAATGGCAACTTTCTGCAAAAAGTGTGAGGCACAAGCCAGCCTGATGGCATGGAGGGCCAAAGCACTGGTGCCTTACCTCCTGCCACACCGGTGACCCAGGTTCGAGAATAAACTCAGGTCCTCAGGGTTCGGCCACGGCTGGAGAAGACTGGGCGTCCGAGACACTGCTGTCCTCTCCCAGGGAGGGATGCCGGCCCAGCCTCAGAGTGCCACCAGGTGGAGGGTTGGTGGCAATGCAGATGGCATGAAGGGAGGGGGCTGTGGGAAAATCAGTCACATGCACGCACTTGACGTCCTGTGGCAAGGAGTGGGGAGAAGGAAAAAGGAAAAGCTGAGGGCTTAATGAAGCCTTGCTCACTCATTCCCAAGTCAGTACCACCATCCAGGAACACGCCAGCAGAGTCCACTCTGTATTACTGCACTGGGGAGGATGATGGCCCTCCAGCCTCGGCACGTGGGGAACTTCAAGACTGAGGTGGGTCCCGGAGGCGGAAGCTGCCAACTCGGAGGAGCAGGGACAGTGCTGATTAGCCACCTCTGGACTAAGGTGGCATAAAAACCCATATGAAAAATAAGAGTGGGAGGCACTGTTACTGTCTCTCCAAGGCACAGGTACTGTAGGGAAAGATGCAGAAGAATTTACTGTGAGTGAGTACAAAGCTATAGCACTTCAGGGCCAGTTTTAGTGGTTTCATGGCCCCCAGCACCATAAGTCATAGGGCCCCCTACTCAACCCACATTGGCCACATGTCTTGTAATCTATCCCAACTGCACACTATTTCATTTTCATTACAACCAATCACATCATTAGGCTGTTTCAGAGACCGTCAACAATGTTAGCTCTTTGGGATCTTCTACCCATTCGATCTCTGTTCATCTGCCTTGGATTGCCCTGGGACGTTTTTATGTTGATTGCGCATAGCGCAAACAACATATTGCAGCAGCTTTCTCAGTAGCAGGCTGTGGAGGCGTGGCACTGTTGTGGCCAATGCCCCCACAGCCTGCAAAGGCTTGTCCCGCTTCCCCCAATGCCGTTGCAGGCTGCTGGTGACAGTAGTTTGGAGCGTTCGCACCTACTGACAATTTTGCCGCTGCAATCAGGGGCCGCCCTCGTCATTGCAGCGTCAGCCATCCGCTGCAATGAGGGGCGACCCGTCATTGCAGGGCAGAATGTAAAACCCTAATTTATTTGTGAACATGGTGGTAGGTTGCGCCATGTTCACAAACAACTATAACCCCACCGTGCTTATGTGCCGTGGGGCCCCAAACCTGATCGGCCCTCGATGCTCCATTGTTTCTGGTACCGGCGGAGCCCACTCCCCATCAGCATTCTATAACCCCCGCCCGCATTTATTCCTGCCCGATGGTGCCCAATCCCCAAATACGACTGCTGCTGCCCCAAAAGCCGTTGGAGTTGCTTGCGGCAGAGCCCAACCCAGTGTGCCACATGCCCTCTGTAAAGTGAAAAACGGTCCCACAAAGTCTTTTTTTTTTTTTTACCTGCAAAAAAAGGAACGTCCCTTGTAGTGTCTCTTGGCCCCACCCGTAACCCACATCCACCCACTGTGCACCCTGCCCCCACAACCCCCCATACTTTCATATTTCCTCGAGCTCAGCGTGAATGATCTTTGATGGACCAGGAACACGCCTGCACTCTTCAAAGCTGACCGCGAACTGAGGAAATGCTGGTAAGCTGTATAATGTAATAAATGGGTTTTTTTCAACTTTAGTACATATCTCGGGCATTTTTGGGACTTTTTTCACCAAATTTTCAACATGGGGTTTTTGGGACCCCTCCTCATGAATTCTTGAACTTTTATGGTGTTAATCAGCCCCAAAAGGTGATTTTGCGGTCACTGTGCAGAATCACCTTTTGGGGCTGATTAACAAAACGACAGTGCCAGTGCTCATGAGGTGGGCTCTCAAAAAGCCTATGCTGCAAATCTGGTGGAAAAAAATCCATAAAATGACTGTGTTACAAGCGTGCGTTGCGCTCTTAACTTCGCGAATTTATAATATTTTCACTCCAGATTTTCAACATTGCCATTTTCCCACACCTACTTATGAACAGTGCCAGCTGTCATTTTTCCCATCCTGGCCCAAAAAGTGTTTTTGCACTTCCAGCGCAGAATAGAGCGGTCGCTGTGGGAAATCACTGTCCGGGACAGATTAAGAAAATTACAGTGATACTGTTCATGAGCAGAGGTCTAAAATGCTATATTTGAAAATTTGGTATTGATAGCCCATCAAATGACTGTGTTACAAAGTATGCGTTGTACACTTTCCACACACCCTGTAACCATGAATTTGTAATATTGTCATGCCAGATTTTCCAACAGTGGCATTTTTTCACACCTCCTTATGAGCAGTACAGCTGTCATTTTTCACATCCTGACTGAAATGTGGTTTCACAGTTGTGGCACAGAATAACGTGGTCGCTGTGGGAAATCAGTGTTCGGGACAGATTAAGAAAATGACAGTGGCACTGTTCATGAGCAGAGGTCCTAAAAGCTCTATGTTAAAAATTTGGTGATGAAACTCCATAACATGACTGTGCTACAAGCGTGTGCTGAACTGTTTCCATGCACCCTTGTACCTTCGCACATTTGTAATATTTTCACACCACATTTTCAACAATGGCACTTTTTCACACGCAGCTAAAATATGTTTTTGCACTCCTGCCGGAGAATAGCATGGTCGCTGTGGGAAATCAGTGTTTGGGACAGATTAAGGTCGAACAGTGTGGGGGGGTGACCGAGCTCAACTGAGCTCTGTTGGGACTATTGCGGATTTGTTTGTGGGCAGAAAAGGCCCCAGCCAGAGCCCAGTACAAAGGGCAGCCTGCAGCACTGGGAGAAACAGAGCAGAGAGCCAGTGAGGGAGAGGGTAGGTGAACTCACTGGGCGCTGTCAGGACTGCTGCGATTTCTTTGTGGGCAGAAAAAGGTGTCAAAGCAGGCAGGGGCCCAGTAGAAAAGGCCAGCCTGCAGCGGTGGGAGAAACAGTACGAGTGAGTGAGACAGGGGGACTGAGAGAGCACAACGGAGGTCTCTCAGGATTGCAGCGGATTTCTTTGTGGGCAGAAAAAGGCGCCAATGCAGGCAGGAGCCCCGTACAAAAGGGCTGCTTACAGCGCCAGGACAAACAGAATGAGCGCGTGACAGAGGGAGACTGAGTGACCTCAACGGAGCTCTGTCGGGACAGCTACAGATTTCTTGTGGACAGACAAAGTGCCAAGCGCGGCCAGGGCCCGTGCACAAAGCGCAGCCTACAGCACCAAAACAGAACAGAGTAGGAGTGAGCTCAACAGAGCTGTATTGTGACTGCTGTAGATTTCTTTGTGGGCAGAAAATGCGGCAACGCAGGCAGGAGCCCAGTACAAAAGGCCAGCTTGCAGCACCGGCAGAAACGGAATGAGTGAGTGAGAAGGGGGTGAGTGAGCTCAATGGAGCTGTGTCGGGACTGCTTTAGATTTCTTTCTGGCCAGACCAAGCCGCCAATGTAGGCAGAAGCCCAGTACAAAAGGGCAGTCTGCAGCGGCAGGAGAGACAGAGTGAGTGAGGGAGGGGGAGTGACTGAGCTCAACGGAGCTCTGTTGGGACTGCTACAGATTTGTTTGTGGGCAGAATAAGACAGCAATGCACACAGGGGCCCAGTACAAAAGGGCAGCCTGCAGTGGCGGGAAAACCAGAATGAGCGAGAGAGGGGAGAGTGTGAGCTCAACGGAGCTCTATTATAACTGCTGCAAATTTCTTTGTGGGCAGATGAAGGCGGCAATGCAGGCAGCAGACCAATAGAAAAGGGCAGCCTGCAGCTCTGGCAGAAATGGAATAAGCGAGTGAGAGAGGGGGAGTCAACAGACATGTGTTGGGACTGCTGCAGATTTCTTTGTGGGCAGAAAAAGCCACCAACAGAGGCAGGAGCCCAGTACAAAAGGGCAGCCTGCAGTGCCAGGAGAACCAGAATGAATGAGTGAGTGAGAGAGGGGGAGCGAGCCACCTCAACGGAGCTCTGTTGGGACAGCTGCGGATTTCTTAGTGGGCAGAACAAGGTGCCAACGCAGGCAGGAGCCCAGTACAAAACAGCAGCCTGCAGCAAGGGGAGACATAGACTGACCGAGTGACAGAAGGGCAGTGAGCACGCTCAACACACCAACGCAATCAACATTCGGCATTGACAAATGCTTGTTAGTTAGCAACTCCACAACATTACGATGCCACATCAGAAGGCTCTGGTCACCCCTGTAACACACTTTATTGTCGTTTTAACAAGACAATATTTATCAAAAATGTTAAAATTGTATTAAAAAACGAATGAGATACACTGGCGCTTGCTGGGGGTTCCCACCAACCACACGGTTCGCTGGCACTTAAAATCAACTATGTTGCCAGTCACAGCACCCAAGGCATTGCCAGAAGGAATATAGCATCCATAGTTCAAGCTGGGAAACTGAAGGGAAAAAAAACACTGCAAAACCCTCCCCAAGCATGGTATATATACAGTTATAAAAGGAAAGAAAAGGAACTCACCAATATTTGGATGTTTTAAAAGCCGACAGATTCGAGCTTCACGTTCCAACTTTTGGTGATCTGCAAAATAAAGAATTTCATTAGTGAATCGGTTTATTTGAAACAGTCAAAACAGCAGCACTGGAGAAAGAAGGCCAGCATAACAAAATAAAAGTCAGCCACCTGCAAGGCACTACACAGTTTTTTTTTCTGACAACTCTCTTTATCCACTGAACTCCAGTCTCATAGACCTCTCTCTCCAATGGGACACTTGGACTAACAGTGTCCCGCCCAGCCTGAGGGCCTCCTGACTGGTTCTCCAATCCTACACTCTCCCTCAACTCCACCAACCGCCCCGCTCCCCAGCTGTGAGGCCCCCCCCCCCCGGGTGGTACCACCTTTAACTACTCCGGCCCTCTATCTAGAATCAAGAAGGGCCGATGGGGAGAGGTGGAGAGTCAGAGACCAGCCAGGTTGGACCCAGCAGAGGGCATGGGGGTTGTCCACTGGTCCCACTTTCGCCTGTCTGCCAGGGTATTTCCTTTAGTCTGGTTCCGGAGGTGTGGACATGCAATGACATCCAGCGTGCAGCAGGCACGCTCCTGCACCTACCCACAGGACATCTGCCATCACCTCCATACCCCTGCGCATGGCTCCTGCAAGTGGCGATATCCCCAGTCTCCACTGGGAGTCGCAGAACAGCGGGAAGCCCAACTCCCCCACCCCAACCCCAGGAGAGGAGAAGAGAGCAATCCTCCGGACACTCAATCCTCTCCTGCCCCTGCCGACCTCGACGACACGAGCTCGTTCCCGAACCCGGGTCGCTGGCGTGGCATGAGATGTGGCGTCCAGCGCCTCAACCCTCAGAGCCACCGCACTGGGTAGCACAACACAGTTAATAGTATTTTTTTTTTAAATATGATTTTTATTAAGTTTTACAAATACATAGAAGAAAACAACAAGAGAGAAAAGCAGCTAATTAATATTTGACTGTCAACATTAGATATATTTTAGCTTAGGCTAAGGCATGGGGAGCGGTACATCATTGGTAACAGAAGTAACAGGGGGCAATAAATGCATCAAATATCATGGGTAAGTACTCAGCTAGCCCACCCATGCTCCCAGGAGCCTTACTCTTTTAGGCCCCACACTGTGCCACTTCTCTGCCAACCGGTCTCACTCTCCTTGGTGTCCTCCACTACCAGGTCCCAGTGTGTCCCTCTGGTGCCTAGGCTGGTTTCATCCCTACCCAGGGGCCCCCTTCTCCCAAGTGGGGTACAGGAGGAGAGGGAGAAGCATACCCTGAAAGCCAATGTCTGGGTCACACAGGCTGGGTAGTTGATGTGCTGCTGCTGCTGGTGGTCTTGTGGCACAAGGGAGCACATAGGGAGGCCGTCATGCGAGGCTACCTTGGCCAGGCATTTTCTGTTGCTCGCCCTGCCGATCCCGGCATCCCCACATGGAAGTAAAGTGGAAATAAACTGCCCTTTGCAAAAGTTCGGAGTCTAGTGAATTCATAGGTCATCCGGTCCCCACAGCACAGCAGCAGGAGGGCTAGGCTTCATGTGCTGGTGGCATTGTAATCTAGTGGTTGGAGCACCAGCTTGGGAAATGGGAGAACACAGGTTCGAATCCCACCAAAGTCAAGTACACACTGTGTGATCTTCGGTTAGTCCATTAGTCCTTAGTACTTCATTCAGGGTGGGAAAGTAGGTAGCCGGGTGGCCAATCACCACTAAAAAAATGGTTTGACCACCAGATTTTCAAAGTTACTAGCCAAACTGGCTACCTGCCCATAAAGGTTTTTTTGAGCCCTTAAAAATCATGACCACTAAAAATACTGACTACCAGATTTTGAAAGCTAGTGGCCAAACTGACCAGTAGCTAATAAACTGGTTTTTCCCACCCTGGCTCCAGTCCAGCCAGCTGAGCAAATGGGTAGAAGATGGGTCCTACTGCTACCCCGATAATGTAGGTGTAATGTTACTGCTCATTCTGCCAGCAACACAGGTTCAGAACTGAGCTGGGTGGCAGCACAACAGAGATGCACAATTGGGGGAGGTGTTTGGTGGCCTCGAGGAGAAACTCTGGAGGAAAACTAGGCGCCTCCTTCCAAAAACATGGATTGTGCTCCAGAGGGGATAGGGCAGCCCCAAGGGCTTCAACATGGTGGGGCAATTCATAAGGGATTCACATGGAGAAATAGGCCCAAGAAATACAGGTTACTCACCTGTAACAGGAGTTCTAGGAATGGTATATGTTGTTCATCCACACTCATTGGCAGTATCCTTGCCGCTTTAAATCTTGCCGGAAGGTCTTCAAGCTTGCTCCTCCCACCCACCCGGGTGGTATAACTCTCGGCTCCGCCCCATGGCGCCAGATCTGGCCCGCTGGAAGCTCAGGTTGTGCGTCAAGCCGAGGTCGGGTGGTCAGTGTGGATGAACAAACATATACCATTCCTAGAACTCCTGCTGTTACAGGTGAGTAACCTGTATTTCTAGGGACATGGATATGTTGTTCATCCCACACTCATTGGCAGACTCCTAGCAGTTCTCCGGGAGGAGGAGGCAAGACGACACTTCAATACTTACTTGGGAAAGAGAGACTGAGAACCGAGGCTCCAAAACCAGCATCCCGGCGTGACTCAAGGTCGATGTGGTAATGGGTAATAAAGGTGTTTGCTGACTTCCAGGTAGCAGCCTGCAGATTTCCTGGATAGGGGACGCCCCTGGAAGCAGCCACTGTTGTAGCAGTATGGCGGGTAGAATGAGCTCTTATCCTCTGGGAGCTCCATGCCCGCTAACTTATAGCAGAGATCTATGCAGGGAGGTTACCCACCTGCTTATCGTCCTTGGCTGCAGGTCTGCCAGATGGCGGCTTCAGCGTGGTGACAACAGCTGGCGAACCTCTCCCCGATTTCAGCCGTGGCGCCTTATAATAAGCAGCCTCTTCTAGGGTCCAGAGTATGGAGCCTATATTCGGCCTCCGGGAGGTGTGATTGGGGTAGAACACCGGCAGAGTCAACACCTGGTTAAGGTGAAACTCCGACACCACCTTCGGAAGGAATTGGTGGGGGCGAGGACAACCTTGTCCCTGTGGAAGACCAGGTAGGAGACTCGATGGAAAGCGCCTGGAGCTCTCCCATCCTTCTGGCTGGACGTGATAGCCACCAAGAAGGCGTCTTCCACGACAGGTGAGAGAGAGACACCTGTGCATAGGTTCAATGGCTTGCCCATGAGCTTTGCCAGTACCAGCAGTAGATCCCACGGAGGTGGGGTTCCCGCACTGAGGGAAATGGATCAAGGCCTTTGCAAAAGCGCCAGACCACCTTCTCCTGCGCCATCGACTGCTTCCCGGCCCGCGCCCGGTAAGCAGAGATGGCTGCCAGGTGCACCCTTAGGTCGTCGACCTAAGCCCCTGACTAGAAAGGACCATAAATAGTCCAAGATGCTTGCCAAGGAACAGGAGGAAGGGTCCAAGCCCTTGCCCTGACACCAAATGGAAAACCTTTTTCCATTTGAAGGCATAGCATTTCTGGTCGACTTTCACGGGACGCCTCAACTACATTGAGGACCTCGCCGGAAAGACCCAAAGCCTGGAACTCTAGCCGCAGGAACCAGGCCGTCAGGTGCAGGGATTGAAGGTCCGGATGGAACACCTTCCCTGATTGACTGGAGAGCAGGTCCGGGCGAGCTGGAAGCTGCCGCGGAGTCCTGGAGCTGAGACTGAGGAGATCTGGGTACCAGAACTGGCGAGGCCAGTCTGGGGCTATCAGAATCACCTGCGCCTTGTCCCTCCTCGCCTTGAGAAGCACCTTGTGGATCAAGGGAAATGGGAAAGGCGTAAGAGGCCGGGGTCCATTGCCTCGAAAGGCATCCCCTGCAGCGAGCCCCTGCTGAGGGCGGGCATGGAACAGACTCAGCCTGGCGTTCTCCGTGGAGGCAAACAGGTCCACCTGAGGTGTGCCCCAAAGGGAGAACAGATGCTGTACTCCGGCAGGAGAGACCACTGTGGGATGCAGCCCCTATCCGGCTCAGGCATCGGGCCAGGGTGTTGGAGGCTCCTGCCACGTGAATGGCTAGGAGATCCGCCCAGGCTGCGCACAGGGACTAAATGCGGAGAGCTTCCTTGCATAGAAGCATGGCGCGGCCCCGCCTGGCGTGTTTAGATAGTACATGGTCGTGGTATTGTCCGTCTGGACTCGGACCACTTGACCCCGAGGAACGGAGCAAAGGCGGTGAGAGCTAGGGCGGACCGCTGAGCTCCAGCAGGTTGATGTGGCATCGGGACTCCGGGGACCAGAGGCCATGAGCCCGGTGTTCCCCAGATGGGCACCCTAACCCATCAGAGAGGCATCGGTCGACAGAGAGACGTCTGGCTCGGGCGTGACGAACGGGATGCCCTCCTGCAATTGATCTGGAACGGTCCACCACTGGAGAGCATTCCACATCCCTGTGTCACCGACACAGCTGGTCCAGGGATCGTAGCGCTATGACCACTGGCTGGCCAGTCCCCACTGAAGGGGACGATGTTCCAGCGGGCCCAACGGACCACGCTCGGTACAGCGCCATGGAGACCCAGGAGGCGCAGGAAGTCCCGGTAGGGGCAACTGCCCAACCAGAAATGATCGGGCAAAGGAGGAAAGAACCTCGCCCTGTCCGCTGGAGCCGCGCCTGGCTCAAGAGAGTCGAGCCGCCTCGGCTGAATAAAATCACCTGCTTCGCCTCGAGTTCCGACTTGGCCCCTTGACAAGGAGGCCCAGTTGAGAGCAGACCTGGAGGGCCAGATCTCTGGACCACTCCGCCCTTCCTGGAGGGAGCTGCATCAGCCAGTCGTCCAGGTAAGGGTACACCGACCCCTCGGCAGCCAGCAGGAATGCTGTCACCACTGCCATGCATTTGGTGAAGACCCTGGGAGCTGGAGACAAGCCGAAGGGCATGGCTTGAACTCAAGAGAGACTCCGCCGGAAGCGAAGGAATCTCTGGTGAGACGGACGGATAGGGACGTGAAAACCGCTGTCCTGCAAGTCCAGAGAGCAGAACCACACGCCGCGTTCCAAGGATGGTATTATCTGAGCCAGAGTGACCATCCTGAAGGTTCGAGACCTTAGGAACTTGTTTAGGTCGTGTAGGTCGAGAATGGGGCGCCAGCCCCCCGTCCGTTTCGGAACCAGGAAGTACCTGGACACAAACCCTGGGTCTGAAGGAGGGTCCACCACCCTCTTACCACCTCTCCTTCTGGAGGAGGAGAGTGATGTCACTGACGAGCCGCCACAGTGAGGCTGGGGATCTCAAGTCTCCGAGGGCGACGGCCTGAAGGGTGGTGCCTGCTCAATTCCAGAGGTAGGCCTTCCACCACCTCTGCGACCCACCTGTCCGGGGGTAACAGCGACCAGGCGGAACTAGGCAGCTGGAGCCGCCTCCCAATGGGGGACCCAGGGGTGGTGACGGGATGAGGCGACACCCCTCAGCCTGTCATCTGCAGGCTTGGAGGAGGGACCGCCGAGGGACCTCCTGGGCCTTACCTCCTCTGCCTCCTGTTAGAGGAAGCGGGCTTGGGTTTGGGATGCAAGGTCGAGGCCTGCTGGCCCTGACGTTGCTGGGTCAGAGGCCGGGGGCATAGAAGGACGCAAGGGGCTTAGGCTGTGGTTTGTGGCCTTTGTCCTTCTGAGCCGGAAGAGACCGAGTCCAAGGTGGCATTGACCCCTGATCTCTCTGCAGGTGACCTTCCACCCCAGGGCTCAAGAGGTCAGTCCCAAAAGGAACATCCGCAACTTGTGCTGGGTATCCGGCAAAGGTGGATATCCTCAGCCAAAGCCCGCCGATGATAGCCACCTTGGGCCGCCACCGATCTGGCACATGAGTCCCTGCATCCAAAGCAGTCTGGAGCTGCTGTTTGGCCACTGCTCCTGCCCGGTCCCGCACCTGCTTAACCCGTAGTCTGCAGATCGGGCGGAAGATGAGGATGACCTCATCCAGGAGCCCAACAGGGCATGAGAAAATGTGCCATGAGGACGGCTAACTGGCCTGACGAGAGGCCGAGAGGGCAGGCGAAGACTTTTCGGCCCGATATAGTCCAATTTCGACTCCTTGTCAGGAGGTTTGTCCACATCCCTGGCGTTGCCGGGCCGGAAAACGCTGTCGGTAACCAACCCCTCAGCAGAGGTGTTCAAAAACCGGACAAGGAACTGTAGGACCGTGATACTTCTGGCCATCCTGGCCAAGCGCAGGGCAGGAAGCAGGGCGCTGCCAAAGTTCCAGTGCTGGACCCACTATGGCCTCGCCACCGGAAAGGGCCTCCGCCGGAGAATCCTCGGTCCAGAATTCCGTGAGGGGGATAATGGTCTGCTTGAACGGGTTCTGCCCATCCCGTAGACTCCGAGATGAGCCAAGCAGTCTAGGAAGGACGATGGCTATCGCCCATTGGCTGACCTCCTCCTGAAGACTCCAAGTCCAGTCGCTGGAGAAGAAGGAGGAATCATCTTCGACTCGGAAGAGTCCTCAAGAGCTGCGTCTGGCCTGAGCCACCCTTCACCTGCCGAGGTCGGTCGGGAGTGAGGGTAACTGACAGCCGATGGGTAAACCTTAGCCGATCGAGAATCCTTGGTCGGAGCCCCACTGGTGGCTGAGGCGGAGGTTCCACCGTTAACGGTGGAGCAGCTGGTTTGATACGAACAACCGCCTGGGTAGCAGGCCTCGGCAAGTCGAGTGGCGTCGCCCGTGACAGTTACTTAATGGCCGGGCGCCTGGAGTCGGGCTTATTCCCGGCCAGGAGGAGCTGTTGCAACATAAGGTCTCGCAACTGGCCGACGACTTACGCCGGCTTCCCTCATCCGAGGGAGGAGGACGATGAGGACGACGACGCCGCTATCATAAAAGCGAGACTGAGACCGCTTATGACGGTGGGAAACGCTGACCGCGAAGAGGTCCGAGATCGAGACCGAGAGTCCCGAATTTCGGGTCGGTGCAGGGAGGTGTCGGCGAACCGACACTCCTTCGGCTCGAAGGTCCATCCGAGGCCCCGGAACCGAGGCACAGGCGAGCCCACGGGATCCTCAACCTCCCGGGGAACCGGGAGAGGGAATTCGCTGCTAAAGGCGACAGCTCGTCCAATGGGTCGAGAAAATCTCGACTTCATCAGGGAGTCTCGGTCAACTGACCTGACGGGGACACCGTGGAGGCCAGTGGCCGGGTCAAGCGTTCGACCGGCCGACGGCCGACGCCCGGGAGGACCTTTCCCGCTCCCAAGAGCCGCCATCGAGGGATTCTACCTTTGTCCCTCTTTTTGACCGAGAAAGGTCCAGCAGACGAGGCCCTTCTCCTTTAGTGGAGAGGGACAGACAAAGCTCCCTTTAAAGGGAAGCCGTAGAAGAACCCAGAGAGATGGGATAAATGTCAGCGCGAGGTGAAGATACGCCCGCGCCGCCTCTTCTTCGAGGGGCTACCATCCGCCGAGCTGATCCTACGACATCCTGGCTGACACCGCCAACCGGGCCTCCTTGTGACTTCACCGAGGGAACGCTCGGGACGGCCCAGTTGCAATCGGGCAGCACGGTCTTCGAGTGGTCGTAGGTCGAAAAGATGAGCACTGGTCGCAAGCCTGCGGGTCGAGCTCAAGGCCTACAGTAGACACACGTGGAGGTGGATCCGTCCGAGACATCTCTGCCCGCATGGGCATCTCCAAACTGAGTCGATGATCCATCGAGTCATGAGGATCAAGATCAAGTTCTTGCAAAATATTATTTTAACCGCAAACGGAGAAATAGGGAACTAGTCACAAACGAGCGCGTTAAGGGAACCTGAGCCCAAGCGTAAGGAAGATCTGACGTCATGGGGCGGAGCCGAGAGTTATACCACCCGGGTGGGTGGGAGGAGCAAGCTTGAAGACCTTCCGGCAAGATTTAAAGCGGCAAGGATACTGCCAATGAGTGTGGATGAACAACATATCCATGTCCCTAGAACAGGTGGGTGATGTGACTGGGAGGAATAAACTGGGGGATGGATAATAAATGATTAACAAACAAAGAAAGCAAAAACACAGGACCCTACTGAAAGCAAGAAGCTGCATCTCAGCTGTGCTATCCTGGACAAATACATAGTAAAATAAATATGCATGGGGATTCCCCACCCGGACATGGAGTGGGGTAGTGGCTGGGAACATCAGTGATCTAAGGCGCTCCGTTCCCGGGCAGACATGGCCCCTGGCTTTCATGCACTCTATGCTGGCTGACAATGGAACAGCACTGATGTCTCTAGAAGCTTCCCTACTAGCAGGGAGCCAAGATACCAGAACTCCCCCAACGACCAGCGTGGGAGGAGAGGAACTTGGATAAAAGGTGAGATGTTGACCTCTCATCAAATAGTGCACATCAACAAAGTGATCTATTTCCTCCAATCTCTCACCCACTGCCCACTGTTCTGACCTTTCACTACAGACTTCTGTTTTAAACCTGCAAGTAACCTGTAGTCCGCCAAAGAGGCTGGCACCAGCACCAGATACTACGATGACCTAACACTGTGTCAGAGAGAAGTTACCGTTTGAAGCTGGAGTAGCAGACAGCTAGGGCTCTGCATAAGGAAGCCAGTGTTAAAATAAAACAAAATAAATGACAAGGGTGTTTCTCTGAAGCAACCTGTAACACCCAGAGGGGGGAAGCATGGTGTTAAACAGCAGGTTCAACTCCCGGGGGAGGACGGAAAGACAAATGACTACAGTTAAGGGCAAAACAGTACACTCCAAGCAATACATCAGGGAACAACTATGTTGAAAATTGAAAACACAGCACTGAACGGGTCATTTCCAAAAATCCACTTCATTACCAGCATAACCAGGAAATCCCCTAGATTTCCACCAAAACCATTGATCAGTGTTATGTCCCAGGATCTTACCTGGGCCTGATATAAATTATCCCACTCCCTTCCTGATCTCATCCGCTACAGAGCCCTGAGAAACTTATTTCAAAGCCAACCTCCAGAAAAACCTTTATTTATTTTTATTATTTTCTAGCACACATGAAAAAAAAAAAATCACAGTCTCGTACAGGGTTATAGTAAAATACAAAAGTTGCATGGGCATGCAATATCCCACACGAGCGATATTCAGGACATCCCACCCTATAGTCTGGTACAGTAAGAAATAAGGGGATCCGACTTTAAATGTAACTCCAATAATAAAGCCCAACATGCCAGCCTCTTCAGTGACTATGGTACAGTTCTAGAATTAGGGAGAATAGTTTAGGTAGATCAAAACGTGAGCTTGAAGCATTGCTGCTAACCTTTCACATCATACAGTGAAAAAGGAAAAATAAATTACCCCCCAGTCCCCCCGCAGCTCCTATTACTCTTCATAGAAAACAAAACATGGAGCAGGTGCTCAACATTAAGAACAACGATATAGTTAATAACGTACAGAACCGGAGTATAGATCTGTGGCAGTAAACCCACACTGCATCTGGAAATGGGCCCCTTGTGACCATTAAAATGCAAATACACCGAACGGCCATGAGGAGGTATCTTAAAATGGCGATTACCACCTAAAAGAATGGAGGGGCACCCTAGCCACCCCCTGAGAAGCCAAAAATAAGAAACGGCATATACCTCCCTCAACTGTGCCCTCTATGTCAAAGAGAAAAGTCAAATACGAATAGGAATACAAACGATCCCCCTCCCAAACAGGAGGGAAAAAGGGGGAAGTCAGCGAATATGCAGTACCAGGGAAACTGTAGACCAGTCACACAGAGAGCTTCTGAAAACAGTTCAGTTCAGCCAGCCCACCGGCACAGCAGTTGGAATTCTGCTTGCGACGCCGATGACCTGGGTTTGGAAATGGACCCGGGAGTCAGAGGGACGGCCAGGGGAAGAAGGACTGAGTGTCCTCGGGACTGCTCTCCTTCTCTTGGGGGGGGTTTGGGGGGGGGGGGAGTGTGTCCAGTACTTTGTTGACCCCGGCGGAGGCTGGGGGTGCTGCGTGGCTGGCGCCATTACGCAGGGGGGGCAGACGCTGGTTGTCACTGCACGTCCCCACCCCGTGGCATCAGCATGTATTATAAAACACTGCCAGCCCCTGGCATGATGTCCCTGCCCTACTGCTGTCCTCACTGCCTTAGATGTCTACTGGGGCCCTCTCATGGCCCGACCCGATGGGGAGGCCAGGGCTAACCTAACAATGACCATTGGGGAGGAAACCCCCACTGCAGCCCACAAGCCTGGGCATGGGGAGGCAAGGACAGGCACAGGCCCGACCGTGGGAGGATCAAGGGGCTGGGCATTAAAAAAGTTCAGTCCCCATCAGGTGCAACTTTCTCCTCTCCAGGCAAGTTCGCTACTCTGGTGGCAAACTCTTCCTCCATTTGCCCGCATCTTTAGGGTCCGGAAATTGCCAGGACTTACCACCATAGAAAATGTGGAGCCAGGCCGGTAGAAGAAAACAGTGAACTATTCCAAGGGCCCATAGACACTGTTGGACTGCATCGAATTGCTTCCTCCGGGCCCTAGTTTGAAAGGACAGGTCAGGGAATACTTTGATGTCAGCTTCATTTATCTTTAAAGGGTAAGCCACTCTGGCAGCAGCCAGGACAGCATCCCAAACATTAGAGCCAGAGGTGCTTAGCAAGACAGTGCACGATTGGGAGGGAGTCGTAGGCCGCACACGTGGGTTCACCCTATATGCCTTAATTGGAGAATGCCAGGAAAAGTCATCCATAAGGCGAAGGGAATCGATCATCCAGTGCCACAGGAGTTCCAGCAAGTTAGTGCCTTCTGCACCCTCCGGTAACCCCACCATCCGTAAATTGTCAGAGCGAATGTCATTTTCAAGGGCCTTCATTCTCCCCCACATCTGCATGTTTTGTAAGCATTAATCTCCGACAGAGGAGGGCTCTACCGGTGGATTAATGCCCAGGTGGAGTGGGGGCTGGTGCACTCCAACCACTCACCGGGCATTAATCCACCAGTAGAGCCCGACGCTGGAGAGGATTAATGTGCTTGTAACATGGCAAGCACTGCACAATATTGCGAGTTCTGAAAAGTATTCTGTTATACAATGCTTAAACATTGAGTGAGTCGTGAAATAAATGTCTGTCACGTACTTTCATTTCAACAATAACATTTATTTATATGGCGCTTACTACTTTTGTTACAAGCACAACATGCTTCATTCTGACTGTGCACTCAATCATTACTGTACTCCTGCGATTATTGTAATATTGATGCGTACAAAAGTTTATAAACTTAGATAGCGCTCAGCGGTACGCCACTATTCTCACAGCTTAATGAACACGGTGTTCCTCATTAGCATGTCTTGCTACATCTTGTACACGTCACATATTTCTGTACTTAGCCGCGTGCTGTCGCCTACTTACGCTTTCGGTGCTCTGCTTCAGTTCCTGTTGCGGTGCTTGATAACAGAAACTCACGACGCCGTTCATTGCACAATTGTGCAGGTGAAACGGATTGCTTCTGCCGTACTGAGATATGGTGTGTGCTGCGTCTCTAGCGCTGCATTTCATTTCTGTGCATCTCCGTCTGCTCGATATACCACCAGCTTGGTCACTCTCCCTGCTTCCTCATAATCTGTGGCAAGGTGTCGGGCATGGCTCCGGCGACTGGGTTGGGGGGTGGCTCATTCGTGTATTTTATACTTTTATATCCCCTTACTCTGCTGCTTATCTGTGTGTATTGCTTCATGATCTAACGTATGGCTTACGGGACTTTTAATCTTTTGTGCACCAATTACTCTTCTCCTTCTCTGTCTGTACTACCTCGGTATTTCACTCCTCAGTTAGACATTCTCTAGTGGCAACTCTGAGCGGTGCAACAGCTGGCTCTACTACTGCTTACTTGTTGGATCTCAACTCTGTTTATTCCCGTCGCAGTGCTGCACCGTGTCGCTACATGTGGTAGGGCGCCAGCGGGCTCTACTGGTGGGTTAATCACCACTCGTTTTGCATCGCCTGATGTATTTCAACCAGCCTCTGCTCTCGATTTCACTATAATTTTCTATGCCATGTTACAACACACATTAAGGCTGACACTGCTGCCTGGAAGGTTGTTGAGCATTTATCTGCCTTTGCAGTGGTCCCTGACAGTGTGTGATGACCCATAAACCTCAAGAGCGGAGCTCGAGAGGTTTATGAGGTCATCACATACCAAGGGTGTGTAAAGAAAATCCTTAACAGCACAGTTGCATAGCCTTTATTACTTATAATGACTGGTGCAGGAAGTTTTTTTCCTTCAACAAAGGAGTGATGCCATAGTTAGTGAAGCACTGCTGTCTGTCAGACACACACACTTGTCTGTCTCTCACTCTCCAGCACAGATATTTTCTTTTTTCATTTTCGTCAAATGCACTGTGGAACCGCAAGAGTAACAATGAGAGAAGTCAGCCAGACAGTCCGTTGCCGATCACAATAGCTGTCTGCCGAAGCTACGCCCAAAGTGTATGAACAGCCGGACCAACCAGATACATTTTTTAGGTTGTAAAAGCAGAATCAACCAGATAAATACCGAAATAAATTAATAAATTACTTGTGAGACTGAGGCAAATGATTAGTGGAGCTCCTCGGTAATGAAGAAACAGAGCTGCCATGTTTGTTGAAGTGTTAGGCCTGCCCACACACAGCGTAAGAGCCAATGAGGTATGGCGCACGAACTGGGACTGACACAGAGCACCATAATAACAAGATAACCTGGTTAGTATGGTGTCTGATACACGGATCGGCTCTGTCCATTAAAGGGGGACACCATTACTTCCAGTGAAATAACTGTCCTGTGTTGCTCCTCCTTGTCCCTAGCATCCACTGGCAGCTACCCTCCTCCCCCCTCACCAATCCCAAATCCAATAATTAAGTGGCATGACATATGAATCTGCAGTAGTAATACAGACCTTTATTTTTATACAGAATACAACTGTTAGGTCTAGAAGCCCCATTCAGAACGTTGTGCTATTACAGTGGCATTGTTGCATAAATGTTATGGGAGGAGCTAGAAAGCCGTTCTCCAGGCAGGAAGATTTCTCTGCCAGATCTTCACCTCAGTGCAGCATTTTTATAAAAGATATTAATCAGAACTACAAAACAACAGAAATTTACCAATAACATTGTGTTCCTGGGTTCTTATTGTATCTAAGATACCACACTTACCATGGGGAAACCTATGAAACAGCACCAGAGGTGCAGAAACAACAGCAGCCAAAGACTGGGAAGGCCGACGATGGTACCAGCCATAAGGCAAACAGCCCTGCAGACCCAACCACCAAGTCCCCACCTACCCCCGCAACAGATTATCTCATCTATGAAGGTGATGGGTGCTAACATAGAAAAAACTTTGACCAAACATGAGAAACAACATGCGGCATTAACAGCACTTACAGGGTCTGTTCCTGAAATGGACTGCAAGATGACAACTACTCAAGCTGCAGTAACTATGCTTACTCAGAAACACTCCCAACTCAGAGCGCAGCTTAAAGCCCTTAAAAAACAGGTCTGCACTGGTAACCTCCGCTTTGTGGGGGTAAGGGAGGGCACAGAAGGAACTGATGTTTTGGCTTTTCTCATCAATTGGCTCAAATAAGTAATCACCATTCCTGGGGACTTTGACTGAGGGACACTGAAGAAGGCAGAGAGTTAACCCCAGCATATGACCAGCCCTAGACACTGCAAGAGCGCATCACAAAAGCAGAGATTCTACACCTTATTCTCTCAGCCACCCAAGCAGCAAATGTTCTCACCATTAATGAACGAGACGTGAAACTGTTCCCAAACCTTTCATTCCAAACTGCAGCCAGGAGAAAGAAATTCAATAGTTTGAGACACCACCTTAAAGCTTTGGGGATATCTCACTCTTTTCTCCTACCTGCCAGGCTAAAGATTACATATGGGGGAAAATCATGGCAATTCTCAGACTCCAAGGATGCAGGTCAGTGGCTTGAGAGGACAGATTTAGAATCTGTGGCAAGGGCAAGTCCGAAGGACTCAGCAGGGGAGAAGAGGATACAGGAGAAGAGTGAACCACTTGCCTATCTTGCATGAGTACTGAACTTGAACTAATAATACGGGCTGTAACTCCAATGTTACAAAGCATTTTCAACTGACTTTTTCCCTGCCTTCCTGGTGACAGAACTGTCCAAACTTAATTTGGGATTGGGCATAGAGCACTGACCACATGGGCCCCCGTTAGGAATTTTGTCTTCCACCACAATTTCTTATCTACACGCCAATGGACTGTGTGTGTGTGTGCATGTAATCGAACATCAGTTCTAGTTTCTGGGTAAAAAATAATTATTTCAAATACCTGGAGGTTTGGAGTGACCATAGACTCTCCTTCATTGACCACATAGAAGAGCTGACAAAAAAACTCAGAGACTCTGTCTCTTTTTCAGGATTAACCATCTTCTCTCGAGGGATGCCAAATTGAGACTGGTCCAAACTACCTTCCTTTCTCTATTATACTATGCGAACTTTCTCTATAGCCAGGGCCCTGCTGCGGCGCTTACTAAGCCTGACGTGCTTTATCATAGAGCCATAAGGTTTATTACTGGTCTTCCCTTTTCTACGCATCTCTGTTCCTTGTACACTGCTGTGGGATGGTCTTCCTTTAATTACAGATGTCAAAGAAATGCCACACTCTGGACCTTCAGAGCCATCTAAAAAAAAACTGCCCTACATCTCTGATTGTCTACCGCTAAGCTCGATAGGCAAGTATGCCTTGAGAAGTACCTTCTATATTTCCTTGAACATACCCAAGGTCAAATCACGTTCTGGTATCGCATCCTTAAGTTTTGTGCTGCCCTTATTGTGGAATAAGTTGCAAAAAACCTTGAAACTGATCCATCTTATTAACTTACCATCGTTCAAAACACTGTATGCTTGTTCCTACAAGGAATCTTGTAATTGCTTCCTGACTCTGATTTGCCCTAGTTATTCCAGAGTCCTGATCCTGTCAGGTGTTTACCTTATCTACACGGTCACTTTCACTCTCCCCCCCACCACCGCATTCTCAGTATCCCTACATACATCCAGGTATTGTAATCTCATTAACCATGCACCTTCTCTCTATGAATGCCCTCCTCTTCTATCACCAGTCTGGAGCTCGCACTTATACCGTTTTGGTTGAGCCCTACATCCCTAGTACCCTTTGGCCTTTTTTTTCCACATGGTCACCCCTCCACCCTCCTTTTGCTTCCATCTTTCTCCCTCCTCCCCTCCACCCTATTGGTTCTGACTGGTACCCCTTACAATCCTTGGATCTCCTTTCTCCTGCAGGACATCGCTCAGGCATATTGTGTATATATTGTCCCTATAGATTGAAATACTTAACATTCTGTATTTATATTTGACTCTGCCATTGCTATTGCTAATCACTCTGTACACTTTACTTGCTTTTGGATTTATTTTGTATATGTACTGTATACTGACTTTGTATTCTGTCCAGGTCCACCTCAAAAATGAGCCTTGCTCAATGGTCTCTGCCTGGTTAAATAAAGATTTTGATCGACTGACTGACTAATGTTTGTTTGCAATATTCTCTTTAATAAGTGAATATGCTTGCTATGCCGTTTTTGCAGAGTTAAATGGGAAGCACAGTTCTTCCTTTCTTTTTTAATTTTTAAAATTGGATAAATAGCAGTAGTAATGATTGTGTATAACTTTTCGATGTCAATTCTACCTTTAGTGCCGATCTTCAAAGCCACTGAGATGGCTAGCATTTATGGACTAATTTTCATTGGAACTATTAAATGACTTTTGCCCCCCACCCCAATCCTAGTGTGCCAGAGTATAAAGGGATTTAATGAGATTATCGACTGTTCTGAATGCTTGCCGCCTAATGCCCTACTACCTTGCACGGGTACATACATTCTTTTAATGATTTCTTGAAAATAATAAAGTTTAAAAAAATCTTATACGAGGTACAGAGTCAATATTTACATAAGTCTAAGCAAGATCAGGACAGTACGTTAATGTAGAATGATACATTGGGTAGTATACATTTCTTTGTGAGTACACGACTACATGTTTTATAGGAAAAATGGGCATGGCTTAACTTAAAAGGAGTTGCAGGTTTCGAACAATTCCATGTCTGTGGCAGTTTTGAAACCACCCAGTTTTGGATCTTCCTTATGGCTGGGGTGAGTGAGTTCCGCAGCTTACTGAGACAATACTTTGAGGTCCTCCTTCCATACGTATTCTGAATTTTTTGAATAAGTATGGTGCCCCCATGCCCCGTCTCCTACCCCCAACGTTCCACAGCAACCAACACAACCTTCCATCACTTCTTTGGCCAGCTGCCATATAAACCTCACCCTAAACGGCTGCATGGCACATTACAGAATCTATGTATTGTTGCGCTGTTCTGCTCAGTCAGTATTATTTATTCAACTGCATGAAAAATCGCATTGACTGAGCAGAGCAGCACATAGATTCTGTAAAGTTATCACACAGCTGTCTGCAATAAGGGCTATAAGGCTGTCGACGTAGGAGATGAATGGAGGGCTGTGCTGGTCACTATTGGGGTCACTACTGGGGGAGGAGCGGGACAGCGGGTGCCACACTCAGTCATGCTATTTGATTCTTTTATTGGAGATGAGCGAGGGTGGGGTGGAGGTGTCACTGAACACCACGGTAAGGAAAGAAGGACAACTCAGGACTGTACCTTTACGTTTTTTTTATTAGCTTTTTCCTCCCGTAACTCTTAGCTGGTGCCCCCCTTCAGCCAGCACCTCCAGTCCTGTCACCTTGCAGTTCCCAGGACCTACCTCTTCCCCCTAGAAGCCACCATGACGTGCACCCATGGTGAGGCCACTGGGGCTGGACAAACCTTGTAGAGATTGAATCCACAACTGGGGGGGGGGGCCTGTGAGGTGCCAGCATCATCCCACTACCCTACCGGCATTTTAAACTTTTTCTCCCTTCCCTTTGGAGCCAGCAGTGTTAACATGTGCATGCAAGCACGAAACAAGCATGTGTCTGCCAACTTCACCCTCTCCTGCTGACCGTGCTAACTGCACCTCCTCTGCTCCTACAGGAGCAGCTCATGCAGCAGCTCAGTCTGCCCTCACTTCCCGAGTCAGTCTGCCCTCCCTTCCTAAGAGGGACAGCGTCCTCTGGGACACTCATTCCATTTCCCCCCTGGTGACCCTCCAGCGACTAGGATTTGTTCCGGAACCAACGTCACCGGTGTCGTGAGCAGTAACCCTACCACTGCACCGACAGTACATTAACTTAATTTTTCAGAGTGGTGCTGGACACCTGGCCATTTTTTTTCCAGGCAGGATGTGGTGGGGCAGGGAGTGCCAACACTAACATCAGATCAGATTCATCCGATTCTGCAAGCGCTGATCTGAGATCCAACCTAGGGTAGTATCTTGGATAATAAAGTATGAAATCTCACTGCTCCGAAATCTGAGAAAATTGCTGGATTTTGCACAATCCTATTTTTTTTTTTTTCCATCTCCAAGCATCTCTACTACAGATAGCTGGCATCGGAAAGGCTTTGCTTTCACATTCTGTTTTCTCCTTCCATTTTCCTTTGATGCCCCGAGTCCTCCCACCCCCAAAACAATGGGTTTGCCACAGCCTGGCTCTTCCCTGGAAGGGCGGGAGAGAGAGTGTCTGCACGACTATGTGCCACTGCCTCAAAAATTCAGGGAGCTAGCCCGTCAAGCAGCGGCAGCGCTACTGCTCACCAAGCAGTGACCTGGATCAAGGAACAAGCCTCAGTCACAGAGGGGTGGCCAGGGTGAGGAAAGTCAAGGGTCCCAGTGGATATTCTTTCCTCCAAGCGGGAGCGGAGGCCTCCTCCAACATCGTCATGCACGTGCTGGCGCATGCAGTACTTTGCATACTAGCATGCCGTATCCTCAGTAGAGAAACAGGAAGGAAAACCCCCAACACACAGCATGACAGCCTCCCTCTGCACAGGCAGATCTCACATTCATGGACCTGGGCACTCTCCCCGATGACCAGATTGGTCTTTCCAGTTCAGGACCTGGATGCCAAGGGGTTAAGTGGGGAACTTGATAAATCCTGGGAGAAGGTGAGGCAGTGGGGTTAGGGTGCAGTGGGAGGGAACAAGAGGGGGTCAAATGGGCAGTTGGCGACATGGAGATAAACAGAAAGTCAAAAAAAAAAAATACGTTCAACCAGCACTGGGGCTGATCTGTCACCCAGCCATATTAGAATTATCAGCAGACTTTATATCAGAGGCAGTGCCGAGAACTAAGACTGCATACAGACCACAGACCCCAGTAGTTTTATTGCAAAAGTAAGAACCTACTGAGGTTACTAGGAACCCTTCAAAAGAAAACTTGGAAAAAAAAGTCATCTGTACAGTTTCTGGTACTCATTACGCAGGCACTGAACACAGCGGGGGGAAGGAGAGGGGTTGCCAGGTTATTCTAGCAGTCCTTTAAAAAAATCTCAGAGACGTGCACTAACCAGTCAGCACATACACTGCAAGCTTCTCAGGATTTAGACACAGGAACAGCTGACTTCAGCCAAACCAGTATGGCAGCAGCTCATATGAACGATTACTGCATCTTATGCGGCTTAAATCTGGGGGGTGGCAGCCCTGAAAACCAGAGATGCGGGCTAGCCCATTACTGTTTCCCAGGCAGAAACCTTCCTGCAACAGTTCTACAGCAGCAGCCTCGCCACCTACTGCCAGACACTTCGCTGTAAACAAATCAGAAGAATTTGCTTAAAGCTAAGCACATTCTCTGTTGATGACACAATCTATCCCACATACAGCAGAGAGGCACACACACACACACACACACCAGTGTTTTAATTTGGCTGTTTAAAACTCCTGGCTCCAGCACATGTTGACTGCATAAAATGACAGGGATGTTGCAACTGTTCTACCAGCTTATGTTTGCAACAGCACATCGACTCTTTACTTTTAACAAGACAGCAGGAACAGAATTTTTGGCAGCATCAGAAAGAGTTCCCGTACCACTCGTAATTGAAACTGGAGAGCTATGCTCTCAAAAACTGGAAAACACTGCTCCTCTGGAGGATGCAGCCTCTAAGAAAAAAGTACTCACCTTAGTAATTGTGTTTCTTCTAATGGAGTCTTGCTGTATTCTGACATATGCAGTTAGCCCCACCACTTAAACTGCTCCGGAGAGGAAAGAGTTAAATTCTATGCAGGGCATAGAACGTTGAGCTCGAGCTTGGTTCAAACTTCTGTCTGATGCATTTTGAAGTGTAACCGTCAGGTTCTTATGAGCTAATACTAACTAACACCACTATGTGGAAATTGTAAAAGTTTTACTAGCCAAATGACAACCAAATATTTTGGATCCCCCAAAAGACTCAAGTCGAGAAATCCAAAACAAAACCTAGGTAGTGAACAACTTATGACTATCAAAACAAAAGACAAAACCCACTCTCCCTCTATAAAAAGAGGGAGTGCCCAAATGCACCCCTGGGGTGCAACACTGCACCTGCCAGCCCACTTCCCAAAAGCCAGGTTCTGAGAGAGGAGGCAGGGAGGGAGGTCAGAATACAGCAAGACTCCATTAGAAAAAACACAATTACTAAGGTGAGTATTTTTTTCTTCAAACAACATGAAGATATGCTGTATTCTGACATATGCAGACTACCAAGCAGTACCTCCATGGAGGAGGGAATCAAACCTATTTTGGGAATAGGATCTGCAGTACTGCTGTAACCTAGCATCACTCCTAGCCTGAATATCCAGAGAGTAATGCTTGGTGAATGTATGGACTGTTTTCCAGGTGGCTGCTTTGCATATCTCTAGTAAGGGAATATCCCTGGCAGCAGCCAGGGAAGCAGCTGTACCTCTAGTCGAATGAGCCCTCAGGCCTGAGGGTGGTATTTTGCCTAGCTTCTCATTGCAGAATTGTATACAAGAGACGACCTACCTGGCAACAGTTCTCTTAGTGGCAGGCTTGCCCTTTCCCACTTCCCCATAAGTGAGGAACAACTGGAGGGAGTCAAACCTGAGTGCCTCAGTACGCTCAATGTGGTAGCTAAGGGCCCTTTTAACATCTAAACTGTGTAATCGTCTCTCTCCTGAAGAAGAATGATCAGTGAAGAAAACAGGGAGAGACATGGATTGGTTCAAATGAAAATCTAAAACCACTTTAGGTAAGAACCTCCTACTGGTTCCAAGGACCACTATATCTCTATGGAATAAGATAAAGTCAGGCTCCACTGACAGAGCTTGCAATTCACTGATACGTCTGGCAGAGGTAATAGCTACCAGGAACGCAGTTTTCCAAGTCAAGTACTTAAACTCTGCTGAAGACAGAGGCTCAAAAGGGGGTTGCATAAGCTGAGCAATGCAAATATTAAGGTCCCAAGCAGGAGTAGGATCCCTAAAAGGGGGACTGGTATGAAGCAATCCCTTGAAAAACTTACAAAAAACAGGTTGAGATGCCAGTGAGGAGGGCTTTCCCACTGACAGAAAAGCAGAAACAGCTGACAAGTGTACCTTGATGGTAGCTGGTCTGAGGCCTAGGCCATTAAGATAAACCATGTAGTCCAGAACTGTAGACAAGTCAACAGTATCAGGGGTTATATGCTTCTTGGAACAACAAATGCTGAATCTTTTCCATTTGGAATTACAGGTTTTTCTGGTGGAGGGTTTTCTAGAGGCTTTGAGAATGCCCAGAACCCCTTGAAAGAGATGCAAACCTGCATATTCTAACTCTTCAAGAGCCATGCCTTGAGATTGAGAGACTGCAGGGTTGGATATCAGATTCTCCCCTGAGAGGAGGTTAGCAGGTTGTGATTCCTGGGAAGAGATAGGGGAAGATGAACTGCTAGGGACAGCAACAGGGGATACCAAGGCTGCCTGGCCCAATCTGGAGCAATCAGGATCACTTTGCAAGACTGATCTTATCTTGACCAGAACCCTGAACAGAAGAGGAAAAGGAGGGAAAGCATACAGAAATTTCCCCTTCCCAATCCAGAATCAGAGCATCCAGAGGGACTGAGCCCAAGACTGGGGGTCTGCAACAGAAGAGAGGAAGCTGGTGATTGTCTGGTGCTGCAAAGAGATCTATCTCTGGAGTGCCCCACCTTGAAAAAAATCACTTTTAACAAGGCAGGATCCAGGGACCATTCGTGATGGCCCATGGAAATTTCCTGCTCAATGCACCTGCTAGCACATTGTCCTTTCCTGGGAGGTGGACCGCCACCAGAGAGGTCTGTAGAGAATAAGCCAGGAACCATAATTTTATGGCTTCCGTGCACATGGCCGTAGACCGAGTGCCTCCCTGCTTGTTGATATACCACATGGTGGTGGTGTTGTCTGTCCTGACCTGAACCACCTTGTTCTGTACTGATTGTGAGAAGGCTTGCAGGGCCAGGTAAACTGCCCTGAGCTCCAGAAAATTGATCTGGAGCAGAGACTCCTGAGTGGACCACACTCCCTGGGCTGTGAGAGTCCCCAGGTGAGCTCCCCACCCCAGGAGAGACACATCTGTGGTTAGAACCACAAAGTGAGACTGAGTGATAAATGGGACCCCCTTGCCTGAGATAGTCCTGATCTTGCCACCACTGACGAGCCTGGATCAGGGTCTGAGTCACTGGAATAAGTCTGGTTAGAAGATCTTTTTTCTGAGACCAAAAGGCCCTCAGGTGAAACTGAATGTCCCTCATCTGAAATCCGGCCCCTTGGACCACTGCAGTGGAAGCTGCCATGTGGCCCAGAAGCTGAAGGAAGTGCCTTGCTGGTCGAGAAACCAGAAGGGGCAGGGAAGAAGCCAGCTCTATGATGGCCCTTACCCTTACCAAGGGGAGAAATGCTCTTGCATTGACCATGGCCAGTTCTAACCTTATGCAGGTCAAAAGTTGCACTGGCTCGAGAACTGACCTGGGGAGACTGAGAAGGAAACCTAGAGAAGTGAGCACTTGCTGGGTCACTTTCAAATCTGACTTGACTTGGTCTGGAGACTGACCCACTCTGATCCAGTTGTTCAGGTATGGGAATATGGAGAAACTTTTTCTCCTTAGGAATGCCATTACTCCTGCTAGACATTTTGTGAACACCCTTGGAGCTGATGTTAGGCCGAAGGGCATTGCTCTGAACAGGTAATGGCCTGAAGGCAGTTCGGACCTAAGGTACTTTCTGTGGGAGCACCTGATGGGAATGTGAAAGTAGCCATCCTTTAGGTCCAGGGAGGCTAGCCAGTCCCCTGGCCTTAGAGGGGGAAGAATTATTCCCAGAGTCACCATTTTGAACTTTGGCTTTAACAGATGTTTGTTCAGGTATCTTAAGTCTAGGATGGGCTGCCACTCCCCTGTTTTTTTTGGGGGTAAGGAAGTACCTGGAGTACAGACCTTTGCCCCTGTGGATTGTAGGAACTCTCTCTATGGCCCTTAAGGCCAGTAGACATAAAACCTCTGCATCTAGGCCAATAGTTTTGGAGATGTTTGCAGGTGGAAAAGATCTGGCTCTCAGCTTTGGGAATTTTTTTGAATCTGAGAGCCAGTCCCTGGCTTACTACCTCCAAGACCCACTTGTCTAAGGTAACAGACTTCCAGTCCTGTAAGGAGTAAGCCAGCCTGCCTCCTACAGGAATGGGGGAGTCGACCTGGGTTAACTCATCAGGGTGTCTGCTTGGCAGCAGCCTTAGGCTGAGAGGTGGATGCAGGCCTGCTCATCCCCCTTCTGCATCTCCCTTTAAAGAACCCCATCTGGGAAAAAGGAAAGGAGGCCTGTGCATGGTAGAAAGGCCTATGAAAAGGCCTGCCCCTGCCCCTAGCTTGCTGCCTTTGAGGAGCTGCCTGCCTGTCCTTGACCTGTGCACTCCTATAGGTGGTCCTGTATTCATCCACCTTTTTCATATAATTTTCTGTCTGCTCGTCAAACAGAGAATTATTAACTACAGGGAAATCCATAGCCTTAGCCTGGGTATCCTGAGATAGGCTAGTACACCTGAGCCAAGCTAGTCTCTGAAGAGCCACAGATGTAGCCATGACTCTAGATGATACATCACTGTAGTCTACAGCAGCATGAAATTGAATCTTCAATGCCTCAGTCCCATCAGCAGCCACCTCCTCCAGCTCCTTGACAAGCTGGGGGGAGGCCTGCTTAGCCAGTTCCAGTACAGTGTCCTACCTGGACTTCTGGTACCTGGCTGTACCTGGCCATGTAATTAGCCTGCCTGAGTCCCAAAGAAGATGCCATGTACTGCTTCTTTGCCATAGCATCCAACTTCCTGGAGTCTTTATCTGGAGGGGGGTGAAGCCAAGGGAATGTTAGCCTCATCACAGGCTGCAGCCTGCATGACCCCAACATTTCTGCACTGCTGGTACAAGTACTCCGGACTTGAGCCTGACAGCATGTACCTCTTGTCCATCCGTCTTTCCACAGGAGGTAATGAATTTGGAGTTTTTAACAACTTTTGTGTCTGTTTCCCAAAAGACTTATGAAGGGGAATAGACAACCTTTTGGACTCTGGGATGTCCATCATCTCCACATAGTCAGGCTCCTCTTGTTCTTCCTTCCATAGGGAGCTGGGGGGTCTCTGCCACTTTCCTGTAGAACATAAAGTGGGAAGGGGACTCAGAAAGATTAGGAGGGGAAACACCAGAAGGCCTGTGTGGGGAGATATCCGGTTCTATGGGCTCATCCAGACCTTCTATTCCATCAACATCATCGCCTTCATCATCATCATACTCTTCATCCCCCTCCAGGTCCAGTTCACAAAAATCTTCAGGGGTATAATCTTGAACCAGAGGAACCGACCAAACCGAACACCTGCCAGAAGGCGCCAGATCGGTCAGAACCAAACAAAGCAATTCCACTATGCGAATCGCACGGGCAAGTTCCTCGGCGGTCGGATAATGCAGTTCTGGATCCGAATCCCTCGGAATCAGCTCTCCTTTTACCCGAAGAAGTCCCACCCTGGTCAGAGGGCACTCCTCCTGGTTTGGTCGGAACCGAACCAGGCTGGCCAACTGGGTCAGCGGACTTCTCGGACTCCTTTTCCCTAAGCCTGCCCAATCTTTTATCCAGGGTGGCTTTAGGGAAATTCTTGCAAATTTGGCGGTCTGAATCGAGGTGGTCAAACCCCAGACAATAAACACAAGCGGTATGGGGATCAGCCTTAGCAAAGGCCTCCCCACACACACTGCAATGTTGAAACCCAGTGGGCCCGGTTTTTCTTTTGGGTTTCTCAGACGTAGCCATCCTTAATCAGAAAACTTACCCTTTACTCGGCTTCAGCCAGGCAAGACCCCCTTATCGGTTTCTAACCGTGTCACGAGTATTTGAAAAAAAAAACTTTAAAACATTTTTTTTTTTTTTTCAAACCGATAAGGACCAGTACCACACTCTAAATTCAGGGAAAAAAACAATAACACAAGTTCTACACAGCAACCGGTTCAGCCGAACCGCTTGAAATATCAAGTGTACAATTTCCACAAGTTTTTCCAAATCTAGTCCACTACCTACGTACTTACTGTACCACAGACAGGGATCTGAACCAAAAAAAACAAAGAATTTATCGGTAAAACTGATTACTTCAACCAACCGAGAATCGTGAGCAGAGGAGAAACCTCTGGAGCAACTGTTCAGTTAGGCAGAGTAAAGAATCTGACGGTTACACTTCAAAGTGCAGCAGACAGAGGTTTCAACCAAGCTCGAGCTCAACGTTCAATGCCCTGCATAGAATTTAACTCTTTCTTCTCCGGAGCAGTTCAAGTACTGGGGCTAACTGCATATGTCAGAATACAGCAAGACTTCATGTTGTTTGAATCAGGGTTGTCCACTACAGCCTGGGGTTCAAGCAGATTTGTTCTGTGATCTGAGTCTTGCAGAATCATAAGCCCTGTTTACACTGCCAACTTTAAAGTGCATCAACCCATGCGCACAGATTGATGTGCTTCAAAGTCAGCAGTGTGGACACTTACGGGAGCATCCTAAGAGCACTTAGCATTGGGTTTCTGATACGACTCAGGAGAGGGGACCTATATCAGAGCAAGCAACTTACAGCACATTACCTTACATTGTAAACAATCTGCAGCGCTCATTCCGATTGACTGTCTCGTCTCCCGGCATCCTCCAGTGGCCCCACTAGTCTCTCTGATGCTCCCCACCAACACTTCCTAGAAGATACAGCTTAGTACACCTGAGTTCAGCAAACAGCATTTTTCAAGAGTAGAAAGAAAGCTGAACTTGGGAAAGCACATGAAAATGTAAAACACGGGCTACAAGTATTACAAATTAGGGTCACAAACTGGAACCGCGAAACTGGGCATGCGCCTATACATATGTCCTCTCTTTCCGCAGAGATATGCATTCGCACATGCCCAGTATTGCAGTCCCAGTTTACGACCCTAATTTGTAATACTTTTAGCCCTCATTTCACATTTCCATGTATTTTTCTGAGTTCAGCTTTCTTTCTGCTCTTAAAAAAATGATGTTTGTTGAACTCGGGCGTGCTAAGCCTTCTGGAGCTTCAGCACCATTTGCATGTCACCAATTCATCACGGCCACGCCAGGAGTGGGAGAACAACCTGGCTCCCAGAACATATAGCCCTGTGGAGCAACCGGCTGTGTAGAAGTGAAACTGAGCCACAGCGGCCATCGCAGCAGGAGTGAAGCACAACAAACTGCAGAGCGCTCCGACAGTGTAAATACAGCGATAGGCTATGAAGAGAGTGCGGTATTTCAACTAGAAACATTAACGTTCAGCAGGGATGTCACCATAACTCAATACATGGATATGTCATGATATTTCCTACTGAGAACAGTTCGATCAGTGTGTACAAATGCAATATTACGATTATCCTGCTACATGATATATCATGATAGTGATATACGGTGATTACCCTATTGACTTGCTAATCTCTGCTGCTGTTGCGGCCATGTTTCCCGCTCTAAATTTGACCAAGATTCCTGACTTGACCGGGCTGGCGGGAGTCAATGGTTTTGAAAAGATGGGGTGCTTTCTAAAAAAAGAGCCTGGACTGCTCCACATCTAAGTCCACTGCCATACAACCAAGGAGCAACACTTAAAGAGCATGTACACTGGATAAAATTAATATAAGCTTTTGAAAGTAGTTAAATGCCACTTTTTATATCTGAAGTACTTATTTTCCCTTTAGCTGTCTAGAAGATTTGCTATCTGACAGCACAAGATGCAGTGTGTGGAACAGTATGGTGCCTGAAGACGGACATATCTAGTTCTGTTCCTCCTCATACTTCATCCACGTTGTGGCCTCATTATGACATCACAACTATCATAGAGGAGCCACACATCTTCTGGAAATCTAGGGCTGCATTCACAAAGCCCCTGAAAATTCCGCAGCTGCGGGAAAAACCCAATGCAAGTGTGTTGTCACTTGCAGAGCCACTGTTTTTCCCACAGCTGCAGTATTCACAAAGGTGGTGCTGGTTTATGACCAGCTCCACGATTTACGGCAGTTTGCGGGTGTTTTTTTCCCTTGCAGCTGTGGAAAATGTTACACCATCTCCCGCTTTTTGATTTACTCTGAACAAATGCATTATTTTACATTTTTCCAAATTAAATGACATGTTCCATTGTTTTACCCAGGCTGTTACAGTGTCCAAATCTTGATGTAGATAACTTATGTCCCCTTTGGTACTACAAGGGCCACCAATCTTGGTGCCATCGGCATATTTCGACGCCCAACAATTAAGGTTTTTAGTAAGGTCAGAAATAAAAATCTGAAATAAGAAGGAGCTCAATACAGATCCCTGTGGGACACCGCTCGACATCTCCCCAATGTCTGATAAACGGCCATTAATTAGAACTCTTTGTTTCCTATCATTTAACCATTCAGCGACCCAGTTTATTATGGTATTATCTGCCTCGAGTAACCTAAATTTTTCAATCAAAGCCCAGTGGGGGGTCAAGTCAAATGCCTTACTAAAATCTAAAAAGGCCACATTGCATGGACCTCCCTTATCAAGTGCCTTGCTTGTGTTTTCATAGAAACAGAGCAGGTTGGTTATACAGCTCCTGCCCTTCATAAAACCGTCCTGGTCTGAGTCAATAGAATCAATCAGAGAAGTAAGTTTATCTTTAACCAGGCCTGCTAATATTTTACAGACAATACTAGTCAGGCTAATTGGACAGTAATTTGGGGCAGTTTTTTTTTTACCCTTTTTATATACAGGCACTACGTGTGCCATTTTCCAATCAGATGGTAACTGTCCTGTATTCATAGATGTTTCAAATAGTATTTCAGAAGGTATATTGCTTAGGAAGGGTGAGAGAACTGTGAGCACTGGCAGTAATCTAACTGAGGAAGGACACAGATCCTGAGCACGGGGATAAATACCTCTGCTGACCTTTAAAATTACGTTGCATGTATCCCAAAATTCCAATCGCTTTTCTAGCCAACTTATCACACTGCTGGGTTTGGTCGAAACATCCTGTTTTGAGGACCCCTAGGTCTCTTTTTTCTATTGGCTTCTTCAGCCTTTGACCATCAATGTAACAGTCTGTTTCCAGTTCTTTTTACTAAGGTGCAAAACGGGACGTTTGTCAATATTAAAACTCATTCTCCACTCCCAGGCCCTTCTTTAGTTCCTAACAAGGTCACTCTGGATACATCAATCCTGGATACATCAGTCCTGGACTGGTGTCTCAACATGTCCACTATACTTGAAGTCATCTGTATACTTGTTTATCCAGTTCCTGAGCCCCTCATTTATTCCTGACATGTATATAGTAAGGAAAAAAAAAAGTACTAATCCGAGCACCGATCCCTTGGGGACTCACTCGCTGCCCTACCTATGCATCCGTTGTATAACCATTTATTTGTGCTCTCTGTGTTCTTTAAAGCAGCAGTGCAACGAAAATGGGTGAAAAATTTGACCCCCATCCTTTTTTCTTCGTAATCGATGCTACATGTCTTTCAGATTATTTTGGTGGTGAAATGTTCAGTTTTTGTTATCATTTAAGAATTTAATGAAAGTTTAAAATAATTTCTCAAGAAAAAAAGATGGACGCCTTATTTTTGCATTAAAATGATATTGAGGACCTGAGGAGGGTATGAATCCAGACAAAAATGCAAATGTACTGTACACAGCATAGGAAGCATCCAGAAAACCCAAATCAACAGTTCTGCCAATATTTTTTCATAACCACAGCAGAAAATTAGCTTTTTAGAAAAACTTTTTTCATTGCACTGCTTCTTTAAGTTAACCAGCCATTAATCCGTTACTATAAGTCATATATACTATTTGTTGAACTGACACGTGGAACAAGATCAATGACCTTACTGAAATCAAGGAATACTAAATCGGCAAAACTTCCTATGTTTAAGATGTGGCTTACTGGTTCATAAAATCTCAGCAGATCTGACACACACACACAAACTTGCCTTAGAAAACTAGTTACCTCCTTAAGACACCTGAACTGCAAGTGCTCCAAGTGATTTTGGGGTGTTTACAAAGCCAACAGTTTAAGTGCAGCAGGAAATCACCAAAATTCATAGTTTGTTGCTGTCGGAGTCGGCTTGTGTGCTGTACAATGCAACAAAGTTCAAGTCGGACGTTCATTCAGCCTCTACTAAAGCCACACATAAATTTTGATCCAGTGGTGCTGGTTTTTATTGTAAAGTTGTCCCAACATTTCACCTCTCCAGTTTCTTCAAGGGACTTCTTAATTAATTTAAAAATATATAATAATACATAAACTTATACTTCAAAACATTAGAAGATAAAATATAGCTGAATAAGCCATCTACTGCTTATTGTTCATTTACATTCTTCATGTATTTTCTAACTGCTTGCACTCCTTCAATATTACATGGATTGCCTATAAAATAGTTAAACAAGTCTCAGCATATCACACACTCACTCACTCACTCACACATTCACACACACAATCTTCTGTTAGAAAACTGATTACCTCCTCAAGACGCCCGAACTGCAAGTTCCCCAATGATTTTGCGGTGTTTATTAACCACCATCATTATCAGCGTATGTTACAAACAGCTGGCAAGCCTCACCCAAACTATAATAATACAGTGCCCTCCGCAGCTCCAAAGAATGGAGTCTGCTGTCAGCCTCCAATGGGGGTTCATTAAAGTATATCAGAATATTAATCACCTGGTTAAGGTGCAACGCCAATACTACCTTCGGGAGGAACTTCAGGTGAGGGCAAAGGATGACCCTGTCCCTGCTGAACAGAGTGTAGCCTAGTATGGCCATATCCCAGTCATGGTTTTCAGTGCACCATGATTGGTAATGGCCACAATATCCATGGGACTAGAACCCAAAACCTTCCGACAGTCAGGCCCCAGAAGCAAACATGCAGTCTACTAAGCCACTAACACTCCTAAAGTCTGAGCTTAAAAAAAAAAAAAAGATTTTCTAAAGGATCTGTTTGATAGCCACCTGTCACGGTTTCCAAATGGCAAATCCGTATAAACTTCCAGATTTTGTGGCAAGAAGGACTCAATAGCAAAAGAATTACACACAGTATCTGCATCATTTTGTCACTGAAATCATGACTTTCTGACACAAATGAACACACATTTTAAGTATTGGCATCTCTATATAACAACAGAATATTCAGAAACCTACAGTGCATAGAAAGGACAATATTAGCTCAGCTACAGTGAGACATCCAAGAACCTACAGTACGGTACAGAGACAAAACAGTGTTAGCCCTGTTATGCTGCAGCAGATCATCTAGGAACCCACAGTGCAGAGATGGGCCAGCACTGCTATATTAAGACATCTAGGAACCTACAGTACAGTACGGAGACAGAGCGGTTATATTAAAGTAGAACATCCAGGAACTAACAGTGCAAATACAGGCCAGTGTTAGTTGTGCTATATTAAGACATTCATGAAGTTACAGTGCAGTGTGGAGCTAGGACAGTGTTAACTTTACTATATTACAACATAACATCCAAGAACATACAATATACAGAGAGAGGGCGGTGATGATAGCTCTAATACAACAGGATATCCGGGAACCTACAGCACAGGGACTTGAACACATTTGCTCTTCTGTAATACAGGAAACCACAACATAATCATGCAAGGCAGCCCTCCTCTACTGCAGTGGAGATGCTGGGAACATAAAAAAGACTGAAAGTAACAGATACAGCAGTGCCTTCTGATTCATACGCTGCAACATTGAATTAATTTTAAGGTTAATCTTCAAAAGCCCCAGGACACCTCCCCACACTGTTATGTGCTCTGTCCTGCTGTGTTCACAGCCAGGTATACGCAGTACTGGCAGAGAGGGGTATAACTTCCCAAAAACAAAATCATTAACGGCCCTTTTTCCCCTCTAGTGAATGGAACTGATGACTATAAAGAAAAAACTCATGAAATAAAAAATGTTTTTCAGAAATCTACAAGTCTTCTCTTTAAATTTTTCAAAGATTTTAGTGCACAAATGCATTATTTTTTTTATTTAAATGTTATTAATTTTGCAAATACAAATTATACAACAACTCAAAGTACTAAATAAAGACATGAAAGAAAAATATTTGAAAAAAGAATATTTTGCATTGAAACAGAGAATCTAGTATTAAACCAAGTTTAAAAAAACTTCAAAAAACTGTTTGATCTTCAATAATTATTAATGCTCTCGAATCCCAAGATGCATTTCTACAGTTAACCCGTTCCCCATCTTTGAATACTATGTATTATTATTATTATTTCTTGCAGGTAACTACTTCTGGAAAACACTCCATTCGATGAGTTAAGAAGTCACATGGCTGACTGTCAATGTTGCGCTCCCAGAGTTTCCCAGAGAATGTGAAGCACACCGAGCACCCAACTATTTCCTGCCACCGTCTCCCATCCATGAAAAAGTGAACAATAACATTTTTTTTTTGTTCAAAGTCAGCTAGCTGTGCGGGCAACCAAGGCTGGGAGAAGCTTGTCCCTGACCCAGTTTCTCAGCTCTGATTTATGGAGTGCACATGAAGCTCCTGCTGCTGTCTTGGAAGGCAACAGAGCAACAGGTTAGGCAGCTGGCTGAATCCTAGAGCAGGGGGTTGGGAGGGGGGAGTAACATCATCCCCAAGTTACTCCTACTGCATCATGTATAAAAAAAAAAAAAAAAACATTCACAACCTGGCTAAATCATTGCTCTGTACTGCTATTTCAGTGCTCAGTGAGTAGCATCCTTACCTCTGGGGCTGGACGATCAGAAGGTTGTGGGTTCTAGCCCCACACCAGGTATTTCGGGTAACACCCATAACTGAGACGTAGTGCAGTAAGAGGGAAGTACTGTACTGCTGGGGTGCCATCCATTGGATGGGATGTTAAACCAAGGTTCCTTCTGCCCATGTATGGTCACTTTATAGACAGAAGTAAAAGATCCCATGGCACTGACTGAAGAAGAGTACAGGAGGTTCCCCGGTGTCATGGCCAACATTCCCCATCAATAAAACAGAATCATGCAACCCACTCCCAGGACGCACCTGGAAACAAGCTGTCATAGCCGGTTACTGTGCCTTTACTGCTCAAAAATTACAAATAAATGAATAAAATAGTCCTGAGGGTACAGAAGTGAGGCCACTGAGGGGAAGAAAAAGCAACCAGTCCTGGTAGAGAAGTATTCCCTCTGGCTCATGGGTGTAGAAGACTGTCGGGTGGTACAGATCAAGCTGGGGACTGTATCCTGCCCAGCAACTAAAATCACTTGTCCTCCATCTCGGCAAATGAGTTTGTGCACATTATAATAACTGCAAAATTATGGCTGACCTGTCCATGCAAAAGTACAGCTATCACTGTGATGCTGGCAACACGGGTTTGGGGAAATGTCCGGTCAGAAGGCCAGCCTGAGGAGGACTGTGCATCTCAGGTCAGAAGGCTGCCCAGAGGAGGACTGTGCGTCTCAGATCAGAAGACTACCCAGAGGAGGACTGTGTGTCTCAGGTCAGAAGACTACCCGAGGAGGACTGTGTGTCTAGGGTCAGAAGACTACCCAGAGGAGGACTGTACATCCAAGGACACCATCAGTCAATACCTTCTCAGGAATCCCTGGCAGAGACAGTCAGGCTTTCCAGTGAGACAAATTCTGAGTCTGTATGCATGCCAGGTAGTTCCAGGGAAATTTGTGCTGGACAGCTAAAGTGGTGAATGGCAACAGAATGCCTTTCAGTGGGGTATCAAGAAAATGCCTGCCAATCGTTTTATACACAGCTTTCACGTAAACTGCTTGGCAACGTCAGAAAGAAAAGATTAATTTATCTAACTGCTTCTTCAGCCTTATGAATTTTCACTAAAGGTATAAAGTTTAAGATTCAAACCTGTACACTACCCAGACAAGTCACTGTAAAAATATATGTAATATATAAATAAGAGTTGGGGGGATGACAACATTAAAAAAAGGCATCTTGGCTAATGACATCAGTACTGTAACAGCAACATATTAAAAATATGTCGTAACTGTTGTCACAGTGGATATTTTTAAGGTTACTGTCATCACAGTGTAATACCGAACCAATCAGAGAGCAGCTTCCACAGTGCTGATGACATTAGAATGCACAGTGGAGCACGGAAACCAGCTGCTGAAATCAAAGAAAAACAGCAAAATAGCTGAACAAACTGCAAATTTAAACCAATAACTTGTAAACTGCTGTTGTGTATATCGGATATACAATAACCTGACACAAAATAGACAATTTATTATCACTTGTGAGTGGGCAGGACTTTCATAAATCATTTGTGGCTCTGCCACTCGGGAGTTATGGTCCTGTCCCCCGGACACTTGAAGATACAGTGCTCATTGTGAGACAGCCCATTGCATTTCCTCTATTTAACTTTTCAACTGATGCTGTGTAAATTGAATACACAATGACTGGACTCAAAATACACAATTTACCTCCAAATGTGAAGGGGCAAGACTTTCATAACTCACTCGGGGCTTCAGCACTTGTGTGTTAATGGTTTTGCCCCTTCATGCTTGGGGATAAATTGCATATTATACTGTAAGTCAGGCCACTGGTTACCACATAGATATAAATAATAAATATACATATACATCATATATATGCAGGATACGGCAAGAAGTTAATGAAAAAATGTCTAGTATTTTACAAGTGGCCGTGACCTCATGACATTACAAGTGGTGAAGCATGAGTGATCTCACAGGGATCACGGATCACGATGAAAAATATCAGGCATATTTTTACTAGGTTCATGCAGAGGACAAAGCTTAACTGAAGAGAGAAGGGTTTTTTTTGTACCCACATTTTATGCTCCTTCGGTCTCTGGCCCCCATTCTCTCAGGGAGTTCATGGCACCAACAGGCTCGTCCTCGTGTCTCAACGTCGTCCACGCTCCTTCATGGAGGTGTACTTCTGCCTCCTTGGTGGAGTCAGTGGCGCACAGGATGTACCCCCCAATTTTTTTCCAAGGTTTTGTCAAGCAGCTGCTCTGATGGGCACATAAGGGCCCGGATGTACCAAGGTTCCCATCCCCTCGGAAGACCGGGCCATGCCTTTTTCCTCCATTTTCACCCCTCGGTCATTGGCATTTATGGGGCTCTAGCATGTACATGCAAAGTGGTGAGCTGTACACATGTCCAACGACAACCAGGCCAAACCTGCCTACCTCCGCTGCCGCCCATGGTCATCTAGATCCCCCCACGAGAAAAGCATCCTGCGGGACACTCAATCCTCCTCCCACCAGCTGGCCCCCCAACAAGCCAGGCTCACTTTAAAAATCAGGTCACCGTCATCACAAGTGGTAGTGCTACCACTGTAGAGACAAAATGTTAAAGAGACAAGTTTTAACAAGTTTCCAGAAACTGACAGTAACAAGAACTCTCCAACTGTTGGAGCAAAGCAACTTTGTAAGTATTTTCCATCTACTGTTTAGCAAGGGAAAAATATGGGCTCTTAGTGCACTCACATATTTAAATCAGATAGCAAGAGCCAGCAATACCGCAGGGATGTCCTGGGTAAATAAACTGTGCGAAAAAAAAAAGAGAAATTAGAGCGGGGAGATGATCCAGCATCCGACTGTGAATGTGCTAAACACAGTATCTATGAAAATCATGCCAAATCAAAACCCGGAAGGCAGATGGAGGAAAGAGCTTCTCCTTTGATCATTTAATTTGATGTCTGAGAGATGGCAAATCGCATGTCTAAGTCTAAATTTGTTGGAAGCAGACTCACCAGCCTGTACACTCACGAAAAACAAAACAGAAGCTCATGGCTACCTGAGGAACAAGCTGTCAGCCGTGGCAGGGGGGAGAGAGAGAGCATAGCCAGGATTTATGAGCCACGGATGTTAGGCAGCACCTCCGGCCCAGAAGGCTCGCAACACGACAGGTAATTTACTGTTTGGAGCACGTCCCACAGACAGGTGCAGTACGCCAATTTATTTCTGTCCCTAGCAAGGAAACAGTTTTGTACTACGCAGCATCTAATGTGCCCACCGTCCTCATTCATCAAAATCTAGTGATCGTTTTCATTTTTTGAGGTCAAAAAAGAAAGAAAGAAAGAATGAAAGCCCTTAATAATATGTGGCTATGTATCCACACCAGATGCAGAGCTCCCAGAGCCTTGGTGTTCGAGTTTTATTTATAGAGTAGATTTAGAGTAGCAAGTGTCGGAACCAGTAACCTACTCTGTCATCTAAGCTAAGTCAGATGGCTGCTTGGGTTTAACTACTTTGTGTTGGTAGGTGGGGGCAAACCAAGGTCCCCTTCTGTGGTGGCTCTCCAGCTGGAAGTTAAAAATCTCATAGAACTGTCTCAAAAGAGAAAGGCCTTGCTGCAGTGCCCTAGGCAATTCTAACTCTCAGTCAATTAAAGAATTAAAAGGCAGTGATGCAACAATTCATCTAGGTGTGTGTGTGTGTGTGTGTGTGTGTGTGTACACACGCGAGTGATACTGCGCAGCAGAAAATCATTGCTGTATACATCTTAATACAGTTACTACACAACCTGCATCTCATTCATTGTTCTGAACCATACGTCAGGTTTGCCTCTGCCTACCTGCCTGTCTAGCTCTATTTATTCAACACCAATAGTGATAAATCCGTGAAGACAAATTGTGTTATCTCACACCCAGCCTCCAGGAAATAGGGGATAGGACATGGTCCAACTTAAGATATCATTTTTATCTTCATTAGACAGTATTGGTCTGTTGATACCTCACTAGTGGCGACAGCAATAGACCGATACCCTCAAATGAAGGTAAGAATTCTGTCTCGAGTCAGGCCATGTAATATTTGGTTTATACAACAGGTGTTGGGTGGTTTTGTGATAAAAATGGTAAAAGGTCACAAAAGGATTGTAAAATGGGCCCCTCTGATCAGTAGTGCATCAGTCTACAAATAAATGGCATCTCCCATGTGAGAATAAATTTCGGAGCATTCCCCAGTGTGACCAAAGTTAGTGAGATATACTCAGTGATCAACTATATCAATTTTGCTCATGCTGCCAAAAAGGACATGCTTATTTTGGCAAATTTATCTTCCCACCTGTTATATAAACCAAGCTATCTCTGCAGTTGAGATTGACAGGCTGGGTATATCACAATGGAACACCGAACCAATCAGACAGCAGCTTTCACAATGCTGATGACAACACAATAGCGCTCTGCAGCAACTGAAATCAAAGAGAAACAGGTAAAAATCTTCACGTATGACAGCAGATTTGAAAGTTATGATGAGTAACCTAATGTTGTATGAATGGAGCACACAATGGCCTGACACAATAAATAGGTTTCTCACCTGTAATCGTAGTTCTAGGAGTGGCATACAGCTCACGTCCACACTCCTGGCAGTTTCACAGGAAGTGCTCCTTTGTAGGTATATCACCTGACTCTGCCCTTTGATGTCAGATCTTTGCATCCTGGAAGCAATCCATGTGACACTTTCCAGGGGAGGCTTGGTGGTTTGAGTGGATGTGAACTGTATACCATGCCTAGAACTACAGTAACAAGTGAGTAACCTGTTTTTCTAAGGGCATGGATACAGTTCACATTCACACTCTGGCAGACTCCTAGCAGTTCTTCAGGAGGAGGGGGCAAGGCACACACCCCTATCTGGCAAACAGAGATTGCAGAACTGAGGTCCCAAAAGCAGCATCCCGAGAAGGCTCAAGGTCAATACTAAAGTGGGAAATGGAGGTGCATACTTACTTCCATGTAGCAGCCCTGCAGATTTCCTGGAAAGGTATGTCCCTGGAAGTAGCCACCAAGGCAGCAGTATGTCTGGTGGAGTGAGCTCTAAGCCCTACAGGAGGCTCCCTACCAGCCAACCTATAGCAGAGGTCGATGCAGGATGTGATCCACCTGCCAACTTTGCTGCTGTTCTGCCAGGCACGGCTTCAGCATACGTTACAAAGTGCTGGCAAGCCTCAGCCCAAACTCCAGCTGTGTGCTCCTTGTAATAAGAAAGCACCCTTCGCAGTGTGTGTGAAGCCTGCAGTCAGCCTCCAAAGAAGGGGTGGCAAAGTATACCAGTAAGTTAATCACCAGGTTAAACTGAAACTTCAATACCACCTTTGGAAGGAATTTTGGGTAGAGCGAAGGATGACCTTGTCATATGAAGACTAGTTAGTAGATTCCACCCAAAAGCCCTTGAGCTCGCTTAATCCTTCCTGGCGATCCAAAATCCACCAGGGAGACACTTCACAACTGTGCACAGGCTCAAATGGCTTGCCCATGAGTACAGCCAGCACCAGCAGAAAGTCTTGTGGCGGTGGTTCACACACCGTTGGGAGAGGTGATCCAGGCCTTTGGAAAAGTGCCTGACCACCCTCTCCTGAGCCACCAGCCTGCGCCCCACAAGCAGAGATGGCTGACAGGTGCACCTTAAGGGTTGCCACTCACATTCCCAACAGAAAAAGGGACCAGATGTATTCCAAGATGCTCACCACAGAGAAGGCAGATGGATCAAGCTCCTTGCCCTGGCACCAAATGGAGAACCTCTTCCATTAAGATGCATAGCATCTGCTAGTAGACTCTTTTTGGGAGGCCTCCACAATGTGGAACATTTCTTCCAACAGACCTACAGGATGGAACTCTAGCCACCCAGGAACCAGACCAAAAGGTACACGGATGTCAGGTCTGGGTGCAGGACTTTCCCCTACTGTCTAGTCAACAGATCCAGGCAAAGAGGCAGCCAAGACAGGGGTCTGCTGCTGAGGCCAAGGAGATCCAGGTACCAGAACTGTCTGGACCAGACTGGAGCCATCAGGATTATCTGCACCTTGTCCTTCTAGGCCTTGACCACTACCTTGTGGATTAAGGGAAAGGGAAGGAAGGCATACATGAGGCCTGGGGTCCAGGGCCTCACAAAGGCATCCCCCAATAGTGTCCCAGACTGTGGGGGGGGGGGTTGTGGTGAGCACAAAACAGCTTCTGTTTGGCATTCTCCTAAAAGGCAAGGAGATCTACCAGAGGAGTGCCCCACAGGACGAACAGGCAGCTCACAACCTCCTGATTCAGGGACCACTGATGCAATGTTTCTCCTACATGGCTGAGAGTGTCTGCCAGCTAACTGAATTCCTGCAACATGGATTATCAGGAGATTTGCACCTAGGCTGCACGCGAGGGTCTAGATGCAGAGAGCCTACTGACATAAGGCAAGGGAGTGTGTTCAGCCATGCCTGTTTAGATAGAATATAGTTGTGGTATTTTCCGTCTGGACCTGCATGACCTGACCAGAGGAGTGAATTCCATCAGAACAAGCCGCACAGCAGGGAGCTTCAACAGGCTTCTGTGGTGAAGGGACTCCCTGGGTGACCAGAACCTGTGGGCTCTGTGGTCTCCCAGGTGTGCTCCCCACTCCACCAGAGGCATGTCCATCATGAGTGGGACAGTCAGACCTGGGTGGGTAAACAGGATTCCTTCCTCCACATATTCTGGGATCAGCCACTGGATGGCATCTCACATTAGCTGGGTCACTGTGATCATCTGGTCTTAGCAGCCTAGGTGCTGGGACCATTGATGCCCCACCTCCCACTGCTGGTGGTGCATCCTCCAGCAGGCCCAACAGATCACACTAATGCAGGATACCATGTATCCCAGCAGCCACAGGAAATCCCGGGCAAAGTGCGAGAGCCCAACCTGAAATGATCAGACAAAAGAGGCCACATTAATGAGGGCAGGCTCAGAAGACTTGATTGCTAGTGGAGGCTGCTACTTAGGTGAATCGATCAGAGACACTGACCAGTCCACATTCTCCTGAGTGAGGACTGGAAGCACCAGGGTCTGTAAGACTGACTCCATGATCTCATCCTACAGCCGGTTGACAGGCTTGAGAAAGATTTCCATAGCCTGCTCAACTGGAGTCAAGGTCAACAAGCCTGACGGGGGTACAGAGGAGTTCTCAACCTTTCCCTTGACCAAAGGTGTCTCGACCAGAGTCAAGCAGTCAAGGGAGTCGAGGGATCGAGAAGACTTCAATTGATCTCTTCCACAACCAGCACCAGCAGCACTTGTGTTTCTTGCCACAGTGGGTAGGGCTCTCTCCCCAGGGCCTGGAGGGCAATGCACATTTCTAGGAAGACTTCAGTTAATGACCCTCCGAAGCTGGCACTAGCTGGGAGCAGCGCCAAGAGGTGCCTACTGCTACAGTCACTGCTTCCTCCTCAAGAGGTGCAAGCTGCAAAGCAGACCCAGCAGATGCCAAGGCCTTCATGCAGTCCTTAGAGTGGTACTTTCAGATCCCGTTCCAAAGGCTGACTGAGGGTAAGTCAACACTTCCTGTCTTCAAGAGATTCTGGGAACATGAAAAGACAGAGACTGCACCAGTCACGTCATGCTGCCTGCCCAGGTAGTACACACGTCATGTAGGTCAGTGACTGACATCTTCTGCCTGCACTGAACGCAGAATTTGAAACTCAGCTTCCACTGCTCCATCTTCGGTGACACCAAGGAGACAAAAGGACCATGGGAATAAACTACAAAAGTTTAGAAAGCTTTGAATAAAGGCTCATCTATGGTGCACTAACTCCTAAGCGAGAGAGCTGCGAAGGAGGTGACCTGTCCTTCCAGCGGAACGAAAGATATGACATCCCAAGGCAGAGTCAGGGATGTACCGACCAGGTGGTAGGAGGAGCTTAGTTTGAAGAAATTGACATATTAGCACTTCCAGTGGAACTACCAGGATGTGGACAATGAACTGTAGCCACACCCCTAGAATATGCAGTTGATCATTACTTATTAGAGGGCAGGACTTTCATAACTTACGTGTGGCTCTCCCACTCGCGACTTAATGGTCTTACCTCCTCACACCTAAAGATAAAACTGCATTATTTGAGTCATGCCCTGGCATATCTACTATTTATATCTATCAATATGTTGAGTTCTATATCTATATTTATAATGCGTATCACTGTGCTACAATTCCATGAACAAGCTGTTGGCTAACCAGGATCTGTAGCCTATCCAACAGGTAGGGAAATGGGCAGACTGGGAGGGTCAAGCGGTCCCTATCTGCCATCAATGTCTATGTTTCTGTGTTTAAGCCCACAGCGTCCCGTGCTGGCACAATTTTCCTTTTTAACATTATTTCTTAGCCATACCAGTGACAATCAGTACATTTAGAGACCATAACACAGGCAACAAGTGTGCATCTCTAATCAACTGAAATCCCAGTCAATGTCCATCATTCCTAGAGCAGTTAGTAGAAAAGGTTCATGCTATTTTTCAGATCAGCATCATAATTTCTTTCTTTATTTATTTTTTATTTACTTAGTTTTTGTTGACCAGGTAAGTGCACTACACAAATCCTGCCCATTTTCAGGCACGACCCGGGTGAGGGGGATACAGATGAATGCCAACTGACCTTGAACCAGATTAAGCTGTTGGTGGTATTTTTAGTGAATTTAAGTGTCAGGAGGTGGTATGTAGAACACTGGGTTTGACAAACAAAGATCCAGTGGTAAGAGTCATACGTTTGAGGACAGCCTGTGAAGTCTATATGGTGTGCCGAGTTAGACCGGAGAAAAAAAGAATATTGCGGATAATGCAACAATTAAATAACAGTTAAACAACAACAGAGGGTGACAGTTCTGAGAAACAGTATTCCGCCTTAGTGTGCAGGAAGCGAAGGTAATCCACACAAACCTAACTGGCAAATCAATAACCTTCTGCCTGTTGAGCTAGGATCGATCTGTCTTCAAACTCTTCGATTAGGTGCATGAATGGCAACCAACCCCCTAATAATTAATCTGATGGGAGACGTAAGTCAGCAGTCATATTTCCCAAGAGGTAAATACTCTTCACTATGGCAATCCAATCTTCTAGAACAATTCTGGGAAAGCCGTCTGTTAGTAATGGCTTTACCTGTGGCCATCATTAAGATACCCAGGAATGCCTTTTGGTGATTAGAGTGCCTGCCCGGGGACCAAATGCCCAGCACCAAAGTTTTGAACTCTAGAGTTCTGGAGGTACCCGCAATTGTGCTCAATCAGGGGCCTAAGTCCTGCTAGAACAGTTGGATAATCGGGGCAGTCCCAAAATCAATCAATCAAACTTCATTTAACCAGGCTATACACCTTTGAGCAAGCTCATTTACAAGACGGTCCTGGATGACATAGAGAACATATACAATACAATGGAAATGAGAAACTACGGATGAGGCTCATACACGATATTGCAGCTAAACAAGTAAGAAGCTCAAGACTTTTATCGGTTTTGGCACCACATGGCAACATACCCATACCTTTTACAGAGTACATATATTGCGTCACAGGGTGGATACAAAGTTATTCATATTACAGCTGCATAGACATAATGACCAGAAAATACCTGTGCAGTACAATACATTGGGAGGTGGGGGAGCGAGGGAGGGGGTAGTGGAGGGGTTGTAGGTGAAAGTGCGGGAGAGGTGGAAGAATGTTGGGAGGGAGGGAAGGGGGTAGTGGAGGGGTTGTAGGAGAAGTGCGGGAGACGGGATAACTGTCCAAGTGCGGGGAGTAGCCAACTGTAGGATTAGAGCAAGCAGTGATGGCATATGCAATTTTCTTTCAGCACAGATGATAGTAGGGACTTAAGAGTAGATAGACCCGGAATGGTGAAGTGCTTTAGTGACTTCTGGAGTGCATTCCAAATGGATGGAAGAGCAAAAGTGATAGCTGTGGCACCATGTTGAGTTCTGACTTCAGGGAATTTGAACATTACAAGTGAACAGCGCCTCAAGCCGTAGGACCCCGAACTTCGCGTAAAGAGACTGGAGATATATGAGGGTAGTTTACTAGTAATTGCTCTGTGAATCCAAAGACGTGCGTTTCTCTGCCTCCTAACAGTCAGGGAGGTCCAGCCTATCATTGCATAGAGCAATCAATGGTGGGTGTTTAGAGGAGTATTAGAGAGGAATCTCAAAGCCCGGTGGTAAAGTGTGTCAAGTTGAGTTAGTGCTGACTTAGGACAGTGGCTATAGAGAATGTCCGCATAATCTAAGAGGGGAAGAAATGTAGATTGGACTAGGTTCCTCTTCACCTCTAAAGTGAGACGGTGTCTAATGCAGTAAAAGACACCCATGTGCTGTCTCAGTTTTTTAGCTAATTCGTCCAAGTGAACTATGAAGTTAAGTTTACTGTCTAGCCAAAATCCCAAGTATTTAAACCTGTCCACCGTTTCAAGTGGTTTGCCAAGTATGGTGTGTAATGTAAGGTTTTGAGTAGTCGCTGTTGGTATATGCGATTGGGAGGAGGTAAGCATGGCTTTTGTTTTCTTAGCATTAAGGAGCAATTTAAGATGTAGAAGGTTATGTTGCAGAATATCAAAATCATTCTGTAACTTCTTATATGCAACCTCAGGGGAGGAACTAGCAGTGTATAGCACAGTGTCATCTGCAAAGAGATGCACCTTTGCTATATGAACCTTGGAGTCTAAATTATTAATGTAGATTGCAAAAAGAACAGGACCCAGGATAGATCCTTGTGGCACTCCTCGTGGAAGAATTTTAAGTGGGGAAAAGTCCCCTTGAGCTTTGATTTGTTGCATTCTGTTAGTAAGATAACAGCTGAACCATTTCATAGTGGTACCGTCAAGGCCGAGGTGACATAAGGCCAACAAAAGTAGGTCGTGCTCAACAGTATCAAAAGCCTTGCTTAAGTCTAGAAACAGCGTATAGATGTACTCTTTGGAGTCCAGTGAGTTTTGCCAATCACTAGTTATTTTGGCTAATGTGGCTACCATGCTATGTTTTGGTCTGAAGCTTGACTGTATAGTGTTAAGCAAGTCCTCAGCTTACAGGAAATCTCTCAACTGGTTATTAACTAACTTTTCCAATAGTTTTGATCAGTTGGGAAATAGGGAAATTGTCTGGTAGTTGTTCAGGTCGCATGTATCTCCAAACTTAAAAAGGGGGATAATATGAGCAATTTTCCAGATTGCTGGTAAGTCACCTAGTGCTAAGAACAGACTGAAAAGATGCATAATGAGGGCGGTCAAATGGTAGTAACCTATTTTCAAGAACAGGGATTCTAGGAGATCGGCGTCAGTGCTTTTCTTAAAGTCCAGTGACAGTAGTAGGTCCTCAACCTGTTTAAAGGTCACTGGGCTGAAACTAAAACAGGAGGATTTCTGGCTCTTCGCACTGTCAAGGCATGAGGCAACCTTAGTACTGAATTGAGACAGGAGTCTGCTAACTGGTGAGACATCAAATGCTAGGCCCGCCATGGCAAAATGATTATTAAGTTGTTCCAGGACGTCAGCCTTGTCTGTGTACAAATTATCTCCAACAATAATCTTAGAAGGCAGTGGAGAGGATGGAGGGTGGCCATCAATCTCTCGAAGTATATTCCAGAATTTGGCAGAATTATTTTTGGATTCTTCAAGAGATGTATGGAAGTAGTGTACTTTTTCTGCTTGAATGAGTTCAGTACAGGAATTTCTTGCAACACGGAAAGCCAGCCAGTCCGTGTCTGATTTAGTTTGTTGGGCCCTTTTCTATAACCTGTCTCTGTCCTTGAGGGCTGCTTTTAGGGTTGGTGTAAACCAGGGTGCTGATCTTTTTCTAGTCTTAGTTTTGACAAGTGGAGCTTGCTCGTCCACCATGCCCAAAACAAGGTTATGGAAGATGTTGTAAGCTTCGGAACGAGAAGGAGTCAAGTAAAAGTTTTGCCATCTAATCTCCCCACATCCTCTCCAACATTTGCCACTGTGACCTATAGTCTAAATTTTCCACCTAAATTCTTTCCAATTATTGGAGAATGATGTGCAGAATATACCTTCCCATATGATCTTCCATTCTTTAGGAGTTAATCCCCCGTCTATCTCCAGTTTTCCTGTCTTAACGCTCTCTTAATCATCACAATCATATAGTTAGTTAGTTAGTTAATTAAAACTTTATTTTTCAACAGGATAGAACTTTAGGTCCAAAAGGACCTATCTTCAGAGTTGTCCTGTAGTTATCTCACTCATATATGGACAACAACAGATGATGCCTGACTTCCAAACACTTTACAATGCATTAACAAGTTTATGTTCTAGTTCAGTACACGTAAACAAAGAGCAAGGTCCGTCAACTCGAACAGGCCAAGGCAATCATTAGGTGGCAAAAGGACTTTAGGCCACCCTATACCACTTAAACCGTTCTTTTTTATTTTACTATTTATGCCTCCTTCTCACCCCCTCGGCTCTGGTCTTCTTGGGAGCATATGGAGTCATCCCCCACAGCACGCACCTATCTGGCCATCCTCCGCCTCCCATGCAGCCTCGGGTTGTACCCCTGTATGGGACGGGTGGTTCTAATGCCCCGACATCGCAGTAACGCCGGTCGTGAGGATGCCAGGTGGGTGGCCACAAATCAGGGGCAAGTCTGTGTGCTCCATTCCGCTGGAGCCGAGGAGGCATTTTCCTCTGTTTTTCTGGGAGTGGCTGCGTCCCTGACGCCAAGGTGTATCCGACGTCTGCCACTCCCCCACCTTCTCTCTACTCCTCAGTGCCTGCTGTATCTCCAGCCTCCGCCAGATATCAGCAGAGCACCCAACCGGGACCCCTGACCCTCCCCGGGAGAGGAAAGCTGTCCTCTGGACGCTCAGCCCTTTCCTCCCTACCGACCCCCCAGCAACCTGGGCTCGTTCCCGAACCTGTTGCCAGTGTGGCGCGAGGTGTGGCATCCAGCGCCTCAGCCCTCAGCGCCACCAGGCCGGCCACTTAAACCATTCTGGTAGTCACATGAGATCTGTTCTACAGCTTTTGCCTTCATTAAAGAAATTATACTATTTAAAAATAGTGCTGCAATGTGTAGGTGTTGAAAAGGGGGAGAAGGGGAGTCTGGAAAAAAATAAGACTGATCATAAAATGTCCTCCACCAATTAAACCGAGTAGAACTCAGAAGATATTCACTAGGGATTGGTCTTGGCTTCTTTTTTTTTTTATTTCTTTTTCTGCCTCCTGCTTCTCCAACCTCTCCTATACCTCCAGACCTGCCAGCCACCTCCTGATGTCTCACCCCGAGTCACAGTCACCTACCTCCACAGAGCCTTGGATATAACCCCCTAGGTGGGGTTGGAGGGATTTAACCCTGAATTCTTGCATTTCTTCAGGTGGTGCCGTGCGTTTGGGGAGGTGGAGACCTGGGACGTACTGTGGCCGTCATCGCAGAGGTGCTAGGGCCAGTTTTTTCTTGTTCCTCCCCTCTATCTCCCCTTGGGATGTCGCCTGCATACACGTCAATGTGTGCCCACACATGCCTGTGCACGTCCGCCCACCGACATCAGCGACGTCCCCGCCCACCCCTGCCTGCCCACCAGCACACTACCGCCTGTGATCACCCAGGTGGCAGCATCGTGGCGGAGGACAGAACCCTCCCACCCAGCCCCTGACGACCCAAGTTTGTTCCCAACGCGCCTGGCGCCGCGAGCGGTAGCGCTACTGCTGCACTGGCCGCCTTTGGCTCGTTCTCTTTGAGTTCCTACTGGAAGCAATGTAATCGCAACATTTTCAGCCCAGGAACAGTACCTCAACACAGAAGTTCTGTCTACAAACCAAAAGAAGTTAAAAAAATAATAAATAAATCACCGATATGACAGATGCTTTAGTGTTATTCTTCATTTGCACCACACATGTCAAATTAAAAGGCCCTTTGGTAGGTCCGTCAGCAAAGTGGTAGCGCTACCACTCACGATGCCAGCAACCCAGGTTCGGGAACAAGCCAACTTCGTTGGGAGCTAGCCATGGGAGGAGGAGGAGGCCGTGTTCTGCTGCACCACAGGGAGGCAGGGAGGGAGGGATGAATCCCACTGTGTATCATGTAGGTGTGCCAACCCATGCCCACAGTAGGAACAACATCCTAACACTGGCGTACCTATGGGGCTATGCAACAATGGACTAGGGGGAAAGAAAGGTGGAAAACACCCTGACCAACAAGATGATCACTGCCCTTCCACAGTCCTCACAGCAGTGACCCATGCACCTCCCAAACATCTGGATCCATTGATCGGCAGGTCAAGAGACTCCCCACCACCCTGCCAGGAAGAGCAAGCTGTGGGGGACCCAGGACAGGTTAATTCCAGGGAGAAGCAGAGTGATGGGGCTCAGAAAGTCAGTGGGAAGGAGAGCCAGCTAGGGGGTAGTAAAGTATCAATAAAAAAAAACCTGAAAGGCCCTTTATAGATCTGACTACGCATAGCAGCTGTGCAGTACAGGTATTAAAAAATCTACAACACTGACGTTCCTATTATGAGACAACATTGCCTTCTTTCTATTCCACGGACACAATTCTTCAGGCATGCATGTCCATATAAGGATCTCTCTCCACCCCTGAAATATCAGAAGTCACTGTTGCCATGCAAACTGACTACCCACTGCCACTATGACAGGGTGTGGTTTACCACTGAAACACTAAATCGTATAATACTGCTTTTTGTAACTCTGGTTTTCCTCTAGCCCTCTGACTAAGACCATCTTCCACCTCTTGCCAGCGCCACCTCCAATCCATCGAGGCCCCTCTAACCTGGGTTTCTGTGATTCTTCGGGCCACCCGCAACACACTGCTGCAGTACCCTTTGGCTCGTGCCCATGGAGGTGAGGCCTGCTTTCCAGCTCTTCAGGAAGCTCCACCCAATATCCAGTCCCCCAGGGCAGAGGTGCCATCCAGGAGTATGTCAGAAGCCCGGGGAGAGAAGCCCAACTGTGGATGTGGGGAGCAGGCAGGGTTTCATCTGCCCAACTAGTGCCTGTTGGTTCTCTTTTCAATCCTCCCTCGGGAAGTGGCCGTGCAATGATGCCCAGGGCACGCACTCACGGGTCATGTCAGCATCAGCCCCGTTCTAACGCTCCCTTTCATGAGCGGATTCCGCCATGCTGCCATCTAGTTTTCACTAGGTGACAGTGAAGTAGCAGATCTTGCTTGCTCTCCAGTGGAAGAAGGATAGCAGTCCATCAGACATTCCATCCTCCCTCCCTCCCCAGCTAGCCCTCAACAGCTCCAGCTCTCTCCCAAACTCAAGTTGCTGGTGCCGCAGGCAGTAGCATTACTGCTCTGCTGACAGTCCGCCCGTGTAATTCTGCTCGTTAGACAGAAAAGGGAGCATGGTGTGAACCTGTGGCTACAGTACTGACGTGTGATGCTAGAGACCCTGGGTTTGAATACCGCCGCAGCCTCTGGGTCAGGGAGTGCTCTCGAGCCACCAGCTTCAACCTTGCAGAGTTTTAGTCCCCCTACATGTCAAACTGGGTAGAAGCAGGACTAGGGATATCCCGATAAAAAACATGTCATGATACCCACAATAATTTTCACTGATGATACAGATATTGGCATCGTCTGTTTTTCCTATTTCGCTATAACTGCTTTTCACAACATACCATGATATACTGTGAGAAAGCATGAAAACAGCAGTTTCTTAATCTACTACCCTCTTCCCCAACCCCCCTAAAAATACAGGGTACGGATGGTTCCTCCCAGAAAATCTGAGCCAGACACTGTAATATTGAGATAATTTGATAATCAGGATAATTTTTTCAATGTTATAATACCATGAAAATGTGCATTTCATATTTGTAACATGCCTAAGCAGGACCCAACTGAAAGTGATATGTAACCTGTCAGATGGGCTATCCTGGAGAAATAAAGAGGAACGAACTAAGTAGCATGTAGGAGTCAAGGCTGACAGACAGAGTTCAGAGCATCCTTTGGCAATCTTCTCCCACAGCTCCTGGTGGTGGTCCGGTGGAGGTGCCTGTTACACACTTCAGACCCCCTCCGCCGGCCAGTCACAGGAAGCGTGAGATAAAAGAAGGGCAGGGAGAAAAAGGCAGAAATACAGCACTGGTACACCAGATACTGGCTCGCTTTCCTCACACCATGCCAACAACTCCCCCACCTCCACACCTCTGTGCACCAGCATAGGGAGCCCTTCAGCCAGCGCAACCACTGCTCTTTCTTTCAAAAGTCATAGGGAGGCCCTTTGGCAGGGATAAGCGAGACAAACAGAACTGTAAACCAAGTTCAGAAGTCGCTCTTCCATGATGACTGGATGGAAGACCCCAGTAGGAACATGCCGACCCCAAGACGTGAAGGCTGTGGGTCTGGATTGGTCTCCCTGGCAGTCACTGAGGTGGGGAAGAGTCCGTGAGACAGAAGGGACGGTGTTCAAAGGAGTGGGTTGCCACTTGGCTCAATAGGAAGATAAACAAATCGGGTAAAAAAAAAAAAAATAACTAAGCGGCATGTCAATCAAGTGCAGCTGAGCACTAAGTGCACCGAGACCAATGTCACATAATCTGTCACTTTTAAATATGACAGATGGGGGGAAGGGGAGACGATGACAGCCAGGTGTAGAGTTAAAACGAGTGTTACAACCAGTCAGCTGAAAGCACAAAGAAAGGCCTATGGCTAAAGGGACTTTACAGAGCAAGCTAAATAATGAGCATTTACCCCGGAAGACGAATTACAATAAAACCTGTTACCAATGGGAGCATTTATCAGACAAGAGCTGTCAGGCAACCACAAGCATTCAAATATAAATTTTTAAAGCTACTCTTAAGTGCTTTTTGAACTGCGTCAGTGCTGGCAGATCAAAGAGCTAATGAGCACATCCAAAATGACCTGTGACCTCCATCTCAGCCAGCAGGCAGCCTCAGGGCAAGCACCACTGCAAGGTATTTCGATCTTCTTATTGGGGAACAAAAAGACATACAAGCAACAGCCTGCTTCTCACAATATCCCCCATCAACTCAGCCCCGTAGGCCAGCTGGTCTCAGTAAACAGCCTCAGCCTGGGAGGGAGGGTGATCTAGGCACAGCCTACTCAGCTAGAAAGGCCTCAGTGAAACTAAATATGCCCCCGGAAGGAAGACAGTCTTGGTACAACTGACTCAGCCTACAAAGAAGGGTGGTCTTGGTGTGACTCTGCATGATAGGGAGGGTGGTCTAGGTAGGAAAACTAAGACAAACCGCGCAAACACAACTGGAAAGTAGGTGCTGGTGAAAACAAAACTGGAAGCCAGAACACAGGCAGTCACACTGCTTTGCTCATCTAAGGCAATAAAATTGTAAAGCCAAACTCCATATAGACTAAAGTGCCTCATTTTCACTTTGTTGCTGCGAGACCACAATAAATTTACCTTTACATGTATTACCAGTTTAGCTTTACAGTTTTCTTTTTTTTTGCTTTAGTTGAGCAAATGCAAGTGCGATTGTCTGTGTTTCTGGTCTAGGTCATTCCAACTCACCCCAGGAGTGAGGCTACTCAAGGTACAACTCAGTCCAAGAGGGAGGAAGGTGTCAGCAGAAGCTCAGTATAAGGTTTCAATCCTTCGGATGAGACACGTTAAACCAAGGTCCCGTCTGCCCATTCTGGTGGTCGTTCAGGTGGATGTTAAAGATACTGTGGCATTTCCCGAAATGAGTAGGGGCATTTTCTTATTAAAAACCAAAAGCAAAAACAACAACAAAAAAGCCAATCTAGTACAGACAATAGTCTAAACACCCCCACCAGAAAATTTCAATCAAAAGAAATACAAAACCAAAATCCAGTGTACATAACGCCCAAAAAGGAATCCATAACAGAAACTGTAAAGACACGCACTCAAACCTGCTCCAAATTATGGCACCCAATGTATCCCTTTCCATAAATCTCTAAACTGTGATTGAGTTAAACTGATAAATTATTTCCGCTGTTGTAAAAGCATTGTATCTTTGTGCCTCTGTATATATATTGTATTTCAGTGTTGACTCCCGTGTAACTAACCCCGGGGTCACCCCTGAAAAACTAACTGTCTCAGTGGGCCTACCCGGCAAACAAAATCCAATCGAATCCAATATCAAGGGTACTTCACATGTAACTATGCAGTAATTCCAAAATTGAGAGATCTTTTTGTTGCAATGTCTACTGGCACTTCACTTGCCATACTGTCGATTTCAAGCATGCAAAAATAACATAAAGTGTCCCAGAGCTCCATTTTCTCGAAAAGGAACAGGAATTTCCCCTGTGTCTTGGCCAAATTGCCCCATTCACTAAAATACCACGAATAGTTTAATCTGGTTCAATTTCAGTTGGTTTATAGTTGTATTCTCCCCTCCTCCCCTGGGATGAGGCTGAAAATATGCAGTATTGTCTAGCCAGCCCTCCTTTCCCAGTGAACAAAAACTAAAAAACAAAGTAAGATTAAGTACAGTCAACTCAACACAAGGGCGGAAACCCTGGGTTCAACCAACTCAACCTGCACGGATTGAATGTCTGTATACAACCGACTCGTCACCAGGAAGGACGGTCTCCGTGGAACCAACTCAGTCCACAACAGTCAACTGGGTGCTACCTTTACAATTTTAGACAGACTGGACGCACACTAAGAAATGGAAGGACACCTGTGTGGGCAATGTCACAAATGGAAAACAAGAACGTGCAAGTTGCATTATTACAGTACAGAGCTTCAACTGGTCTCAAGGCAGGGTCCCAGGACTCCCATTTTTTATATTTTAATATTTATTGGTGATCCAGGGTATCCATCATCAATTATACATAATCAGTTTTCATTGTACAATGTATATACAAGTTATATTACAGCAAGGATGACGGCTCTATCCTTCTCAGAGACCAACATTTCTTCCTGCTTTCTAGGTGGTAAATTGTGATAACTCATACTCTTTCTATGGTTTACTGTCTGTATGACTAAAACTCCAGTATTTCAGGGCGCAATATCCTGTCTATGTGCCACAATCCATAAAATCTGTCTATTCCAGAATGATCTGAAGCTATCTTGTCTAAAACTAATAGCAGCTGTGACCTTTTCCATTACATAGATTTGGTGAACTGTGTCTTCCCATTCCTTAATATTGGGGGGGGGGGTCTTTTGAAGCCATCGCCTGGAAATGGATTTTTGGGCAGCAAGAAGTAATATTGTTAACATTTTTTGGGTCAGTTTATTCTTTATTTCCTTGGAGAACCAGTGAAGGAGAGCCAATCTGGGTGTCAAATGCTCTGTTTCTAGAAAGAGATCTGCGATAGCCTCACTCACCCGCCTCCAGAATTCGCCTAGGGATGGGCAGCTCCAAAAAAATACGGATACGTGTTGCTAAATTTTCTCTGTAGTCTCTCCAGCACTTCGTCCCCCTTACCCCATCATACTTCCCCGTTATCTGGGGGTTTTAAAGTACTTCACACTACAGTTCCATCCGTATTCCTTCCATATGTAAGAGGTAGTGGCTCTATGTTGGGAAAGATACAGTATATCTCACTCCAGAAGGGCCTAGGGACCTCCAGCCCTAGGTCAATTTCCCATGACTGTTGTAGTTTTTTGGATGTCGTAGTTTCATGTGGTTGGAGGGCTCTGTATAGGCCCGAGATTATATGACTTGGCATTTGTCGGGTTTTAGTTTCTTTATTAATTGAACAAGGGGATGGGCTTGTTTGCTTTTCCAACTGATACCACATTTCTGTAAAGCGTAGTGCCATATCTGTAGGTATCTACTGTAATCTCTCCAATTTAATTGAAATGTCTGCTGTAGCTGAGAGAATGACAGAAACATACCCTCCCCATACAACTGGAATATATGCCTCAGACCCCCTCTTCCTCCAGTTATCAAAGGTGTGATCAATTCCTGCCGGGAGAAATGCCTGATCAAAATCAGGTATTATTGAAGCTACGGCTGAATCTTTAACTTGAGGTTCTTGCAGTTTCTCACACCACATATTCAAAATTAGTCTAGTGAATCTAGACTGAACAAACTCTTTTATTGTAGTTTTATTGTGGGGAGGAGCTCCTGTGATACGTTCAATTCCCACGGCTTCTTCCCTCAATTCAATTGTTTTCCAGTGGGTGCCTGTGTTCACATCTCACCACTGTAAGGCGTGTGCTATTTGTGCTCTCTGATAATATGTTTTAACTGAGGGAGGGCTAGCCCTCCTCTTGACTTGACAAGCTGTAGTAGGTCAAGTGCCTTTCTGGGTTTCTTACCTTGCCATAAATATGAGAGGGGAGTATTTTATCCCATTTCTTGAAATCCGGGGGAATAGTGATCGGAAAATTTTGAAATAAACAGAGAAAGCGCGGAAGAGTGGTCATTTTGATTGAATCTACTCTTTGTATGAGACGGATGGGAAGGTGCAGCCATCTCTGCAAATCGTTTTTCAATTTTTCTTTATCAGTGGTGGGTAGTTTACCTCGTATAGTTTATAAAGTGCTTGTGGTATCTGTATGCCTAAATATCTAAAGTTCTGGGTATTCCATCTTAATGGGAAACGGTTCTTAATAGCTGCGGTCGGATCACAGTTCCATTTAAGGACCTCTGTTTTAGAGGTGTTTAATTTATAACCCACTAAGTCCTCCACCTCCAAAAGCAGATCAAAAAGTCTGGGTAAAGAAGTGGAGGGATTTGTTAAATACATTAATAAATCAACCGCATAAAATGCAATTTTGTGTTGTCCCGTCCATTTCTAGACCAGTAATATTTTACCCTCCCTTAATGCCTGGGCTAACGGCTCCACATACAACACGAAAAGTAGTGGGAAAAGTGGAGAACCTTGTCGGGTACCTCGGGCCAGGGGAAAACATTCTGAATAAGTTCCATTTGCCTTCGTTACCACTTGAGGGGAGGTATATACAGGTTACTCACCTGTAACAGGAGTTCTAGGAATGGTATATGTTGTTCATCCACACTCATTGGCAGTATCCTTGCCGCTTTAAATCTTGCCGGAAGGTCTTCAAGCTTGCTCCTCCCACCCACCCGGGTGGTATAACTCTCGGCTCCGCCCATAGCGCCAGATCTGGCCGCTGGGAAGCTCAGGTTGTCGCCGGCCGAGGTGGGAGGTGTGGTGGATGAACAACATATACCATTCCTAGAACTCCTGTTACAGGTGAGTAACCTGTATTTAGGACAAGGATATGTTGTTCATCCACACTCATTGGCAGACTCTCAGTGTCTCCGGGAGGAGGGAGGCAAGACTTACACCCCATACTTACTTGGGAAAGAGAGACTGAGAACCGAGGCCCAAAACCAGCATCCCGGCGTGACTCAAGGTCGATGTGGTAGTGGGTAATGAAGGTGTTTGCTGACTTCAGGTAGCAGCCCTGCAGATTTCCTGGATAGGGACGTCCTGGAAGCAGCCACCATTGCAGCAGTATGGCGGGTAGAATGAGCTCTTATCCCTCTGGGAGGCTCCATGCCCGCTAACTTATAGCAGAGATCTATGCAGGAGGTTACCACCTGCTTATCGCCCGCTTGGCTGCAGGTCTGCAGATGCGAGCTTCAGCGTAGGGTGACAAACAGCTGACGAACCTCTCCCGACTCTTCAGCCGTCGGCTCCTTATAATAAGCGAGCGCCTCTAGGATCCAGAGTATGGAGCCTATATTCGCCTCCGAGGTGTGATTGGGGTAGAACACCGCAGAGTCAACACTTGGTTAAGGTGAAACTCCGACACCACCTTCGGAAGGAATTTCGGTGGGGCGAGGACAACCTTGTCCCTGTGGAAGACCAGGTAAGGAGACTCAATGGAAGCGCCTGGAGCTCTCCCATCCTTCTGGCTGACGGATAGCCACCAAGAAGGCGGTCTTCCACGACAGGTGAGAGAGAGCACACCTGTGCATAGGTTCGAATGGCTTGCCCATGAGCTTTGCCAGTACCAGCAAGTAGATCCCACGGTGAGGGTTCCCGCCTGGAGGAAATGTGATCAAGGCCTTCCAAAAGCGCCAGACCACCTTCTCCTGCGCCAGCGACTGCTTCCGGCCCGCCCCGGTAAGCAGAGATGGCTGGTGCACCCTTAGGTCGCCAAGCCTTGACTAGAAAGGACCATAAATAGTCCAAGATGCTTGCCAAGAACAGGAGGAAGGGTCCAAGCCCTTGCCTTGACACCAAATGGAAAACCTTTTCCATTTGAAGGCATAGCATTTTCTGGTCGACTTTACGGGACGCCTCAACTACATTGAGGACCTCGTCCGGAAAGACCCAAAGCCTGGAACTCTAGCCGCCAGGAACCAGGCCGTCAGGGTGCAGGGATTGAAGGTCCGGATGGAACACCTTCCCCTGATTGGACTGAGAGCAGGTCCGGCGAGCTGGAAGCTGCCGCGGAGTCCTGGAGCTGAGACTGAGGAGATCTGGGTACCAGAACTGGCGAGGCCAGTCTGGGGCTATCAGAATCACCTGCGCCTTGTCCTCCTCGCCTTGAGAAGCACCTTGTGGATCAAGGAAATGGGGAAAGGCGTAAAGAGGCCGGGTCCATTGCCTCGAAGGCATCCCTGCAGCGAGCCCTGCTGAGGGGGCGGGCATGGAACAGACTCAGCTTCACGCCTCCATGGAGGCAAACAGGTCCACCTGAGGTGTACCCCAAAGGAGAACAGATGCTGTACTACCTCCGCAGGAGAGACCACTGTGGGATGCAGCCCCTATCCGCCCAGGGCATCGGCCAGGGTGTTGGAGGCTCCTGCCACGTGAATGGCTAGGAGATCCGCCTCCAGGCTGCGCACGAGTGACCAAATGCGGAGAGCTTCCTTGCATAGAAGCATGGAGCGCGTCCCGCCCTGGCGGTTTAGATAGTACATGGTCGTGGTATTGTCCGTCTGGACTCGGACCACTTGACTCCGGAGGAACGGAGCAAAGGCGGTGAGAGCTAGGCGGACCGCTCGGAGCTCCAGCAGGTTGATGTGGCATCGGGACTCCCGGCGGGACCAGAGGCCATGAGCCCGGTGTTCCCCCAGATGGGCACCCCAACCCATCAGAGAGGCATCGGTCGACAGAGAGACCGTCGGCTCGGGGCGGACGAACGGGATGCCCTCCTGCAAATGATCTGGAACGGTCCACCACTGGAGAGCGTTCCACATCCCCTGTGTCACCGACAAGCTGGTCCAAGGGATCGCAGGCCAGTGACCACTGGCTGGCCAGTCCCCACTGAAGGACGATGTTCCAGCGGCCCAACGGACCACGCTGGTACAGGCCGCCATGAGACCCAGGAGGCGCAGGAAGTCCCGGGCAGGGCGTAATTGCCCAACCAGAAATGATCGGGCAAAGGAGGAAAGAACCTCGGCCCTGTCCGCCGGGAGCCGCGCTCTGGCTCGAAGAGAGTCGAGCTGCGCCCCGATGAATAAAATCACCTGCTTCGGCTCGAGTTCCGACTTGGCCTCGTTGATAAGGAGGCCCAGTTGAGAGCAGACCTGGAGGGCCAGATCTCTGGACCACTCCGCCTCCTTCCTGGAGGGAGCTGCTATCAGCCAGTCGTCCAGGTAAGGGTACACCGGACCCTCGGCGCCCAAGAGGAATGCCGTCACCACTGCCATGCATTTGGTGAAGACCCTGGGAGCTGGAGACAAGCCAAGGGCATGGCTTGAATCAAGAGATCCTTCTGCTCGGGCGAAGGAATCTCTGGTGAGACGGATAGGGGCAGTGAAAAAAGCAGCGTCCTGCAAGTCAGAGAGCAGAACCACCGCCGCGTTCAAGGATGGTATTATCTGAGCCAGAGTGACCATCCTGAAGGTTCAGACCTTAGGAACTTGTTTAGGTCGTAGGTTTGAATGGGGCGCCAGCCCCGTCTGCTTCGGAACCAGGAAGTACCTGGACACAAACCCTGGGTCTGAAGGAGGGTCCACCACCTCTCTTACCACCTCCTTCTGGAGGAGGAGAGGATGTCGGCTCGACGAGCCGCCAGTGAGCTGGGGATCCCAGGCCCCGAGGCGGCGGCTCTGAAGGTGGTGCCTGCTCGAATTCAGAGGCAGGCCTCTTCCCACCACCTCCAAGACCCACCTGTCCGTGGTAACAGCGGACCAGGCGGAAACAAGTGCGGAGCCGTCCCCCACGGGGACCCAGGGGTAAGGATGACGGGGATGGGGGCGGCACCCTCAGCCCGTCACTGGGCAGGCTTGGAGGAGGGACCGCCGAGGGACCTCCTGGGCCCTTTCCTCCCTGCCTCCTGTTAGAGGAAGCCGGCGTTTGGGTTTGGGATGCCAAGGCCGAGCCTGCTGGCCCTGGCGTTGCTGGGCAGGCGCTCGGGGCACAGAAGGACGAAAGGGCTTAGGCTGTGGTTTGCGCCTTTGTCCTTCTGAGCGGAAGAGACCGAGTCCAAGGTGGCATTGGACTTCTCGATCCTCTGCAGGTGACCTTCCACCCCAGGGCCGAAGAGGTCAGTCCCCAAAAAGGGAACATCCGCCAACTTGTGCTGGGTATCCGAAGTAAAGGTGGATATCCTCAGCCAAGCCCGCCGACGCATAGCCACTGCGGCCACCACCGATCTAGCACATGAGTCCCCTACATCCAAAGCAGTCTGGAGCTGCTGTTTGGCCACTGCCCTGCCCTGGTCCCGCACCTGCTTAACCGTAGTCTGCAGATCGGCGGGAAGATGAGGGATGACCTCATCCAGGGAGCCAACAGGGCATGAGAAAATGTGCCTGAGGACGGCCGAACTGGCCTGATGAAGGCCGAGAGAGGACGCAGCGTAGACTTTTCGCCCGACATAGTCCAATTTCTTGGACTCCTTGTCAGGAGGTTTGTCCACATCCCTGGCGTTGCCGGCGCGCCGGAAAACGCTGTCGGTAACCAACCCCTCAGCAGAGGGTGTTCCAAACCGGACAAGGAACCTGGGGACCGATACTTCCTGGCCATCCTGGCCAAGGCGCAGGGCAGGAAGCAGGGCGTGCCAAAGTTCCAGTGCCGGACCCACTATGGCCTCGGCCACCGGAAAGGCCTCCGTCGGAGAATCCCTCGGTCCAGAATCTCCGTGAGGGATACCTGGCCCGCTTGGAACGGGTTCGAGCCCATCCCGGTAGACTCCGAGATGAGCCAAGCAGTCCTAGGAAGGACGACGGCTATCGTCCATTGACTGACCTCCTGAAGACTCCAAGTCCAGTCGCTTGAGAAGAAGGAGGAATCGCCTTCGGACTCGGAAGAGTCCTCAAGAGCTGCCTCTGGCCTGAGCCACCCTTCACCTGCCGAGGTCGGTCGGGAGTGAGGGTAACTGACAGCCGATGGAAACCTCTCAGCCGACCGAGAATCCTTGGTCGGAGCCCCAATTGGTGGCTGTGGAGGGCGGAGGTTCAACTGAATCGGTGGAGTAGTTGGTCGGCCGAACAACCGCCTGTATAGGCCCTCGGACAAGTCGAGGGGTTGTGTCGGCTGCCCGTGACAGTGCACTTAATGGCGGGGAGGCGCGGAGTCGGCTTATTCCGGCCAGGAGGAGCTGTTGCAACATAAGGTCCTCGTACCCGTCAGCGTAATTCATGAAGCCTCCTCATCCGAGGAGGACGACGAGGACGCAGGCGACGCCGCCTTACATCAGTGCCGAGACCGAGACCGCCTTTAGACGGTGGGAAGGGCTGGACTGAGCGAAGAGGTCCGGAGACCGAGAGTCCCGGAATTTCCGGGTCGGTGAGGGAGGTGTCGGCCGAACCGCACTCCCTTCGGCTCGGAAGGTCCATCCGAGGCTCCGGAACCGAGGCACAGGCGAGCCACGGATCCTCAACTCCTCCCGGGGAACCGGGAGGGGAATCGGCTGCTAAAGGCGACAGCCTGTCTAATGGGTCGAGAAAATCTCGACTTCATCAGTGGGAGTCTCGGTCAACTGACTGGCGACGGGACACCGTGAGGCCAGTGGTCAAGCCGAAGCGATCGACAGGCCGACGGTCGGCGCCCGGGAGAGGGACCTTTCCCGCCCCAAGAGCGCCGACGGAGGGACTTACCTTGTCCTCTTTTGGACCGAGAAAAGGTCCAGCAGACGCGAGCCTTTCTCCTTTAGTGGAGAGGGACAGACAAAGCTCCTTAAAGAAAGCCGTGTAGGAAGAACCCAGAGAGAGCGGGATAAATGCATGCCGAGGAAGATCTGACCCAGCGCCCGCCTCCTCTTGAGGCGACCATCGCTCGGCGGATCCGCCGAGCCGCCACCTGGACACCGCAACGGCCTCCTTGACTTCACCGAGGAAACGCTTCTCGGGACGGCCCAGTTGCACCGGGCAGCACGGCCTCGGGACGAGGTCGAGAAAGATGAGCACAGGTCGCAAGCCTGCGGGTCGTGCTCAAGGCCTAAGCAGTAGACACACGTGGAGTGTGGATCCGTCGGAGACATCTTCTGCCCGCATGGGCATCTCCGAACTGCGAGTCGATTGGTCCATCACAGCGCGAGGGATCGAAGACTGAAGTCTTTTGCAAAATATTATTTTAAATCCATAAGCGGAGAAATAGGAACCAGTCGCAAACGCAGAGCGTTAAGGAGGGAACCTGAGCTTCCAAGCGGTAAGGAAGATCTGGCGTCATGGGGCGGAGCCGAGAGTTATACCACCCGGGTGGGTGGGAGGAGCAAGCTTGAAGACCTTCCGGCAAGATTTAAAGCGGCAAGGATACTGCCAATGAGTGTGGATGAACAACATATCCATGTCCCTAGAAATAAAGCTTTTATCCAGTCATTAAATTCTCTGGGGAAGTTGAGGTATTTAAGGGCGTAGTTCAGAAATTTCCATGATACCCGGTCAAACACCTTTTGTTGATAACTGTTATACTTTTTCTAATAAATAAAGGGTTCTCTTGATATTGTCAGTGCTTCATTTTGGGACAAATCCTGTCTGGTCTTTACGAATTACGGTGGGTTTTATGGTTTCTAAGCGGTGAGCAAATATACCGGCATAACATTTACAGTCCTGATTAAGAACAGAAATAGATCTATATGATTCACAATTAAGGGGTCTTTCTCGGGTTTCAAAATGGTTGAGATATTCGCATATTGCTACGAGGGAGTGGGAGTGCTGTTTCTTTTACCAGCAACTCCCAGAATAAGGTCTGCACCAAGGAGAGAGGGTCCTTTCGGAAACATTGATAAAATTCTGGGGTTAGACCGTCTGGGCCAGGGCTCTTAACAGATTTGGCTGAATTTATAATCTTGTTTATTTCTTGAGTATTTATATGTTGTAATAATTTCTCCTTTTGTATCTCTGTAAGTTGGGGAAGGGTTAAGTTTTGAAAGAAGCAGGTATCTCTCTCTCCTCCCCTGGCTCCGGATCTTACATATACAGAGATTCATAAAAATGCCTAAATCCGGCTAACATGTCATTAGTTTTAGTAAGAATTTGTCTGGACTGCAGGTGCCTAAGCTGTGTCATCATCCCTTGTTTCCATTGGGATCGTAACTGGAGGGCTAATATTTTCGAGGCTTTAGCCCCTCCCTCATAGTACTTTTGCTTAATTTACAGAAGGGCTTGTTCCGTTTTATAACTTAAGGTATCTTGTAGTTTTATTTTCATTTTGACTACCTGTTCCTGTGCCATTTTGTCTCCTTGCATGTGTGCTGCCTGCCAAAACTGAAGTTCTCCTTCCAGATCTTTCTGTTGTTGATTCCTTCTTATCTTAGCTTCTGCTGCAAATTTAATAGTTTCACTGCGTATCATTGCCTTTAGTGTGTCCCAGATTATTTCTGAAGTGATTCCAGGTGTCTTATTTTGTGTTATTATTGTGGGTATTCATCGGCTTATTAACTGGTTAAGCATTTAAACTAGACAAGGGGGTGGCAGGCCAGCAAGGAGGGTACCTAACTGCCCACCCCCCACAGCTAGTAGTGGAACCAGTGAACAGGAGTGGATATCTCTGCATAGCAGTGTGCAAAAGATGGAGATAAGCACCCAAGAGCTGGATAGGCAGAAAAGGGGCAAGATTCAACAGAAAGGCAGACAGCAGGGAGAACCAGGGATAAAGGACAACCAGGGAAGAGGCTGGAGTAAAATAGCTAAACAATCTAGGGAGTTTAAATCATGGAAAGCCATGTGTGCCAATGCCAGGAGCCTAAGCAACAAGATAGAGGATCTGGAGGCTGTCATGGTGCAGTCGGACTTGGACATTGTGGCCATCACAGAAACCTGGTGTAATGATTATCACAACTGGGAGATGGTCATACCTGGCTACAACATATTCAGAAGATATAGGGCAGGTAGGGAGGGAGGAGGAGTGGCACTTTATGTGAAAGATAACATACAGCAGGCCCGGTGGTGCTGAGGGTTGAGGCGCTAGACACCTCACCTCGCTCCACGCCGGCGACCAGGATTTGGGAACGAGCCCGGGCCGTCGGGGGTTGGCAGGGTAAGAGAACGGATTGAGCGCCCAAAGGCAGCTCTCCCTCTCTGGGGAGGGTTACTAGTCTGTCCCGCTGCCATATCGCCATCTCCTGGGTGAACCCGGGAATGGCGGCGTGGGTCGGGACGCACAACGGGAAGGGGCTGTGCTGGCCGAGAACCCAAGGAGGAGCGGTGTGTGTATGCTTGCCTCCTCATTGGCTCTCCTTGTGTGCCAGCACTGCAGGGGGATAGGGCAGAATAGGAAAAAGTGGAGCTCGTCACTCCTAGGTGACGACTCCTCCGACGCCAGACCATGTCACCAGGCGCTCACCGGGACAGACTCCAATGTGTATCGTCAAGCTCTACCGCTGGTAGGGAAAGGATTGGGCTGTTCCTTCCCCACCCCGCCCGGGGGGTGTACCAGGATCTCAAGGGAATTTACCGAGCAAGGCGACCACTCTAGGAGCAGACTCCTGGGGGTACCGAGGGAAGACATGTGGATGGCCATAATAGAGGGTGTCTGAATGAATGAATGAAGTGATGGTGCGGTAAGGAGGAAAAAGACAAAGTTAAAAAAAGATAAATAAAATAACATACAGGCCACAGATATCCAGGAGGAACAGAATGGGGGAGAGATACTGTGGGTTAAGCTGGAAAGGAAAATGGGGCCAGCCATCCGCACAGGTGTGGTTTACAGACCACCAGCCCGGGAAGAAGAAACAGATAGGGGAGCTGATGCTAGCCATCCAAAGGATGGCAGACAAGGTTGAGGTAATGCTGGTTAGAGACCTCAATATTCCAGACGTAGACTGGAGCATCCTAGCAACAGCATCAACCAAGAGGAGATTTATCCTGGACTCCCTTCAAGGAGCCTTCCTCAGGCAACTGGTCATGGAACCAACTTGGCAGAAGGCAATACTGGACCTTGTGCTCACAAACAGGGACAGTGTGATGGGGGTAACAGTTGGGGTGCACCTGGGGAACTGTGACCACCAGTCATTGTGGTTTGAAATCACAGAAGGAGCAGAACCAAACCACACAATAACACATATCCTGGATTTTAGGGGGGCAGACTTTGGGAAAATGGAGAGATGCTTGAAAGAGGCATTAAGGGGAAAGGGGCGGGAATCGGGGTTGAGGAACAGTGGGCAGTATTTAAAACGGGGATTACAAGAGCAACAGAATTATGCATTAAGCAGGTTAGCAAGGGGAAAAGGAAGAGGAGACCAATATGGCTTTCCAAGGAGGTAGCGGAGAAAGTGAAAGCAAAAAAGATTGCATTCAGGCAATAAAAAAAGACACAGGCAGATGTGGACAGGAAGAAGTACCAGAAGAAGCAAAGGGAGGCAGGAAGGTCAGTAAGGGAAGCCAAAGCTCAGAAAGAAGAGCACATTGCAAAATCAGTGAGTAGAGGAAACAAAAACCTTTTACAGGTACATATGTGAAAAAAGAAAAGCAAAGGGAGGGATAGTGAGACTGAAGGGGAGGATGAGGCCCACGTGGAGGATGACAACAGTAAATCTGACACATTGAACAGGTATTTCTGCTCAGTCTTTACTGAGGAAGAGGAGGGTAATGGGCCTGAAGGGAGTACAAGGGGTGGGAATGGCACAGAAATGGACACACGTCCTTTTACACGAGAAAGGGTCCTGAAGGAACTGGAAGTAATAAGAGTTGATAAAGCAATGGGGCCAGACTGGGTGCACCCCAGGGTCCTTAAAGAACTAAGAGAGGTGGTGGCTGAACCTCTGGCAATCCTGTTTAGCCGATCACTGGAAACAGGGGAGGTACCAAAAGACTGGAGGGCAGCAGATGTACAGTAGTCCCCTTATACAAAAGTGGGAACAAAGAGGAAGCGGGGAACTACAGACCAGTCAGCCTCACTTTGATACTGGAGAAGATCATGGAAGCACTACTGAAGGAGAGATTGGTGGAACATCTGTTTGTCAACGGACTACAGGACACAAGGCAGCATGGTTTCACCAGGGGGAAGTCATGTCAGACCAACTTCATTAAATTTTTCGACTGGGTGACTAGGGAGGTGGATCGGGGAGGGCAGTGGACATGGCCTATCTGGACTTCAGCAAGGCCTCTGACACTGTGCCACATAGAAGACTATTACACAAACTGGGGAATATGGGTGTGGGCAGGACAGTAGTGTGGTGGGTAGGTAACTGGCTGGGCAGCAGGACACAGAGGGTGGTGGTAAATGGCTGCCACTACACAGAGGGAAGAGTGACCAGTGGGGTACCACAGGGATCAGTGCTGGGACCGGTCCTATTCAAAATCTTCATCAGTGACATTGTGCAGGATCTAGAATGCAGAATTTCCCTGTTCGCTGATGACACAAAGCTCTGTAACAGAGTGGATACACCAGAGGGTGTAGACAGAATGAGAAGGGACCTGCAGAAATTTGAAGAATGGTCAGGGGTTTGGTAGTTGAAATTCAATGCAAAGAAGAGCAAGATAATACATATGGGGCACAAAAACCCTGGCACAATATATCGGTTGAGGGGGTGAGGATTAAGCATGCACCAAGCAGGAAAGGGATCTTGGGGTTATCATCTCTGATGACCTCAAGGTAGGGAAACAGTGCGACAAGGCAGCAGGTAAAGCAAATAGGATGCTGGGATGCACAGGCAGAGGCATCACCAGCAGGAAAAGGGAGGTCATAATTCCACTATACAAGACACTAGTGAGGCCCCACCTGGAGTACAGTGTACAGTTCTGGAGACCTTACCTACGTAAGGACATAGACAGGGTAAAGAATGTTCAGAGGAGGGCAACAAAGATGGTACATGGACTGCATCACATGTCCTATGAGGACAGGTTGAAGGACTTTGATATGTACTCCCTGGAGGAGAGGAGAGGAGAGGAGGGAGAGAGGGGATATGACAGAGACATTCAAGTATCTTACAGGGAGGAACAGGGTGTAGGAATACACTATTTTTAAGTGAAAAAGATGTTCCAGGACTAGAGGGCATAGGATGAAGTTGGAGGGAGGACGATTCAGAGGAAAAGTGAGGAAGAATATCTTCACAGAACGGGTGGTGGACAAGTGGAACACCCTGCCAGAGGAAGTGGTGGGGGCTGAAACAATCACAGGATTTAAGAATGCATGGGATAGACATAAAGGAATTCTGGAGGTCAGGGGTAAGGGGCAACTGACTTCTAGGAAAACATAAAGTGAACTTACAAGCTCAAATGGGCAGACTGGGTGGGCCATAGGCCCTTATCTGCTAACACTGTCTATATATCTATGTAATTTAACATATTCTGGATTTCTTAGAAGGGAGTTATTTAAAGCACCACTGACCTGGACTCTGTTCCATTGTAGTATACAGTTCTATTAAAAGGGGGGGGTCTGACAGTAGAATCGGAACTATGGAAGCATGCTTGACCTGATCTCGATGTTCCGCAGTGATTAAGAAACAATCAGTACGGGAATATGTATTATGGGCTGCTGAGTAATGAGTAAAATGTCTGATTCGCCAGTTTCTATGGTGCCAAACATCTGTGAGTCCCATTTATTTTACCAACTGTCTTCCGTGTCTCTGACCTGCAATCATATGAGATGCATTTGGGTTAGTACTGTCTCTCCCCGATCCATCAGCAGATTTAGATCTCGCCCCATCAACAGAATCCCCTGTCTGAATTGCATAATTTTATCCATCAGGCATTGATGTGTAGGTGCCTCTGCTCCCGGGGGGATGTAGACACTGGCTACCATGTACTGGACTCCCCCCACATCCCTCTAACCATGGCTAATGTAACATCCCTGTTTTGACACGAGTCCTGTAGTTGAAAGGTGGAATATTTAGGAATTAGCACCGCCGTGCCCCTCCTCCTGCCTGTGTGGTGGGAGCTAGCCTTCACCTTGGACATCCCAAATGTTACTAGCTTCTGATGTTCTGTGGGATTCATGTGCATCTCCTGCAGTAATATCATTTGGGGGGGGATGTCTTCTTCAGGTAGGACATAATCTTTCCCCATTTAATCGGGCCACATAAAACATTTTTTTTTTTTAACCAATTATTTTACCAGGTGAGACACACTAAGCTGAAAGCTTGTTTGCAGGTGCAACCTGGGAGCACAAGGAAGTTAAGTGACTTGCTCAGGGTCACACAGTATGCACCTAGGGGGCTGTGGGATTCAAACCCAGGTCTCCAGATTTGCAGCTCAGAGCCTTAACCCACTGCGCCATACTGCCTCCATACATAAAACATTTACATTTTGAGATATCACTTTAATACTATGAAGGTGGGTCATAGGAAAAGGTAATACATGGTTCCATCTTCCATTCTCATGTAAGCTGATACCGTTCTCCCTTTGCTGTTTATTCCTATCATGTCCTTCTCTAAGAGACTAGACTGGTTTATTCCCAATTGAAGTTCACCCTGAATCTATTTTCTCAAAAGAATATAACTATCTACATTTATTTCTATTCTACCTATATCATGAACTATATACAGGAAACCTTGAATACCATAAACTATACACAGAACTTCGGTGATGACTTCCAGGATCCAGGTTTTCAACCTGGGTCGAGACGAATCAAAGAGTCGCCAAGTAGGAGCCTGGCTTTCTGTAACTTGCAGTGCCTCCAGGGGTAAAGTTCTCCCCTAAATATAGTGGGTACAACCAAAAAAATAATAATAATGAGTAAAATAAGGAAGAGACTATTAGTCCTAAAGGGTAGTTAGAAAAAAAGTAAAACAATGCCCTTCAATTGTCTGTCTTCGTGAGTCTCTGTTGCCCCTCCGCCTGTATTTTATTAGGTGGGAATTGAAGTTATTCCGTTATTAATCCAAGTGGGGCTAGACTCTGTTGAAATCAAAACCACAGACTTATGTAAGTACTATCCCTCGTTTAGTCTGATCCCCAGTTCTGGGGTGTACGTATCCCAGAGTGTACAAAAACAGACATCCAGGACTCCTGATTTTTGCCTGAGGGGATCTGAAGAGTGGGGAGGGGTTGAACAAAGGGGCACTATCTTTGCCTACCACAGTTTTTAAAATTTACTTTCCTACACACCATTTTCAGACAAACATTCTGCGGGATAAGGGGATCCAAAACATTAGTGCATAACACTTGAGAAGCCTACAGCATGAAGGGGGAAAAATACACAATCATATTACTTCTGCAACATTACAGCGGTGCATCCAGCAGGGATAACTACATCTCTGCTGTTCTCTTACAGTATAGATTTTGGGGGTATTGCAGCCAGCTGCCCTCTCTCTGCTGTATTTGTACATAACACAGGGCAATGGGGAACACCCGTGTTTAAATCACCTTTGATAAGCTACTACAGCCCTAAAGAAAAACTATTTCTTGCCCAAACTGCCTTCAAGGTTTCAAGTAGCAACAGGGTGTGTGTGTGTGTGTGTGGTGGTGAGAGGTTAACGGTCAAAAGCATAAGGCTTAAGTCCTGTAATTTTCAAATGCTTTTACAGTGGAAAACGAGATCCCCTGCTGCTAACAAGCTTCAAGCTGCTTTCTGCAGCGCAGCATTATCTAACTGCACAGGAAGATGGCATGTCGTAATGTAATTAGCCGTAGACTGTTGCATGTAGTAGCACCCCCCTCTCATGGGGCTTCCTCTTTTACACTTCTTTCCCCTTCAGTTTATGAAGTGCAAGGCACCAAATGCAACACAGGGCTGTGCACTCAAACTGGAAGGTGAAACTGATGAGGCAGACAGGATGTAACATGGAGAGTGCACAGGATGCACAACCCCCCCACCTCGTTTAGAAAACAAAACAAAAACAAATGGAAGTCATTATGGACAGTAAAAGCACTGCAGGAGAGATCCTTATGGTGGCCAGAACGATGTGCATACCATAAGCTGCGTTTACATTTATGTCAGCGTTATTCCTCCTGTGTGCGACACGCAGTACTGCAGTCATTTCAGGCATGTCCAAACAATGGAGTCCTGCAGCATTATGAGCAGGCAGTCGGGGCCGGGACCATAGACAAAACACATTTCTAGCAACGCTGCAAGTAGGAGGGGGAAGACCACACAGGATTTTGGCTCCCCAGATTCTGAGTATCTCAGAGGGACCAAAATGGATTGGTTCCGGCTTTCTGTTAGCACAGCAGGAGAATTATCATTTGTGACACCGTCAGCCAGATTTGGGAATGACCATGGGTCATCAGTGCTGGCTGGGGGGAGAAAACTGAATGTCCTAGAGGACGCCCCCCCCCTTTAAGGTGGGAAGATTCCATTGTCCGCTGCCACAAACTAGTGAACCATAGATAGCAGTGTGAATAGAGGGCTATGGTGTGGTAAATCATGGTTGTTGGTGCTAGACACACCTTGCCAGCATGTACCATGAGGACACGGCAGGCAAAGTCTGGAGAAGTGGAGAAATGGAGGAAAATGGCCCCAGCAACCGCGACAAAGGACCCCGCTATACCTGGGACCACACCCCTGCCTTAGCATGACGCCTAATGAAACAAGAAGCTTGAGGGGAAAGGGAGTTGGGAGGGCCTATAGAAACGAAGGGGGCATAAAATGAACATAGGAAAGAAATGTATTAGCTCCAAGTGAATCCAGACTGCTCTTTCTGCAACAAAGCAGCTGTCAGACACTGCTTAGAGTAGAGCAAAATGGTAGGCGTCAGTGTATCTACAGAAGAAATCCCCCCCCATATAGAGCACCTCAGTCAATGTTTGTATTAAGACACGATTAAGCACCTATTTCTTATATTGACGGTGCTTATCCACTATGTCAGTGCTGCCTAGTAAGGCAAACATTCCTCCAGACCTTTTGTGGTATTCAAACCGTCGACCCTTAGTCCCAAAGGAAACAGCCCTAACCATTCAGCTAAAGGTAACTTTATTCCAGCTCGAAAATGAGAGCACTCCATTGACTTTCCTGCTTGCCATTTTATGGATCACCACTAGAAGTGTAACCCCCCCAAATGGGGGTTCCCAAAGGTCTTCCAGGAGCTGACTGAGTGCTCCCAGCCTGAATGGTGTTCAGCATTTAACCAGTTTATCTGTGAGTGCTTTTGAAGCCTCTGGTACTGTCTCTTTAAGCGCTGTCTGCTAGCAGACTTCGTTAGTTTGTATGGGAGGTACTATGTATTTAATGCTCGAGTCCCGCCTGGGTTACTGAGCAAATCGCTCCATTTCTGCAGGCACTATATGCGCAGAGAGAGCCCTTTCAAAAGATGTAACTGTTTGCCTGAAACTAGTAAGAGTGTTAAGTAGAGTGTAGTTTGTCTAACCTGCCTTTCTTGCAGCTGGGACTCTGTGTGTTTTGCCCCTCCATTTTGGATCTGGACTACTGAATAGATCCAATCAGTGCAAGGGGGGGCCTCTAAAATGGAGTGTGTGTGGACCAACCAGAATCAGAACTCTCTTGGGAGCCGGCCTGCCATAAGAGATATAGCTAGTAATTCTGAGAAGTGAAGTTCTGGACCTTGGCACCTATTTGCATCAACAAGGGGGAGTTCTGAGTGATTGACAGCTGAGTCCACCAATTGGACCGGGTGGCGCCCGAATGGAATGCCCTGCCTTGTGTCTGGAGAGGCAGATTCGTTGTGACCGTGATAAGAGAAGGCGCACCGAGCTTCTGCGCTACACAGTTTTCGCGCGGGAAGTGCGGGGGAGGCCTAAACGCGGGCAGTGCGTTACCGCTTTGATTCGGACTAAATCCACGCCTACCAAGAGGAAGAGAGGCTGAACGACTGGGAACCAGGCTCACCCTGTAGAAGACTGGAGAAACTGCTCAATCACGCTCGGTCTCTCAGGAAAGTGAAGCTGCAGTGTGAACTCCCGGGTTAGCAGTAAGTGCGATAGGGACCTGAGAGCAGGCTGCCTGGTATAGTAATTTCCTTTACATATAAATGTGTGGAGTACTTGTGAAGGACAGCTAAATGGGTCCTCTTGCCCCTGTGCATTATAGACTTAAAGCCAAGTGAATGTATGCGGACTGAATCCGTTGCTGATCGAGGCTGTGTGCCTGGCTTGTAGAATTTCATCACCCTGCTGTATGAGGGAGTCTGGCAGTCCAGAACCCCATCTGAGCCAGTTTTCAGCATCGAGTTTGTGAGTACAAATCAGAGTAGCTCCCTGCCATCTGTTTATCAAATTGCAAGTGTTTCATCTGATTTCTTTTCCTTCCTTTCTTCATGAACTGAGCCATCCGGCTCCGGACTACAACTGGGCATTGTGCAAGTGTTTTTTCAATCACAGGGCCCCAACCAGCTGCACCGATCCTGGCTAGCCCCCACCATCCTGGGTACCCAGAGAGAGTGGCATTTTGGGACTCTGAGTATGCGCACAGTACTGTGATTATTAATGTGTCTAACCTAATTAACCTGATTCCCCCTCTCCTTAAATAAATCAGATCTGTTTGTTTCAGCAAAGTTACACTGGTTGTGGTGTTCATTTATGTTAAAGTACTGCATTGTGGCTAGTGTACTGCATCATCTTGTTTTACAGGGGTCCCCAGAGTCAAGTTGACAGAACCAGTCCTGGGGGTAAGTGTAAATAGTGAAGATAGTCATGGTGTATTGTGCGGGCCACTAGTAGGAATAAAAGGGGGTCTCTCAGTGTCCAAGAGGGCTGTGACCAAACTAGTCTAACCACTACAAACCCTGACCTCTGGGTGGAGGCACCCGCCATAGAACCTAGGCCCCTCAACCTGTCAGTAGTCAAGCAGGCAGGGGTAGTAGCCCTTGGGATAGCGCCACCTGGGGGTTACAGAAGTCTCTGTTACAAGTACTCAGCACTTCACTGGCTGCTATTCACCATTTTCACAACTAAACGACAGTGTTCTTCACAGACTGCATTTCTCACACTACATTATCCTTCCACTATTTGGGGGAAGGGTTAACCCCACTTTTGCCCTTTTTAACCCAGTCCCTAACCCCCAGTGACTGGGGTTGCCATGGAAGTCCCCTTCCACTACCCCGGGAGAGTGGCTGCATTTCCAGCCAATGACACTCCTTGGGTGGTCGAAAGGGACGTGCGAATGCGAGGCAGCCCTGCCCTACCTCCTGATTGCCTCCCCTCACAACATACTTGTCTCCCCATCATTCAGTATAGCTAAGGACATTTGCATGGAAGCAGGGTCTGGTGTGGACTGCATCTGTTTCCATTACTTATCCACGGCCGAAATTGTTATCCTCTGGTTCAGACACTGGTAATGTTTCCACAGAAGGAGACTATGATGTCATTTATAAATTGAGGGAGTCCTCTCGACCAATCGGAGCACTCCTTTCCCCCTGTGTCCAAGACACTTATTCTGCAAAAAGTGTCTCACGCACAGATGCCTAGCAAATGGGCATGTTCAGGGATTTATTTTTTTTATTTTGATATACTATTGATTGCTTTTGATTAATAATATATAAGTACTTCCACCGAGACAGTTGCAAGAGTCTCACATTCTTGGAGTATCATACCCTAATGTGCCACTGTATAGGTCATTAGTTAGACCGCACCTGGAGTACTGCATGCAGTAATGGCATCCCGTATCTGAAGAGGGACATTAAGTTACTGGAGGGGGTGCAGCGCAGGGCGACAAAGATGATCAAGGGGCTGGGGGACTTATACGAGAGGAGGCTGAGGGAGTTGAACATGTACTCACTGGAGGAGAGGAGGGACGGAGGGACATGATTGAAACCTTTAAGTACATGAAAGGAATAAACAAGACAGGTACAGAGGGGCCGTTCAAAGTAAAAGAGGCGAGGGACACCAGGGGCCATGATATGAGACCGGAGGGAGGAAGGTTCAGGAGGAGATGAGGAGACACTTTTTTACAGAGAGGGTGGTGGCTGGGTGGAATGCATTACCTGCAGAAGTGGTATCCAGTAGAACAGTGGACTGCTTCAAAAGGGGATGAGACAGGACAAGGGGGAGGGTCAATGAAGGGAAGGGAGGTGCAGCCGCAGAATAAGGGGTGCTAGCTGCACATTCGAGCAGACTTGATAGACCTCTAGGCCTTTATCTGCTGGCAAATTCAACAGTGTCAGTGGCTCAGTAGGTAGCACACTCGCCTCTGAGGCCGGGAGATCAGATGGCTGTGGGTTCAGTTCCCACATCTGGCACTTGGGTTAATATCCCAGTACTGACACTGTAGTGCAGCATGAGAGGGGTGATGTACTTCTGAGGTGCCGTCTTTCGGATGAGATGTTAAACCAAGGTCCCCATCTGCTTGGATTGGTGGTAGTTCAGGTGGATGTTAAAGATCCCAAGGCACTTATCGAAAAGAGTAGGGGAAATTTTATTGACAGAAAACATAACATCACAAGAAATCATACAAACAGATAATATATCTTATGTTGTTCTTTAACATAGTGTTGAGGGAAAAAACAAAGACGACCCAATAGAAACTAAATACATCATATAGAAATAAAATTTTTCCAAAATTCAACTTTTGATTTAGAGAAAGAACTTAAATCCTGGTTTTAACAGAAAGTAAACCCTGTTCAATTTGAATAAACAAAGTGTTCGTCAACACATTTAATTGTTGAAAGATAAACTGACAACTGGCTTGCAAAGATAATATTGTATGAAAGCAAAAAAACATTTAAGGTGCTCCTATGATAACGTCTCCAAGAGCCAGTATAATTACCTAAAACTATAGTTTGATATGTAACATTACCCAAAGAGGGAGATTCCAGTGAATAGAAGCATCTTGCCAAAATTTTGACTAAAGGGCAGGAGACAAAAAATGAACCATAGTTTCTTCACAGTTGATACATGTGTTTCTTAAACAGAATCTTTCAGTGGTAGGTTTGTATTTTAAATTACCTCGGACCCTAATTTCCCTTGTATAGATAACCATACAATATCCCAGATGAAAGGGGTACTCTAAAATCAGTCAATTTCCTAATAGCATAAATCATTTGTGTAGGTACACATTCTGGGAACAGGGAATACATTTCTGTACTTCAAATACCATGAAATTATAAAAGTTTTCCTTGAAAAAGTAAGCAATTTTGGAAGTGATATTTTCCATTGTTGTAATTTCTTAAATGTAAGAACTCCATATGACGGCCAAAAGCGTCTACCAAGTATTTTAGGAGGAAACAGGGACCATTTATTTAAATAGACAGACCACAAAGATTTGGACCATTTTTGCCAAGTCTTAGTGTCATTAGACCATAAGTATGAGAAAGAATCAAATAAAAAAATGGAATGGTAAAAAATAATAGGATTAATCATTCCTAGGCCTCCTTTAGTAATTGGGAGGTACGTAATGTCCCTGCGCACTGGGTTTAATCTATTACCCCATAACATTTGGAAAAAAATACTTAACAGCCTAGATTCTAGATTAATAGGGGGCGGAAACACATAACTTAAATATAAAAAAATTGGTAACACAAACTTCTTTATAATAATAACCTCTTTTTGCCAAATTTCCATCCTTCCATCTGTGAATCTTAAATTCTCCAATGTATAATTGTTTCTCCCAGTTGTATGTCGCTAGATCACCAGTTCCAAACCAAATTCTAAAATCTTACGGTGTGATGATTCTACAGGAATATTTGCAATATTAGTTGGATCTGAGTTTGTAGGTTGTAAAATAAAATGAAACTTTTTCCCATATTTAGTTGGGCTCCTGATAATGTCTCAAAATGAGAAAATGTAGATAGGGCCCTTAGTAATGAAGTTATATCTCTTAGGAGCAAGGTAATATCATCTGCATATGCAGTTATTTTTTCCAGTGGTAAACCAGGGGAAGGAGATAAACCTATAATATTTGTATCCCAAACAATTTGTCTGATAATGGGATCCAGGGCAAAAGAATATAGAAGTGGGCTTAAAGGGCATCCCTGCCTTACTCCAATTGATATAGGTACTTCTGTCCCAAATAAATTGTTAACCATGGGAATGCAGTTAGCTTGTCTATATAAGGTTGAAATCCAGTGTACAAAAGGAGATGGGATTCCATATCGCAAAAGCACTGAGAATAGGTATTTATGATTAACTTCGTTGAAAGCTTTGGTTTGATCCAAGACCACAATGTACCCTGAAATCTGTTTTACTACTTAGTTCAAATAATTTCGTAAGAGGTATAAATTATGTTGGATTTTCCTATGGGGATGGCATGTTTGGGCTGGGTGAATTAGTTTTTCGCCACTAACAGTAGTCTGTTATTCAAAATTTTAGTAAGTATTTTATAATCACTATTTAATAAACTTAAAGGCCTCCAGTTCATTATTGAGCCTTGTCTCCTGATTTATATAGAAAAATAATAGTGAAGTATTAAAACCAAGCAATTCACTAGAGGAGAATAACAAAAATTAAATATTTTAGCAAAAATATATCATATAGGGAAGAAAAAGTTTATAAAACTCATTGCAGGCCATCCCACCCTGGTGTCGTGTCCTTACTTAATTGTTGAATTGCTAATTCAACTTCTTGTGGTGTAATTGGTTGTATCAACGGTATCAGTTTAGTTCTAGGCAGTTCAGGAACAGGGGCCGTAAAGAAGGAAAAATCCAGAGGTCTTGACACCTCTGAATTTTTAAAAGATGTTTCCACAGAGTCTTGAACTATAGCTAGTATGTCCATATCCTTTGTGAATATAACTCCAGTAGTTGCCCGTAAGTGGGTCATAAGAGTGGTTTCTAATCTATGTTTACATGCTGTAAAGGGATCGAGCTGGGGTAGTTTGATCCCAAATTTAAACTCTAGTTCTAGGGATTTAGCTCTGTCATATTGATATTCTTTCATTTGTTCCTTCAATAGTTTAATTTGGGAGAGCAAACCTTGATTATTTTTTAAATCAAATGACATTAGTTTATATAATTGGTTACGAGTAAGTAAATATTTTATATATTTGGAATTAGCTTTAATTTTGCCAAAAGAGACAAATAGCTTTTTTAATTCCCGTTTTGTGTCCATCCACCAACGTAGAGGGTCAGAATATGCACAAAATACTGAATCTCTATATGCAAATAAATTATCAGTTTTAGTTTTAAAGGATAAATCATCAAACAGTGATATATTAAGTCTCCAGCGGTTATATTTAGAATATATTTTTGGTGAAAGAAATTGTAAGTGAAAGGAGCAAAATAAAATGTTATGATCAGAAAATTCCGTGGGTTGAGAATAACATACATTGGGGTGTAAATGTTTAGAGAACAAAAACATGTCTATTCTAGTAGCATAAATAAATCTATGATATGTAGCACCAGTATCATTAGGGTGTAGTTTCCGGAAAGCATCCTGCATATTGGAAACGCCTAAAGTTTGTTTTAAAGCATTGGAATCACAATATATCTTCTTTGTTTAATTGTAGCTACAGGTATGTCTAAAGAGCAATTAAAATCCTCCCCAAATAACAAGTCGCTTAGTAAAAAGAAAGGGTTTAATATCACCAAATAAGTCTACCCTCAGCAGATTTGGTTTGTGGCATAAATGTTAATAAGTCGAAAAGAAAATCTCTTATGGAACAATCTAGGATTAAGGTTCTACCTGGACTGACATCTATTAAACGTAATAATGTGGACATTAGTGGTTTTAAATAAAATACCAATCCCATCTGCAATATCTGTGCTGAAGGACCAAAAGAAGGCCCCAGTACCATCGCTTAAGTACCTCTATTTCTTTAAAGAAGAAATATGGCATTCCTGCAAAAAAGACATCTACAGGCAAGGTTGATAAGTGTGACAGAACAGAGATTTGTTTTTATATGTTTTAAACTTCTGACATTAAGAGATAAAAGCTGTAGTGTAGACATCAAGCATTTCAAGTCAGCCTATTCCCCTTTGAATTATCATTTGCTTTCCTTTTTACCTTTTTACTTTTTTGTCTTTCATAATCTCTATCAACTTTCCATCCTCATCCTCAGTAATCATCTCAGATCTATGAGATGTGTTTGATTCTAAACCGATTCTCCCAGATCTTCTTGCAGTGGCAAAAGATATTAGATGTTGGAAGAGGGTCAGGAATAGACATTTTAAAGACGATCTAGTAAACCTCTTTCCTTTCATAGTTTCAAAATCTGTTTTTGGGGGTGGCATGTTAGCTTCAGCTGTGCTAGACTCAATTCTATGGTCCTGAGATACTTTGGGAACCTGAACAGTTGTTTTTGTTACTGGTGTGATGATTGGTGTTAGTCTGCAGACGGCCCCAGCTTATGAGTTCTATCCTGTGCTTGAAGTACTAATTCCTCATGGTTCCAACCTCTGTTTTATTACGCTTGGCCCAGGGACATTGGTGAGGCATGTCCCTTTTCATCGCAGAGGTTGCATTGGAATATGTTCTGGCATAAATCCATCGAATGACCAAAACCTCCACAAAGTGAATATTTCATCACTTCACAGGAACTGCTAATATGAGACCGTGAGCCACATTTATAACAGGCTCTAGGTTGACCGTTATAAAAAACTACACCCCTATCTTTTCCCAGGAAAAAACTGTTAGGGAGATGAATTATATCTGAATTAACTTGAAATAATTTCACTTTAAATTTCCAACTCCCCGTCCAAATACCCTCTAAATCCAACAAGGCCTCAGGGGGGCCTAAAATATTGCATCGTTTCTGCATCCAGTGATAAATGTCACTAACATTCACTCCTTCATTCCTAAACATTACTGTGACGTATCTAATTTGTGGTCTAGTTAAAGGAATGGCTAGAAAAGGTAACCATAAAGGAGTGTTTTTCAGATTTGAGTATTTTTCCCAAAATTTTCCAAGCTATTGTTTGTTCGAAAACTTATGTCAAAAGAATCTTCTCCGGAGACATGAATAAGTGCAAAAATCAGATGGGGAAAAACATAGTGTTTTAAGCAAAGTATTAACTATATAGTATCTATCAGGGTGCAAATCTAAACCTCCTCTATATAAGTAATCTCACAGCGTTTCTCCTGGGAGCCTGCTCAAGCTTTTGCCTGAAAAGGTCTGCCATAGAAACTCGTGGAGGAGGTAAATTATTTACTGTTTCCGGTTCAGCATTTTCTTTTATTCCTTTATGCATTTTAGTTTTATCCCCACTGAAGGAAACTTGAGCTACTAGTAGCTTCCTTGTCCTGCAATACTCGTGTACACCTTTAGTAGTATTAAAGTCACTACCTGAGCTCAGTATGGTGGCATGCTTCGTGATGTATAGGCTAATCGGTGTCCATTCAGGATTAGGGTCCAAATTCTCGCTTTTAATCCAACCTGCATTCATAAGGGAATCCTCTTCTGACCAGTCTGTTATTTCTGAGTCCTGGGTCTGTATTTTAAATTGTTTTTATTGCTTGCGATGCTGTCAGCGTCGTTTGGATTTCTCAGCATTTTTCTGTTGGCGGATCGCATATGGGTGCACCGGAAATGCGTTACACTGACTGTCCTCCGTGTGGAAAACCGCTGTCTCTGAGACCAAAGTTCCCTGAAAACGGATCTAATCCTGGGTCTCAAATTTATTCACAGTACCTTTTGCAGAGTTTCCTCCATATCTTCCAAATTCTGCCTCCTCTTGTCTGTTCCAGAATGGTTGACTGGCAACTCCGGGCCGTGACATCCATGTTACAAACTTCAGGCATAGAGGCATTTACCATTCTTTGGCTCCGTTTCTGCGTCGTACAAGCCTGCAGTGCCCCCTGAAGTAAATCGTCGTCTGTCTCTGTAGCCATCCTGGGTCGCGATTCCAACTCCTGCATACCGACAGGCAGAGCGTCTGCCTGAACGTCCTCCTCCATGGCTGCTCTTGCGTATACTGCAAAGAGTAGGGGAATTTCCCCGATGTCCTGGCCAAATTTCCCTCAGTCACTAAAAATACCAACAGCTTAATCTGGTTCAAGGTCAGTTGGCATTCATCTGTATGCCCCTCCCCCGGGTCGTGCCTGAAAACAGGCAGGATTTGTCTAGTGCACTTACCCGGTCAACAAAAACTAAAATAAAAAAAGAATAAAATTTCATATGTTCGTATGAACCCACCCTAACAACCGTGAACAGCTCATCCATCTTTAAGGGACAGGAGGGGTGACCTGTGGAGACAGGGAAGGGATCTAAAAAGAGGGATACAGGCTGACAGAAAGAGGAAGAATACGTCCCCCCAGGGCTCAGTGTCGGTGTAGCACATTCCCAGTGGACCAGTTACGCTGAAGGTTAAAAAGGTTTGCAGACCACAGAAGAAGGTCCTGCCGCCATCACAACAGGAAAAATGGGGTGGGAGGGGAACTGGCCTACAAGTGGTGCTGGCCAGTGACAAGGTTGTACACGCCCTTCCTGGAAAGTGAGTATATCACCTGCGTAGTTCACCCACCCACCCTTTGCCACTGCAACATGCAACAGAGACCCCATGTCACAATCAAACCAAGATCTTCTGATCCATCTATAGCCTGTTAGAACTTAACTGCTCAGTGCAGAGCACAAAGGTGGGAAGGCCCAGTCTGGTGGTGCCGGGTAAAAACATGTTACATTTCAAAGTGGGAGACCTCCTTGTCACAAACCAGACTCGTACTCCAGGCAGGTGCAGGATGGGGTGCTGCAGAGACAGTACACTATGTCTCCAGGGGTCCCGCTGACTGATTAATGCGGCAGGAAGATGCAGAGGACTTGTGCCCAATGTGTAACAATGCAGTGCCATTCCCCACCCCCCATGCAGATGAGACAGATTATGATGGGTGGGGGAAAGAGGACAGACAGAAAGAAAATATGTCCCAGGAGCCACCTAGATAACTACCTTGCCCATCACACATCACAGGACTTATTTTCTACCCTGCACATCTTCCACAGCACCTAATCAGGTAATCTCATTACACCGGTAATCAGGCTGGCACTGGCATAGAGGGGGAGCTTCCCCACAGTGTGTATGGCTGAGGCTCTCTGCATAGGCAACCCAGATAAGGGAGGACAGTTGCTCAGCTGGCAGCTTGTATCAAGGGGCTGAAAAGATGGTTGAAGAGGCATTAGGTAGCACCCTAGATGCTTTTTAAGAGACCTCTGGATAAGTATATGGGTAACAAAATGCATCCATTGGATGCTTCCTTCCCGAGGGGGGCAGGGCCTCAGCAAGTGGAGGTGGACTGGGCGATGTGGTTTGGGGTTGTGAAGTCTCAACATGCCCCTGTACATCCCCACCTCAGGTCGCCACCACACTCTGCAAATTAGGGCGAAAGGAGTGAGAGGGCAGAAAAATGGAAAAATGCCCCCCGAGCAACCAGATGATGGCCTCCGGTCCCTTGATGCCACAAAACCCCAGAAAGTGTCTAGTCTAACCCCACAGCGCCCAGGACACGAAGTTGCACTTAATGGGTGTTTCCCCTCGGGAAGGGAGGGATCCTCCCGATGAAGGGATATGTCAGGTTACCCGGGTGGCTAGGGGCGGTGGTTGGTAGGAAGGAGATGAGTGGTGCCGGGGTGCACCTTGGAAACCTGAAGGAGTGGCCGGTTGGGGGTGCCTGGGGAGGAGCATACAAAAAAAAAACAATAACACAAAAATGTTGTTCGCATTCGATCACTACCATAGCTGTGTTCCCCCAAACGCTCACTCCCACACCTTTCAGTTTCTCAGCACTGCTCCACCCACTCACACACGTTGTTCCCCCTCGCTCATTCCAGCAGCTTTCACTTTTTCAGCAATGCTCAGCTCCAGCAGAAAAAATAAATGTCAGAAACCATATACTATAACAAAATATGGTCAACCATAGAAAACTCCGCCTGGGTTTCCATCTGGGGGGTTGAGATAACAGCATGGACCAATCCAGCTTCACTCTCAAGGTTCATACACTGTTATCTTAACCCATCGATGAAACACAGGCTTGTTGTGTATGGGCTCCCATCCATTGTTCCTTACATGATAAAAGTGATGAATAAATAATGTGGCATTAAGGTAGGGGTCGAAGTTACCATTCTGCGCCTGTTCCCTGTGCGAGTGGAAACTAGTGTAAGCAGTTCTGTCCCTTGCATGCACTACCATGTGTGGTATTGTGCTGAGCTGGAGTTGTGGACGTGGGGGCGGGTCTAGGCACTGTTTTCCATCAAGCAAATGAGTCACTTTGTTGGGTGATGTCACGTGGTCCCGGGGGATGCTGAGAAAATCCCGTGAGGTTCAGCAGACACGTCAGTGTTTTGTTTGTCAGTGCAAGCCAGGCCGGAGCACAATCGATAAAACGGAGCAGGTGCAGTGGCTTCAAAGAGTGCCACCACAAGACAGTGCACAAAAGGAAGAGCTGCAAAGGGCTGGTGTCATTACGCGATGAATATATACAATGTGACAAACTCAACAAATTGGGCACTCACAACCGTTTAAAATAGACAGGATGTCTCTCACAGCTTTAGTGCAAAATAAAGCATTATTTCAAATGTCCCACAGCCCAGCTGCCACAATGTTATGCTGTCTGGGTTGTGGCACATTCGAAATAAAGATGCTTTAATTTGTACTGAAGCTGTGGGTGGCATCCCATCTATTTTAAGCAATGGTGAATGCAATCAAATGATAGCTTATATGGGTCTAGGGGCAGAGTGCTATTGAGCGTAGAGAGCGGGTTTGATTTCAGAGACTTCACCTGAGAAGTGCCATCATGTAACGACTAAGGCACAGCAGGAAAAGAAGCGTAACTGCACCTGCTCAGTTAGAAGGCAAGTCCTAAACTGGACAACGGCAAATTTTCATTTGGCAGTTGGCTAGGAGCAGCAACACAACTGGTGAGTAGTACTCTGCAGCAGGGTGGGACAAATTAGTTTGGGGGATGGTGGTCAACTGACAACTAGTTTTCAATACTGTAGCTGGTATCCGAAGCACAATTTTTTTTAATGGCCATCATTTTTAAGATTCTATTCAGCCTCCCTCCCACTGTCGGAAAAATCCTTTTGAGGGCAGGTGGTCACTTGTTGTCCCACCCTGCTATGGAGTAGAACTCACTGCTGATAGCTCATTTTTCAGTCTGCTAGAGAAAAAGACTGGGACAACGAGGACAAAGAAATGGAAAAGCAGATGTGAGCAGTATTTTTTTTTTTTTTTTTTATTTCTCTTTGGTTTGATTTTTTTTTCATTTTTCTGCTACGTGCAGGTAGATGACAGTTCTGCAAGTAATTATGTTATGATGTTATACTTACATTCTACACCTTGCAAAGCCGGTTGCACTAGGAAAAGACAACAGGCGTGGCTTCAAAAATCTCTTTGGAAGCCATGAGAACGTAAAAGCAGCCAGCTGTATCATTTCGACCATCTGCAGAGAGGTAGGCCCTGTTCTGCACCTTACTCCACCTGCTGCCCTACAGCAACAAAGTACTGTATTCCACAGTATTCTCCCCAGTGACCAATGTTGCCTTCCATTCTTGTCACCAGCAAAGGTTCCTGCTTATATGCGTATTGCAAAGAATCCTTGAAACCCTAGAAGCTCCTGCTAAGATATGCGACTGCTGGTCTGGCTCCCACGTGCTTCCATGCTGTAGGCATGTGTAATGTTGCATGCAGACATGCAAAGTCTCTCCACTTAATGGATCAGTCATTTGCCTTCATTTCATCTGTTCATTATTTGGTTTTGCCATCTTCCACGTCCCCAGGAGCATCATTTTTTAGGCTCCACACTGTGACACTCACTGCCCACCAGACTCATTTTGTTTGGCATTATTGATCATCAGTTCCCAGTGTGTCCCTGTTGTAATTGGTGGGTTCTATCCCTCACCGGGGGCCTCCCTCCTCCAATGGGGCCAAGAAGAGGGAGAAGCATCCTGCTAAAGGCAATGTCCGAGAACCACAGACTGGGTAGCTGATGTGCCACTGGTGATGCTGGCTAGTGTGGGGGAGCTCTCAGGGAGGCCATCATTACAGGCTGCCTTGCCCGGCATCTTCCTGTCCTTCCTGCCCACCCCCATCTCTCCAGTTCAAGTGTGCACCTCGTTGCTGCCCCTGGGTGGATCCCATCTGCGTATGGTCACCCCTACCAGCAGTGGCCCCACGCAACCTCCAGGTGCTGCTCCTTGAGCAGTGCACATCTCCTCTCTCCTCCCCTCTAGAGGACAGCATCCTCTGTGATGCTTTTCCATACTCCGTGCTTGCCTCCGCTTCAGACATCCTGGGGCTCTGGGCGTCAGCCTGGATCTCCAGCATGCCAAAGCAGTTCATTACCATGCAGCACCACAGAGTCAGCTCTTTTCATTCATTTTATTATATTTTACCATAATAGTGCACTCAGGGCAGAGGCAACAGTACACATACAGTACCATCAGCAAGGCAAATTATACAATTGCTATGGTATATTATCGAAGGGGTTAGAGAATTCCTGCAATCTGACTGGCTAAGAACAATTCCTAGCTGTGGAGATATCTCATGATAACATGACATCCTGGTAACTGTTCATGCCAACACATTCTTAGTGTACCCATAATCCATTTGAATAATAGAAATAATGTACTCCAGAGTGTGTGCTATCATTTGGGATGATGCCACTTCTGCGGCGCTTGAAGGTACTCGGCTATACTTCAAGCAGCACAACGCACCCAGGGTTTGTGTAATCCCACGATAATACAGCTTATCGTGTAGTACCTGATTAACATTTCACGCAGCAGGAGCACGAGCAGTCACCAACCATCACACACCAGCAATCAAGTCTCACTCATTTACTGATTAACATTTCACGCAGCAGGATCACAAGCAGTCACCAACCATCACACACCAGCAATCAAGTCTCACTCATTTACTGATTAACATTTCACGCAGCAGGAGCACGAGCAGTCACCAACCATCACACACCAGCAATGAAGTCTCACTCATTTACTGATTAACATTTCACGCAGCAGGAGCACGAGCAGTCACCAACCATCACACACCAGCAATGAAGTCTCACTCATTTACTGATTAACATTTCACGCAGCAGGAGCACGAGAAGTCACCAACCATCACACACCAGCAATCAAGTCTCACTCATTTACTGATTAACATTTCACGCAGCAGGATCACAAGCAGTCACCAACCATCACACACCAGCAATCAAGTCTCACTCATTTACTGATTAACATTTCACGCAGCAGGAGCACGAGAAGTCACCAACCATCACACACCAGCAATGAAGTCTCACTCATTTACTGATTAACATTTCACGCAGCAGGAGCACGAGCAGTCACCAACCATCACACACCAGCAATGAAGTCTCACTCATTTACTGATTAACATTTCACGCAGCATGATCACGAGCAGTCACCAACCATCACACACCAGCAATGAAGTCTCTCACTCAAATCTTTAGTGTCTGTTCCCACAAATTAAATGCAATTTTTCTTACTTGTATTTTATTGTGTTTGGCATCATATAACGGTAGGATTTATTGTATTACAGATTCTGTTACCTCGAGTGAGGGGAAAAAGGCAAAAGTTTTAGGCATACAGTAGCCCATATAAGCCTTGCAACCGAGAACAAGCACTGATCTATATAATGGAAATCTTCAAGGAGAGGCAATCAACCCATAAGCGTTGCGATTAGGTGTTCTCTAAAATCAGAAGCATTAAAAAAACTATGACTGTGTACCTGAGATCAGACTGTAACTGTCGTATATTGCAGTAGGCGAGATTGTAATATTTTTTTCCATTTCTAAAACAGCATATACAAACTACTAGTTATTTAAGCATCGTCATCAACCTAGAAACTGATAAACGAAAGCATTAAAACGATGATAAACTATAGCAATAACAAGTCTAAGTACCCATGGTAACATCTTCCCATCTTACTAATGTACCTTTTGAGAAAAATAATGAGTTGAAATGGGAGTCCCAAACCTTCTCGACGACTGTCAAGTCTGCAACTCGCCATTGTTGAAGGTCTGTCAGTAAGCTGCGCAGGCATCCTGAAAAATAATCGGCGACAGCGGAAAAACAGTTCTTTCTTTTATAAAGGGGAACGGTGCTTCTCTGGAGCTAGCCTTGTGTAGAGGCCATTTTATTACTGTCATACCACAGGGCACTTCTTTTTCTATTTAGTATACTTTTTGCCACCTTCCCAGACCATCAGCATCTGCCCTGGTCATGGACCCCAAGACACCCACCTCCCGTTGTGCCTGCGTTCTCCTGATACCCCTGGCTTACCTCCCAGGGGGTGGGGTCGTAGTACCATTCTCCCCAAATCAGCGCTGCAAATACTAGTCCTGGTTGGAAAACCGGCTGGGAGGCTAACTGAAGCCTGGGGGCTTCATAGAGACGGCTGAAGGTACAGTTTTTCTCCCTGTAGGCAGGTGAAGGGACGTGCAATGACGGCCAGCATCCGCCCCGGCCCTGAGTTCTGAAGGTGCTTGGTGTTGTGTGATGCGACTAGCCTCCGCCGGGCGTCGCTATGTGCACCGAGCACACACCACCCTCCACCCCGGAGGAGAGCAGTCCAAGGACGCTCAATCCTTCTGCCCCCGGCTGTTTCTATGAACAGACTTTAGTGGCGGTGTTCTGGGATTAGGCTTGAAATGCAAACAAAAGCACTGATGAGACAGCTTCCACTACTTCCTATTTTGGCTGCCTGTCGCTGCCTTTGTTTCAGGTCTTTGACGTTTGTATTAAAGTAGCAGTAGTGTAGGTCTTTGAAGTGTGAGTGGGTGTGTGTGTTTTTTTGGGGGAAATTTTAGGTTAATCAATCATGCTTGTACCTCTCAACTGTTACTGATTTTCAGGGATGTCCCCAATTTAGCCACAAAAATTTCCACAGTCCATCCCACACTTGGCATTTCACTTGCTGAGAATAAGGATTCAAATCATTAAATTTTATTTTTATTTTATTACACCATATATTAGTGTTACAGTCTAGTTCTCCAGAACATGCTTTCACACTAATCCACAAATTATGCCTGGCTTGTCAAGTTCATATTAAAATTTTCTTAAGATGGGGAGGGGTGAAGCCCAGTGGTAGCGGAGGTTGAGGTGTGGGCGCCACCTCGTGCCTGGCCACAGGTGAGGAAACGGACTCGAGACGCCCGGGGAGTCGGCAGGGAGGAAGAGATCGAGAGTCTGGAGGACTGCTCTCCCTTTCCGGTAAGTGATCCGGGGTTAGCGCCGCTTCTTGCCACCCCTGGTGGAAATTGGGGGCAGCACAAGGAACATGCGGTGCTGTGCTTAGGGGGTGGAGCGTCGGCAGATGTCAGCATGTTAGTGCCAGAACGTCACTGCACATCCACACTCCACGGGGAAACACCGGCAAGTAAAAATAGCCCTAGAGGATCAGGGAGGCAACAAGGGCTCCGGGGACCCACACCACATCTCCAATGCCGGACCATCCCTCCAAGGGCTCCGTACAACCCTCAGCCAGGATGGACCCTCTAATTTCAAAAAAGGCCATCAGGTAGGTGAAGCAGACCCTCCCCGGGGGATCCAGGAGGCTGGAAAGTCCTGGTTTGGGGGGGGGGGTGCCAGAGTGGGATGGCCACGGCGGGTAGTAGAGGCAGCTGGTCGTGTGGGCACCTCTGAGAGATGCCTCAATCCACCAGAAGAATAAACAGACTGAGCAACCAAAACAAAAAAAAAAAGATGGGGGTGGGGATATTGTTTAACCAGGAGTGGCACACTAATCTGAAGCTTGTTTCCAGGTGCGACCTGGGAGCACAAGAAGTTAAATTACTTGCTCAGGGTCACGCAGTATGCAAGTGGGAGCTGATGAGATTCAAATCCAGGTCTCCAGGTTTGCAGCTCAGTGCCCTTAACCACAACACTACACTATACTATACTGCCTCCTTCAATGGATGTGGATTTGACTTGTGCCACTTGTTCCTGATGTTTTAAGCCTTGTCCCCGATTTGCAAGGCAGGAGGCTGAGAGCTACAGAAAAAGACCTGCGAAAGTGGTAGGAGGGCTATGAGGAAAGTCACTGTCCACTTGGCTTGGCTTGTGTTCACAATATCTGCTGCACTTGTTCCCTTAATGGTGTCTGCTTCTTTGGCTGTAACAGTTCCCTTTGTTGGTTTGTTTGATTCACAAATGACCTGTTCCTTTAATTCTGGACCAACTGTATGACTTGCTGTGGTCTGCACACTTTATGGTTTTACTGTTATTGTGATATTTGCCGTTTCGTTTGTGTATTTGTATTATTCCACTGTTTTCTTCACCTACCCCTTGGACACAGCTGGAAACAAGCTGTATAATTCGGTGTGTCTTCCTTACCAATTCTCTTTCAAGAATAAAATTAATGTGATTATTTTATTCCATTAATGTTCTTTATTAGCATTTCTCATCAGAGGTCATATTTATTTATTTATTCATGCATTAATTTACTCATTCATTTATTTAATCAGTGACCAGATGGGTGTACAGGGTCAAGGCCCTTTTCAGATGTGACAAGTCCAAAAGCAGCACAATACATACACAAGCCATCTGAACACAATGGGCAGAAAATGTATTTAGAAAATCCAATTTAGGCAGGCCCAGTGGCATGGAAGGCTGAGGCGCTTTACCTCCTGCCACACTGGCGAGCTGTGTACAGTGATGAGCTCAGGTTACTGGGGGTTGGCTGGGGAGGGAAAGGACTGAGCGGCTGATGGCTGCTCTCCTTTCCTTGGGGCCTGCACGCTCTGCTTAACAACTGCCACTTGGTGGCGCCAAGGGTAGTGCAGCTTAGAAGGGCAGTAGAAGGGAGGGCTGCAGGACTCGGGAGTGCTCATGCATGGGGAACAGGGAGAAAATTGTGGAAAATGCCTATGCCCCCAGCTGCATGTGACAAGCCGCCTTGGGAAGAGTCCTGAAGGGCCAGATGTCAGGAGAAGGTGGCAGCGGGCAGGCAAAAAGCTATTTAAAAAAATTAAAAAGAAACTCCACTTTGTGCCACCCAAAGGCCCAGCAGATAGCGTATCACAGTCCCGTGCTGAAAGCCTTGATTCGGCAGTGGACTCAGGGAGCCTGGCTGGATGGCCAGGGGACTGGAGTGGTGCTTCCACATGGCAGTGCTCTTAGCCAGGGTAGGGACGGCGCTTCTGAATCTGGCTCCATTGTTGGGAAGCTCCTTCCTCTACAGATGTGTTGCTATGTACAACAAAACACAGAAACACAGACCAATGACGGCAGAAAAAGATAAAAAGTCCACCCACTCTGCCCAAGTTTCCTATCTAGCCAAAGGGACCATACAAGGCCTAATGGGACACTACCCAACATCAATGAAAGGTGGGAAGGACTAGGGAATGGGAACAATGCAACAAACTCCATGTCTTCCAAGTTATTCTGTATGACAGCTGCTGTTACTCTTGGGCCCCACTCCACGAGGCCCCTCACAGGCATGAACAGTGAGGGGGAGCAGCTAACAGAACTGTAAGGATATGCACACCGCCCCAATGTGACTGAAAATGTAGGAATTATTTGTGCAGCACCAGGCTGTGCACTGGAGATGGAGTAATGTGTGCTCTGGTATGGCCCAGGTACTAGTTGTCTTGGTGGCGCAGCCGGTTTCGTCACTGGAACTGTGTTCCGGGTGGCCTGGATTCAGGTCCCAGCTGAGGCACTTATTTCTTTCTCTCCTCTGTTTGTATGTATTCCATGGATATGCACTCCGCACACATGTGACTGAAAATGCAGTCATTATTTGTGCAGCCCCAGGTCGTGCATTGGAGAGGGAGTAATGTGTGCCCTGGGACGGCCCAGGTTCTGGCTACCTGGTAGCGCAGCTGGTTAGCATGACCAGAACGGTGTTCCAGGTGGTCTGGGTTTGGGTCCCAGCTGAGGCACTTACTTCTCTCTCTCCTCTGTTTGTATGAGAACTGTAAGGTTGCCAGACCTTGGCCAGAAGACAAGCAGAGATGGCAGTCTGGACTGCAAACAGCTATAAGGTAAACAAAAAAAAGATCTATTTCCTATTACTAACACACACACACTAGACAATCTAAGAAGTGACTGTGGGCAAACACTTTGAAATACAAGTACGATGACGCAAAACATGAGGAACTGGGAAGGCTGTTACATACATTAGGAGCGGAGTGCGAGAATGTGGCCGAAAATCTGATTTTACTTCCTACAGCACATGCCAGCTCAGAAAAAATAATCCTCTGCCCCCCTCACCTATGCCATTGTTTTTTTTTTTATTTTTCTGTTTTTCTACAGGGCACTTGACTCGTACCATTAATGATTCCACCTGATCGTGTTCCTGTGGATTACACAGACTCCCCATCCCCACCCCCCCAGCGGGGCTCACTGCTCCGGCATCGACCGCAGGACAAGCATCCTGCTGAGCCAGGAAGAGTCCACGTGCGCTACCTGGGAACACCTGGCTGTCAGACCCTGCAGGAGCCTAGCTAGTTCCTGTTTACTCCCCAAGATGCAGGCAGAGTTACATTTGCCTCCTCCGTCCTTCCTCCTGCCCGTGTTGCATCCATGGACTGCCGTGTGCACACCTCTGGCAGAGGCAGCAATGGAGGAGCTCTGGATCCAAGCCATGATGAGACACTGCAGTGCAACACACAGCTCCCTTCCCTACAGCCAGGAAATCCTGCATCAGTAGCAACTCTTTCTCCTGTCTGCAAGGATCCCATGTTTGGGGCTGAACTGGGATGGCCTGCACCTGCATTTAGGTGGCAATTTCAACTCTGATCTTGACACTTTTTCTATACACCAGTACAACCGAAACGGTTTTAACCCATTCATTCCTACCTGCTAGTACTCATCACTCGGTTGCACTGTGAGTGTGCCACACTCCTGAACTGTATGAGTTAAAACAAATTTGCAGAAGTAATTCAACAGAAGACATGCAGTGATACGGGATGGGAGAGGTTTGTCCAGAGTGTTATCATAAACCAAGCAGTTTAATGAACTGTTATGTGGATTTTGGCTACAAAAACACATTCCAGTACAGGGCGACCGTGCAGTCTGGTGGTGAGCTCATATACTCACCATTCAGGGAACATGAGTTGGAGTGATGGATGGGCATTGTCTCTGGGGTGGACACCTCTCCCCAGCTCACCCACAATGCTTCACTGCTGAAGGCAGCCCTGATTCTGCACCCACATGCAAACACAATACAGAAGATTATCGATGTGAATGCCTCCCCCAACCGCCAAGTTGGGCTAGATGAGTTGTTTCCCTCCCCAACCCCTACGCGGTGAGAGAACTCCATGTGGAAGATCTCGTAAGAAGTAGGTACTGAGTGGGAGAAGCAAAGAGTAAGGAGCTGCAGAGAAAGAAGGGTGCTAGGGAAACTCATACAGGAAACACTGGGGTTTACAAAATGAATTTAAAAAACATTCCGACGGGCTTACTGGCACAGTGGGAACATTGTGCACTGCCACTCAGAAGTGAACTCAGGCATCATGTCATGGGGGCCAGTAGGGAGCTGGGACAGAAACAGAGATGAGGGACTCTGCTCCCAGGGAAGGACAGGGAACATGGAACAACCATCATCTGAGCACCATCCACTGTCCAGACACTGGGTGGAGTGGACATAGGCAGCACAGGCAGTTACGCACACATCCATCTGTGGGAAAAGGTGTACCCATGGCAACCCTGATTTCAGGGGGTAGATTGGGGACAAAGGGGTATCTTGCCAGGCTAACATTAAAGGCATTTAAAAATAAATTTTGACTTGCAGCCAGTATGGTAACAGAAGACTGCCTCCGTGTTCAGCAGAGACCACTATTGTTTGCAGTGCTGAAATGATTCATTTGTCAGAGCTGTGGGATGTATGGATGTCAGCCTGCCTACTGTGTGTTCTGCCTCATGCTGATCTGTGCGGCACTACACCGTAAACCCTTCAAAGAGGAAGCCTGGCACCAGCTCATCGCAGCTTCTTTCTTCCCTTCTGTGCCTTTGTAAACCAGCCCTGCCCTTTCGCTGACATTCTCTCACAGAGCTGCAGAGCCCCGATTCAGCTTCCTTTTCTGTTCTATGGGCAGCTACTAAGTCTCCGTTCCTGAGATATGTGTCTGCTACGGACTGTATGTACGGTATGAGGAAGGGACCAATTTCTGCCATAAATCACTGCTACAGACACTGTGGTTTCACGCTCTATCACCCATTTACAGATACAGGACACCATTTCATCTCTTAGACTAACCCACCAACGATCTGTCCAACTCTACCCACAAGCTGGATCGATGCTGTAGACTCAAAGCAGTGGACAAGACAGACCGCTTTATAACGTACCTACACACATCCTTCCAACCCACCCTCCACCCCCAACTGCTGGTGCAATTTCACTTACACTTGGGAGACAGTTTGGTCTAGTGTTTAGAGTGCAAAGTTCTGAACCTGGAGATCCAGGTTTGAACCTAGCAACTGTCACATACTCACAGTTTGACCCGCTGAGAAAGTAATTCAAACTTCCAGTGTTTAACTTCTCTGTTATCCCCCACTGACTCACACTCTCCCCCCCTTTCTTTTCTTCCCTCCCCTGGAATGTAAAGCACTTTGAGATACAGATTGCTAGAAATGCACTATATAAAAGTTTAGTTTGTGTATGTCAGTGGGATGGGGGTGGAGTGATGCACAAAAAACAAATACAAAACCAAATATCTTTCATTTCCTTTCCTTAGACAACAGGGGACATTCATCTGATGCATGCACCTAGCTGTGTTTCAGCATGGTGACAGAGACATTGGCCCTCTGACCACTGACTGTACTGCAGACCCTCAGACCCAACCCTCCTGCAGCTTTCCTGTGAATAAATGTCATTAGCGTCAGTTGTTCCTGCTGTTCTTCTTCACAGGTTCACTGTGCAGGGAAATAAGATAAGATGCCCCCCCCCCCTCTCACATGCACACTCACTCCAATGATGCTGCAGACCGAAAAAAATAGAGACGGTATAGAGTCTGTCCCTTTGACTGACAGAGCCCCCCTCCTGACTGTTTACATGTACTGGAGGTTTATCTGTGGAACAATGCTGTTATATCAGGCACGGTTCCAAAGACTCAGAGCCTAGCATCCAGCCCTCTGCAGCTTACATCCTTAAATAAACAACTACTACAGAACAGCAGGTGAGTTGCCAGATTCACCCTCATCATCCTCCTATCCTCTCTTGGACTTAAAAGGGCACTGTATCAACTTCTCAAGACTTCTCCCTCTCTCTCTGCGAGAAAAACAGAATCAGAAAGACACGGCACCCGAAAGCAGCACAGTTTCTGCCATAGAGACTGAAACCACACTTCCCTGAAACCGAAAGCACCCTTTACCAGGAATGTCCGATTTCAAAGACATATGGGAAAACTGTTTCTAGTTGCAGGATATGCAATCAGAGAAAGAAAGGGACAGAAACTCCAGGCTCAGCCATTTGGGCCTGATAAATTAGTAGTAGAGCACCAGGATGGCATCTGGGGGCCTCAGTTCGATTCCCAGTTCGGTCACAATTTCTTTCTCACTACAATTTGTATTTCAACTGCTGAGCAGCTAATACTGCACAATTATCCAAGTACCATCTCTCTCTCTCTCTTTTTTTTTTAATCAGTACTTTTGCTTCCTCCTTCTGTCCTCACTGTGGAATCCTTCAGGAGTCCCCAGTATACCTGAAGGACCCCAAGTCCCTGCTACTGAGGCCACTGTTCCTCCACTGAGCCTTGATTTACCCCAGGCAGGGATGGGGGGGAATACCCTCGACATCAGCTGTTCACTGGGTGGAGGCAGGGTGGGAGCCCGGATGTATCAGTGCCCGTTATCTACAGTCGCCAAGGCTATTTTCCTCTTTTTCTCCCACCCTCTTGATTCCACGACGACACCATGCACAAGCGGGCACATCCAAAGAGTGCTGCCACGCAGCATCAGCCGGTGTCTCCCTTCCCTGAAAGTGCACCTACCTGCAGATTCTCCTGCGGTTACCAAAGTGTCGCTGCTGCGGCAGCTGCACACAACCCCCCTCTCCCAAAAGGAGTGCACCCTCTGGAATGCTTGACCCTCCAACATCCACCGACTGCCCCTGGTATACAGGCTCATTCCTGAAACCAGATCGCTGGTGTCGCAAGATGTACCACTACTGCTGCACCGAAACGCTGGCCCTTCCACTTACCATCTCAATTCATCTTAGCTGCAGAATAAGCAATCAGAGAAAGAAAGTGAGGGGAACCCCAGGCTTAGACATTGAAGCCTGACAGCTGAGTGGTAGAGCACAGGGACGATATTCTAGAGGCATGGGTTCAAGTCCCAGTTCAATCACATCACTTCTTTCTTACTGCAATTGCTAGGCAATGGCTAATACTGCACTATTACTGTATCTAATTACCACAGATATAGGTGAGCTCTAGGAAACCGGCTCAAGTCCAGTCAATTGCTGTTTTTCATTTTACAATTTGTTGATCTAGGATAGCTCAGCTATGATGCAATATCTCGTTTACAGTGGTGTCCTGCCTCTTCACCAGTTTTGCAGCTGGGAGGCACTGAAGCACAGTGAAGGCCAAAGGGTTTGGCTCTTGGTCACTAAGTGAGCCAGTGACTGCAGTGGGGTTTGAACCTGGCACCCCAGTTCAAAAGGCTTGTGCTCTAACACCTAGGCTGAACTATCTGTCTTACTACTTCAGTGGTGGGCAGAAGATACCTGTCCGCTCATTTACACTGAAAGACCCCTCCCCCCTTCTGGGCCAGCCCAGTTGCACGGTGGGTTGAAGTGCTGAATGCCACACCACCACCACCACCCACTTTGGTGACCCAGGTTCAGTAATGGATCAGGGTCACTCAGGGGGAGGAAGGACTGAGAATCTCATGACAGCTCTCCTCCATCGGGATGGGGGTTCCTGTGTTCCCCCACTTGACTGCCACCTTGGGGTGAGGGGTTCCTGTGTCTCCTCACTTGACTGCCACCTTGGGGTGGGGAGTCTCTGTGTCCCCCCACCTGACTGCCACCTTGGGGTGGGGGTTCCTGTGCCCCCCACTTGACTGCCACCTTGGGGTGGGGGTTCCTGTGCCCCCCACTTGACTGCCACCTTGGGGTGAGGGGTTCCTGTGTCTCCTCACTTGACTGCCACCTTGGGGTGGGGGTTCCTGTGCCCCCCACTTGACTGCCACCTTGGGGTGGGGGTTCCTGTGCCCCCCACTTGACTGCCACCTTGGGGTGGGGGTTCCTGTGCCCCACTTGAATGCCACCTTGGGGTGGGGGTTCCTGTGCCCCCCACTTCACTGCCACCTTGGGGTGGGGGGTTCCTGTGTCCTCCCACTTCACTGCCACCTTGGGGTGGGGGGTTCCTGTGTCCTCCCACTTCACTGCCACCTTGGGGTGGGGGGTTCCTGTGTCCCCCCACTTGACTGCCACCTGGCAGAGAACAGTTGGTAGCAACAGTGAGATCAGTAAGATGCAGCAGGGTGTTGGCAGATGCGTAGGTATACGTGTCAAAGCATGTGCGCTGCTGCACACCGATGCCACGGGGAACCTCATGAAGAAAACTGGGTTAGAAAATGTCCTAGCACACTCACCGTCCCCTGCACCTGCTGTACGGCCCTGCGGGGCAGACCACCATGGTGCTTAACCCGTAAGTCCCCAAGACAGGTTGGTGATTAGGTGGGGGGATGCCAGGGGCTAAGGTATGTATGAAGAAGAAAAAAACAGAAAGGCCCCCTTATGAGTTTGAGATGATAGACCCCACCTTCCTCTAACACCACTGACGGGGGAAGGTGGGGGGGAGATAGATCACAGTGGTGACGTAATTCTGGGAGCTGCTTTAGCACTGAGGGAGTGCTGTTTCTTCCATCCCATCGTACCAAGTGCTTTATTGACCACTAATATTTGCATCTTTATATAATTTAGTTTTTGTTGATTGGGATAGGAGACTTAAGAAATACATCCTGTTTTCTGCCGTGCCCTGGGGAAGAAGCATACAGATGCAAATGGACAGATACTGAACCAGGTTAAGCTGCTAGAGGATTAGTGAATGAGGAGAAAATTAGGCCAAGATGTCAGGGAAATTCCCCTACTCTTTTCGGGGTGTGCCATGGGATCTTTACGGTCCATCTGAACAACCACCAGAAACAGGCAGACTTGGCTTCGGTTTAACATCTCATTCAAAAGAAAAGCACCTCACCATAGCACCCTGTCCCCCAAACGCTATGCTTTAACCAAGGAGACAGTGCCCTCTGCAGAGCTACCAGCATCACTTCCTGCAACACCTGGTGTTCACTGAAGGTCTCCCATACTACTATTGACCAGGTCCAACCCTGCGTAGCTTGGGATCCAGCTCCAAGGTATGCAGGCCTCTGCAATGTCACCTCCTTTTACACCCTGCTGCAGTCATTCGTTTTGTCCAATGCATATGATAGACAGAAGATGCCGTGCAAACCCCAACCAGTAATAACCCCCTTCTCTTCCTCCTCCCCCCGCTCCCCAGAATGCCCAGCATGTTGCCTCCAGTGACCCTGGGCAGCTGTTCACGAGGCAGCAGCCGCTGGTCCATCAGGATTTCCTCAAAATTCCGTTAATACAGATCTCACTGACATTCCGCTTGAATCTCCAAGGAGATTTCCCATCGTTTAGCAGTAAATAACTATTTCCTGTGGAACCTGAATTGCTCAGTTTTCCCATATAACCAATGCATGTCTACAAACACCAAACCTTTCTGCAGACAACTCAGTTTTCCTGTGCAACACCCCCTCCCCACGGGTGGGGCTTACTAGACTTGCCTCCTGGTGTCCGGTCCTGCTAGCCCTGGGTCCCTGGTGCCCTGAGATGCTCCTGCCAGCCCTCTTGAGCCTGCTTGTCCTGAGGTATGGAAAAGCTATGTAAATAACGGAAGCTCTGCCATCTAGTGGCACAGCGCCATTCGCGCTGGGGAAGCTGCAGTGCTCCCACTGTTGCTGCCTATGCTGACTAAAAATCGGTCCTCTTAGTATGGTTCCACTCCTGGGATTCCAGAACATATGTGGGAGCTCAGACGCACCTCTTGGGAAACAAAGAGGAATGTGAATAAGTGTATAAATGCTTCTGGGTACACCGTTGCTTTAACAATGGTTCAGACTGCTCTGTGTATGCATTTCTGCCTGCCACAGGGGGACTTAACACTACGGTGCTAGCAACAGGCAGGTAAGGACTTTGTCAGAGCCTATTTCACAAGCGATAACAGTACACTGATGTAGCTATTGGTTCCATGAACAGTTATGTGTTAGAACTGCCTGGTTTGCTTACATGAAAGCCCTTAAGTGGGACTATGTGTACACTGTTTACACAGACACCATCTTTGTGACCCCTCACCCTGTACTATCCAATCAGTGACCGAGGAGCTCTAAGGATTGTAGCTATGGCTCCTGGGTAGGGGGTGTGAACAATATTCTTGGCGCCTTTAGTGACATCCAATGAGTCAACGAATAATCCTAATGCATATTAATTTCTGTGATGGACAGCAGAATTGTTCAAAATGAAGTGGCGTTTTCCCCTGGAGACATCTGGGGAGAAGACTGCTCATGGCAGATTGTAGCTGAGGCTCTCTGAGGAAAGAAGGGGGCAGCAGTGAGTGAGAGAGACGTTTTGGGGAAGTCCGACCAAGGCTTCCTCAGCCACCCGCTGGGAGACTTGCTGAAATCTTCCATTAACTGGGAGAGCCAGAATTATTCCAGTTTCCAGCTGAGACAAGATCATTTGGCATCCTGAAAAAAAGCCTTCAGTTGTTTTGGGGGCTGGGACTGAGTTTACAAAGCCTGAAGTGTGTTCTCATGGACTGAAGCCAGCATCAGGAGAAGCTCGCCGAGTTCCTGCTGTCTGGGGAGCCAGAAGGTATTAAGGATTGTAGACTGACAGTGTAGAAATCTTGCTGAGAGACTGTTTGCTCTATCAGCTTGGGCATACATCAGATCTGCCACCAAGGATCTGTGTCTGCTGTTCGCAGAGAGTGAGAGCCTGTGTGGACCCAAGTCCGGGTCCGGAAAAGGGATTTATGCCACTGAAGAGCTGTGTCTGCTGTTCAAAGAGAGTGGGCGCCTATGTAGAACCAAGCCCAGGTCCAAGAAGATATTTCATGCCAGTTTGTGATGGTCTGGGGAATCGGCCAGGTACTGTCAATGTTAGGCAGTAGCCATCGCTTGCCCCTGGGAATTAGATGCCTAGGTGCATGGGGTAGGTGTGTGGCCCTGGTCTCTGGGACTGGCCTTATCCAACATCCACAGAGTAGCGATCTAAAGGTGACAAACTGCAAGAGCATGCAACAACCAGAAGGTGACAATCTGCTAGACTTTGCCACAACCTATACAGCTGCCATTCTGTTTGCCCTGCCTGAGGCCACAGCTCAATAGCCTGCATCTGTTGACCCCGTCAGACCCTGTAAAACTGAACTACAGAACCGTGAGCAAACACAGGGCCTGCCCTGATCTGGGGAGAAATTGCAGTTAGTTAAACTTCCCTGGTTCTATTTCCAAGTGCACCAGTGCTGGCCAACCCCTGGTAATGTACAGGCCTGCATTGTCTGGGTACCTAGTTAAGACTTTTTTGGTGACACCAGTACCAGTGGGGAAGTGGGCTCATGCATAGTATTGCTGCTGGGGAGTGGGCACAGTATTGTTGTTTATGCAAGTTGCCAGCTTATCAATTGTTATCAACTGTTTTCTTCTTGCATTCCCAATTCCCTTTCCCCAATAATAAATTTGTTATCATTGTTACTGTTTAAAACTGTCTGTTAGCATATTTTGTATCATCTTTTTACCGCCTGCCCATCAGCCAGCCTCACCGACCTCTCCTTTGGGCAGCCAGTCCCCGTGCCCCAAGCACGATCCTCCATTCCTGCAATCCGCTGCCCCCTCATCCTGCCGTCCCACTGTATCCCTTCGACGGGGCCCCCCCCCCGCCTGTGGGGGGCTATCAGGAGGGGAGACTTTCCAGCTTCCACAGGCACCTTCTTCCAACTTTACTGGAGCGGCGAGAGGAGCAACAAGGGGGCTATCCCGGCTACCACAGCATCGGGAGGGTGGGGCTGCCGTCATCCAGTGGCAAGGCGACCATGCCACCACTGGACACATGCCACCACGTCCTGGCTGCCCATGCATGCAGTGTGTGGTCATCCACGTCGCATTGTGTGACGCCGGACTCGGCCACCAGGAGCCACCAAAGGGTGGTGCATCCCTGTCCCTCCCCCATGGGAGGTCCTTCCTGCTGGCCTCCGCTCCTGACACCCCAGGCTTGGGACGCAAACCCAGGTCGCCATCGTGCCAGGCGATCCCCTATCGCCTGGCGCTACAGAGTCAGCCAATGTTATCATATTATTAACGAAAATCATTAATAGCATACAATATAGAGAACTGCACTGGTATATGGTATTCTATGTGTGGGGTGACTGGAAAGGGAGCTGGATAGGTACAGCATCCCAGGGGGTTGTACTCTACAAAAAACTGGCCCACTATATTTTACTCTTGGTGCGGGCACCATGCTATTTATTTTCTATCTGGGAAAGAACCCCCTGTTATCATCAAAACAGAGTCCAGGCCCCTTAACCTGTTTGGAGCCCAACAGGCAGGGGTAAGTAGCCCATTGTTACACGGCGCCCGGGTTACACCTGTAAAATACAAACAATCCTGTAGATGTGGCAGGCGGGCACTCCATTAATTTGCTTTTTGGTGAAAGTCAAATACATTTTATGGGCCCAAATCTGGAAGACATTGCAGTGTTCTGAAAGGCAGTACAAATTTTCAGGATGCCCAGTTTCCTTAAGGAAGATGTCAGTCTATACAGGATGGCTATTTTCTAGCAACAAGTTTCAAAACAAAAATGGAATAAGTCAAAATGCAACCTATCCAGTGACAATCTCACTAATTTTATAAATTTTTCTGATGGCCACTTAATTCCCTAATGTTTTGGAGAAACCCATTTAATCTAGGTAGTTGTCCCTGAAATGATAACTAGGCATTTTTTTTTTTTCTTAGCTATTTCTCCCCCTACCTGGCCCCGGCTGGCTCTTCATCCGGTCGCCATCCTGTCATTCCACTCCTTCAGGCCTTCACCCCCTGCAACTCCCATGGCTTAACCCCTGTGGCAGGGCAGCGGGGAGTCCCCCTTACTCACCCACCCTAGTCCGGATCCAGTTTGGGGGCGTTACCTTGGGAGCAGAGCGCAGGGACGGCCATCAAGCCGCAGTGACCAGCCACCAGGGTCTCCTTTCATTTTTCTGCTTACACCCTTTGCAGGAGCATGGCGTGCCATGACGTCTGCGGTGGGCCCGTGGACACACCCATGCACGGCCCTGCCAAGCATCTGCCATGCACCTGCCCCATGTTCTTGCTGCGGCACATCGTCGAGCCCCAGCCTCCGCTAGGGGTCAGGCATGCACCAACCACTTGTCACCCCCCTCCCTGGAGATGGAGAGCAGTCTAACAGACGCTCGATTCATCTCCTCCCTGCCAACCCCAAGTGGCCTGCGTTCGTTCCCAAACGCAAGTCGCTGGCGTGGCACAAGGTGTGGCGTCCAGCGCCTCAGCACTCACCCCCACCAGGCCAAAATAACTATATATTTTGAGTGGAAACATCAGTAAATTTGCATCAATGGGTTTCATCAGATGCGGATCATGTAGTTATATGGGGGAAAAGACAGCCCTATAGTTCATGGAATCTTAATTTATAAATATTCAAGTATGTCTCGGCTGGGAATCGATCCCTTGCTACAGCATCCGGTGCAGTTGCTGCAATGAGCTAACTGAATATCTCTCATGAACTGCAAGGGAACTAAAAATGTCTAGTTATTTCAGGGAAAACAACTCGTGAGTAAGCAGATTTCTGCGAAACAGGGAATCAAGTGGCCATCAGAAAAACAAACAAAATTAATGCGATTTTCACGAGATTATGCTTCAGCTTTTTACATTTTCTTTGGTGTTTTGGAAGTCAAAATACTTCCCAGGTTGAAATGGAAATAGAGTACAATGGGTATTTCTCCTTGGTGTACAATAACAACAATACCGGGGAGGCCAGCCTAATCAGGAGGGAAACACCACCAGTACCTGAGATTCCAATTTACAGCAGACCTGTCGCACTGAAATTGAAACAGCTAGATAAGGCCGAATCTGCAGGATCAGATACCCAACATACGTGGCTGCTAAAAGAAACAGCTCACAAACTCAGTCATCTACTGTCTGTAATCTTTAATGAATCGCAGGCCGCAGGAGCTGTATCAGCGGACTGGAAAAAACTGAAAATAGTACTGATCCATAACAAGAGGCAAGTGATTAGACACTAAAAACTACCAACTTGTGAGTCTGACGTCAGCAGTTGAAAATCCTAGAAACTCACATCGAAGTTTCAGTAGAAAACTATTTGGCCATATAATTAAAATGGGGTATAAAAAAAACTGACCAAATCGAACAACTTCACTGGTTAAAGCACAGCAGCACCTGACCACTGATTATTTATCTAGAAACTGCACAGTTTGCAACTAACCTGCCCTAATCTACCAGGCAAACAACAGGAAGTTGCCCAGGCAGAAACGACGTCAACCAGGCAAAGCCCGTCGACAAGCACAGCAAGTGGTGAACACAGAATAGAAACGACAAACCACATACTCTGATAGCTAACAGAGACCAGGGCAAGCAGCAAGGCAAAGCCAGGTGACAACCAGAGCAGATGGCAATGTTAAGCACGTCGACGAAGATGCGTAACAGCTACTGTGCAAAACAGAGGACTGCACTTAGAGCAGGAGTGTCCATGATGTAAAGCCCAGTGGCAACCAGAACAGATGACGATGCTAGGAGTGGCAATACTGAACAGACACGGGCTCTGAGCGTGATACAGAAAACTTATCTGACAGCCAAGAACGTCGACAAGGCAAAGCCAAGTGATTAACAACTCACACGGTGATGGGCACTGTTGATGCTGCACAGAAGGCTGTACACAAAGCAAGAAGGTTGACCAGGCAAAGACAAGTGAGGTACCAGCAGAGACGGTGACGCCATAAACTGCGACATGGAGGCAAACAGTAAGAATGTCGACAAGGCAAAGCCAGGGGACAGTGCTGAAGGGAGCCACAGGCCTCACGGAAACAGAGGCACAGGCTGAAAAAAAAAAAAACATAACTGACCTTGGTATCCTGAAGGATGGTTAGAACAGCAACACAGGCCAACAGAACAGCCTGAACTCACCTTTTTCATCAAAGCAGTGGAATCCACAGGGAAGGAACCAAAAAAACATCAACAGAGGCACCAGGGGCAGGACGAGTAGGCTAACACTGAGGGTCCTAAAGATGGGAGACCAATAATAACCACGAACGGAAGACCAATGACCATGGACGGGAGACTTAACAGATGTGGTAGAGTAGGTGCCAGAAAAAGAGCAGGTGGCAATGTCAAAGCAGCAGCAGACAGTAATGTCCCACGGTCCCCATGTATCCTAAAGAAGGGAATAGGAAACACAGGCCCCAAGAATGCACTGAAGTCAAATGCTGACAACGGAAAATAAAATGAAAACTCAGCAACAAAGCTGCAGGAATCCAGGATCCGAGGAGTGTTCCTTCAGTTCAACATAGTTGCTGTTGGAAAAGAAAGAACTGAGGCATATGATGCTGCCACGCTATACAGGTGCCAACGATACAAGTAATCGTGGGTGGCCTCAGCTAGGCAAAAGTTTGCAAGCGGTCCTAATGCCAATGGCATCTAAATTCTACAAGTGTGGCTCAACTGAGAGATATAATCAAAGAAGATCTGCCTGATGTCAGATATAGGCGATGGCCGGGAAGAGGGTCCACAAAGTTTTATACAAAAAAAATATATATATACACACACATTTGACTTCCATGCCTGCAAAATTGGATGTTGTCTAATTTTTTTTTTCCCCTTTAGAAGTCAACTGCTTCCTCACCCTTTTTCTTTTTTATTTTGAAAGTAAAATTATTTCAAAATGGAGCTAACTGAAGTCTCGCCAGAAGCCTGACCTCATTTCTTTGTCCATAAGATGTTAAGATTTACAGTCCCACCACCCGCCAACCTTGTAGTCACACACCAAGCAGCACACGTCTCACAGTAGTTGTCAATGGGAGCTGGGTTCCGCTACATAGACCCCCTGTGGGGCGCTACGGTGCTTGCTCTGCTACCTAAGCCTGCTGTATGTGTATGCGGCTGACTGCTCCTGCAGAGAGAAAAAAAAAAAAAAACGGGGAAGAAAACCCCACTTCCATTGGGATAACAGTTGATGATGCTCTCGGACATCATAACATGACCCCCCCCAATTGGGAGGATCGATGGCGTTAGTGGTGGATGGGGCTAGGAGAGTCGCCATGGAGCACAGCCCCCAGACCCGAAGATGTCCAAATGATAGCAGAGGAGAAAAAGAAAAAAAGAGTTCAGCCAGTCCATGGGAGCAGCAATAGAGCTACCCATTCACTATGCCAGAGACTCAAAATCTCAGGACATCAAGGGACGGTTGTAGGAAGGAGGACTGAGCAGCCCAAAGGATGGATGCTCTACACTTGCAGTGAGGGTGGGTTGCTAGTTTTGTTACAGTGCTGTCACCAAGGGGACAATGGGTGGTGCGAAAGGGAGGCTGTCAGCTGGGTATGTGGAGGATGCACCACCATGCATATTTCTCCTGGTAACCCTAGGACGTCAATGATCTGCAGAGACAAAATGGCTGAAAAACAGTCCCAGCATCCTAGGCAAAGCACCCTAGTACTGTGTATCAGTGTCACATATCTGTATTCCATATGTCCGTCTAACTGCTGCCACCTAACGAGGTTGAAGAATTTTGGAGATACATCGCCTCTGACCCTGCTTGGGGGGTCACATCAATGTGGGGGCCAGTGGTGGATGGTGAAGTTCAGCTGAGTTAGCCTATCCTTTGGGAGTCCAGAGAGGTGCCAGAGATGGAAATGGGCACAAAAAGACTAGGTTATAAATAAAAAAAAAAAAAAAATTCTCCACTCTGCTACTTGAGGGTGTACTAATTCTTTAACAGAGGCACATGGGTAGCTCAAAAACCAAAGCATGTTTGTTGAAGCACGTCATGTCTGCCCTCCCCCTTTTAGTTCCTTTCAGGGGGCACCTGGTGCATTTCTACAGCTTTCTGGCAAGTGTCACTACTTCCAAAGTTCATGAGCTACTGTGGCAATGAGCTGAAATGTTTACTTTCTTCAGCAGCTTGGGAGCTTTGAAAATGTCAAAACCTTACGGAACACTGCTTAGAGAGACGAAAGGCGGACTAGGGCCAGTGTGGCAAAGTCAGCAGCATGCTCTCACCTCTCGACCAGAAGGTCACATGTTCAAGGCCCACGCCAGCTGTTGCTCTCATACCCAGTGCGGACACTACAGTACAGTACAGGAATGGGGGACAGTGCAGTGTTACAGCTACCATTCTGAGAGCTGAAATCATGGCCCTTTTTCATTTCATCAAGGTTTTTCTCTGCCAGTTCTCAGAACCAGCCCGCTGTCCGTCCTCAGCCCTGTCACCCACCTTCCCGTACTCTCTCTCCCCCGCAAGTCCTCCATGTATTATCCCCCACCCACGCCATCCTACTTGATTGGGTGCCTTCTGCCGATTTGCTTGCCAGGTCTGCAGATCATGCAATGATGCATCGCACATGCATGCGGAGGCACATACGTGCATATCGGTGTCCAATGGCAGGACCCCCGAGTTAAAGCTTCTACCAGATGGCAGGCAACTAGTGGAGTGACTTCCCCCTCCCTGGGAGAGGACAGCAGTCTGTAGGACCCTCTATCCTCTCTAACTCCTGGTCAACCCCCTTAAATCATTTTGTGGGCAGGTAGCCAGTTGGCCACCTACTTTCAAAGTCTGGAATGCAAATCATTGTTTTTTTTTAATCTGATTACCTGACTTTTCTCACCCTGCAAATAGCTCACCTATGCTAACAATACCGTAATGGTTGGTGTTCCAGAGAAAGTGACTGCCATACCGTAATATTCAAAATACTAGTAGTCACCATTATCCTACATACATGTATAGATGATGACAGCAATTAAAGCCTCGTTCATCTACCAGACTGCCCATTTTGTACCTAACTCTGTGTCTGACCTATTGTTGGATATGAGTTACTGGACCTCTTGTCCTTCCCATGTTCCAATTATCCCACCACCCCAGCTGTTCATCCCCTTTGATTTTACTACCTCCCCCCCCCCCCACCGTGCCTATCCCAACCATGTTTAAAACCAATCACTGATTGGCTTCTACCACCGACTTTGGTAAACTATTCCAGGAATCCACCACCCTTTCCGTGAAAAAATACTTCCTAACATGGAGTTCGAATCGCCCTTCCCACACTCAGTCTAACCTTCTACCATGTCCTCTGGTTGCGGAGTTACCATTCCTGGTGAATACTTTCCTGCAGTCTACCTGTTGGTACCCCTCCTCAAGAACTTGTATAGTAGGCCTCAATCACATCCCCTCCCCCTCTCTTTTTTTCCAAGGAGATTTTTATGCCCCTTAGTAGCCAACCTCCCCATCAGCTCCGGACCTCCCAGCCCTGTCTATCACTTCTCTAGGGCATAACCTACTCTAGTTGTCCCCTCAAAAATTTACCCTTGAGGTGGGGCCGGTCAGGGCTGACCAGGTGCCAAGACACAGAGCGAAATCCTGCTCACTGAAGATTTTATGTTAATTGCTTTTTTTTTTTTTAACCTCCTCCCTTCCCTGGGCTACCTGTTGTGCAATGACAATTGCATATGTATGAGTAGGGATGCACCCATTTGGTGTCTGACGGCAGGCCTTCCCTCTGAATGTCACTCAGTCCTCCGCTTGGTGGTTGATGAAGAACTGTGTGACCTGACCTCCCTTCCAGACAGAGGACAGAAGTCTGTGAGACTCTCTATCCTCCCCCCCCCAACCTCATGTGACCCGAGCCTGCTCCTGAACCTTTGACACTGGAATGGTGGGCGGCAGCACTACCTCCATGCCACCAGGCTAGCCCCCCCCACCTTTCTTCTGGCCTTTAGAGAGTACATTTAGGGTCTCCGGTCTCCCTCACAGATCTTCCACTACTGCACTGTGTAAGTTTCTTAGCCCTCCTCTGGACCCTCTCCAAGTGGTCCCTATTCTTCTCAAGGCGGGGACTCCAGAACTGGGCACAGTACTCCAGCTGTGTCTCACCATGGCCTGTACAAGGACAGCAGCACCTCCTTTCCTCTGCTTGTGAATGCTCCTGTTACAGCCCAGCATTCTACTCGCCCTCTCATACAACCTGTAGCACTGGTCTAAAGACTTAAGGCTCTCAACCATAAGGACTTCAAGTCCCTTAGTACTTTCAGTCACCTTCACTCCCCCGTTAAATATGCAGTTCTAGCATGTTTCCTATCAGTGGGCCCTATTCAAACAAGCATTTGTCAATGCTGAATGTTTGGTTGCTGGCATTGGCAGTGGCAGTGTAGAAGTTACAGAGCTGCATAATAGGAATGGCAGTGAAGTATTGATCTGAAGCCAACCTCACCATCACCCTGCAGAGAGTGACAGGCATTGGGGTGTGCCTTTGGGTTGTCAGGCATAAAGGCCACGCCATTTCACCACAACCCACCCTGCAGACACTGACAAGCGTCACAGTGTGCCTTGGGGTCTTTGGCCCTTATGTGCACCTCATTCCATCAGGAAATACGGTGAGATGGGTGCGGTATAGGAGAATGGGGTGAACTTTGGGGCCAAAGAGGCCAAGGCATACCTCGATGCCTCTCACTGGCTGCAGGGTGTGGAATGGTATGAGCATTGCAGGCAAGAATCCCAAGTCACATCCCTGATGCCTGTCATTCTCTACAGGGTTGGGTGTTAAGGTTGGAAACCATAATACCTCAGGCATTCATTGGTATTTTCACTCCAAATTTTCAACATGTTTGTTAGCCGAAAGCTGCTTATGCACAGGGACTACGGCATTTAGCACCACAGTGCAAACACATTCCGAACAGGATGTAAAAAATGACAGCTGTACTGTTCATGGGGAGGTGTAAAAAATGGCAAAGTTGCAAATCTGTAGCAAAAATATTAAAAAGACTGGTGAAATCACGAGCGTGCATAGAAACTGTGCAACGCACACCAGTAATGTAATTAGTTTGGGGATTTTTTTACAGCAGACTGTCAACAGAGGCATTTTGGGACCTCCTATCATGAACAGTGTCACTGTGATTTTCTTTATCTGTCCCGAACAATGATTTCCCACAGTGACCATGCATCCCTGCGCTGAAAGTGTGAAAACACATTTCGGCCATGTTGTGAAAAATGACAGGTGTACTGTTCATAAGGAAGTGTGGAAAAATGCCACTGGTGAAAATCTGGACTGAAAATATTACAAAGTCATGAACTTACGAGGGTGGGTGGAAACTGCGCAATGCTCACTCGTAACACAGTCATTGTATGGACTTTTGTCATCAAATTTTCAACATAGCTGCTCATGAACAGTGTAACTGTGATTTTCTTAATCTGTCCAAAACATTGCTTTCGCACACTGACTTCACCATTATGCGCTACATATGCGAAAACACATTTTGGGCAACATGTGAAAAATGGCAGCTGTACTGTTCATAAGGAAGTGTTATAAAATGGCAATGCTGAAAATCTGGAGTGAAAATATTGAAAATTCGCAAACTTGCGAGTGTGCATAGGAACCGCGCAACGCACGCTCGTAAAACAGTAATTTTTAGGAATGTTTTCGGCAAATTTTCAACATAGCCCTTTTAAGACCTCTGCTCATGAACAGTGTCAATATGATTTTCTTAATGTGTCCCATACATTGATTTCGCACACCGACTGCGCCATTGTGCGCCACATGGGCAGAAACATGTTTTGGGCAAGATGTGACAAATGACAGCTATACTGCTCATAAAGGAAGTGTAATAAAATGGCAATGTTGAAAATCTGGAGTGAAAATATTGAAAATTCGCGAACTTACGAGCCTACGTAGGAACTGCGCAACGCACGCTCGTAAAAGTCATTTTTTTGAATTTTTCTACCAAATTCTCAAAATAGGCTTCTTGAGAGCCCACCTTATGAACGCTGGCAGTGTCGTTTCGTTAATCGGGCCCGAAAGATGATTTCACGCAGTGACTGCAAAATCACCCTTCGGGCCCGAATAACGCCATGACAGTGACTTCATTCATGAGAAGGGGTCCCAAAAACCCCATGTTGAAATTTTGGTGCAAAAATTCCAGAAAATGCCTGAGATATGCAACAAAGTTGAAAAAACTCTATCTATCCCATTATACAGCTTACCGGCATTTCCTCAGTTCGCGGTCGGCTTTGAAGAGTGCAGGCGTGTTCCTGGTCCACAGTCGTCGCGCCCAGGTCAGAGGTAAGTATAGGGTGGAGTGCGGGTTGTGGGGGAGCAGGAGAAAGCGCAGAGGACAGTTTTAATTTTCAGGTGTTTTGTTTTTAAAATGACGATGGGACGTTTGCCACGCTGGGGTGGGCTCCAGCGTGGTATAAGAGCCGGCTGGTTAGAGGCGTGGAGCCAGTGGGGATTGGGCACCCCGTTGCAGCCATAGCATCAGTTGCCACGCTGGGTGGGCTCCCAGCGTGGCACCCTGCTACTCTGGGGGAGACAGTGGAGCAGGCGAGTTGGGGCACCCCGTCAGCTATCGATGACTTGCCACACTGGGGTGGGCACCCACCGTGGCATGTGGAAGGCTTTGGAGGGCGTGGCACAGCCGGCCAGGGTTGGGCACCCCGTTGGCTATACAGTGTGTCGTGGGGGGCGCCGCGGTATGTATGCGTGTGTGTAGAGGCTGCGCGCGAGCAGGCGATATCGACCACTGCACACTGAAGCCGCAGTCTCCCTTTCAACTGTATCGCCACTGCATTTTGGAGCGGCCACACAGCTCCAGCATGCATTGGAGGACTGGGGCCACGTCTGCCAACACACTGATTGAATTGGAAGAGGGGGTGACACACCTCCGAAAATTCAGATGATGGCACTACGTTTCTTGCACATGCGTGCAAGCAAACATAAAAATGGTTCATGCAATTCTGTGCCTATGGCACAAATCCTTTGTGAATAGGGCCAAATATGCATAATCAGTACTCCAGAAAATGTGAATACAGACCTATTTTACTCACCAATTTTAAGAAATACTGTACTCCTTAAAAAACGTTTTGTTGAGTACCAATACTCATACCAACCCTTGCAAATGCCCCATAGACACTTCAAAAGGAGCAGTTTTTCCAAGTTTAAAGCACATTTACTCATCAAAATTATATTTTACTCACCTAATGTCAAACATGGGCAGTACATTCCTCTTAAATGCCACTGTTATCTGGAGCACTGTGCATAACCTTACATTTCTTGGCACTGAATTTAAACTGCCACACTTTAGACCACTTCTCCAGCCTTTCAAGATCCCTTTTCACATTCTTTAATCCCTCCTCTGTGTCCATCCTCCCACAGATCTAGGTATAATGGGGAAAGAGACACACCTTGCTCTCTATGCCCTCTTCTATGTAACATATGAAGATGCTGAACAACGCCAGCCCCAGGACCGATCCCTGTGACAAACCACTGGTAATCAACTGAACCCTGAGAATTCCCTGTTGATCACCACCCACTGAATCCTGCCCCCAGTGAGTTTTCTAGCCATCTGGTGAGTTAGTTCCTCAACCCCAGCTCTTCCAGTTTTTTAAGCAGCCTTCTCTGCAGTACAGAACGGAAGGCCTTGCTGAAATTCAAGTACAGCACATCAACTGTTTAGTTCCCATTCACTGCAACTGAAACCATAACAAAAAAAATCAATTAGGTTAGTCTGTAAGTCCAGTGCCACCTATCTATGATGTGTTCCGGTTCCAGTTAACTCCAGCATAGGCTCCTGTGCACTGCGCATCCCACCCCAATCTCCCAGGTCACAGTCCACTGTGCCATCCAGAGGTGTCATCTGCCTGGACAGAGCATTTAATGATCGTCCCCCTTCCACCCATCCTTCTTGGTTGTCCTGGTGGAAGCTAAAAATTTTACAGCACTATTCAAAAATAGTAGAAGAGCTGGTCCGTTAACCAATGGCAGCACCATTACCCATAACTGTTGGCAACCCAGGGACAGGAATAAACCAGATTCATTGGAACACCGTCAGGGAGAGGATATAGAACCCCAAAGGATGCTCCCCTCTTCTAGGGGAGAATGGGTTGTTTCCTGCTGCCATACGGCTAACTGGGTGATCACAGATGCAGCAGGCAGACCATACATGCTTGGGTAGGGAGCGTGCGTGGACACTGGCGTGTGCACACGACATCGCCCAACAATGTCACAAACACAAGCACTCAGTGGAGACAGTAAAGGAGGAAAACAAGTGGCCAGTTGGCAGATAAAACCACCATAGCCATCATGAGCACTGCTCCGCTGTCATTCTTACCCGGCTCCTCTGGTCCTATAACAGCTGGCCAGGAATGTAGCAGACTACACCCACCAAGGTGTTCACAGGCAGGGCCCCACCCAACAGGGTTACTGGAGGGGGTGACAGAGCTGTGGTTAATGGAACTCAACAGGATGGCAGGGAAGGGACCTGGTGGCTAGGCAGAGGTTCTTTTTTATTTATCTATTGTTCTGGAGTAATACCTTTTAGCTAGAAGCTCGTTTACAAAGGTTCCACGTTATAACAAACTACATTTACATAACAGGCAATTAGAATACAGAATAGAGTACACGGTAATATACACAACAGAATACAAATGTGGAGTACATAGAAGATTACACAATATATTAAACATTCAGGTAGATACAATTTCAGTAAGCAAATTGAGGATGTACCCCCATGCATGCAACAAAAACAGGTCCTACTGCAGCCTTCCACAGCTTTTGAGGATTTTTTTTTATTTATTTACTGTACTTTTTGTCAGCTCACCAGCGTCAATAATTTCAGACCGGTCACGGTCCATGCCGTCCTCCACTCCCATATGAGCCGCTACTCCCTGAACCCCCTTGGCTTGCCCCTCAGGGTGGGGCCACGGCACTGGCCAAAGTGCTGTGGACTTTGGTCAGGTCAGGGAGTCGGCCTGGGAGTGAATGAAGGAGCGGCCAGGGGGTGTCATGAGGATGCTGGCAGCAGAGTTTTTTCCCCATTCTTCTTGGGGGCTGACGGCGTCCGTGTCGCCCACCCTAGAGGCGATCCAGATGCCGACTGCTTGTGTTCCACCCTGCCCCTGCCAGCGGTCCCTCGAGCACCGGATGTTCTCCCCACCCTCCCCAGGAGAAGGAGAGCAGTCCTAGGATGCTCCATCCTCTCCCCCCAACCAGCCCTCTGACGACCTAGGTCCGTTCCCGAACCCGGGTCGCCAGTGTCGAAAGAGGAAATCCAACTGCTGTGCTGATGGGCCGGCGAGCTTTTGAGGATTTTGAGAAGCATTAAAAGCAGACTCAATCTGCTACAAACACTCACTGCAGTACCAGTACCCAACTTCCTGCTTTGTAAAGCATTTTGAGGTACAGTGGTTCCTGTATTTGAAAAGCATACCAACTGACACGAAAAGGGCTGTGTGTTTACACAACACTGTATGCGAGACATAAGGTGGTATATTAGAAACAGCATACTAAAGCTTTGTCTAGTGTGATCAGGTTTCCAACATAGCTCCTGTGAGCACGGTGGAAAGCAAAGCAATGTACGAGCAAGAACCACACTGGTGACCACTCACGCAGGCTAGTGGACGGGGAGCATCAATGTGGGAAGACTGGGCAATTTACAACTCAGAAATGTGTTGGTGCAGTCACCCTACTGTGCCACATTAGTACATTGAATGCTAATGTCCCTATTCAATATGCGCGGCACCAACACCTCCTTACCATATCAATAACATATTATTACGTGTCAGTCTACATGAAATTAACAAGGCACATTTCTCCACACAATTCATGGAGGCTGTGGGCTGCAGAGTACAACAAAGCAACCCAGCTCCTCATGCGAGAAGGGAGAGATGTGAGGATGTGCATAGGCCAACCCTGCAGTTGCTGGGGCCCCTGCTCATTGGGGAAGCACAGCCAGTTTACCATATTAGTGTTTACATTTTTTTTTTTTTTTTTTCAATCTTATCTTTTAAAATAGCAATAATAGCTGCGCTGCGCTTCTGATTTGACATCATGATATTACGAAATGTTTCAACAAGCTAGGACCCACCCAATAAAGAGAAAGACTGGGAGCGATGGATGAGACGGGAAGAGCAGCCCCAGGAAGTTACCACAGCTATCCCCCCTTCCCCCCAAATAGGAATATACCACTGGGTGTACTGAAACTAAAATAAAATGTTATACATAAGGACTACAGTCAAACACATGGAGTGAAGGGGGCTGAGCAGCGGGGCCCCATGACTTCACTAATCTTGCAGGGGCCCCCAAAACCATACAGCTGGCCCTGAGGATGTCTACACCTTCTGCTGCTCTGAAATAATTGTGCTGCAGGTTTTAGAGAGGTCAGCAGGACATATGTAATGTGCCCCTTCAAGGTCACCCTGCAACAGTATAGCGTTATGCTGAGGTCCACTATCCACCCTCCATCAACAATACTGCCGAGAGCTTCATAGCAACTGTTCGTCCATCCCCATGGCTTATCACAACTGGCTTATAAAGGGCCCTAGTACAGTGTTTGATATGGTCCATGCTATTTGTGTACTGCTGCAAAGGCTTCTCCCAAGTGTTAAACATCGCTGCACAGACAGACACATAGCGCAGTCACCAGGCTTCCAGTATCCAATTGTGCCACGTCTGCATGCACTCGAGCTTTGCCTTTGCACTGATGTTCAAACTGCTTTCTAACGTGCAAACTACAGCTCCCAATATTGGGAACAGCACAAAATCTACCTCCTTCTGAATGCTAACATACCTGTTTGGGTCACCCAAGCACTTCGAATACCCTATCCAATGTGTTTTAATATAAAGGTGCTTTACACAACTAATTTCTAGTCTTTCTGACTACACATATTTTCTGACGTGCTAGTGCTCAGTGTCTCATTACAATACTGAATGTAAAGGGGAGTGGCAAAGAATGACAAGTCAGCAAAGAGTCAACAATTAAGGATTTCATTCCTTATATGTGAACTGCACTTTAATGCTCCAGACAGATTTTTGTTTAATCCTATTCAGTCTGGTCCAGCTCTAAATGTAATGCAAAGGAATATGTAGATTTATATACCCAATGCTCCTTTCTCGGTTGGAGACACCAGCTCCATGTTATTTGCATCCCTGCTGCCATAAAACCCACTGGTGTCAGTGATGGAGGAAGACAAGAACCCCCCCAACAACTGACAGATCACATAAAACAGGAAAGCAATTCACGGGGAATAGCACTGCGGAAAATGAGTTTGTGTGTGTGTGTTGGGGGTGGAAGAATGTCACTGGGGGTGGAAGGATGTCACTGATAGCCTAGCAGGAAGACATCACAGCGCTAACAAAGCATTCTAGCTCTGTGAATAGTGCTGTCTCCCTGACAGACAGCGTTTTAGCTTAGTCTTAGCTGCATCTGAAATAAGGGGTGGGCCATCAACCCAATTTAATTCTAATACACTGCCACTAAACACCATCAAATAGCATTCTCCTGCTCTCTCCCCCATGCACCTGTGTCTTTAATGAATGTGTGTGATGTCATGCTGGTGAGTCACAGGCCACTCCCCGCTCTCCACCTCTTGGCATATTCTGACAGTGACTGCATGGAAAGCAAGGTTCTGTCGCCAAACTCCGGTCACACACGGATCCATGTTCTGCAAGAATGCCAAGCAGCCGAGGACTTTACTTACCACCTTGCCCGTTCACGAGTGCCGCATAGGGCTCAGCATTGGACAGCAGGGCCAAAAACACACTGATTTTTTTTTTTATATGAATAACATTACATAACAGAATTATCCAACAGAATCTATTCACAACTGTATTGAAAAATATGTGTCATTCGTTTGTTTCTATTTTTGAAATTCTGTTTTTCCCCCCATTATTATTTCACTGCAATCCACAAAGCCTTTCCCTGACAACATCAAACTGGCTAGGCTGCATGCAGTGAAAGAACAGGAAACCCACAAATGAAATATCATTCAAATGTTACTTTTTTTAAAAAGTATGCTGTTTTTCCATGGTTTTCTCTCCGGCTCCCTTGGTTCCTCACCCTCATGTGCAGGGCTGCCACAGCTGTCTTCACAGCTAATGCTGCGATGCAGCTGGCCGACTTGGTGCACGGATGTTGTCTGGCCCGTGCCCTCTCTCCTCAAGAGTTTAATGCCTTACCTCCATTACATGCAAGACTCACAGCCTTCTCCAGTGTGGGATTCCAAGGCATGCTCGTGAACCCTGATCTCCCAGGCTGCAGTACTGCCATGCCACTGAACCCCCAAAATTGTATATTTAAAGGCGCAAGCATCTGCTGTACTGTTATAAATAATATAAGTCATTAAGTGCAGGGTACGGAGTCCAGCATTCACTACGGGTCCCTACCCCGCCAGCAATGGGCTGCTACTGTAAACAGAATGTCAGGAGCACTTCCTGCTATGAGAAGCAGTATTCAGCATGAGCAGTTTTACAAGGGTTTTTAAATTACATTTTAAAATGGGTGAGAGAAACAAAGACCTGCGATTGGTCAGATGTGATCGCATGACCACGAGTTATTCCACCACAACAGCATAACCTCCACAACAGCAGATGTCAGAAATACATGGTAGGTAAAAGGTAGGTAACATTTTTATTCATAAAATAATGAATATGGATAACTCCACTGAGTGAAAGCTCATTTACAGTGAGGAACAAAGTGCCAGCTATCACACATTAATCGCATAAAATACATTAAACACAACATATCATGCTAACACTAAAAAATAAATGCCATTTACAATTACATTTTCAAACATCCTCATACAGGTTATACAGTCAATACAAATAACATTTACATAATATGACCAAAGTGCAGGTTGTCAGGATTTTAGATGTCTTAATATAGAACACTATTCCTTCTCATGATGTGAAATGAAAACCATTTCTTTACTTATCAGATAAACCAAGTCCCTTCTATATTTACATGGTTAATGTACCAATCTTTTATTAAATTTATCTGAATATCTCTGTTCAAAGGTCTTAACTTCCCAGGTGAATTATTCCACATTTGGGGTCCTATGTTTGTAAAGTGATTTTTTTGCCCATACCATTCTTCTTTTTGGTACCACACATTCCAGACTATTCGCAGAACGCAATCTCCTTATAGGTGTTTTTAACCCAATACTCTCAACAACTTACTCCGGTACTTCCCCAAAATGCATTTTGACATATATGCAATTGTACCTAGGACTCTCCTTTGAGACAGAGAAAGCCAGTCTAATTCCCTATACATTTCTAATCTGTGTGTCATCTTTGGAGCACCTAATATATATATATCTTGTCAGTTTACCCAGCACTTAATGAGTTATATCATTTATAACAGTACATAAGGTTCAGAAATCTCACTGCTCAGTTTTTACAGCAGAATTCAGTGGAACCCTTTCTAATCACAATGCTACATTCCAGGGTGTGCACCACTGTTCGATAACAGCACTTCTCAAGTGTACAAGACACTTGGGCCTCACTCCCAGAGGCATGCCATTATTCCAACAATAACGCATACTCTGTCATGCCTTATTGCTTAAATAATACAATTTTGCATTATTTTAATTTAAAAAACACAGTCTGGAGATTTATAATAGCAGTGAGGCCCTCTGTATTGGACTGTGTAACTTTTGGGTGCATCACGGCCCACCCACCCCAGGCGTTATCTCTCATATAAAGCACACTACGGTGAACCTTACTGCCTAACTATTCGTCTATTATAATTATTTATTTTAAATTACTCCAACCAGGATAACCCAATCAGATGCAGCATCTCATTTTCATGGGGGTCCCAGGAAGGACAGCAGCAGTCGACAGGTGGCATCACATGGTAATAACAAGAAAAAATGTGTCTTGGTAAACAAACACTAACCAATGCCATCGAAAACGAAAATACTGCACAGGAAAACATCCGCAATTCACAGCAGCGCACAGCATGGAAAAAACAAAGGCAAGCCACGGCACACCACAAAAGCCAGAGCTCTGAAGCACACAAAGCAGACAGTCACAGAAGAATCACAAATACCGCACACTGAACCGCAAGGTGCAAACAGCACACCACAACACAACTGGATGCTCTCCTGGCAGAACAGACTCCATATGGAGAAACGCCCCAACACAAACCACTAATCCAGAGACACACAGGTGCAGGAACCCAGCAACTGACAACCTACCTCAAGTACTCACAGGAGAGAAAACGAACTCAGACAACACCTGCAGAACAGGTAACCAAAGAATAAGACATCGTGGGCTAGAACACCACAAAAGAAGACACACCTTCTCTACTACATAATAGGGGGGGCTCCGCCCACTGCATCCCCCCAAAACAAATATAACCAACTCCACTCTGCACAGCATAGGAAGAAAGGGCAATCTCGCAAGACAGCCATATTACCACTACGGCGTTGTAACATATGGCATTTTCTGTGTAGCTATTCTTCCCGCGCTGTCATTCCATTGACATACTGACCGGCAACCTCAACAGGTTAACATAGTCCAGCAAGAACAGTTACATGCAGGTTAAAAATACAAAACAAATAACACATTGTAATGGTAAATACATCCAACTGATATACGTGACTAGGGAATACATTTTCTTAAAGCAGCAATGCAGTGGAAAATGTTTAAGTTACAATTCATAAAATGATTAGCATACCTGTCAAATCTATTTGTCTAGGCATGAGTTATTTTTTTATTTTTATTTTTTCAATCCTAAGCCTTGCCAGGTCTATAATACTGTTTCTAAGCTAAATGTGGCAGCCATCCTTGTTTTCTTTGGAGAAAAAATTGCAAACACATAAAATACTTCAAATGTTGGTGAAACTAGAAAACGTTACCACCAAATAAAACTGGAAGATGCCTGGAATCTTTTACAGTGAAAAGAAAAAAAAAAAAGAGTCAGGTCACATTTTTGGCCCAGTTTTGTTGCGCTGCTGCTTCTCAACGTCTTTCCCAGGGTTCACATTTTTTTCTCAACCTAAGCCCACATTACAAAAGCAGAATGAGGATTTTATAAGCACATGTCCCTTTTCCATATAGATGTTTATCTTCATGGTCAGACGCCATTACATGGCGCCCCCTTACTTTCACTTCAGGGTTCTGACTTACCTGAGGCAGGGCCCCTCTGAAGCACCATCCAAGTTGGAATGGGCAAGGTTCGCAGGGCTCATGAAAGCAATGCCAGCATGCTGAACGGTGCCATTTTCCTTCCGAGTGACCCTTGTCCCCTTCTACCCCCGCCACCCTGATGGCATCACGTACAGCCCACTCTGCTCCGGCGACAGCACGCAGCATCTGCCTGAGGTGGGGCATGCTTCCTGGCCCACCACTGGAGGATGACTGCAGAGTCGCCCCTCCACAGGCTGGAACACATCACCATCAGCAGTGCACTTCCACTCTTGGCTACTAAAGTGCCAGCATCTGGAGGTCACTGCCGAATCTGGATTACTGCACTGAGGCATTTAACTATTGAGTGGCCCTCTGAATGCTTTCACTTATGATATAGAGAATAATGTATGGGATGCTGCACATTATGTTTTTTTTTTTTACACCCGAGGTGTGTAATATCACATAAACCACGAGTGTGAAGCATGAGTGGTTTGTGATGGTATTACACACCGAGGGTGTCTAAAAAGAAGAATAATGCAGAACCCCATACTTTATTTTATATACCATAATTGCTGCTGTAAAAATGGTGTAGTAAACAAAAAGGCCATTGCGAGAGAGAAGAAAGTGGCATGTGGCAATGCAGGTCTGTGGGCCCAGAGCAGATGGCTTTTGCTTTCAGTGTCCAACTACCATCAGTCCACTGACTGACACCCACGCCATAATAACCGACTGGTTATTACAGATGGAACCCAGTTATTATGGCATTAGAAAGTGATGTCAGTCCAGTCCGTAAATGGCCTCACCAGTAATTATAATCACATTAAAGTGGAATGGTTAAAGCAAAAAATTGTAAACACAGAGACACAAGCTGGAATCCCACCATTGCTACTTTACTTACTGTTTGACCTTTTACAAGTCCTTTTTAGCACTTTATGCCACAGCTGCCCCTGGCAATCGACTCACACAGGAGCTCCGGGCGTATACCCAACCCCCAGTACCTCACACACCATCCCCAGTGTCCTACACACCAGTACTCACCTGACTCCACATAGGCTTTCTTTCCCTACCCAGGTGGAGTCGGGGTGGGGAATATACCACTATTAGCATAGAAACATAGAATCTGAAGGCAAATAAGGACTGCTTGGCCCACCTAGTCTGCCCACGTCCCTACCTGACAGATAAGCTACAGATCCTAGTTAACCAACTGCCTACTTCCTCCTACCCCCCACTAGAATTACCTTATGTCTGTCCCATGCACTCTTGAATTCCCCCACTGTTTTTGACTCTACGACCTCCTCAGGAAGGCTGTTCGGTGCATCTACAACCCTCTGTGAAGAAATACTTCCTCACATTACCTCCGTTCCCCCTCTAACTTCAAATTGTGCCCCCTTGTTTTTTCACATCTCTTTTTCGGAAAGATGCTACCCTCTTGGACTTTGTTGATTCCCTTGAGGTATTTGAAAGTTTCTATCATGTGACCCCTCTCCCTCCTTTCCTCGAGGTTATATCTTAAGCTCCTTTAGTCTTTCTTCATTTGTCTTCTGGTGCAGACCCTACACCATTCTGGTTGCCCTCCTCTGGACAGCCTCCACTCTGTCTATATCTTTGCTGAGATTGGGTCTCCAGAACTGTACACAGTACTCCAGATGTGGTCTTACCAACTGTCTGTATGGAGGGACAACAACTTCCTGTTCTACTGGTGATGTCTCTCCCTATGCATCCCAGTATCCCCCCAAGCCCTCCTTACTGCCTTCTCACATTGCATGCCCACCTTTAGGTCATCTGATATGACTACTCCCAGGTCCCTTTCCATTTTTGTTGTTGTCAGTATCTCACCTCCATTGTGTACTCTTTCCCTGGGTTTTTTTTCCCCAGGTGCATTACTTTGCACTTCTCTGCGCTGAATCTAAGCTGCCATACATTTGACCAGTCCTCCAACCTTGCCAAGTCCCTTCTCATCCTTTCCACCCCACCTTGTGTATGAACTCTGTTGCAGATCTTTGTGTAGTCTGCAAAGCGACATACTTTTCCTTCCAGTCCCTCTGCAATGTCGCTTATAAAGACATTAAAAAGGACCGGTCCTAGTACTGAACCCTGCGGTACCCCACTAGCAACCCTCCTTTCTTCAGAGTGGACTCTGTTTACTATTACCCAGCCAATGTTTTACCCAGGCTACTACTCTGGGACCCGCTCCCAGGCTGGCTAATTTGTTTATTAATCTTTTGTGCGGGACTGTGTCAAATGCCTTGCTAAGGTCTAGGTAGGTCATGTCCACAGCCCCTCCCTGGTCTACTACTTTGGTCACCCAGTCAAATAAATCAATTAGATATGTCTGACATGACCTTCCTGCTGTGAATCCATGCTGCCTTGGGTCCTGTGCCCCACTGGCCTCTAGGTATTCAACAATTCTTTCCTTCAGAAGTGATTCCATCACTTTCCCTACCACAGAGGTCAAACTGACAGGTCTGCCATTTCCTGCCTCTGTCTAGCTCCCACTTTTGTGAAGGGGAATCACATCTGCCCTCCTCCAGTCCTCGGGTACCACACCATCCTCCCATGATTTATTAAAAAGGGTAGTCTGTGGTGTTCCTAGTTCTTCCCTTAGTTCTTTTAGAATTCTGGGGTGAATCCCATCAGGCCCCACTGCTTTATCCACCTTCAGTTTTAGGAGTTCTTTCAGAACCTTTTCTTCTGTGAAAGGACTAATATCAACCCTCTATCCAGAGTGCTTCTACTGACTGGATTAGGTATCTCCTGATCTTCCACTGTGAATACTGAGCAGAAGTACTCGTTCAGTATCCCCGATTTTTCACTGTCGCTCTCTGCCCAACCACCCTCCTCTTTATTCAGCCACAGTATCCCTGCCTTAGTCTTTCTTTGCCCCCTAATGTACCTATAAAAGGTTTTATCCCCCTTCTTAACTGAGTTGGCTATCTTTTCCTTGGTTTGGGCCTTTGCTATTCTGACTGCCTTCCACGCTTCCTTCTGTTTTAACTGGTACAGTTCTCTGTCCTGCCCCTTCTGTGTTTCCTTATACTTCATGAATATTATCTTTTTCTCCTTAACCTTCCCCGCCACTTCTTTTGAAAACCATAGTGTTTTTTTCTTTCGTTTTGATTTACAGTATTTGCTTCACACAAAGGCTTGTTGCCTCTGTGATGGTGGTTTTGATGTTTCCCCATTGTTGCGCCAGCCCACCTTCTTACCTGTTTGTTAGTGCTTTTCTGAGGCACTCTCCCATTTTGACAAAATCAGCCCTCCTGAAGTCTACTACCTTCACTTTTATATGGCTTAACTATACAGCTAAGTTTATCGTGAACCACATTGTTTGGTGGTCACTTGGTTCCCAGATGGCTACCCACTTCTAGATCTGAGATCCTTTCTCCATCCCAATTTGAGAGTACCAGGTCTAAGACTGTTCCCTCCCAAGTGGGTTCCAAAACTAGCTGTCTGAGGCATGCCCCCTGTAGGGCATCAAGAATGGCCCTGCTCTTGGATGTGGCTGCAGCAAAGGTGTTCCAGTTAACATCTGGCATATGCAAGTCCCCCACCAACAATATCTCTCCTTTCTCTGCCATCCTAAGGATGCCTTCTATCATTTCCTTGTCCATTTCCTCCCCGTGAGACGGGGGTCTGTATACAACCCCTGTGCGGATTGTGGTACCATGTCCAGTCTCCAGGGTGACCCACAGTGCCTCCTCTCCTCCCTGTTTACCCTTTAGTTCTGTTGCTTTGATCCCTCCCGTTACATAGAGAGTTACTCCTCCTCCTCCTCTTCTACCAACCCTATACCTCCTGTAGATTGCGTAACCTGGTATGTTGACATCCCAGTCATGGTTCTCTGTGTACCATGTTTCTGTGACTGCTGCAATATCCAGGCATCCCTCTTCCATCAAGGCCACCATTTCACGGAGCTTTTTACCTAGACTACGGGTATTGGTACTCATTACCCTCCATTTTTTAATGGCCTTATTTCTTTTTGCCCCATCCCTGTCCTTACTGCCTTTGTCTTTTTCTCCATTTACCTCTGCCCTTCTCCCTATCGACTGCTTTATCTTGGTGTTTACCAATCTACCCTGATTGAGCATGTGTTCATCAGGCTGCGCTGTGACTGCAGCATCCAGCTACACCATGGTCCGTCATCACAGGCATCGGGGCCATTTTCACTAGTTTCATTTTCTCCATTGTCTCTCCCGTGATGAGATGCCATCCATAAGCACACATGCAGAGTGTACTGCTGCACAGCATCAGCCAGTGTCTCCCCACCTCTATGGCATGTCCACAATGCAGCCGCACTTGTGGTCACCCCGGTGGTGGTGTTATGGTGCTGTTGCTCTGCCTTCCTCCCTGGAAAAGGAGTATGTCCTCTGGGCTGCTCAACCCCCCCCCCCCCAAGCTGGATACTGATGACCTAGGCTTGTTCCTGATCCCAAATCACCAGCATTTTGAGTGGAAGTCCTATCGCTGTGCCAGTGGCCAGTGCTGCACAAGTCACTTAATTTTGTTATTCACCAGGGCGAGGTGTGCATATATATATATATATATATGTACACACATACACATATACATATGCATGAATGACCCAAACAAACAGAAGAGAGAAATAAATGCCTTAGCCAATATCTGAACCCTAGTCGCATAGAATACCACTGCAGTTGTACTACCAGCTGAGCCACCATTGCAACTGGAAACCTAGGACTCCCAAAAGCACCTTACTCTTTCTCCAATACACAAGCAGGTACTGCACTCTAAAAAGCTTGCGGAGCCTCCCTCAATCTGACTGCCTCCCTATATGAAGCCCTCAGTAGTTCCTCAAGAACCCGGCAGTATGCTCCGCCACAGAAAATGCGCTCAAAATAACTCGGAAGTTAATCTCAGTCGTGGGAGCAAGCTGGTGACAGGCCAGAGTTCAGGATAAATCTCCAGCCTCTTGCTCCCTGGGAGATTCCAAGGGAAGAGAGGGAGGGAGGCTGGGGAGAAACAGGTAAACAACACACTCTGTAGCCAGTTCATGAGTGGGACAATATGCCCCACATAGACAACGAAAGATGGAAGAGATTTATACTACTGTAATTAGAGGGGTGGGTGATGGAAGAAGAAGAAAAAGAAGGGGAAAGCAATAAGAAAAATGTTCACATTCCATTAAAAAAAAAAAGTGGAGGTCCACAGATGGGGCATGACACCCTTTTAAGGAGTAATTCATGGGGTAACAACACACTATTTGGTAGCAGGTCAAAGGATAACAAGTACTAATTCTGGGCAAAGTGGAAAGACTTGGGGTTTTTTTTTTTCCTCTACTGCCACTGTCTCTGTTTCATAGGCCAAATATAGAGATCTGTGAGTGTCACTTTGCAAACATAACCTTAACACTAATGCTAAACACAGGCAAGGGATTAAAGGAGAGGGAACAGATGGAGCAAAAATAAAATGGGGCAATGTCATCTGAACTTGCCACGGAAACGATTAATGAGACAGCTCTGTTTAGTTTCATGAGAGTGTCTCCCCTGGACAGGTCTGGCCATTCTCTAGGACTAGACTCAGTACTGGTTAGCCAATAGTAGAGTTGGTCTTCTCCGTATACAGTGCAGTATCGGAATCTAAGATGATGACAGCTCAGCCCATGATCCTTGCGCTAAAGCCTGAGATAAACAGTAGCAAAATTATGTGACTAAATTACTCAATCAATCCACCAGTTTATTCAGGTGTTCATCAATGGTGTCCCATTCAAAATGAATACATAGTAACACAAACTGCCGTGCAGCACAATATATATAGATTAATATACCTATTGTTTTTTTTTTTTTCCACACCAGAGGTGTGTGTGATATCACATAAACCACAAGTGTGAAGCACCAGTGGTTTGTGAAGGTATAATGTGCCAAGGTTCAAAACCAATGAGGCACTTTCATGGGGACAATAAGAAACAAAAAGGAGGAAGGAAGCCAAGAGAGCTCTGAATGGGCTGGGGAAAACTACTGTATAACCCCTTATATTCCTGCACGGTGGCGCTGAGGGTTGAGGCGCTGGAAGCCACACCTCGCGCCATGCCAGCGACCCGGGTTCAGGAACGAGCACGGGCCATCAGGGAGGGAGAGGATTAAGCATCTGGAGGACAGCTTCCAATAGGGAGGAAGTGTGGGGGGGTCCACGCTTGGCGCATGACTAGCCTCTGGTGGAAGCCGGAGGCACGGCAAGCGCACAGCATCCAGCAAGGGGCTGGGGAGTGGTGCCGTCGGCGGTGATGCCATGACGCCAGGGTGTGTGCCACTCCCCCAGTACAGGGGAAAATGCTCTCCCGTCTCTGGGAAGATAAAGCACCGGAGCAGTCCCCTCATTGCTGCTGCCTGGCCTTCCAGTTCCCGATGAAACCTGGATTGTTAAAGTTATGTACCCCTCGTCCCTGCCGGGAGACGAAGGTCAGGTAGGTGGCAGAAGTGGGGTAGTTCCACAGGTGCTCCTGATGAAGCGGAGCATTGGGAGGCAGGGACGAACAAAGGTACGATTAAAAAAAAAATAACCCCTTGTATTCGCTGTCAAAATAATTTTGCTGTGTCCACAGTACACAAAATATCTTCGGAATTAAATTGTCAGCAAACATAATGTTACCGTGAAAATTAAGTATACTGTATATTGCGGTCATTGCCAGTGACCGCAAGCACCAAATAAGAGTCTTGTGGTAACCCCAATATGTTTTCATCCTGAACAAGTGTTGTGACCCTTACTTGTTTTGTACATTATAATCCCAGTGAGGAACGGAGAGAAGCGGAGATGGGGAGTCGGCTGCAATGAGTTGCCATGTTTGCACGTCACTAGTGTGTGGTGTATCGTCTTTTCTACTGCCATTACTGCAACTGTAGCTTACTTTGCCTTAATGTGGATTACTGCCCCTACTATAACTTACTTTGACTGTGTCAAGTTAAACATTTAATGTGCTCAATGCATGCATTGACTCGTATCTGTATCTGTATGTCCTCCCAGTCCTGGCATTCATTAAGTCATTTGTGACCACGTAACCAGCTTAATATGTGTGTGTGTTTTGAATCATAGTATTAGTCAGTGCTTAATGTTTGTGGATGTAAGGTGGGTAAAAACTGTATACCATTGCCGCAGCAACGGAACAGCAGCGAAGATCAATACAGCGACAGAATCGGCTGTTCGTTGTAATGGTCTGTTGTTGTTCTGACACTGCGGTCTCTGTGGTGTTCGCCGCCTCCCTTGAAACAACTCCAACTCGGGAGTTGGTAATTAATAGTGCTGGGGGTATGGGTGGCAGAGCCCCCCCCACATGGGAGGTGCAGGGACAACGCCCCTGCAAAAAACACTTGGTTCTCCTGATGACACAGTGTGTGCCATCACTGTAATGCCCACTGACAGAATTCCTGTTGATGCGGCTAGGTGGAACCGGGCCAAAACAAAGGGGGCAGAGACAAGTACTTACAATATTTAATGCTTGCGCTTGTACTATGTATAAATGTGGATGCTGGTGACTTAACACATAAGGGGAGGGGGCAGAAACAAACTGCGGCACTACAGGAATGATGGCAGTATGATCTGTCCACTAATACAAGTTTGTGCTGACTTGTCAGACAGCCTCAGTCGCGCGGAATAAAAGTTAAGTGATGATAAGGGGTTATACAGCACGTAATTACAACAGGGAAAGCTCAAAGGACTATTAGTCTTTTTCTGTCTTTTACATCTATGTATCTGTTTTTTTGGGGGGGTTTTTTGCATAACTATTTATTACCACTGTGCTAGTCTTTAGGTGATGCCTTGCTCCAACTGCCATCCAGGGTCTCCTCCCAGCCCTCCCCAGCCGAGATGTATTGCCATACGGAAGCCATCTCAACCTGGCCTGACCCCTCTACGCTACGCATCGAGTTTATGCCCGAACGCAGGTCATTCGCATGCTGGCAGATCACACTGCCATTGGGTCACTGGGGGTGGCCCTGGAGAGGGAGGTTCTAACCAACAGAACTCAAGGTGGGGGAACACATGGCATTCAAACATCCTCCTGGCACCCCTTGCAAACAGAATCACTTGTCCTCCCAGTAGGAAGAATGTTGCAGCCACGGCACTACTCAAGAAGTGAAAGGGGACAGGGAAACAATGAGAAAATAAGGACACAAATCCCCACCACCTCACTCCAATTATGCAAATGTCTCACTCATAACTGACTAAAAAAACAATGAACAGAATTCAACTCGTGGAACAAAAAACTCTGTTGCAGCACTCAGAACATCAGACGTCACTGCTGTCAGTTGATTAGGATATGGCAGGGACAATGGTATAATGGTATGGCTATATTAGGCTAGATGGACCCCAGCAAGGGTGGCAGCACATCCGCAGCCCTTGGTCTGCCTGACCCAGCTCCAGAGTTCGTGCCAAAATGGAGGTTGCTGGTGTGGGAGCACAACACGCTTCCTGCTGGGCAATCAGGTGGCTCAACACTTAGTTTTCTTAAAACACACTTGTTAAGCTGGCCCAGTGACATGGAGGGCTGAGGCACAAAGTCTCACCTGCTGCCACGCCGGTGACCTAGGGTTGGGAGTGATCTCAGTGTGTCGGGGTCGGCCAGGGAAAGGAAGACTGTGCGTCCAGAGGACAGCTCTCCTTCCGGGGGGGGGACACTGACCCCCACATTCACCTGACCACTAGCAGTGGTGGAGTGTACAGGCAGCCGGGACAGCAACACTGGAGATGGAGGAGTGGCAGCCAATGACATCCTACACATGGGAGCATGTACAGGCACATCTGGATGGCACTGCATGTCCACTCCTCCGACGGAAGGAAAAGCAGAAAATGGCCAGCATTGGGTCAGGATGAAACCAACACCTCACAAGCTCTGCACCCAGATTACAGGGCCCTCTCTCGGAAACCGGATCCATTCCAGCAGCAGATGGAAGTCACCAACCCCTGCCACAAGGGGACAAGCCGTGGGGGAAGACCAGGATGGATGCAGGTTCCTGGAACGCCGCATGATGGGGCTGGGGGTGAGGCAGTGGAAGGAGCAGCCAGCCACCAGCACGGGAGAAAAAGAGAATTTAAAAAAAAAAGGCAAGGGTTCAGAAAAAGAAAAAAACACTTGTTAATCTGGTTGATCATGCGAATCCCTGCCTGCCATACCAAATCAAACTTATCCCAGTGTACCCCACGGCTGAGCCTCTGATAATGGCAACGAGGTACTCGGCCATGGGGTTTCAGACAGGTGCTGCATCTGACTCTTAACTGTAATCTACGCCATCACAACACATTTCAGTGCTGACACGGACATCACCAACATCCCTCCCCCAGCCCCTCACGGACATCATCAGCGGTTCAGCTACAGGGTGGCAGTGAGATAAGTTTGATTTGTCGTGGTGGGCAGGGGTTCGCAAGACCAACTAGATTAACAACTGCATTTAATAAAAAGCAAGCATTATTCCACCTTGGGGGATTTCTTAATTGGAAGCTCAGGGTCCCTTCACATTAGCTTGGGGCTGATGCACCTTCCCCTTTACATTTCTACTGAATTTGGAATTACAGCTTACAGAGCTGCAGTAGCATTCTGGCAACTTGAGCAATGCTATCTATGGCCGAATACAGAAAAGCTATTTGACTCGTGACAACATATCCAACACAACATCTCTACGAGATTACAATGACAAGGTCATACAATTACGACTTCTGGAAGACGGGATCAAGTCACTGCGGCACTGCACAATTTGCACTCGTTGTCCATGAGGTAGAGGACTGACTAAATGGTTTGGATTCTAGGTATTCTATTTTCTCACCCCCTCTGATGATGCCCCATATCCAGTTCAACCCCAGCCAGATCACCTGGTCTATCATGGACTTATAAAGCATCCCCGCATCTCTCCCATGGCTTACTCACACCACCACCTCTGGCAGGGTTGGGAGGTCCCCAATTGCTGGGTACAGGATTTGGTTCCTCAGGGGCAGGCTACATCACTGGTGCAAGGCCTGCGGAGGCGTAGGACTCTCACATGTGCCTCTCTGTGTTTTCCTCCAGGTTTTCTCCCCTAAAGGATGCCAACATGAGGGCTCACATAACCTCAAGCCCACCAAGTTTGCAGAGTAAGTCACCATCACCATCCTCCCTCTCAAAAGCCGCTCTAGTTTTCTGCCACCTCTGGTCACCCACAGAAGGTGTCAATATAGTGTTATCAACTGCCATCTCTCAATAGAGGAAGGGTGTCCTCTGGGAAACTCAATCCTCCTCGTCCTTGTCATCTCATGACTCAGTCCCAAACCCAGGTGGCCTTCATCACGAGCAGTCGCATTACCACCATGCTGACAGGCCGACATGAGGTTCTGGATTTCAACTCATAAAACCCTCAACGGGACTGGTCCCTAGCTACCGCTACGATATTCTGGCATCCTACTCCTTCACAAAAAATCACCCTCTCCCTGAGTCAAGGGCTTTTGTGTGTGCCTTGTTCCCATTTGAAGTCTGGAGCCGACGTTCATCTACGGTAGCTGCCCCAGCTCTCTAGAAACTCTCTACAAGTTGACATCCACCTATCCCCGTCTTCAGCAATGTTTTCAAAAGAAACTGAATTCTTACTGCTTTGCTCTTAGAATTATGGGCTGGCAGTATGGCACAGACGTTAGGGTAATGAGCTGCGAATGAGTTTGGTACATTCGGCAGACATGGGTTTGATTACCATAACCTCCGCTTGCATACCGTGTAACACTGAGCAAGTGACAATCTCCCCGGTGCTCCTGGGTAACCCCTGAAAACAGGCACGTGTGTCTAGGGGGCTTATCCAGCAACAAGAGAATTAAAAAAAAAAAAAGTTAAGTGTCTAATGAAGTGACTGAGTAAGCAATACTGCCATGTAGTCATGTGATGGGTCTCAGCCAATCACAGCTGTCTACCTTGTTAGCTTTTACTGACCAGGCAATTAGATGAGACACAGCTGTGCCATGTTTATCCATTTGATAACTGATTTTAGTGTGTATGTCTGAAGTATTGTTTATGTATTTACTGTGAAGTACTCCGAGCTCTGTGAAGGGCAGAAATAACAAATCCCTCCATCTATAATGCCGGCCTTGCCCAATATGCAAGCCAAACAGAGTCAGCTGTCTGTAATGAATGAATGACAGTTTGGGGAAAATTGTCAAGAATAAACTGAGACTTTTGGAAACAAAGATCCTCTATGGCATTTGCTGTTAATGGATGTGATCTTATCAGGGTTGCCTGTGTAAATCTGACCCTGATTTTATAAAAGCAGGTCAGATTTCAACTAACAATGTGTGGGGGTGTCATCTTACAAAGTGGAATACAATAGCATTATCCCCGCCACATCTAGCATTTCTGTGAAACAGGGCACCTATTAAAAGGGACCACAGCGAGCCAAGACTTTACCAACGATTAATAACGGGCAGTTTTAATGTACTCCTCATGCCAAAGTAATTTTATACACAAAGTAAATGAGATTCGGCACTCAGTGTCAAAGGCAACAAAGACAAGACAGGCACGCACAGCATACCGAAGGGTAGCCTACAACCTGGCTTTTGTAACTGCATGCCAGTATGCTCATTAAACTCCGCCTTTTCAGAACGGCCACTAATCCTTTATCATGTAGCCGCACGCACCATTCTCTAAGCCAGTCTCGACACCACCTCCCCCCCAATAGCTCTTGTGTGGAAACGCAAGCAATAATGGAGCTCCTGACAAAAACAGTTGTCCCTAAGCTGCTGGTTATTACTGCACATTCCACGGCTCACCTCCCTTCCCGCAGGGTGGGGGTGGGGTCTACTGGAAGCACAGAAGACCGTGCCGAAAGGCAGACAGACACATGTGACTGAATTAGCTACGGATTCTACCCCTGACCAACCTCAAACTGGCCCAATCTAACTCCACTGACACTGTAAATACGTTTTGGAATATTTAAGTGCATTTCAATGTCTCTCAATGTTTGAGAACTGTTTTAATATGTACTGGGTGACTATATCTTGAATTGAATTGTAATGCTTTGAATCTATGCCTTAAAATATCGTTTTGTGTAACTTGCATCATGGTTTAAATCCTGCACTTCAGTATTTTATGTACCGTACCTTGATTTTCGTGGATTACTTTGTCATTCCTGTTACATTACTGCTGACCACATCTATTGTATTCTCCCAGTTCATGCCTGAAAACAGGCAGCTGTTTTTTGTCTAGCACACCTACCTGGTAAATAAAAACTACATAAAAAAATAAACATCTTTATTGTACTTTGAACTTAGCTGATCTTATCTGAGGCACATGACTTCTGAAGGGTTGTCTTGAGCTTTTACAGACACTTTAAAATGTTACTTTACAACTACTGCATATGTATGCTCTGCTGAAAAAAACAAAATCGGTTTTATAGATGGTCTGCGACCAAACATTATTGCAATCACTTCAGCAGCAGTCCTTACACTCCTCTATAAGAACCTGACGCACCAGAATCTGCCCCAAAATGCCAGTTTGCTGGCATTCTCCCACAGGTGTTGCAGCTACATTCCATTCTCATTTTTGAAATCTCATCCCAAAATCCCAAACCTGTAATGTCCTTCTGCAGATACAGAACACACAGGCAGCGACAGGTACATCAGTGAGTCCCTACACCCACAAACATGTACTGGTGCCAATGCCTGTGCAAGTTAAGAAAGCCCTTAACAGCTGCGAGCCACTGTTATTGATGGCATAGGTAAAGAAAGCCATATTTGCTCCACAAGCCCCCCCCCCCCCAGCCAAAATATGCAAACAATAAACTGGCAGTAGGATCAGTCTGCCAGGCCACCAGTAAAGAGGAAATCCCCCCCCCCAATTAAAGTACAGTCAAGGAATCAAATCCACCCTGATGCTGGGGGAGGAGAGGAAGCAAGAGCTTTACTCAACAGCCTCCTGTCGAAGTCTGGTGGTTAAGTTTAACACACCTGCCACCAGTGAATAAGGGGATCTATTCCCTGTGTTTCCCCCATCATTGGGTGAAGAGCAGGAGGCAATATCAGAGTCCAGCAAGTAGGGGACTACCACAGGCAACAAAACAAGCCAGCGCTGCAGTGCTAAAGTCTGCAGCACCCTCTCCCCCTTAAAAAGGACACAGATCACACTGAAACATAAACAGCCATTCCTTCCCCATGGCAGCTGGTTTGGTAAATTCAGCGGTCGGGATGGGCTCCCAAAACACCGGTGAAGATAAATAAGAGCCTCTCAGAAGGCAAGGAGGTTTTGGAGTCCAGTGGTCGGGATGGGATCCAAAATTAAATCTTTGGGTGGATTTTGGTCAGTATGTAGGGGCAGACCCTGGGAGGACCTCCCAACCATTCAGTAGAGAAAGCCTCTACACAAAAACTACATTTGAAATGTAGTTCCAGTGGACATTTCATGATGTTTTAGTTCTTCTGTGGAGGTTTCCTGATATGTAAACCGTACAACATGTTTATTTTTTTTGTTTAGTTATTTAACCAAGGGAGACACACTAAGCTGGAAGCTTTTTTTTTACAGGCGCAACCTGGGAGCACAGGGAAGTTAAGTGACTTGCTCAGGGTCACACAGTATGCAAGTGGAAGCTGTGGGATTCAAACCCAGGTCTGGTCTGGTCTGCTGGATGTCACCAGATTTGCAGCTGAGAACCTTAAACCACTGCGCCTATACTGCCTCCCTAATGTTGAGCCAGAGACAACATTTTCAATTTTTTGGGGAGGGATCTACAGGAATGCAGTTTTTCTAAGTCATGAAAAACTGTTGTGTGGTATGTATGTATACGTCAAGTGTATGCTGTTGTGTGTGTGCACACACATACACATGTGTATGTATATACATTAGCGTATGCAGTGCAATCCATGTGTGCATTCTCTAGCAGCTCCATTTGCTTCTTCAGACATCTCATTGTGGATCTTCTTTCTTTTGCCCCCTTCCTGGGCACCAACACAAATCTCACACATCTGCTTTTACACCGCAGGGCCAGCTATTGGTGACACCAGCCACCTCTTGTTGTTACTATTAGTTACAAAAGCTACCCTGGGTATGTGAGGGGTTGTGGGATAACAGATGGACCAGACACCGAACTTCAAGTTAAACACACAATCTCTGTGTGATGTTTATTCAAAATATAGGAAATAACCTTCAGAAATAGCATATTCCTTCTTCAGTACATAATTTTGCCGCAACAGACTACGAATGTCCTTTTTTTGCACTCAGCCAGCACCTACTGACACCGATCTCAAATCTAACCACTTTTCAGTGAAAACCCTTCATCCCTATGTGGGCCCCATTTGTTTGGGTAGTGGGGGCTCAAAAAAAAAAAAAAAAGCTGAGAACAAAGAACCTCAGTGCAGAAACATTGAAAAGAGGGTTACCCCAAAGGGCACTGGCAACAAATCAAGTTTCAAAGAAATACACCATCATATATACTTCCATAATGCAGAGCATCATAGGATATATGCAAATCACCATGACATTTCAGACATGTTCAGTTTACAGCAATTTACATGCATTTTAAATAGCACAACTATCTTAATTTCTATAACAGTAACCTAGTACTTTTTACCATCATCAAAAACACCTAGTATCATGGTATTTTCAACATTTACAGGTTTCATAAACATAAGGTATATTATGACATAATGCTATTACACACTAAATCCAACCACGACAAACACAACCTGTTTTACATACGTTTGGAGGTCACCACAATAACCTCCCTGTATGAGGAACTGAGAGGGGAAAGGAAAATTAAAGCGGACACCATAGCATAGTCAAGAAAGGGAAGGGGTGCCCATAGGTGGCCAACCTTATGGGCTAGAAATTGTAAAGGATAGATTAGGCTAAGAAAATAGAAGGACTGTTGGAACAGATTTAAGAAAAGGTCGGTCCTCAAGAGTGGCAGGAGCTTCCTGTCACAGGGTATACACATTCAAGGCTCAGCAAATCTTGTATTTTTCCTAATGATCGTTACTGCATGTCTCATCAGGCAGAATCTTCTAGGACATCTGTCTTAAAGTTGCTTGCCAGAATGGGTAACTCGATTCATGTTCAGCTTGAGTGGACCAACCCACATCTGCCCTAATCGTATAATTTTTGGAGCCAATAGAATTGTAAGTATTTTCTGGCACCCTTAAACACACACAAATGACACACGGTTATCTCAAGAAGAACAATAGCAGATCTAAATGGAATTAAACAGCATCCTTTACCCCCTTTAGGTCGACAAATAGAAGCAGTTTTAGTTTAATCTGAATTTTAATAGGGAACATTTTACATGTACCATAACTGTGAAAGTGCTGCCTCTCTTGGCCAAACTGCTGCCTCCCCCACATCCCCCCAAAAAATAATTCTAAATCTACCTCTGAAAAAGAATGTTAGAAACCATTTGGTGGGGTGGGGGGGACAGGTTAGGAGGACAGACTGTGCAGGACGCTGATTTCTATAGTTATTGAAGCTGTGGACAAATCCTCTCCCGAAAACTGCTGCCCTAACCTGGCAACCTCACTCTAAAAAAACAGCTGCCTTTGGTTCATTTTTTTTTTTTTTTTTTATCATTCATCAAGTGTGTGTGTGTGTGGGGGGGTGGATTTGTGAGGAACCCTGGCATCATGGGTGCAAACACTGAAAGGGATGAAGGGGTCCAGACCCCGTTAACTTTTTCAACCATGCAAAATGGCCAATAACAATGGCATCAGCGTGAAAGACATGGTAGATCAAGCCCTCCCTACTTTTTAACCGTGGTTGCACCTGTGTCTGGCATGAAAGGCTAGGATGAGGTGCCATCTGAAATGCTCTCACAACAGTTTCCTGGGGCAGCAATTTATCATCATCATAACTGATGGTTACTGAAACTCTAGAAACACAGGATCTGACAACAGATAAGGGCCGCTGAGTTCACCAAGTCTCACCTAGTCTGCCCATTTTTTTCCCCCTCTACCTTCATTTTTGCTGCAGATCCTACTTCATCTACGGCACTCTCTCCCCCTCCCCTTCCTTACTCTTATGATTCCCTTGTGCCTATCCCAGGCATTTCTGAACCCCATCACTGTTTTCACCCCCATTACCTCCACTGGAAGGCTGTTCCAGGAATCCACCACCCTTTTTGTGACACATTGTCTGAAAATCCAGAATAGCTGTAACAAACCACAGAGCGCACGGTTATTTTCAGTGGTGTCCCTATTCATGAGTTAACTTAATTATGGGGCTGGCAGTATGACCTAGAGGTTAAATCAGTGAACTTGATGCATCCAGCACAGCTGGGTTTGATTCCCACAACCTCCACTTGCATACTGTGTAACACTGAGCAAGTCACTTAACCTCCCTGGGCTTCTGGGATGAACCTGGGAACGTGCTTTGGCTCAGTGTGCTTTACCAGCCAAAAATTGTATCATAAAAAAAAAAAAATTCAGCGACTCCTATCTGTGTAACTTGGGATGTTGCTCTAAAAACAAACTTGATGCTCCACAGTGGCTGGGATGGTTCAGGTGGCAGCATGATGTACTCCAGGTAAGAGATCCAGGTTTGTGGGAAACCTTGGGTGCCCCAATCACCGGCCTGGCAGAAAACAGGTGGGTCACAGAAGTCATGGGATCATCATCCAGTGACCGAGCCAGTTATCAGAGTGTCATTGGATGAGATGTTAATCCAAGCCCCCACTTAACCACCACTTTATTTTCTTTTGAATTACCGTATGTGCCCCCCACTCTAATCTTCCCCCTTCAGCTGGTCCCCCCAGCCCCATCCCCCTTCTTCTCCTAGACTTAGCTCCTGCCTCCATCTTCCATGGGTTAACCACCACGGTGGAGCCGCTCCGGTCCTCCAAACCGCCACAGACACTGAATCCATGGGGGGAGGGCCCAGGTCACGGGTGTGGGGCATGCAGGAGACCAGCGTCATTCTGCTGTGGTCAGGGTCCTTTAACACACAGCTGTGCATTCCACTTCCCTTGGGCATCGGCAAGAAGGGTGTGCATGCGAGCACGGTATCTCGTGATACCAGATGACAACCTCTCCCCAGTACTGCCGCTCACAGCCACCTGTGGTCATCCAGGTGGTGCCAGCATGGCAATATCTGTTGCTCATGTCCCGAGGGAAGCAGAGTGTTAGTCACAGGCTCGTTTCCAAACCCAGGTCCCCAGTGTTGCAAGTGCTAGCCTTACTGCTGTGCGAGGGGCTGAACTAAAGAGTGTCACTTTCTGAACACAGTAGGTGGTTTCCCCTTGTGTCTTGGCTAACTATCCTCCATTCACTAACTCACCAGCAGAGTAAGCAGAGTATCAGTAAGTTCACATTTGGATGCCGGCCCATCGGCACAATGGTAGGGATTACCATTCATGATACTGACAACCCGGGTTTGGGAACGAGGCAAGGATGCTGGATTGCTGGCCACAGGGAGGGAGCTTGTGCATCCCAGAGAATGCTCAACCTCTCCAAGGAGTGTGGCTGACTATACAGCTGCACGAGCGGCTCCTGCAGAAGCACTGGAGGTGCAGTTACGCACAGTCGGCGGAAAGGTGGAAAAGTTGGTTGGCTGGTGAGAGTGCAGGCCTGTTGCATTCATGCATGTGTGGTTAAAGTGGATGGGGCACAGGCCAGAGTTGAGGGCAAAGATGGTAAATAAAAAAATGAGTTCTCAGTTGGGTTTAGAAACTGAAAAACTGTTGTTCAGTATGCTGGCACAGAATGGCTGCTGCACTGTTCTCCAGAGATGGCTGCGCATCAATAATTGTACAGTGTGTGGAGTACAAAGCACTTCAAGATGCTTGTGTGAAAGACACTACATAAATGCAAATGGTTTCTTCTGATAGGTGATGCACTCCCTTTGCAGTCAGACCGTGTCCTCAAGTATGTCAATATACAGGACCTCTCCCTCCTGCAGCCCTGCAACAAGCAGGATTTGGTGGGTGGGAAAGGTCTTGGTGCACAGCCAAGATGGGAGTGTGAAGCATGCTTTAGGAGCACGGGGGAGGGGCACAAAAAAAAGGGGAAATCAAGTGGGGGTCCGCAGCAAAAAAAAAAAAAAAAAAAAAAAAGAAGTTCCAGTTTTAGAAAAATATTCCCCAACCCAGCTAAGAAAATGTCACCAACTAACAGTAAGTCGCCCAGTCTTCTGCACGTGAAACAGAGATGAGCAAATTAAAGAGTTGGTCCTTTAATCCTGAAGACATCCAGGGTGCCCTTTACACTGCAAAACTCAAGACACGGGGATTTCACACTGGCCTGTCAGAACACAGTCATCACAGTGCTAGCTACTACTACACCACACATGGATGTCTGTGTAAGGAAAGGCAGGGTCCAAGGGAGAACAAAAAATGGGGAGAACAAAAAAATATAAGGGCTAGCGACTGTCTCTTTTCTAGAAACAAAAAGCACAAAATCAAAATACCAGCTGAGCAGGACGTCCCGGAAAGATTAGCATGTTTATCTGTTCCTTTAAGACTCTTAGTGGCTAATGCAATATAGGTCAATGGAGCCATCGGTGCTATAAATAAGAGCTATGTGAGGAATTAGCAGTGACTCACTGAATGGACATGTTAACTCTGGAGCACAGAGCAGGTCCCTTGTGTATGGCGGCCAACAGCTGTGCAGGTGACCTCCCCTCCCCAACAGGTGCAGACGGTGGGGAGGAGGAGGAGGGGATGACTCGGATGGGACAGGCCATACAACTGCAGTCAATTATCACAAGAGGGAGAGGGGCTTAGCGAGTCCGCTGGCTGTGTACCAGCAGTCAACCCATAAGATCACAGCTTTAAATCCTGCTTAGAAGGCAAAGCTGATCATCTAGTGGTGCCTGACAGCACGTTAACACTCAGGAGAGCCTCGGCCACGGGTCTGGCGTGAGACAGATACGCATCTGCTTCACTGCAGCAGCTTCCAAAAGCAGCAGAGAAAGGCTTCAAGCGTGGTGCATTGGGAAGGGGCCGGACTAACACATAGTAATTTTACAGCAGGCAGACTGCATGGGCTAATGTGTTACAATTACAATATGGCTAACCAGCTCAGTGGTTTGTTTTGTTTTTTCTTCCTTAGAGCTTTTTCGTCCAACATGATGCAGGTGGCCGACAGCCCTGCCCCACCTCCCCCATACAGCAACTACCTCCCCGGGATTTACCTCACTCCCCAAGTCCCCCCCCCACTGATTACCCCATGGTGGTACTAGGAGAGGGATGCCCGCCACCTCCACCACCAACTGAACAGATCCAGAAGCGGGGGCTCGTCCCAACAGTAGTGCAGGCTTGGAGCAGACAGTTAGGGCTTGACAAAGCCAATGCCACATTTTCCATTTTCTCTCATATCCCCTTGCCATGACGTGGATGAGAGGTATGCCGTGCAGAAGCACACACATCCTGCGTCAAACTGCAACACCCTCCCTACTGTGTGTCACCAATGCCTGCACCGCCATCGAGCCTCCATTTGGTAGCAGTTTGACAGCATGATGGTGTGCTACTCCTCCCCAAAAGAGGAGAGCTCTCCCCTGGATGTCCAATGTTCTCCATCTCCTGGCAACCAGAGCCTGCTTCCAAACCTGGGTTGCTGGCGTGGTGACAACTGAAGTGTCCAGCGACTCAGCCCTCTTCACCACTGGCCTGGCTCTTGTTTTTGTTTTTTAAAATTACGTTTCTCCTCCAGCTTTCCCTACTTTGGCCCCTTTCCGCATGGCAACTGCCCAGCCCCGTCACTGACCCAGAGCCCAAGGAGTTCCCTTCCACCTTACCTTCTCCATGGGGGATCCTCCCATAGTAGGAACACAGAAACAGAAACGTAGAATTTGTCAGCTGAAAGAGAAAAGGACTGCTTGGCCCACCCAGTCTGCCCAGATGTTCCTCACCTAACCTGACTCTGCAGATCCTAACTGGTCTCTGGCAACCCTCCCGCCTTTACTAATATTCCCCTATTTCTTTCCCACACATTCTTGAAGCCCCCCCCCCCCCCACTACCTCTGCTGGCAATCTGTTCCAAGTGTCTACCACCCTTTCGGTGAAGTAGTACTTCCTCATATCTCTCTTGAACTCCCCCTTCCCAGCTTCATCACATGCCCGCTGGTCCTGGTGCTCTTTCTCATCTGAAACAGGCTCCCCTCCTACACACTGTTCATCCATGGGAGGTACCTGTAGGTCTCTATCATGTCCCCTCTCACTCTCATCTCTTCCAAGGTGTTCCTACTGAGATACCTCAGTCTCTCCTAATACGATTTCTTCTGCATCTTTTTAGTTGCACTCCTCTGGACTGCCTTCACCCTGTCTATGTCCTTTCTGAGGTATGTCCTCCAAAACTGGACACGGTAATCCAGGTGGGTGCTTACCAGTGAGTGGTATAGTTGGTAACACTACCTCCTTCCTCCTGCTGAAGATATGGCTCCCTAGCCCTACCTACTGCTTTGTCACACCGCCCTGCCACTTTGAGGTCATTAGGAATGATAACCCCAGCATCCATTTCCTGTTCCTCTCCCTCCCTCACCCTAGGTGCATGACATTTTTTGGCACTGAACTCCAGCTACCATGCTGTTGAGCACTCTAGAGTTTCCCAAGATCCCTGCATGTTTTCTCTACCCCTTCCTGAGTGTTCACATACTGCAGATTTTGGTATCGTCTGCAAAAAGGCATACATTCCCTTCCAGTTATTCTGTAATGTCACTTATGAAGTAACTGAAGAGGACTGGTCCCAGTACGGAGCCCTGAAGCACCCCACTGGTCACTCTTCCATCATTGTGCGAGTGCTATTAACCACTACCCTGTGTCACCTATCCATTGAGCAGTTTCTAACCCAAATCACCACACTGGATCCCACCCCTAGGCTGTTAAATTTCTTTTATTAGTCTCCTGTTAAAATTCAAGATTCTCTACCGCCCTTTTGTTAGGCAGAGTTTCCATTAATTTCCCTGCCTCTGAAGTGAGCCTGACCAGTCTATAGCTGCTAGCCTCCTCTGTGCTGCCGCTCTTACGTAAAGGGATCATATTTGCTCCTCTCCAGCCCTCCGGAGACAGGAACTGCACCTGTTTCCAGTGAACTGCTGAATAAGGCCTTCAGCAGGGCAGCTAACACCTCCTCGAGTTCCTTTAGTACACCTGGGTGTATCCTGTCCAGTCCCACAGCCATGTCCACCTTCAGAGCTGCAAGTTTCTTCTGGTCTCTTTCTTCTGAAAATGGATTTAAGTCCACCTGCCCCCCCCCCCCGTGGTCATCCCTCCACTGTGAAGACAGAGCAGAAGTATCAGTTCAAGATGGTAGTGATGTGGGGCCTTCAAGAGTGAACCCATCATCCCATCAGTTGGGGTTGTTTTCCTCCAAATGTGCAACCCCATGGGTTGGCGGCATACGTGCCTGCTGGCAGCTGCTGGCCGCCCCTCCAATGCTGTTGTGCTCCCACTGTGCTGCTACCTAGCCCCCACTAGGTGGCAGACAAGTAGCAGGACAGAGTCACCCTTCCCCAAATAAAGTGATCTACCCACTTTCTAATGATTTCCTACCGCTCACCTATTCTGATAGCTGATGCTGGCGACAGTAATTTGTGCTAGCTTTTATAATTTTATTGCTAGTCCGTATTTTGGTGGAAGGGATTGTAATTTGGCCTTAACGAGGTGATCAGTCAATCTCTTCCATGTCCCAAAAGCTCTGTCATGCCCCCGCTCTCAGACACGTAATGATGTGCAACCATGGAAAGCGTGGGGGGGGGGCGTCCCACTGAAGTCAATAGGGCTCTAATTCACTGGCATTTTTATACTTACCAATGGCCAACTGGAGATCAATGAAGGCCACCACTCGACTAACAAGGGTGAGTGGTGGCCTTCATTAATCTCCATCTGGCCACTATTATGTATAAAAATGTCACTATAATGGAACCGCCTTGACTTCACTGGGGTACACCCCTGTGCTCCCCCTGGTCAACTATCATAACATGCCTGAGTATGGAGGCGTGACAGAGCTCTCAGGAAATGGAAGAGACTGGCTGGCCACCTCATCGAGGCCAAACTTTATTTTGTTATTTATTTAAGATTAGGATTTACACCTTTGAGCCGGGGGGTTGGGGTGGGGCTCTTTTACAAAGGTTCCAAGTCAGTTTAACACAGGACAATACATATGGTACACGTAAGTTCACACAGACAACAAGACAGTAATAAACACAGATCCAAATCATTGTCGGTTACAAAGTGCAACAGGCATAAAGCAACACGACAACAGGTGCAGTACAAAGCTTGTTAGGCGCAGTACATAGCTTAATTAAGAACACTTGGAATACATAACTGCAAGGTAGATAGCAGCAGCAAGATATTGTGGTATACTGTGTGTTATAATGCTTGTTTAGGTACTTGTGTGTTAAATAGGTGCTAGCTAAATAAACAGCAGCGTAGTAGTAGGAGGTGTGAAACTCATATAGTAGTAGGAGCAGTACATTCCATACAGATGCCTTACCAATACCCTAATAACTACTGCTATGTGTAAACAGCTGAATACTGTATGCCCATGACTTCCTGTATTATGTAACTGCTCAAAGTTCATAATGTCTGTACTGTTATTCCCAGGTCGCCCCTGAAAAAGGGACCTTCGGGGCCCAGTGTGCCTACCCGGTCATCAAAATTCAATAAATAAATAAATAGATGCGGACCATGTAGTACACATTCCATTACTAGGTGGGTTGACTTGGGAGTGGCAGAAGGAGAGATTTACCAGGTGGTGCTGGTGACGCTGGTCCCTTCCACTAAAATAAAGACAGGCAATAAAATGATAGAAACTAACACAAATTACTATCACTCACATCAGCTATCAGAATAGGTGAGTGACAGCAAAATCATGGAAAATCACTTTAAGGGGAGAGCTGTCCAAGAGATGCCATTCCCCTCCTCGGCAGCTGCCCCCAACCTGAGTCAGTTCCCTTATCCAGGTTGCCGCCGTAGCAAGTGGCAGTGCTACCGCTGCGCTATCTGCCCGGCAATTTGTTCTTTTTCCTGAAAATGTTTTCATAAAGGGTGGCAAAAAGTCTGCTCTACTCTTCATCATATTCAACTGCCAGAGTCCCTTTGCTACCAGACCACCATTTACGGGGCCAGCCATCAGGCAGCTTGCTCTACACACAGTTGCCCCATCCCCTCCTACAACATCACTGATTCTTCAAAATAATAATTTGTCTTCCTATAGCTTTTTGTATCCTCCACAGAAACGTAGAAACACAGAATTTGACAGCAGATAAGAACTGCTTGGCCCATCTAGTCGGCCCATTTTCCCTACTTACTATAACACCGCGGACCCTACTTGATCTCCAGCTTTACCCCCCTTTCCCTACCGCTAAGGTTCCCTTATGCCTATTCCATGCATTCTTGAATCTGGAGTTCCCAGGCTCCAGGTAGGTTTCACAGCCTTGGTTGACCTCTCGGCTCCATCTGCCACCCCCCCCGCCCCCGGCCATCCACGCAACGAGGGTCACCTAAGTATGCTGGTCACAATCATTTAGATGACGATGTGCCATCCCCTCCCCCACCCTCCCCGTTTTCTTCCACAGTCCTCTCTTTGCCCGAGCAGTGCGCAACGCTGACTAACAGAAGCTTGCACACAACATACCTCCAATGGGGGAGCAAGCTACATGGCCTCCAGTGAGGCTCACACACCCACAACCCCCCCTTCCCAAGACTACAAAGTCCTGCCTCTTCCCGGCCTTCCGCCACTTGCTGCCAGCCCCGGTATTAGCTCCCAAACCTAGGAACCAGCATAACAGTGCTGGGCCATGAAAATATAATAATCCCTTTTTGAGTTTCCAGCTCAAAATGGGCCTTGAAAATATAATAATCCCTTTTTGAGTTTCCAGCTCACATGTGCAAGAAGTTGGGAGAAAGATTCGGACTAAACAGGGGCATCACGGGGTTGGATTAGGGTCTGGAGCACCAAATCTTTATTCATTAGCGCTGAATAAAAGATTCCCGATCCCTAAAAAGGACTTGTCTTAGTTGTCTGTTTATTCACTGGGCAGAAGAAGCGGGGGCTCAAGCCCCTAATCTTCTCAGACCCTAGAAGCAGCCCTGGTACTAAGATGTTCTCTTATGAATTTTTCTAAATTTTTTTATTTCCGGTCTCTTCAAAGCATAAACATGGAAACATGCAGAGGTGAAACAAAAGCAGAGGAATTTAGTTTTATAGTTACGTTGTGACAAAGCATATCTCAAAGCACAATGCAATTTAGGAGAGGGAAGGGAGAGAAGAGGATGTTCACTTCAATTTTATTAGAAAATGTGTCCACTGAGGCAAACTTATGTGCAGTGGCGTCCCTTCAAGTACAGAAGTTATATATAAATGTTGCCGCTGTTGTCTGTGTACAGGGAGATTCATATAACACAGAGGCAGACTAGAGTGGTATTACAGGAAGGCTAAGCACAGGGAGCCAAGTGACTTGCTCAGTCACTTTTTTTTTTTTTTTTTTTATTTAAAAGCTGATGATTTACAGGATGACTTCTATGAGAAACTCGTCTCCTTTACAGAACATACCAAGTTAGAAAATAGAAAAATAACAAAACAGACTTATAAAAGTTGAGTACATACAAGACAAGTACACAAACAAGATTCAGTATACATTGTAACTGGTGTAAGTCAAACCTGAGTTTCTAGGTTCACAGCTCTTGCACTTTTTTTAAATTCTCGTTATCCTCCCAACTGAGCCAGCCTGTGCCCCCTTCAGCCCCATCACCTCATCATCTCTAGGATTTACCCTCAGCTCTGTGTTGCCCCATGGCGTCCCCCCTATGATGAGGCCTATAGGGATGGCAGAAAGCCCCCATTTGTGACCTGATTTGCATGTGCAGAGCTGGAGCCTGATTGGCGGGTGTGGGACGCAGGTTTCTTCCTGCTCCTGGCTGGCGGCATTTCACTGTTCTCCCTCCACTGGGCTGGCAGCATGAACTCGAATTCTGTAAGCAGACAACAGGTGTACACAGGTGCAAAGCCAGCCAACTCATCCCCCCACCACCGTTCAACCTTACAGTTTCACATGTGCTACTAAAGAGGCGCTCGAGCAACGGGTTGGACAACCACCCTATCCTGGAGAGGGCTAGCATCTACTGGGATGCTAAAACCTTCTCCATCTGCTGACCTTCTAGCTCATTTCTGAACCTGGGTTGCTAGAATTGTGAGGAGTCATAGCACTACCACTGCACCGCCGGAATGGCTCACAGCTCTGCACATTAACTGCCAGTGCCGACAGCAGTCCTATGTTGTGCTACACAGCCTCTGCCCTACATAAGACGGTAACAGCTGTCGCTATATATATATTTTTTAGATTTTGAGTTCCAACCTTCAGCATATTACCACTGAACAATATCCTGGATCTCTCATCAAAGACTCACTAAGCAGGCGATCAGCTGGCATGGGAAGTAGTGCACTGCACTCCTGCACTGACAACCCCGGGTTCGGGAGTGGACCCTTGTGCTAGGCAGGCGACCGAGGGGGCTGGGGTAGTGCTGTCGCTCTGCAGCACTCTCAGCCAGGAAAGGAAGATACTCTGTTCAGCTACTGCAGTGACCCCTGCTGTGGGCTAGGGAGCTTGGCGCTGCATGCATGATGCGAGGCCTGACAGAGCACACCTGGTCTCAGTAGGGGATGGGAGGGAGTTGGGGATGGCAGAAAAGCCAAAAAATATTCCTTGGCCACCTGTATGATGGCCACCGTTAACTCTAAGGTTCCACTCCATGTGGCTCAGCACTGATCTGACAGTAGGAGGACCCACCAAACAGGGCTGGGAAGTCGCCAGAAGAGCTTGAGGTTCAAGCGAAGGTGGCGGTCCAAGGGCAAAAAACTCTACAGGAAAAGAAAAAGATGACCAAGCACACAACAACAATGTTAATGACCCACTAACAAATATCACAGAGCACTGACGTACCAGCTACTGCGTGTCCCTCCTACTTTTGCCTCTGCATCCTTGTTCTAATACCCACTCCTCAGGGTGGCATCTAACCCTCACACAATAATTTAGGCCTCCAATTTAGAAACTAGAAATGAAGTCTTGTGAATTCAACATTATTTTTAGCTCCAAAAAGCACTTTCAATTTTTTTTTTTTTTTTTTTTTTTAAAGTACTGTTATTGGCCTCAAAGTGTACCTCCTGGAACTTAGCCTTTGTGGCTGTAATCACTAGCCCCTTTTCCCTCTAAATCAACTGTGACCATTGTACTTCAATGACCTATTCGGCGAATGTGTATCTCGATTCCTGTTAATTCTATGCGCTGTTCAATTGTAAATTCTGGATTGTCAACCTGTAATTTCTGTCTCTCCAATGTTATGTCTCAATTTTAACCACTGTATTATCGTCCACTGTATGTAATCTTTGCTGCATGTATCTAATCCCAGGTCGCCCCAGAAAAAGGGACCTCTGGTCTCAGTGGGCTCACCCGGTTACCAAAATCTAAATAAATTTGACTTTTAAGAACATTAGAAAGGGCAACCACATGTTTTCAATCAGAACCTTAATCCTGAAATGTGTTGTTTCTATTTTAAAGATAGCCAAGATCAAATATGTTATGTACTGTCTTCCCCAAATCTTTTCCATGCTTTTCCCCATCCCACCCCCACTGTTTCCCTGCCACAGCAACATCCACAAACAGCACTAGGGTGGAGGCGGAGGAGACTCTGGGAGCTGAGGTCATATTTTAAAACAGCAGTGCATGTTTGTTGGTTTTAACTATTTCTCGCCTCTCTCAGGAACTCTTTCGGCATCCCTCTACCTCGGTTTCTACCACCCACCGGAGACCCTTCTCCTTCTCCCTCGCTCTGACCTGCCACATCCTCCGGATCTGAGCCCCCCGGGGGAGGGTCCACCCTATCCGTCCAGTGTGCTCTATCTATAGTATAGAGTGCTGGGCTAAGCGAGTGGGGCTGGAGGGGAGAGCACCCGGTGTAGGGAGTGTGGTCCAGGGCAGAGGTGCCTTCGCCTATCCCCGAGGTTGTTTTTTTTTCCTACTTGGTGCCCCCCCCACCAAACGTGGGACATGCAATGATATCCAGCCTGCTACATGAGCGATCTCGCTCATGTCCAGAAGATGGCTGCCCAACATTCCCCTTTGTTACACGGTCTCTGTGTCTGTAGTGCACCCGGGCTCCACCGGGTGCCGCTAACTGCGCAGACATTCCCCTCCTTCCTGGAGAGGAGAGCAGTCCCACGGAAGCTCCATCCTCTCCTCCTCACTCCCAGCATCCCAGCCTGCTCCCTAACCCGGTCACCGGGCGGCTCCAGGTGTGGCGTCCAGCGCCTCAACCCTTGGTGCCACTGGGCCGGCCACAGCAGTGCATGTTAATGGTGAAAGGTTTTGACCCATACCTTTTTATTCTCTTACAAAGTGCCCTTGTTCTCCTGTCTGGCAAGATGCTCTTTTTTCCATATTTTTTATTTATTTATTTTTTTTAATTCAAGCTATATGGTCCCCGTCACCTCCTCCCACCAACTGGTGACGGGGATACATATTGATTTTTACAGTTTTCCCCAGCCCCCAGCACATGGCCATTCGAGTATGTGGAGGCACGCTTTGCACCCATGGCGACAGCTTAGCCCCTTCTGCCTCCCATACCTTTGCTGCCCTCTCTCCACCTACACTACCCACTGGACCTCCACCCTGTGGGAGCGGAACTATGGGGGGGGGTGCCAACCCACCCTCACGAGGGGACAGCTGCCTGCTGGCATGCTCAATCCTCATCCACCCCCCCCCCCCAAACTGGCACCCGATGACCTGATGTGTTCCCGAACCTGGGTCGCTGGCGTAGCTTGAGGCAAGGCGTCCAGCACCTCAACCCTCTGCGCCACTGGGCCGGTTTCTTTTTTCCTATTTTGAGTCTGATTTAGCTTTTGTTTTAGATCTGAAATTATTAAAAGGAGTCCTTCTTTTGATCTGGCTACTCCCTGGGTTTCCATCATTATTCTCAGCTGTTTTTGGACATCCATTTCTGAAAGAGCAGTTCTGCACCTTTATAAGTAATATGCTTCAGGTATTACAATGTACTAGAGAATACTTTTTTTTTTTTTAACATTTTCAATGTTCCTTTCCAAGATCTACGTCAAATCTTGGTAGTTTACAAACAAAATTGGCCTCTCTCCTTCTAACCTCACGGAGTCTTTCTTTACGACATCAGAGTGCTTACCATGACAACAGACTGTGATGTCACAAACATCGATCGTACGGTTAGGAAGGGAGAGTCAGATACATTTTAAAAGACTCAGTGAAATAAGTACAGTATTATGTACGGCATTTAGTAAACCATCAACAAGGGGAAAAAATAGAAAAAGTTAAAACATAACTGATGTAAATCTAGTGTTTTCAGTGTTTTATTATAGCAGAGAGTTGCTCTTTGACATCACGTTTTGTGACTAAGGTGAACTAGCATGCAAAAACAGCCACCACTCATAACCTTATGGGACAATAAGTGTTCAAAAACAATGGAGGAGAATAACCACGGGAAACTAAACACAGCCATATTAAATGGCCGCACTAGTTTATTGTTTCAAATGTTAAAAGAAAATAAAAAATTAAAAAATACTAAAGCAGACTCATAGTAAGGGAAAAAGAGCATCTTACAATGATCAGAGAACAGGTGCCCTTTAAAACAGAACAAGATTTAACTGGTGCCCACAAGGCTGGTCTTTGTAATGCTGTTATGTTGCTAAAACTTTATCTCTCTTAGTGTTGTATATACATATCTTAGTATGGCAGTTATTATGTCACTTTTACAATTTTATTTATTTAAAGAACACTCATCAGTTTTACATTATACAGTGCCCACAGGGGACAGCTTTTACACAGTAGCACTGTTTTTTGCTAATCCTTAACCCACTCCTCCTCTTTTTTTTTTTTTTTATTGGTAGTAGTCAAGTGCAGTTGTATACAGTATTTAGCCAGGATAGCACAGCTCAGATTTGATATTTTGTAGTGGGGACCTGCTGTTGCCCAATTATATACTGTATTCAAGCAGGATAGCACAGCAGAGATACAGTATCTCGTTTTCGATGGAGCCCTGCTTTTATCAATTTTATAATACAGGATAGCCCAGCTGCGAGGCAATTTCTCACTTTCAGTGGGGTCCAGCTTTTACACTGTGTTTTTTTCCAGGACAGAGCAGCATAGATGCACATTTCAGTGGAGTTCTGCTGTACTGGGGTCCAGTGTTTACACATTTTTTTACCATATATTTACCCAGAATTGTGCAGATGTGATGCAATATCTACATACTAAGTAAATACAGGTTACTCACCTGTAACAGGAGTTCTAGGAATGGTATATGTTGTTCATCCACACTCATTGGCAGGTATCCTTGCCGCTTTAAATCTTGCCGGAAGGTCTTCAAGCTTGCTCCTCCCACCCACCCGGGTGGTATAACTCTCGGCTCCGCCCCATGACGCCAGATCTGGCCGCTGGAAGCTCAGGTTGTGCGTCGAAGCCAGGGAATGGTGGTCGTGTGGATGAACACATATACCATTCCTAGAACTCCCATTACAGGTGAGCAACCTGTATTTCTAGGGACATGGATATGTTGTTCATCCACACTCATAACGAGACTCCTAGCAGTTCTCCGGGAGGAGGGAAGCAAGACGACACCCCAATACTTACTTGGGAAAGAGAGACTGGAGAACCGAGGCCCCAAAACCAGCATCCCGGCGTGACTCAAGGAGTCGATGTGGTAGTGGGTAATGAAGGTGTTTGCCGACTTCCAGGTAGCAGCCCTGCAGATTTCCTGGATAGGGACGTCCCTGGAAGCAGCCACCGTTGCAGCAGTATGGCGGGTAGAATGAGCTCTTATCCCTCTGGGAGGCTCAATGCCCGCCAACTTATAGCAGAGATCTATGCAGGAGGTTACCCACCTGCTTATCGTCCGCTTGGCTGCAGGTCTGCCAGATCGCGACTTCAGCGTAGGTGACAAACAGCTGGCCGAACCTCTCCCAATTTCAAGCCGTCGCTCCTTATAATAAGCGGCGCCCTCTAGGGTCCAGAGTATGAGCCTATTCGGCCTCCGAGGTGTGATTAGGGTAGAACACCGCAGAGTCAACACCTGTTAAGGTGAAACTCGACACCACCTTCGAAGGAATTTCGGGTGGGGCGAGGACAACCTTGTCCCTGTGGAAGACCAGGTAAGGAGACTCGATGGAGCGCCTGGAGCTCTCCCATCCTTCTGGCTGACGTGATAGCCACCAAGAAGGCGGTCTTCCACGACAGGTGAGAGAGGCACACCTGTGCATAGGTTCGAATGGCTTGCCCATGAGCTTTGCCAGTACCAGCAGTAGATCACGGAGGTGGGGTTCCCGCACTGGAGGGAAATGAGATCAAGGCCTTTGAAAAGCGCCAGACCACCTTCTCCTGCTACCACCGACTGCTTCCGCCCGCGCCCGTAAGCAGAGATGGCTGCTGGGTGCACCCTTAGGGTCGTCGACCCAAGCCTTGACTAGAAAGGACCATAAATAGTCCAAGATGCTTGCCAAGGAACAGGAGGAAGGGTCCAAGCCCTTGCCTGACACCAAATGGAAAACCTTTTCCATTTGAAGGCATAACATTTTCTGGTCGACTCTTACAGGACGCCTCAACTACATTGAGGACTCTCGCGGAAAGACCCAAGGCCTGGAACTCTAGCCGCCAGGAACCAGGCCGTCAGGTGCAGGGATTGAAGGTCCGGATGGAACACCTTCCCTGATTGACTGAGAGCAGTCCGGCGAGCTGGAAGCTGCCATGAGTCCTGAGCTGAGACTGAGGAGATCTGGTACCAGAACTGGCGAGGCCAGTCTGGGGCTATCAGAATCACCTGCGCCTTGTCCCTCCTCGCCTTGAGAAGCACCTTGTGGATCAAGGAAATGGGAAAGGCGAAAGAGGCCCGGGGTCCATTGCCTCGAGAGGCATCCCCTGCAGCGAGCCCTGCTGAGGCGGGCATGGAACAGACTCAGCTTCGCGTTCTCCATGGAGGCAAACAGGTCCACCTGAGGTGTGCCCCAAAGGGAGAACAGATGCTGTACTACCTCCGGCAGGAGAGACCACTCGTGGGATGCAGCCCCTATCCGGCTCAGGGCATCGGCCAGGGTGTTGGAGGCTCCTGCCACGTGAATGGCTAGGAGATCCGCCTCCAGGCTGCGCACGAGTGACCAAATGCGGAGAGCTTCCTTGCATAGAAGCATGGAGCGCGTCCCGCCCTGGCGGTTTAGATAGTACATGGTCGTGGTATTGTCCGTCTGGACTCGGACCACTTGACCCCGGAGGAACGGAGCAAAGGCGGTGAGAGCTAGGCGGACCGCTCGGAGCTCCAGCAGGTTGATGTGGCATCGGGACTCCCGCGGGGACCAGAGGCCATGAGCCCGGTGTTCCCCCAGATGGGCACCCCAACCCATCAGAGAGGCATCGGTCGATAGAGAGACCGTCGGCTCGGGCGGACGAACGGATGCCCTCCTGCAAATGATCTGGAACGGTCCACCACTGGAGGCGTTCCACATCCCTGTCACCGACACAAGCTGGTCAAGGGATCGGCGTTGTGACCACTGGCTGGCCAGTCCCCACTGAAGGGGACGATGTTCCAGCGGGCCCAACGGACCACGCTGGTGCAGGCCGCCATGAGACCCAGGAGGCGCAGGAAGTCCCGGCAGGGCGAATTGCCCAACCAGAAATGATCGGGCAAAGGAGGAAAGAACCTCGCCCTGTCCGGCCGGGAGCCGCGCTGGCTCGAAGAGAGTCGAGCTGCGCCCGATGAATAGAATCACCTGCTTGCTCGAGTTCCGACTTGGCCTCGTTGATAAGGAGGCCCAGTTGAGAGCAGACCTGGAGGGCCAGATCTCTGGACCACTCCGCCTCCTTCCTGGAGGGAGCTGCTATCAGCCAGTCGTCCAGGTAAGGGTACACCCGGACCCTCGGCGCCGCAGGGAATGCTGTCACCACTGCCATGCATTTGGTGAAGACCCTGGGAGCTGGAGACAAGCCGAAGGGCATGGCTTGGAACTCGAAGAGGATCCTTCCGCCGGAAGCGAGGAATCTCTGGTGAGACGGACGGATAGGGACGTGAAAAACGCGTCCTGCAAGTCCAGAGAGCAGAACCACACGCCTGCTCCAAGGATGGTATTATCTGAGCCAGAGTGACCATCCGAAGGTTCGAGACCTTAGGAACTTGTTTAGGTCGTAGGTCGAGAATGGGGCGCCAGCCCCCGTCTGCTTCGGAACCAGGAAGTACCTGGACACAAACCCTGGGTCTGAAGGAGGTCCACCTCTCTTACCACCTCCTTCTGGAGGAGAGGCGATGTCGGCTCGACGAGCCGCCAGTGAAGCTGGGGATCCCGAAGCCCCCCGAGGGGCGACGGCTCTGAAGGGTGGTGCCTGCTCGAATTCCAGAGGCAGGCCTCTTCCCACCACCTCCAAGACCCACCTGTCCGTGGTAACAGCGGACCAGGCGGAACGGAAGTGCCGGAGCCGTCCCCCCACGGGGGGACCCAGGGGTAAGGTGACGGGGATGGGGGCGACACCCCTCAGCCCGTCACTGGGCAGGCTTGGAGGAGGGACCGCCGAGGACCTCCTGGGCCCTTCCTCCTGCCTCCTGTTAGAGGAAGCCGGGCTTGGGTTTGGGATGCCAAGGCCGAGCCTGCTGGCCCTGACGTTGCTGGGCAGGCGCGGGGCACAGAAGGACGAAAGGGCTTAGGCTGTGGTTTGCGGCCTTTGTCCTTCTGAGCGGAAGAGACCGAGTCCAAGGTGGCATTGGACTTCTCGATCCTCTGCAGGTGACCTTCCACCCCAGGGCCGAAGAGGTCAGTCCCCAAAAAGGGAACATCCGCCAACTTGTGCTGGGTATCCAGTAAAGGTGGATATCCTCAGCCAAGCCCGCCGACGATAGCCACTGCGCCGCCCCGATCTGGCACATGAGTCCCTATATCCAAAGCAGTCTGGAGCTGCTGTTTGGCCACTCCCTGCCCTGGTCCCGCACCTGCTAACCGTAGTCTGCAGATCGGGCGGGAAGATGAGGATGACCTCATCCAGGAGCCCAACAGGGCATGAGAAAAATGTGCCATGAGGACGGCCGAACTGGCCTGGCGAAGGCCGAGAGGGCATAGCGTAGACTTTTCGCCCGACATAGTCCAATTTCTTGGACTCCTTGTCAGGAGGTTTGTCCACATCCCTGGCGTTGCCGGGCGCGCCGAAAACGCTGTCGGTAACCAACCCTCAGCGGAGGGGTGTTCCAAAACCGACAAGGAACCGTAGGGACCGTGATACTTCCTGGCCATCCTGGCAGGCGCAGGGCAGGAAGCAGGGCGCTGCAAAGCTCCAGTGCCGACCCACTATGGCCTCGGCCACCGGAAAGGCCTCCGTCGGAGAATCCCTCGGTCCAGAATCTCCGTGAGGATACTCGGCCCGCTTGGAACGGGTTCGAGCTCCATCCCGGTAGACTCGAGATGAGCCGAAGCAGTCCTAGGAAGGACAACGGCTATCGTCCATTGACTGACCTCCTGAAGACTCCAAGTCCAGTCGCTTGGAAAAAGGAGGAATCATCTTGGACTCGGAAGAGTCCTCGAAAAGCTGCCTCTGGCCTGAGCCACCCTTCACCTGCCGAGGTCGGTCGGGAGTGAGGGTAACTGACAGCCGATGGGGTAGACCCTTAGCCGACCGAGAATCCTTGGTCGGAGCCCCAATTGGTGGCTGTGGAGGCGGAGGTTCCACCGGAATCGGTGGAGCAGCTGGTTTTGGCCGAACAACCGGCCTGGGTATAGGCTCCTCGGATAAGTCGAGGGGTTGTGTCGGCCGCTCCGGTGACAGCCACTTAATGGCCGGGGAAGGCGACGGGTCGGCTTATTCCCGGCCAGGAGGAGCTGTTGCAACATAAGGTCTCGCACCGCCGACGTAATTTACGCCAAGCCTCCCTCATCCAAGGAGGAGGACGAGGGACGAGCGGCACGCGCTACTGCGGTGCCGAGACCGAGACCGCCTATGACGGTGGGATCGGCTGGACATGAAGAGTCCGGACCGAGACCGAGAGTCCCGGAATTTCCGAGGTCGGTGCGGGGAGGTGTCGGCCGGAACCGGCACTCCCTTCGGCTCGGATGGTCCATCCGAGGGCTCCGGAACCGGAGGCACAGGCGAGCCCACGGGATCCTCAACTCCTCCCGGGGGAACCGGGGAGAGGGGAATCTCGGCTGCTAAAGGCGACAGCCCGTCCAATGGGTCGAGAAAAATCTCGACTTCATCGGTGGGAGTCTCGGTCAACTGACCTGACGGGGACACCGTGAGGCCAGTGGCCGAAGCCGAGCGGTCGACCGAAGCCGACGGTCGACGGCCCGGGGAGAGGGACCTTTCCCGCTCCCAAGAGCGTCGACGGAGGGACTTACCCCTGTCCCTCTTTTTGGACCGAGAATAAGGTCCAGCAGACGCAGGCCCTTCTCCTTTAGTGGAGAGGGACAGACAAAGCTCCTTAAAAGAAGCCGTGTAGGAAGAACCCAGAGAGAGCGGGATAAATGCCGCGGCCGAGGAAGATCGGCCGCGCCTCCTCTTCAGGCGACCATCCGCTCGAGCTGATCCGCCGAGCTCGCCGCAAGGACACCGCCAACCGGCCTCCTTGACTTCACCGAGGGAACGCTCGGGACGGCCCAGTTGCAATCGGGCAGCACGGTCTCGAGGACGAGGCCGAGAAAGATGAGCACAGGTCGCAAGCCTGCGGGTCGTGCTCAAGGCCTAAGCAGTAGACACACGTGGAGTGTGGATCCGTCCGAGACATCTTCTGCCCGCATGGGCATCTCCGAAATCCGGGAGTCGATTTGTCCATCGCAGCCGCGAGGGATAGAAGACTGAAGTCTTTTTGCAAAAATTTATTTTTAAATCCGCAAACGGAGAAATAGGAACCAGTCACAAACGCAGAGCGTTAAGGAGGGAACCTGAGCTTCCAAGCGGTAAGGAAGATCTGTCGTCATGGGGCGGAGCCGAGAGTTATACCACCCGGGTGGGTGGGAAGAGCAAGCTTGAAGACCTTCCGGCAAGATTTAAAGCGGCAAGGATACCTGCCAATGAGTGTGGATGAACAACATATCTATGTCCCTAGAACAATGGATATAGTATAGTGGCATGGTAGTGCCACTATAGTTAGGGTTGAACAGGGGTTTCTATGTTAAACCTTGAATTCTGCACTTTAATATCTTCACAACCGTTAAGCGGATTTGCACAAAATTCTGTATGCGCAGTCGGGGGTTTACATCTCTTGACGTGCAAGATCTTCCTGGACTAAGTCTCCATCACTCATTCACACTTGTGGGGATAGCGCCGGAGGTGATAGACCAAGCGGGAGCCTAAAGTTTTCAGAAGGGTCGGCGCCAAGAGAGGGCCACGCATGCGCAGCACCGCGAGACTAGCTCGCGCCTGTGTAGGCTATCTCGGAGTCGACCCTCCAACCGCCTCAGTTCCTTTTCTCCCGCCGTCGAGTGCGCTTGGATGTCAACGTCGCTCGTCTGTCGGAGTCGAAGTTTTCGTCTATACGACAACAGCTCTTAATGTTTTAATATTCTGAAGTAGTAATTTATCATTTTACGAAGAAGAAAAAGATTGTGAAGAAGAAGAAGAAAAAGAATTTCTTTCCTGCCATCAACGGAGTCGTCTTTAGACGGTAGCGGTGACGGTAGGAGGACTTCGTTTGAAAGTTTTTATGGCAGAGGGGCTGTGTCCGGTCCGCCGCCCCTAGTTAACGGGGGGGTCTGACACGGACAGTCCTGTGCTCGGGGGGAGGACAGCCCTCCGAAGCACAAATCTAACGGTTCCGGTGATCCGGCTCCGCTTGACCTCGAGCTCCTCTTCCTCGTTTGGGGAAGAAGAATTGGTGCCGCTCGAGGTTGCCCGTTGGTATGTCTGCACGAGGAATGTTCGTCTGGAGGGGTGATGGGCCCGAACCGACTCTGGTGGGTTCCTCTTGGCCCCGCTCCTTACGGCAGCTTTCTCGACTCCGAGCTCCATCTCTGTCTCGCTGGAGCTCCGTGAGCAGTTTCACCTTTGGGTCGCCTATGGAGCAGGGGCTCACCCAGTTTTCCTGGCTCTGTTCCTGATTTGGGACCTCTGGGCCTCGGAGCCGTTGGACCGGAGCCGGGTTGATTGGATCACGTATGGTGAGGTGCCCTCTGGGTGCCTTTGCCATCGTGGCGACCCCTCGTGCCTACCCCCCTCTCCCTTTTCCATGCAGGGGCCGGCACAGGCACCACCTTTTTCCTTCTCCCCTTTTCAGGATTTCCATTGGCATTTCCTTTAGCGCCGTGGTTCGGCGCCATGGCTCGGTGCCTTGGTCGGCGCCGTGGCTCGGAGACATGGTCGGCGCCGTGGCTCGAGCCATAGCTACGCCGTGCCTTGTCGGGTGAGCCGTGGCTCGGAGCCATGGCTCGGTGCCTTGGTCGGCGCCAGTAGCTCAGAGCCATGGCCGGGCGCTGCCTCTCGGAGCCATGGCTCGGCGTTTGTCAGCGCCATGGCTCGAGTTATGGTCAGCGCCTTGATCGGCGCTGTGGGTCGACACCGCCACTTCTGCGGGCGCAGTGGTTTCTCTCTTCCTGCCACTGGTTGTCGGTGCCATCAGAAGTGCAGTGCACCCGCGGACCGCGACGTGCACCTGCGGGCGGATGCCAGGGGTGGTGCTGGGAGCACCCGTGGGTGCCGCGGGTGACGCTGTGGGCACCTATGGGTTCCATGCATGCTTCAGGTGCCATGAGTGCCGCTGGTGCCTTGGGTACTGGGTTGACACCCGTGGGTGCCGCGGGCTGGTGCCCTCGGGTGCCATTCTTGCCATGGGTGTCATTGGTGCCATGGGCGTTGGAGGTGCCCTCAGTGCCATTGCTACATGGGTGCTGGGAGTACCTGCGGATACTGCCATGGCTGCCCTTGGGTTTTGCCCAGGTTGACATAGACACTGCTTGGTGCCCTCCTGTGCCATGAGTGCTGCTGATGCCACACGGGTGCTACTGGGTGCTGTATGGCAGAATTAGTGACACATTTTTCCTTTCAGACTCATTCCACAGAACTTGTGGAGGGATGTTTACCGCAGAATGAACTCCTGTTCTGCGGATTATTTTTTTCCACACTTTTTAGTGAGTGGTGGTCTATGTGGGATCTTGTGTCATCCAGCGGTTTTCTTCTTGGAACCCTGCTGTACCGTTCTGCCAGCGGAATCTCATTCTGCTCAGCATTTTCTCTGCCCCCTACGTGGTATCAAGCTCCTCGACATCCTCCTGATGGCGGAGTCTCTAGCGGCTCTGACCTAGACCTCTTTTGGAGGTCTTTCTGGGGTAGAGGTGTATCTAGATGAGTCTTCCCCTGACCTTCTGGTCAGTAATGCAGCGGACAGCTCATTTTATATACCGGATGGTGTGTCATCTCTATCTTCAGAGTCCATGATGGAAAATCCTTTCAGTAGATCCTCAGTAACTGGGTCCACTATAGTATTTCACTGCGTCCGTGGACCATACTCTTCTGCGTCTAGACTTTTTCAATCGTCAAGACAGTTATACTCTGTGGAACATTTTAATTTAATGGTCAGGGGCCGCTCTGACTCTTCCGCTCCTTTGATAGGGGTATATAGCCCCCTTGTGATATTGCCTCTTCAGTGGCTTCCTCGGCACAGGTGGTTAACTTCTCTCCAGCTGTGATTGTTGGTCCGTCATGATTTCAGTATGGACACTCAGGCTCTTTCCACACTCAGATGGAGAACACTTCGTCTTTTGTATCAAGACAATCCTCAAAATAGCAGCCTGAAGGCCTTCTTTGGCTCGGACTAAAAAAAAAAAAAAATTTTTATATCATATGGTTTTATCACAGCACATGGCCTGCTGAAATTACCGGTCCCCTTTTTGAGGGGATCTGAGTAAGATTCCTCATATCGACGACGCTCGTCTCCTGGATAAGGTAAAGAGTACCTGATTTCTTCTTCCCCTACGGGGAGTCCGATCCGGCGACGATATGGGTCATCTCTTTCTCTAAGAGATTGCTCTCATTCAGAGACATTTTCTAGATCTAGGCGCCTGCCCAGTCTGTTAATTCCTATTCTTTTTATCAGGCTTTCTTTTCTCGAACAGAGCCTTACAGCAGCAGAAGCGACTCTCCACAGAGTCGGAACTCAGTTTCCTGTTTCCTTGCTTGCTCAATTTAACAGGCGATTTTCTCCTTCTTGACGGATGGTCAAGTAGGTCCCTTTTCTGAAGAAGCTTCTCAAATATTCACACTTGGTTCCTGCTCTCTGGTCCATGCCAGTCGCTCAAGCTATCCTCTTCAAGTGTGAGAGGGGTGGTGATGTTTCTTTTCAGCAAATGAACTAGAATCCTTTACTCCTTTCAGGAAAGCCAGAGTGGTTAGTGCCTCACTACATTGACTCACTGCCTCTTTCAGTCACTTCAACAAATGGGTTAGCCCTAACTTGGTCCAGCTGTGTCCCTCTTTGACGCACATCTGCCTCTACTGACCTTAGAAATCCAGCCCCTGGTTTTTGTTGGAATGTTTTTTTCCACAGTGGACACATCCTCCTGTGCACCTTTTTCCTTTCTTCCCTGAGTTCAGAGACTGCTGCTACAGTTGTACACACAAGGGCAGAATTATTCCTCTTGGAATATACAGTGGGTAGGATATGTTTTTACTAGACCACCACGAGAGGCTTCTATTCGTGCTTGGCCTTCCATCAGGAAGATCCTGTGACTAAGTGGAGACCATTCTCTTTGACGGACTAACCCCACCTGGACCCCCTTGCTCACCAAATAAGGGGTTCAAGTGCTTCTGGACCTGTTGTTTACAGGTCAACCATACTGGATAGTGGGGATTCCCATCTGCACTTTCCGGTCTTCCCTGAACCAGTAGACTTTACCTCCAACTCTTTCAGTTCCTGAGGGTCCTTTACATTACATTAGTATATATCTTTGACGCCATTACTTTTGGTCCTAGACCAAATTGTGAGGCCAGGTTCTTACCACTCTCCTAAAGTGGTAGTGGTTTCCAACGAGACTTTCATTTTGTGCCCATTGCAGTCGTCTGTAAAGTGGTGAGTTACAACTCGAGCGCTTATCTTGTAAACACTATGTTCTAGATGCTCTTTACAAGACAACTCTTTTTTATTAGCAGGACAGTCCTTGGCCGTCCTTTCTGAGTGAACCCCATCTCCTACCACCCTACTCAGGGTTGTTGGTTTTAGCGGTACTCTCCCACAAGTGTGAATGAGTGATGGAGACTTAGTCCAGGAAGATATGGAAATTACGTACTTACCGTAATTATTGATCTTCTTGGACAGTCTCCATCACTCATTCACACGCCCACCCACCAACCCCTTGGTTCACTCATTTTCTTTCCTGGTCTTCACGGTCCTATGATTCGGACTGTGAGGACACTATTCTTTAGCCTTTCTTGCAAAGGCCATCTGGGCCTCTCAGGCCCAGAAACTCAGGATGAGTTATTCTCATTATTAACGCTGCACCTCCTCGGTGAAAGGTACTGAGGTGGTTGGAGGAGTCGGCCGCCCGAGCACTTTCCACAGGCGTGAGCTTAGTCCCATGGTGCTGCTATCGTGGCCCTCTCTTGGCGCCGACCCTTCTGAAAACTTTAGGCTCCAGCTTGGTCCCAGCGCCTCCGGCGCTATCCCCACAAGTGTGAATGAGTGATGGAGACTGTCCAAGAAGGTCAATAATTATGCTAAGTACGTAATTTCCATTTTTGTTCCAATCAGATGTGTGGATTCTGAGATGCGAATAGTGAAACAAATGTTTAAAAAATAGCTGTGTTTTGGTTTTGTTTCTTTTTTGTCAACGCCTAGTGCCCACACAGCTTGGAATTTTGGTCTGAGATTTTCAAGGTAGAAGGGCTTGGCCCACAGATGTGGCTTTTGTTGGTTTGGTGAAAACAATATTACTCCATTTCTAAGTATTTAAATTTAAAAATGTTGGTTCTGGACATGCTCAGTTCGGTCTTTTGGATAGCTGCTTGGAATGAAAATAAAATTTGGTCCATATGAAAAAGGATTCTTTTTCGTAAGGGGCTCATTCTTTTAAATGAGTAAATTTTATTTTTTCTGTATGGCCGCCATCTTGTTACTTTTTCTTTTTTTTTAAATAAAAGTTTTAAAACCCGTGGGATAAGGGAGTTCCATGAATCTGAATCTCTGGCAGAATGTGGATCACAGATGTACAACAATTTGATTGTATCTTCCCCTCTACAACTGTATTAACACAAATTGACTGACATGAAATTATGGCTGTATAATTCTGCAAGCTATACTATGACTGAAATGTACTGTACCTCTTTTAAAACAATATCTAAAATAAAAATAAAGGATTAAAAAAAAGTTCTAAAACCCACAGAAAATACCTCCTCCAGAGACACCAACACATGTATGTATTCTGCTCATCAGGGCCCCATTAGATGTATTCTATCTAACTGTTGCTACAATTACCTTCAAATGTATTTTTCAGCATTTTAAAATCATTTGTCATGACTAACTTCTGTTTTTAGTGTAGTATCTGAAGAAGAATGACCATCTGCAAAAAAGAATGTAGAAAAACTAAGTTCAAGATCTTTTTGCGTATGAGGGCATCCTTTTTTGTACAAATGCAAAAAAGTCAAAAAAAGGATCCATTCATACGAAAAAAGAATTGAGAAAAAAATAAGTTCAAATTGTTTTTTCGTGTGATGGAATCCTTTTTCGTATTAAAGAAAAAAAGCTCACAAAAAAGGATGCCCTCATACAAAAAGAATTTGGACTTTGTCCCCCCCCCACCAGATTCTTTTTTGTAAGAAGCCATTCTTTAATGTGAGCTTTTTTTCTTTTATATGAAAAAGGATTCCATCATACGAAAAAAGAATTTGAACTTATTTTTTCTCCCGATTCTTCTGTCATATGAAGGCATCCTTTTTGTATGGATTTTCATTTCCTAAAAGGATTTCTTCTCTAAAAATGATTTTGGACTTAAGTTTTTTTTTTTTTTTTTACACATTTGAACTTCAACAAGCCATAACTCCCTCAATATTTGGACTTAAGGGACAATCTATATATCAAACCAAATGTCTTAATGTGTACTACAAGAATAACACATAAAACTAGAGGACACATAAAAACCACAAACATTAAAAAAATGCAAATTCCCTTAGGATAACATTGGACATTTAAGAAGTCATAACTCCCTCAACATTTGTACTTAAGGAATAATCTATATATCGAAACAAAGGTGCTACTGACTGCTGCAACAATAGCACATGATCTCCACAAAAAATCCAGGGGCCATATTAAAAAGCAGAAAAATTAAAAAATAAAAATTGTCAAAGAATAACATTGGAAGTTCAGCAAGCCAGAAGTCCTTCAATATTTGGACTTGGGGACAATCTATACAACAAACCAAAGATCTTAATGAGTACTGCAAGAATAACACATACCCCCATAACAAATCATTAAGGGACAATATAAAAAATGCATACAAAGTAAAAAAGCAATTTCCCATAATATAAATTGGAAGTTTAACAAGCCATACAATGAAGGAAAGAAATTGCTGTTTTGCCACAAATGGAAGTGCAGGGCCCACATGGTCCTGCGTTTCCACAACAACATACATGTACACATCTATGGAGGGATGAGAGTGCAGGACCCCTCCCACATGCAAATGAGGATTTAATTATACTAACTCAAAAGGTAAGGAAATTCATTGCAACATTTTTTGTTAATGCACTAGTTAGGGTTAAACTGACAAAAGTAGGGAAATATAGTGCTAGGGTTTCCAACCCTAACACCCCATCCCCCACCCTGCAGGCAGCAACAGGAAAAACCATTATGGTTTGACCTCTCCTGCATCTTCGTAAATTAGGTGAGGGGTGCGCCTTGGGGTTGTCAACCCTAACACTCACCCCATTCTCATATACTCCACATATCTCAGATTATTTACTGATGGAATGGGGTGAGTGTTAGGATTGACAACCCTGAGGTACACCCCACACTTGATTTGCGAAGATGCAGGAGAGGTCAAACCGTAATGGTTTTTCCTGTTGCTGCCTGCAGGTTGGGGGTGGGGTGTTATGGCTGGAAATCGTAACGCCACATTTTCCTACTTTTGTTGTTTAACCCTAACTAGTGCATTAACAAAGATTTTTGCAAAGAACACACATACATACACACACACACACATATTTTATTTACTTTTTTTTTTTTTTGTTATTTGAATCTAGGATTAGAAGTACCTTTCAGCGGAGGCTCTTTTACAAAGGTTCCACGTCAGATGGCGTACAATGCAACACAGAACAATTCAGTACAAGCTGAGGAAAAACACTGGGTTACAAAAACAGTAGGCGTAACTTATTTTAACAGTAGGCGTAACTTATTTTGTTAATGAAAACATAAATACTGAGACAATACTAGATAAGGATATAGAGGTAGGAGCAGCCGGAGGCATTGTCAGTGGTACTTAAGGAAGTCGGCTGGCAGGCTAGCTTAGAGGTTTGAGGAACCAGGTGTGAACGAGCTTGGTACATCCTGCAGACCAGACCTGAGTTTGATTCTCACAACCTCCACTTGCATACTGTGCGACTCTGAGCAAGCCACTTAACCACCCAGTGCTCCCAGGTCGCCCCTGAAAACAGGTGCTTGTGTCTAGTGGGCCTTACCTGCTTACCAAATACTAAAAAAAAAAAAAAGTGGAGAGGAGGGGGAAGGAGGACATGAGGCGGGAGGGGGAAAGGGGTAGGGTATGGGAGAAAGTAAGTACTGAGTAGAATGGGCAGTGGCAGCAGAGAAAGGCTGATGGAAAGGAGGGCTGTTTAAGGGAAACAGTCCCATGTGCTGGAGGCAGAGTGGAGTAGATGAAGCCTTGATTTGAAGGGGCTGAGCTTGGGGAGCGAGGAGATGTCACTACCGAGACCACTGAACCAGAGTGGGGCCCTGTAGGCGAATGCTCTTTGCCCCTAAGAGGTACAACAGTGAGGGATCTGAAAGAGTTGCGAGTCTGAGCCCCTAGTGGGGGCGTGAATTACGAGTATTTATATACATCTTCTACACTTGTAACTAAAATTTTATATGTAACTTCCGTACTTGAAGGGACACTATTGCAAATGAACTTGCCTTAATGGTTACATTTCCTAACAAAACTGAACAGAAAATTAAATTAAATATCTCATTTTCATCAGAGTCCTACTTTTACATAATTTTGCAATGTATGTACTCAGGACAGGACAGTGGAGATGCAATATCTCATTTTTAATTTAATGGTTTCCTGCTTTTACACATTTTTTTTTAAACTCATGTTTAAATGTTTAAACTCAAAAAAAGCAGCCCAGTCAAGGCTAAACGTAACCCAGACCTATCCGTACACAAGGCCAAATTCCAGCAATACTCATTAGCAGTGGAGTGTGGGGATCCCCAGATTTCCTAGTACATCTGGGCACAGACGACTTGGAGGGGAACAGTGAATTGGAAATCCAGGAGAGGTTTTGGGAACTGGCCAGGGTCTGCCACTCTATAGGAAGCTCAATCTTCTTCTCGGAGATTCTTCCAGTACCTAGGGCATCCGGGGAGACTAAGCATAAACTCAGAGGGGTGAACCAGTGGCTCAGGGACTGGTGCAGGGCAGAAGGGTATAGGCTGGAGGGGGATTGGGGGGACATATGGGAGGACAAGGGCTTATATGCCAGGGATAGGATACATCTCAACTTAGAGGGGAGGGAGATCTTGAAACTAAAACTTGCTGGATTCATAGTCAAGAGGTGAGGTTTAAACTTATAAAGGGGGGAGGGATACTTGAAGGAATGGAACCAGGAGGGCTGCTCGAGGTTCCAGGTCTAGGGGGTGAAAAGAGGGCAGGTGACTGCAAAGTAAATACAGACCCAGCTCTGCCAGAAAGGGCGAATACGGATTGTGCAGGGCCAAGACAATTGGAGAGGGGAAGGGGATGGGGTGGACGACGGTTCTGCTCAACGCCAGGAGCATGGGCAACAAAATGCCCGAGCTCCAGGCGATGCTGGCTGAGGGATCAGTGGGTGTGGTGGCAATTACTGAGATATAAGCCACCCAGAAGAATGACTGGGACCTAAACTTGAAGGGATACACAATATTCAGGAGGGATAGAGAAGAGGATAGAGAAGGGGGTGTAGCGTTGATAGTCAAAAATGGCATAGTGGTTAGTGGAGTGGAGGAGGCTGATGGGGGGGTGGAAGCGATTTTGGTAACACGGCAAACGAGGGGAGGTAAAAGACTTGAAAACAGGGGTGGTGTAGAGACCCCCCACTCCCCCACGATGGATGAGGCCCAGGAGGAAAAATTAGTTTAGAACATCAAGGGGCACTGTGACAGTGGAAAGGGTAGGGTGGTGGTCATGGGAGACCTTAATATGCCAGGGGCAGACTGGGACACTATGACATCAGTGGAGGCCAGGGAGCAGAGACTGATGGATGTGACCCAGGATGCCTTCCTGGTCCAGCAGGTGGGGGAACCTACTAGAGAGGGGAGGATACTGGACGTCGTCCTTGCAGACAGTGACCAGATAAGGCATCTGGAGGTGTGTAGCCCGCTGGCAGGTGGTGACCATGCCACGGTCTGGTTTCTGCTGAATCTAGGGGGGAGGATAACCGCTCTAATACAGTAGTAGTGGACTTCGGGGGGGGGCAGACTTTGTGGGCATAGGCAGGATTCTACGGGGGAGTTTGGATAAGATAAGGCCAGACATGGATGCTGGTAGCTTGTGGGAGACCATTAAGAAAGGGGTGCAGGAGGCTACTAGCTCATGTACAAGGGTAAGGCGTAAGAATAGTAGCGCCAACACGCCGTGCTGGTGGACCAGGGAGTTGCAAGAGGTGGTGAGGGATAAAAAAGGCTGCCTATGCGCTTTTAAGTGCTCAGGGCTAGGGAGAGAGTGACTACGAGCTGACAGCAAGGAGGGTCACCAGAGTGGTGAGGGAAGCCAAGGAGAGGATGGAGCAAAACCTGGCTAGGAATATCTGGAGGGGAGGAAGGGATTCTATAGATACATAGGGGAGAAGAGAAAAGGGAGCGCACAGATCTCCAGGATTAAGACTAGGGAGGGATGGGCTCAGGAGGCAGGGGAATCAGGCAGAGGTGTTAAATTAGTACTTTGCCTCGATATTTATGGAGGGAGACAGGGGATCCATTCAGCCTGAAGGGAGGATAGGGAAGACAGCTGAGTGGAGAGGTCAGATGAAGTTGAGAGGACCGGAAGAGGCTGGAGCACCGGGTGGGCCAGACCTAGAAGGGGATGGGTGCTTAATTGAGGGGGTAGATTGGAAGGGAGAAATCACAGAGGATAGGGTGAGGGAGGCCCTTTGGGCACTAAAAACTGATAAAGGCACCAGGACCGGATGGGCTATATCTGAGGGTTCTGAAGGAACTGGCGGACAAACTAGCAGCTTCACTAGCTGCACTCTTCAACACCTCTCTGCAGACAGGATGGGTGCCTCAAGACTGAAGGGTGGCTCATGTGGTGCCTATCCACAAAGGGGGGTCTAGGGAGAAGATGGGAAATTACAGGCCTGTCAGCCTAACGTCTGTGGTAGGCAAAATAATGGAGGGCATCATCAAGGAGAAGCTCAGGAGGCAACTGGAAAGGCTGGGGCACCTGGATGACAAACAGTATGGTTTTGTCCTGGGGAGATCGTGTCAGACCAACCTCATTGATTTCTGTGACTGGGACCCTGGAGTGACAAAGACCGGTGGATGTCTTATACCTGGATTTCAGTAAGGCGTTTGACTCGGTACCCCACATCGGGTTGCTAACAAAGCTGGGGGGGGGGATGGGAGGGAGGACGTTGCTTAGATGGGTAGATAATTGGCTAACGGGGCGAACACAGAGGGTAGTGGTTAGTGGGATAGTCTCCTCCCCTAGGAAGGTCTTCAGTGGGGTTCCCCAAGGTTCGGTACTGGGGCCACTCCTGTTCAATGCCTATCTCTCCGATATGGGGAAGGGGGTTAGGAGTAGAATGAGCCTCTTTGCGAATGACTCAAAACTGGCAGACGGGGACAAAGCGAGAGAGACAGTCTAGAGGGATCTGGATACCCTGGAGGGTTGGTCAAGGAGGTGGGGACTGAGGTTTAATCCAGGGAAGTGTAGGGTGCTGCATCTGGGGATCGGAAAACCAGGTCATGTATACAGCCGGGGGGAGGGGGGGGTCTCACTGCAAGCCACAATGAATGAAAGGGACCTGGGGTGGTGGCAGACACCAAAATGAATAACACTGAAAACTGCAGAAGATCTACGGCAAAAGCAAACAGGATTCTGGGCTGCATAGCCAGGGGAATTATGTCCAGGAGGAGTGAGGTGATCCTCCCTCTGTTTAATGCCTTGGTCAGGCCGCAGGTCGAGTACTGCATGCAGTTCTTGAGACCTCACCTCAAGAAGGACATAGCACTGTTGGAGAGGGTCCAGAGGAGGGCAACTAGGATGATTCAGGGCATGAGAGAAAGGACCTATGAGGAAAGGCTGGAAGAACTTGGGCTGTACTCACTGGAGGAGAGGACAGACAGGGGGGACATGATAGGGGTCTTCAAATATGTGAAAGGGATAAACAGGGGCAAAGCCAAAGAAATCTTCAGGCTAAAGAAAGGGGGCACAACCAGGGGGCATGAATGGAAGCTGGAGGGTGAAAATTACAGGGGAGAACGTAGAAAGCATTACTTCACTGAGAGGGTGGTGGGACCATGGAATGCACTGCCCAGAAGTCTGGTGGAGGAGGGCATACTGGAAGGCTTCAAGTGGGGGTGGGACAGGTGCATGGGTAAACTGAAGCCGAAGATGACCCTCTCAAGGGCTAGGGGGGTGGGAGAGCGAGCACCCAATAGGGTCTGGCTACCGAGCAGACACGAAAGACCGTCAGGCCTATTCTGCTGGCTTTTAGTCTGTTAGTATGTTTAATGAACAAGTTACATTGCACATACAGGAGAAAACAAGCTAAATTACATCAAGTAATCAATTATTAAGCACAACTGACTTAATAATCTCCCGACTAGCAACATAGGTCTGTAAAAAAAAAATCTTTTGAAAACATTAAAAACGTCAATAAAAGTCTGTAAACAAGAACTGATGCACAAGAACTGATGCACCATATAGGTGCGAAGTTCACAGACCTGAACTCTAAAGCCCAACTACAGAAAGTGTACTGATATTTAATTAAGAAGGATTCAGTAGTAGTCAAGTCAAGCGTGTCAAGTGTAGGTAAACTTCAAGAAGGAAAAATGCATGTCGAGGGAAGACCCAAAAAGTGTCATTATACAGAGCAATGCTCCCTCAGGTCAGTAAGGATGGAGAGATCAGTTCTGAGACATGGCAGTAGGCGGCAGTGCAGAGGGCTTTTATACATTTTTAGACTCTATTTACCCAGGATAGTACAGAAGAGATGCAGCATCTCATTTTCAGTAGGGCTCCTGCTTTACCCATTTTTACAATGTATCTACCCTGGACAGGCCAGGTGAGAGGCAAAATCTAATATTCAGTAGGCTTCCCACATTTTAACCCCCAGTTTCCAACATAGTATTTTTATGACCCTACTTTATGATCAAGACAGGTGGGATTTTTTAAATCCCACCTGAAAGGTGATTTGGGGAGCGAATGTAAAAACATGTTTCAGAGAGGATTTGAAAAATGACACCTGTTTCATGAGGTGGAGTAACAAAAGGGCTATGTTGAAAATTTGGGCCAAAATCTGCACAGATGACAACGTTACGAGTAAACCTTGGAAAACTTCAACACTTGTTTCTAACAGTTTTTTTCAAATTCTGGCACCAAATTCTAAACATAGTCTTTTTATGACCTCACCTTATGATCAAGGAAATACAGGTTACTCACCTGTAACAGGAGTTCTAGGAATGGTATATGTTGTTCATCCACACTGTCTGGCAGGTTCCTTGCCGCTTTAAATCTTGCCGGAAGGTCTTCAAGCTGGCTCCTCCCACCCACCTGGGTGATAAAACTCTCGGCTCCGCCCCATGACGCCAGATCTGGCCCGCTGGAAGCTCAGGTTGTGCGTCGAAGCCGGGGAGGTCGGGTGGGTCGTGTGGATGAACAACATATACCATTCCTAGAACTCCTGTTACAGGTGAGTAACCTGTATTTCTAGGGACATGGATATGTTGTTCATCCACACTGTCTGGCAGACTCCTAGCAGTTCTCCGGGAGGAGGGAGGCAAGGCGCACACCCCCAATACTTACTTGGGAAATAAGGACTTGAGAACCGAGGCCCCAAAACCAGCATCCCGGCGTGACTCAAGGTCGATGTGGTAATGGGTAATAAAGGTGTTTGCTGACTTCCAGGTAGCAGCCCTGCAGATTTCCTGGATAGGACGCCCTGGAAGCAGCCACCGATGCAGCAGTATGGCGGGTAGAATGAGCTCTTATCCCTCTGGGAGGCTCCATGCCCGCCAACTTATAGCAGAGATCTATGCAGGAGGTGACCCACCTGCTTATCGTCCGCTTGGCTGAGGTCTGCCAGATGCGGCTTCAGCGTAGGTGACAAACAGCTGGCGAACCTCTCCCCGAATTTCAGCCGTGCGCTCCTTATAATAGGCGAGCGCCCTTCTAGGGTCCAAAGTATGGAGCCTATATTCGGCCTCCGAGGTGTGATTGGGGTAGAACACCGGCAGAGTCAACACCTGGTTAAGGTGAAACTCCGACACCACCTTCGGAAGGAATTTCGGGTGGGGGCAGAACAACCTTGTCCCTGTGGAAGACCAGGTAAGGAGACTCGATGCTAAGCGCCCGGAGTTCTCCCATCCTTCTGGCTGACGTGATAGCCACAAGAAGGCGGTCTTCCACGACAGGTGAGAGAGATCACACCTGTGCACTGGTTCGAATGGCTTGCCCATGAGCTTTGCCAATACCAGCAGTAAATCCCACGGAGGTGGGGGTTCCAGCACTGGAGGGGAAATGTGATCAAGGCCTTTGAAAAAGCGCCCGACCACCTTCTCCTGCGCCACTGACTGCTCACCGGTCCGCGCCCGGTAAGCAGAGATGGCTGCCAGGTGCACCTTTAGGGTCGCCGACCTAAGCCCTTGACTAGATAGGGACCATAGATAGTCCAAAATGCTGGCACAGAACAAGAGGAAGGGTCCAAGCCCTTGCCCCGACACCAAATGGAAAATCTCTTCCATTTGAAGGCGTAGCATTTTCTGGTCGACTCCTTACGGGACGCCTCAACGACGTTGAGGACCTCGTCGGAAAGACCCAAGGCCTGGAACTCTAGCCGCTCAGGAACCAGGCCGTCAGGTGCAGGGATTGAAGGTCCGGATGGAACACCTTCCCCTGACTGACTGAAAGCAGGTCCGGGCCAGCTGGAAGCTGCCTCGGGAGCCTGGAGCTGAGGCTGAGGAGATCTGGGTACCAGAACTGGCGGGCCAGTCTGGGGCTATCAGAATCACCTGCGCCTTGTCCCTCCTCGCTTTGAGCAGGACCCTTGTGAATCAGGGAAAGGGGAAGGCGAAAGAGGCCCAGGTCCACGGCCTCGAAGGCATCCCCTGCAGCGAGAGCCCTGCTGAGGCGGGCATGAAACAGCCTCAGCTTCGCTGCTTCTCCTGGAGGCAAACAGATCCACCAGAGGTGTGCCCCAGTGGGAGAACAGATTCTGTACTACCTCCGGCAGGAGAGACCACTCGTGGGATGCAGCCCCTATCCGGCTCAGGGCATCGGCCAGGGTGTTGGAGGCTCCTGCCACATGAATGGCTAGGAGATCCGCCTCCAGGCTGCTCACAGTGACCAGATCTGGGAGAGCTTCCTTGCATAGAAGCATGGGCGCGTCCGCCCTGGCGGTTTAGGTAGTACATGGTGCGTGGTATTCCGTCCTGGACTCGGACCACTTGACCCGGAGAAGCGGAGCAAAGGCGGTGAGAGCTAGGCGGACCGCCGGAGCTCCAGCAGGTTGATGTGGCATCGGGACTCCCTTGGGACCAGAGGCCGTGCACTCGTGTTCCCCAGATGGGCACCCAACCCATCAAAGAGGCATCGGTCGAAGAGAGACCGCTCGGCTCGGGCGGACAAGCAGGATGCCCTCCTGCAGATGGGATGGAGCGGTCCACCACTGGAGGCGTTCCACATCTCCTGAGTCATCATCATAAGCTGGACCAAGGGATCGCAGCGTTGTGACCACTGGCTGGCCAGCCCCCACTGAAGGGGGCGCATGTGCCAACGTGCCCAATGGACTACGCTGGTACAGGCCGCCATGAGACCCAGGAGGCGCAGGAAGTCCCGGGCAGAAATGATTGGGCAAAGGAGGTAAGAACCTCGGCCCTGTCCGCCGGGAGCCGTGCTCTGGCTCGTAGAGAGTCGAGCTCTGCACGATGAACAGTATCACCTGCTTCGGCTCGAGTTCTGATTTGGCCTCGTTGATGAGAAGGCCGACTTGAGAGCAAACCTGGAGGGCCAGATCTCTGGACCGCTCCACCTCCTGTCTGGAGGGGGCTGCTATCAGCCAATCGTCCAGGTAAGGGTACACCCGGACCCCTCGGCGCCGCAGGAATGCTGTCACCACTGCCATGCATTTGGTGAAGACCCTGGGAGCTGGAGAAAGGCCGAAGGGCATGGCTTGGAACTCGAATAGGGATCCCTCCGCTCGAAGCGGAGAATCTCTGGTGAGGCAGACGGATAGGGACGTGAAGAACATCCTGCAAGTCCAGAGAGCAGAACCACACGCCGCGTTCCAAGGATGGTATTATCTGAGCCAGAGTGACCATTCTGAAGGTTCGAGACCTTAGGAACTTGTTTAGGTCGTGTAGGTCGAGAATGGGGCGCCAGCCCCCCGTCCGTTTCGGAACCAGGAAATACCTGGACACAAACCCTGGGTCTGAGGGAGGGTCCTCCACCTCTCATCACCTCCTTCTGGAGGAGGAGAGCGATGTCGGCTCGACGAGCCGCCAGTGAGGCTGGGGACAGAAGCCCCGAGGGGCGGCTCTGTGAGGCGGTGCCTGCTAGAACTCTAGAGGCAGGCCTCTTCCCACCACCTCAAGACCCACCTGTCCGTGGTAACAGCGGACCAGGCAGAAGGAAGTGCGGAGCCGTCCCCGCAGGGGAACCAGGAGTGAGTGACAGGGATGGGGCGACACCCTCAGCCCGTCACTGAGCAGGCTTGGAGGAGGGACCGGCGAGGGACCTCCTGGGCCTTTCCTCCTTGCTTCCTACTGGAGGAAGCCGGTGCCAGGGTTTGGGGTACCAGGGTCGAGCCTGCTGGCCCTATTGCTGGGCAGAAGGCCAAGGGCACAGAAGGGCTGAAAGGTTTAGGCTGAGGCTTATGCCTTTGTCCTTTCTGGCGGAAGAGACAGAGTCCAAGGTGGCACTGGACTTTTCGATCCTCTGGAGGTGACCTTCCACCCCAGGGCCGAAGAGGTCAGTCCCCAAAAAGGGGAACATCCGCCAACTTGTGCTGGGTATCCGAGGTGAAGGTGGATATCCTCAGCCAAGCCCGCCGGCGCATGGCCACTGCGGTCGCCACTGATCTGGCACACGAGTCTCCGATGTCAAGAGCAGTCTGGAGCTGCTGCTTCGCTACCACCTGCCCTGGTCCGCACCTGCCTGACCGTAGTCTGCAAGTCCGCGGGAAGATGGGGAACAACCTCATCCAGGGAGCCCAACAGGGCATGAGAAAAGTGTGCCATCAGGACAGCCGAACTGGCCTGACGAAGGCCGAGAGAGGACGCAGCACAGACTTTCCGCCCGGCATAATCCAATTTCTTGGATTCCTTGTCGGGTGGTTTGTCCACGTCCCTGGCGTTCTCGGCACGCCAGAAAACGCTGTCGGTAACCAGCCCCTCCACAGAGGGGTGTTCCGAGAAACCGGACAGGGAACCGGTAGGGACCGCTTCTTAGCCATTCTGGCCAAGGCGCAGGGCAGGAAGCAGGAGCTGCCATAGTTCCAAGGCGGACCAACAATGGCCTCGGCCACGGAAAGGCCTCCGTGAGGAGAATCCCGTCCAGAATCTCTGTGAGGGATATCTGGCCCGTTAGAACGGGTTCAAGCTTCATCCCGTGGACTCGAGATGAGCCAAGTAGACCAAGAAAGGATGAAGGGCTATCGTCCACCGACTGCCCCCCTAAAGACTCCAAGTCCATCCGCTTGGAGAACAAGGAGGAGTCATCTTCAGACTCGGACGAGTCTTCGAAGAGCTGCCTCGAGCCTGAGACACCCTCCACCTGCCGAGGTTTGTCGGGAGTGAGAGTGACCGACAGCCTATGGGGCAGCCCCTGAGCCAACCGAGAACTCTTGGTCGGAGCCCCAACTAACGGCTGAGGAGGCGGCGGTTCCACCAAAATCGGCGGGGCAGCTGTAATAGGCCGAACAACCGGCCTGGGAACAGGCTCCTCGACCACCGCGAGGGGTTGTTTCGGCCGCTCCGGTGACAGCCACTTAATGGCCGGTGAAGACGACTGGGTCGGCTTATTCCCGGCCAACAGAAGCTGTTGCCACATAAGCTCTTCATATTTACGGCGCACCTTGCGCCAAGCCTCCGTCCGAGGAGGAGGAAGAAGGAGGAAGAGCGCAGCCGCTACCGTGGTGCCGAGACCGAGACCGCCTATGGACGGCGGGATCGGCTGGACCGCGATGAGGTCCGAGAAATCTGGCCAGAGCGAGGTCGGTGAGGCGGGTGCCGAGATCGGCACTCCTTCAGCTCGGAAGATTCCACCGATGGCTCCGAACCGGAGGCACAGTCGAGCCGACGGATCCTCAACTCACCGGGGAACCGGGAGAGGGATTATCAGCTTCACCAGCCGACAACCGTCCTAGCGGTCGATAAAAATCTCGACCGGCCGGGCAGGTGTCTCGGTCAACTGGCCTGACGGGGACACCGTGAAGCCAGTGGCGAGCTGAAGTGCGACCGAAGTCGACTATCAAACCAGGGAGGAGATCTTTCCCGCTCTCAAGGCGTCGACGATGGGACTTACCTTGCTCTTTTGACCGAGAAAACGGTCCAGAAGAAGTTGGACCCTCGCTGGTCGAGAGGGTCAGGCAAAACTCCTTAAAGAAGCTGAGTACGAGGCGCGAGAGGCAGGGGCGATGCCGCGGTCGAAGATGGGCGACTGCGCCGCCTCCTCTTGAGGCGATCATCTGCTCGAGCTGTTCTGCAGAGCCCGCAGCCGGCGACCGCCAATCGGCCTCCTTCGATTTCACCGGAGGAAATCTCTTCGACGCCCAACTGTAACCGGGCAGCACGATCCTCGAGGACATAGGCAAAAAGAGCACAGGTCGCAAGCCTGCGGGTCGTGCTCAAGGCCTAGGTAGACAGCACGTGGAGCGCGGGTCCGTCGAGACATTTTCTGCACGGAGGGCAGCTCAAAACCGGAGTCGATGATCCATCGCGAGTCTGAGGAGAAGAAGACCAAAGTCTTTAGCAATCTAAACGAGTTTTGAAAAGTTAAGAACCAATCTTAATTCGAGAGCGTTAAGGAGGGAACCTGAGCTTCCAAGCGGTAAGGAAGATCTGGAGTCATGGGGCGGAGCCGAGAGTTTTATCACCCGGGTGGGTGGGAGGAGCCAGCTTGAAGACCTTCCGGCAAGATTTAAAGCGGCAAGGAACCTGCCAGACAGTGTGGATGAACAACATATCCATGTCCCTAGAAAGTAGAATTTTTTTTAAATCCTGCCTGAAAGGTGATTTTGCTGCAAAAATAAGTTTTTGGGGGGGATTTAGAAAATTTCAACTACCTGGCTCATGAGGTAGAATAAAAAAGGGCCATGTTGAAAAGCTGGGTTAAAAGCATTAAACAATGACGAAGTTATGAGTAAAAGATGAAAATGCATTGAAAACCCATTAACCAAACTTACTTTCCTTTCAGTAAGTTCATGATTTGCATTGGAAGCTGCAGGACATTCGAGAGGCAGTGCTTGATCCACCACATAGATAAATGAGGGTTGTGGGGGGGGGGGTGATGAGAAGAGGTCCGAGGTGTGGTATATAACTTATTGAGTGGCCTCTTTTCTTTTGTTATAGTCATAAGGTCACAAAAAAAGAAATGCGGGGGGGGTCCTTTATTTCAGGTACCCAGCACTAGAGATTGGGCACCCTAGTGTTCGTTTTTGACTGGTGGCACTTGAGGTCCCGCATCCGTGTCAAGTCCTGTTTGGGGTGGGGGTGACAGGAGTGGCAATCTTTAAAACAGGTACCCCAGTGGGCTTCTCTGTAGTGGTGTTAGCCTGTGGGTCGGGTACCAGGTGGGCTTCTTGGCAGCAGGAGGGTGTTTGCTTGTGAGTCAGCTGGTGGGTTGGCTTCTCAGCAGCATCAGGGTGTTTGCTGGCAGGTCAAGTGGACATCCCTGCAGTGGAAGGGGATTTGCAGGGGGAGTGGGTGTTAATCACTGCCATGGGTACGTGTTAACTGGGGGGTGAGAGGGGTTTAGCTAAGTTTGGCCCTGTGACACAGTACCTGAATACTGGGGGAGCTGCTGATTTGTTTATGCTCTGTTCTTGCACATTTCCGAGACAGCCACCGCTTGCTGAGCTAGCTGTTATATACTGTGTATTGTGCTCCTTGCTGTCGTACATTGTGCTCCTACTGTCGTGTACTGTGCTCCTGCTGTCATTCACTGTGCTCCTTGCTGTCGTGCACTGTGCCCCTTGCTGTCGTGCACTGTGCTCCTTGCTGTCGTACATTGTGCTCCTTGCTGTTGTGCACTGTGCTCCCTACTGTCGTATATGGCTATATTGGTTGAGAACATCAAGGGTCATTGTGACCTTTGTAATGATAAGGTGGTGGTAAAGGGTGACCTTAATATGCCGGGGCGGACTGGGACACCATGACATCCTCTGTAACCAGAAAACAGCGACTGATGGACGTCTTTCAGGATGTCTTCCTGGTGCAACAGGTTGGGGAACCTACTAGAGAGGAGTGGATATTGGACGTTGTCCTAGCAGACAGTCACCAGATAAGGGGCCTGGAGGTGTGCAGTCCACTGGCGGTGGTGACCATGCCACGGTCTGGTTTCTGCTGTATCTGGGGACCTCACTAATACAGTAATGGTAGACTTCAGGGGAACGGACTTCGGTGGGTATGGGTAGGATTCTACATGAGAGGTTGGAAAAGATTAGGCCGGACTTGGATGTTGGAAGCTTGTGGGAGACCATTAAAAAAGGGGTGCAAGAGGCTACTAGGTCCTGTACAAAATTAAGGCAAAAGCATGGTAAAACCAGAAGCCATGTTAGTGGACCAGGGAGGTGCAGGAGGCGGTGAGGGATAAAAAGCTGCATATGCACATTTTAAATGCTCGGGGGCAAGGAGAGAAGAGAGTGTGAACTATTGGCCATGAGGGTCACCAGAGTGGTGAGGGAAGCCAAGGCAGGGATGGAGCAAAACCTGGCTAAGGATATCCGGGGGGGGGGGATTCTATAGATACATAAGAGAGAAAAAAGAGGACACAGATCAACAGGATTAAAATTGTAGGGGGGATGGGCTCAGGAATCAGGGGATCAGGCAGAGGTGCTAAATGAGTACTTTGCCTCAATCTTTGTAGATGGGGACAGAGGATCCCTACAGACTGATGGGAGGGAAGAGGAGCCAGCAAAAGCGAGAGGTCAGTATGAGAAAGAGGCTAGTATACAGGCAGGGTCAGACCCAGAAGGGGTGGGGAGACTGCATGAGAGGGAGGACTGGGGGGAGAAATCACAGTGGATAGAGTGAGGGAGGCCCTTCGGAAGCTAAAAACTGATAAGGCGCTGGGGCCGGATGGGCTACACCCAAGGGTTATGAAGGAGCTGGCAGCTCCACTGGCTGCACTCTAACACCTCTCTGCAGACACGATGGGTGCCCCAAGACTGGAGGGTGGCTTATGTAGTGCCCATCCATAAAGGGGAGTCTAGTGAGGAGATGCGGAATTATAGGCCTGTCAGCCTAACATCTGTAGTAGGCAAAGTAATGGAGGGCTTTATCAAGGAGAGGCTTGGGAGGCAGCTGGAAAGGTTAGGGCACCAGGATGATAAACAGTATGGCTTCGTTCCGGAGAGATCGTGTCAGTCCAGCCTCGTAGAGTTTTATGACTGGGTGACGGGGGCCTTGGACAGACATAGGCCGGTGGACGTCCTATACCTGGATTTTAGCAAGGCATTTGATTCAGTACCCCATAATGGGCCGATAGCAAAGCTAGACAAGATGGGGGTGGGAGGACAGGCACTCAAGTGGGTTGAAAATTGGCTTTCGGAGTGAATACAGAGGGTAATGGTCGGTGGGATAATCTCCTCCCCTAGGAAGGTAATCAGTGGGGTCCCCCAAGATTCAGCATTGGAGCCACTCCTGTTCAATGCCTACGTCTTGGATATAGGGAAGGGGGTTAAGAGTAGGCGGAGTCTCTTTGCAGACAATTCCAAACTGGGTGGACTGGGAAGAAGTGACAGAGACAGTCCAGGGGGATCTGGATACCCTGGAGAGATGGTCAAGGAGGTGGGGATTGAAATGCAATGCCAGGAAATGTAAGGTATATCATTTGGGGGTCAAAAACCCAGGCCATGTATACACCCGGGGGGGGTCACACTGCAAGTCACATTGTGTGAGCAGGATTTAGGGGTGGTGGTAGACGTCAAAATGAATAACTCTGAAAATTGTACAAGACCTGCAGCCAAAGCAAACAGGATAGTAGGCTGCATAGCCAGGGGAGTTACGTCAAGGAGGAGGGAGGGAGGTGATCCTCCCTCTATATAATTCCTTGGTCAGGCCACAACTCGAGTACTGTGTACAGTTCTGGAGACCTCATCTGAAGAAGGACATAGCGCTGCTGGAGAAAGTCCAGAAGAAAGCAACCAGGATGATTCAGGGCATGGAGGGGAGGCCCTATTAGGAGAGACTGGAAGAGCTTGGGCTGTATGCACTGGAGCAGAGGAGGGACAGGGGAGACATGATAGGGGTCTTCAAGTATATAAAAGGAATAGCTGAGAGCGGAATCAAGGAGCTGTTTAGGCTAAAGAAGGGGGGAACAACTAGTGGGCATGAGTGGAAGCTGGAGGGGGGAAAAAATTATTTCAGAGAGAGGGTGGTGGAGCCGTGGAATGCGCTGTCCGGGAGGCTGGCGGAGGTGGGCACAGTGGAGGGCTTCAAGAAAGGGTGGAACAGGTACAAAGGGAAACTAGAGCCAAAGAAGACCCTCTCAGGGGCTAGGGGGGCGGAAAAGCGAGCACCCACTAGGTGGCTGACTACCGAGCAGACACGACAGACCATTAGGCCTATTCTGCTGGCTTTTTAGTATATTAGTACACTGTGCTCCTTGCTGTTGTGCACTGTGCTCCTTGCAGTCAACAGAAAGTTTGCAAAGAGTTACAGACAGCTGCAGGAAGCAATTAACTAGGCACAAACTTACTCATTGACTACTATAAAAAGACGGAACCCAGTCTCTCAATGCATTTCAGTGAGAGAGCTGCAAAACACTTTCCATTTTTGACTGCAGTAGAAACTAGTCTGCTATGTAAACCAGCCCTAATAAAAAGGTACACGTCAACAATTTCACTATAAAATGCACTACTGCTTTAAATAAAGTCACACCTTTCAAAAGTGAACTGCTACACAGGGAATGACTACTCCGAATCAGAATAGTAGGGGCCAACCTTCACCATACACACACAGACACACACACACACACACACACACACACACACACACACACACACAACCCAGCCTGTCACTCCAGAAACTGAGTAAGTTACATCAGCCTCCTCCGGCTATGACAGGGACACTCCCATCACTGCCAGCCCAAAAGAGCTGGCACAGAAACTGATTTACTGATTAATTACCTCTCACTTTATAAATTGACAAGAAGGACTTAAAAATTATGTTGTGGTTAGGGGATACTCATAATCTGAGCTGCAGCTAAGCTGATAGTTCTTATAGTGGAGGAGCTGGAGGCAGCAAGAGTGGGGGGAGAGCGTTTCGAACACAGATGACGTCAGCATGATTGCTTCTTTTGGTTAATCCATCTTCAACTTAAATTTCTCTGCTAAATGAGTGTATGAACATACAGGTTTTAGAGATGAAGAAGGGCCATGTGGCCATCAGTATCATCCCCTGTCAACTCAGCATGTGTCCCCGAAAATCTGGCATTCAGTTATGGTGAAAAATGGCAACAAAACTTCAGTCTGGACCACAGAATTTGGTCAGCTGTTCCATAACTCCAATTCCCTTGAGGAAAGGGTCTTTCTCCAGGTCCTCTCTAAGATTATATTTTGAATGTGCCCCAGTACGCTGATCTTGAATGCACTGGAACCCAGCACCCCTTGTCAATTCCTACCAGTTTACAATCTTATAGATGCACATCGAATTAAATTTGCCACAGTGCATTAGTTTTATTTTTGAGAGAGAGAGTTAATTATCTAACATGGAGCCCTGTTATAGAGGGTTTCACTATCATCCTAGTCAATCATTTCTCCCCAAGATGTCGTCACCAAGTGCAGCTAGTCCCCGAGTCTACACGTCATGATGCTCCAGGACAGCAGGAGGAAAAGGGTGTCTCTCTTAAAAGCCCAAGACCATTTCTAATTAAAACATTTTCAAACATGGAGAATCATTTAATTACGCCGACGGCTACTGTCTGACACATTCAAATACATTTTTTTAACATAGAAACAGATTTTGTCAGCAGAAAAGGACATTCAGACCCATCTAGTCAGTCCCTTGTCCCTGTCTATTCTATCACCAGTGATTCTAGCTGGTCATAGGTGTCACCCCCTTCCCTGTTCCTCTACCTAATATGCCACTGTGCCTATCACATGCATGCCTGAAGCTCCCCACAGTGTTTGCCTCAACTACCTCCTCTGGCAGGCTGTTCCAGTCATCCATCACCCTTTCCATGAAGAAGTGTTCCTACGTACAGAAACATAGAAAATGACGTCAGATAAGGACTGCTAGGCCCATCCAGTCTGCCTATTTTTCCTGCCTACTGTAAATGCCGCAGACCCTACTTGATCTCCAGCTTTATCTCCTTGTTCCTATTGCTAGGGTTCCTATATACCTGTCCCATGCATGTTTGAATTCCACCACTGTGTCTTCCCCCCACCGCCTCCACTGGGAGTCAATTCCATGCATCCACCACCCTTTCTGTGAAGAAATAAAATTTGTATCATATCTCCCCCATCTCTCTTCTCCTCCAGGGTATACATATTGAGGTCTCCCAGTCTCTCCTCATTTGACTTTTGGTGCAGGCCCTGCAAAATCTTTGTTGCTCTTCTTTGAACTGCCTCCACCCTGTCCATGTCCTTACGGAGATGTGGCCTCCAGAACTGGACACAGTATTCCAAATGAGGCCTCGCCAATGATCTGTACAGTGGCATCACCACCACCTATCATCTGCTGGTGCTATCTCTCCCTAAACCTCTTAGCTTCATTGTATGTCCCCATGTTCTACTGCCTTCCTTTCTCTGAAATATACCCACCGCTTGCATCTAGTTCACTCCTGTTGGTACTTGTAGTTTTCAGTCATGTTACCTCTCCTCTCTTTCAGGGAGTACATGTTGAGTTCTTGCAGCCTCTCCTCGTATGGCTTCTCGTGCAACCACCTCGTCATTTTGGCTGCCCTCCTCTGTACTGCCTCCACCCTTTCAATGTCCTTACAGAAGTGTGGCCTCCAGAACTGGACACAGTACTCCAGGTTGGACCTCGCCAGTGATACAATGACAGCACCACCACCTTCCTCCACCTGCTAGAAATCCCTCACCCGATGCACCTCAGCTGCTAGCCTTTCTCACTGCTTTGTCACACTGTCCAGCTACCTTGAGGTCATCAGATATGATGACCCCCAAGTCTCTTTCGTGCTTGGTGACTGTGCACTCCACTCCCCACACATTATACAGAGCCCCTGAGGTCCGCAGTCCTAAGTGCATAACCTTGCTCTTTTTGGCACTGAAACCCAGCTACCACCCCTAGACCATTCCTCTACTCTCCTAAGATCCTTTTGCATTCTCTCCACCCTTTCCTGAGTGTCAACCCTGTAACAGATTCTTTTATCATCCGCAAAGAGATGCACCCTTCCCTAGAGTTCCTCCGCAATCTCGCTTATCAAGGCACCGAAGAGGACAGGTCCAGCACCAAACCCAGTGGCACCCCATGAGTCACTCTCCTATCGCTTAAGTGGCTACTGTTTATCATCACCCTCCTATCCCTTAACCAGTTTGATATCCAGCTTGTCACTTTCTCCCCCACCCCCCAGCTGCTTAGTTTCTTAACTGACCTCCTGAGCGGCACAGTGTCGAAAGCCTTACTGAAGTCCAAACAGTCCATGTACGCTGCTTTCCCTCGAACCACCTCCTTGGTAACCCAGTCAAAGAAATCTAAGATTAGTCTAACATGACTTTCCCCCTGTGAAACCATGGTGTCAGTGGTCCTGCAGCTCCTTTGCTTTCAGGTGCTCTATGAGCCTCTCCCTCAGCAGTGTCTCCATTAACTTCCCCACCACTTATGTGAGACTGACTGGCCTGTAGTTGCTATCATCCTCTCTACTGCTGCTTTTGTGCAGAGACCACACTGGCCCTCCTCTAGTCCTCTGGAGTATCCCTCATCTCCACTGAGGTACTAAAAATCACTGCCAGAGGGGCAGTCAGTTCCTTTCAGACCCTTGGATGAATCCATCTGTCCCCATAGCCTTATTCTCCTTTAAGGCGTCCAATCCCCTCTGGATCCACCCCACCAAGAATGGACTTGTATCCTCTCCCACCTCGGCCTGGTGCTTACTGCAGCATGCTGGTCCATCCCCCCAATTTGGCTAGAACTTTGTCAGTACTCACCAAGTTCCAAGTTATAATCAAGGCAAAGCAAGGCAAATTTTATTTATCTGGTGCCCAATCCCAGAGGCTTTGGGTGCCTTACAATAAAAGATAGGGTCAGTACAAAACAACACACAGTAAAAGTTTAAAAAATAAATACATAAATAGATCTCAGCATAGCTAAATAATTTCATAAACTTAATACAGCTCAGTCACCTTCGTTGGGATAGACCAAGTGGAAAAGGTCGGCTTTTAGCCCCTTTTTAAACAGCTTGACTGTTGGGGCCTCCCTGATAACAGGTGGCAAAGTGTTCCACAGGGTTGGCCCGGTGACACTGAAAGCATGGTTGCCTGATGTTTTTAGCCTGACCCTAAGAACATCAAAGAGGCCCCAAGTCGAGGAGTGGAGGGAACAGGCCGAGGAGACAGGTGTTAGGAGCTCAGCCAGATAACCAGGACCCAAACTGTATAGGGCCTTATAGGTCAGCAAGCCCACCTTGAAGAGGATCCTCCACCTGACAGGCGGCCAGTGCAGAGCCCGCAGGACCGAGGTTATATAACTGGACCATGCCAAGCCCGTCAGCAACCTAGTCGCTTCGTTCATCAGCCAAAATGATATAGGGATTTAAAAGACTTCCAGCTCAAAGGAGAACTGCACTGAAGCTGTAAGTCAGTTTTCCTGTTGAAAGTGTTTTTATATACTGGATCCTGTTCTGTTACTGCTCTATTTTTATTGGCCTTTTAGTAAACCCAGCGGGTATTTCTGATGTACACACTGAAGGTGGGTACCATTTTTGAACTGTATGATGTAATTTATGTCCCTTTGGACCACAGATTTCTTATAGCAGAACATGGATGAACTGTGACAGCAGTGTAAATTTTTTTTTTTAAACTTTGTTTCAGTTTATAGTAGTACATACCAAAGACAGTATACATAACTGTAATGATACAACATCAAAGAACAATCGACATGATGACAATAGAAACTATTACATACAGCCAGTTGGTACGGCATATTGAGGGTAATTACATAATTGTATATTGTCTAAGCAATAATGTCCAGCATGTTTTAAACATGAGCTCTTGCAACAGGACACTGGACCACATTAAACAAAATATCACCCAGATACCGCCATGAAAATAATTATTCGGCTATTTCGTTAGCCTATTGGTCCAGAAAAATACTGTCATTAAATTTTTTTAAGATACATCTGTTAAAGACGTTACTATAGCTAGATGTTCCAAGCCATCATCCTCCACTATTCCTCAGTAGAAACACTGTCAGATAATCAAAAAAGCACGCTGCTATTATAACATAACTTTGTTCAAAACTAAGCACTCAACATTACAACCACATAAACTACGCGGTTGTACCTCAGCTCAAACCAGCAAAGGTGGCACAAGATGTTTGAATCCCTATTTACAGAAGCGAGTCAGAGCACATGTAATCATGCCTAATACTGCTTGTGCACCATTTCAGGTGCAATCAATTGTAGCCTTCATTTTAACAAGTTAGTAACAGCAATAAACTTTATAGTCGTTTATAATTGTTTCATTTGCCCTCAAAATGTATTGTTTAGGATTCGTTAACTATTTAAACTATGCAATATGAGAAGATAAAATTGCATCTCACTATAAACAGGGTTATAATAACTTTACCCCTCATTGTCTGAATGTTCCTCCGCTGTAGATGTGAAGTCTAGTTTAATTTTGTCCAATTTCTTAGTAGCTTCTCCCAGATCATTAAACAAGAAGTGTTTGCCTGTATACAAAATTTTAAGACGAGCTGGCATCTGTACAGAGTGTGTAATTCCTAAAGCATGGAGTTCCACACAAACCCCGTCAAAGGCCCGTCGGCATTCCCTTGTTGAGACGCTAAGGTCTGGGTAGCAGTGCACCACCTTATCGCCATCCAAAAGCAACGGAGCAGAATCTCGGGAGTGCTGCAGGATTTTGTCCCTTTGGTGAGAAACCCCAGTGACCACCAACAAAGTTCTAGGTAGGGTGGTATTGTTCGGCTTTCTCCTTGGGCTGATTCGATAAACTTGTAGTATGTTAACGTCCGACACAGCTCCAAACCAATGTTTCAAAAGGTGACTTATATTCTTGTAAGCCCCCCCAATTCGAGCTTACCTGGTAGGGCTACGGCCCTCCGACCCTCTGACAGACATCCTCCGAACGGCTGTGGTGTTAAACGGTTTAAATTAAATAATCTGGGGCCCGACTTCAGGGAGCCTGCCAGGAAGACAAAAGGGCAGCTCCCTGAAGAACTACAAACTGGTTGCTGCTGGGAAAATACTCAGAGGCAGCCTGGAGATCACCTGGGGAGCTGCAGCCAATAATAGGCTGCTCAGCGGAAATAGAAGGCTGGTTTTTGGCGCCGAAGAGGGGTTGGAGGTCAAGAGGGACTGCAGGGTGGATGTGAGAAGAGAGACTGCTGTCATGAAAACAGTCTAACTGGCTATGCAAACCCTGCCTACCGCCATCTGCCAAGCTGAGTGCAGGAGGAAAAGTAGCTGCTCGTGAGACTGAAACAGGGTAGAGAAAAGGAGAGTTTATAGCAGCCCAGCTACTTTGGACTTCAGTTTACTTGAGAAAACAAGAGATGGGTTATGGACTTTGAAAATAATCTCTGCTCCCCACAGACGCAGAAATCACTAAGTGAAGTGGACATTTCAGCCAGGGGAGAGTCTGCAAGTGTTGATCCAAGCTGCTACAACAGGACCCAACATGCTGTGAAAGTATCCTCAAGGTGAGGGGCTGCAGATTTTGAGACTGTGGTAGCACTACTGCCCTGCATTGGTCCGGAGGGTAGTCCTGCATGCTTTGGAAAGGGTTTGGGGGAACATAAGCAAACTTGGTTCCCTGGACTGAAGACATTGACGCATCAGGTTGAAGGACAAAACAGGCCTGCCTGTGTAAAGTCTGTATACAAAGGCCCACATGTGAAGCTGGCAAGGCCAGGCAGATGAAGCTTATCATCCCTGGAACCATCAAGTTTATTTTCTCTACCAGTGGTGCACCACCTACGTCAAAACCTCCACAGTACCGTGCAACGCAACTGGCTATGAACCCCCCGAGTGGACTGCAAACTTGAGTACCCCGAGCAGTGGCTCTGGGGAGTCTTTTAGTTAGCTAGTCAGATAGGATTCTGGGGGTAAATCATTCCAACTCTATTAAGAGACGCTCAAGTCTGCCAGTATAAGATAATCAGTTCCACATGTGATGTGTTTAACTGGGCCCCGAAGAAAGACCCCAGGCCTGCACCACCGCACAGGCACAATCTGGGTGCACCCAGGGGGTGGTGAGAAGGGTTGATACTGGGGAAGGTATTGTGCCCGGAGTGAATTGTGTTTGATATTCTTCTCCTTGTTCCCCCTTCCCAATAAATAAGGTTACTGTTTGCACTTCATTCACTGTCTCAGTGTTACTGAAGAGTGCTGCTGGGGGTGTGGGGCCATAGTGTGAAAACTGTAATTTGTGTGTGGAACATATTGTTGGGGCAGGGTACTATTTCCTGGGGGTGGTAACCTCTTCTTTATCCACAGGATTCCTTGCCATGACCCCAGGTGGAGCACACATACCACCCACAGAGCCGTCACTGCAGAACCCAGGCCGACCCCCTCAGAGGTGTGTTCGGAACTACCCTGAGGGCCCCGGAGCAGCCAAGGTGAGTCAAAGAGCTGTTACATACTGAAGTGGATTTGGTGTTTCTAGACCCGACGGTATGCCCAAGAAGCACACATTAGCCGATCGAGCTGCATTTTTCAACGATTCTAATCGGAAGCGAAGTAGCTCATTTTCTTAAAGGATACCATTCAAGCTACGAAGGTTTTATTTGCATTCTCAGTCATAGCTCTGCTTTCCGTGATCACTTGCTCTACTTTTGTTTCCACCATTGAGATTCCTGTGTTGAAGGTGTCCACCTTACCCAATAGGTCCTTCACTGCCGCTATTACAGTGTCACGGATGGCCTGAAGGGTGAGACTAGGCTCCAAGGTGTCAGTTGGGCTTTGTCCGGCGGTTGCTGGTGGTCGCCAGTGACCCAGTCAGCTGCGGCTGTTTTCCATTTCCAGTCTCAGAAGGAGGTTACTTTTCGGTTCTCCCCATACTGCTTTCAGTAATATTTTTTTAGCTGCCTGTAGCACTCGACGAGCTGCTTCAATTAGAGTAGGTTAAAACTTTAAATTCTGACTTATTTTATTTTTATAGTCAAATTTCAGAGCGATGCAAAGGAGCGCTTCTAAGAATGTCTGTTCCAATCGGTTTCTAGCTCCACCCCCCCCCCACCCAGCAGTGCAAGTCCTTAAAAAGAAATTAAACAACATCATATAGTTAGTTCTAAAGGCCAGTACAGATGGAACAATCAGAATGTGAACCAGTACGTCATACTCAGCTTCTACTGAAAACGCATACTTGTATGTTCAAGGCAGTTCGCCTTTAAATATCGCCGTATAGCCTATCCAGTTTCAGTAACTGGTGCCCCCCACCCCCAAAGATTTGGGGAGAGGAAGAGAGTGACCAAACTGGAAAATGCTGACTTCTATGTATCTCTAACCACGTCCTCTTATGACACTAGTATGGTGTCCTGTTCCCCCCAACCCCTATCATCTCACTAACAGTACACTGGAGGGGATATTTTAATTTCCCACTAAGAGGTTAAAGGGCCTTGAACTTTCAGAAGGATTACATGGCAGCAGCTCTTCCTGACCAGCAGCCTTGAGAGAAAAGCTGTACAAGATCTCCGCTTTCCTTCAGCCTACGCCCTGCACATCTTAATACACTCTGTCCCATTACCTGCAAAAATAGAACAAATAATAGACGGATAAAGCAGAAGCATTCTAAATTTCAAATTCCCAACCACCCCCCGGGCATCTAGAGGACAAGTTAATCTTCTCAGGAGTAGAAAGCAGGCAGAAAAATAATATTTTATGCACTATAGTCCTGTGGTTTTCATAAGGTGGTTCATAATTCAAATTTAGACTGCAGAACATTCAATTTGAGTCCTCCCTTCAGGCTTATAGCCAGAGCACCCCCAGCTAACCTCACTCCTGAGCATGGCAGCTGGTATCTAAAGTGGCCCTGTAAACGTGCACACTCTGTAACTGGTTACAGCATGATCCAACTTGGGGGGCGACATCTGAACCATCCTACACCAGCTCCTGCCCTGGATAGAAAATAATGTATGAATGAATTCACTCACCACCCTACTCCTTACGTCTACAGCCCCCCCCATTCCCCTTCTAATGCAGTACTGTAAGTGAAGCGTCACTTAAATTATACCATCCCCTCCATCACAAAAAGAATATACCAATTAAATAGTCTGAACCTTACAGTGATATAATCTATTTAAAGAACTAGTGCAACCAAAACAGCCAGACAGAAAAAATATACACATTTTTAGAAGCAGTCAGTTATAAGTTTTTATTTCTTTTTACTTTTTCCTATTGCTCATCAGAAAATGTTTCCATGTAATAACATTGTGCTGGATATATGGAATAGCTCTCAGCCTGGCAGCTGACATGTCTGTCTCGATCTCACGGACAGTGACATCACAGGTGACTGACCTGGCAACTACTGAGTGGCTGTTCCTAAGCAACAGTGATGTCACAGTTAGTGAGGCCACAATGATGATAATGTAGTGTGTGTGGTGGTGGTAGTGATGGGGGGGGGGGTGGTATAAAGCTAGATATGTCAGTTGCCAGGCAGAGTGCTGTCCTTCACATCACACCTACTAATACCAGGTAAACCATCTAATTAACCAGAGAGAAAAGTAGCACCTCAGATATAAAAGGTAATGGTTGACTGCTTTAATATATATAAAAAAAAAAAGAAAACAACTAATATTAGTTTTAAGCAGTACACTAGCTCTTTAAATAATATCAGCTGTCAGAATACACAGTGACCAAATTATTAAATTATTTCAACAGATTACGGAGACTGCTGTCATACCGTTTACAGTGTCAGTGGCTCAGTAGGTAGCACACTCGCCTCTGAGGCCGGGAGATCAGAGGGCTGTGGGTTCAGTTCCCACATCTGGCACTTGGGTTAATATCCCAGTACTGACACTGTAATGCAGCATGAGAGGGGTGTTGCATTTCTGAGGTGCCATCTTTGGATGAGACGTTAAACCGAGGTCCCATCTGCCTGGATTGGTGGTAGTTCAGGTGGATGTTAAAGATCCCATGGCACTTATCGAAAAGAGTAGGGGAATTTCCCCGGTGTCCTGGCCAAATTTCCCTCATTCACTAAAAATACCACTAACAGCTTAATCTGGTTCAAGGTCAGTTGGCATTCATCTGTATCCCCCTCCCCCGGGTCGTGCCTGAAAATAGGCAGGATTTGTCTAGTGCACTTACCGGTCAACAAAAGCTAAATAAATAAAATAAAATAAATACCAACTGGAAAGTAGCATGCCAATTCACACAAGTGGAGTATCGGGCTGTTACTACCTGATGCCGCAGTGAGTCAAAGCTTCAGTCCAAACTAAATCGCAAGAATATGGCATACTCAGAGAAGGGTTAAATATTTGTTTGCAAAGATGCAAACAGACAAAATTTTATAAAGATGAGCTACAGATAAACTCCCCAAACATTTTGCTTTCCAAAGAGCTTTCTTCTTTTTTTTTTTTTTGGGGCGCACTGACATGCTGACTGTGTTCAGAAAAGTATTCTGTTAGGTGTTTCTGGAACAAGACGCAACCTTCAGCCAACTGCAAGCAGATAGGGAGGCTATTCTATAATTTGGGGCAACACAAAAGGCTTTTCAGCCCATGACAGCTGAGACAAACTGTTCCATCAGAAATTGCTTATTGTAGGACCCAAGGTCTTTTAGGTTGTTTGTTTAACAGCAACCTCAAACACAGGAGACTGGGTGCGGAATCATTACCACTTTGAAACACTGCAATAAAACAACTCCAAGTAAATATTCAGCGCTCTTGGTGGGGGAGAACCAACCCAGGGTCAAGTACAGACAGCAGTAATTAGATACAGTGGTCACTGTTTAGAGTAAATACCTCTGGATTCTTAATAGCAACGTTTACGACTGCGAGGAAGCACTGTATGTATTATTTATTGATTTACAACACACAGTACGCAGTGTTTCACAGTGCTTTACAATAACATCAAAACACTCAAAACAAATACATTCTCCGAGTACCCTTGGAACACTGCACTGTGACATACATGGAGCAGCAGGAACTGTTTTTTTGCCACGATACAGACAACCGACTCCTAACTGTAATTAGTCAGTACTAATTGTAGTGACAAATGCAGTCATCAGTCTGTCCAATAGTAAACAGCTCGTTAGTCAGGGCAACAAACGAAGCTTTAAATCCAGTGTTTCAGTCAGCCTACTAAAACTCTAATGTTGGTATTCCATCCAAAAAATTTGGTACCCCACCTCAGGTATAGGGATTAGGATTGCTCGGAATGCGTCCGACAGAATCAGACATACCTCAGATTCTGGGCATTTGGTGGCAGAACCCCAGGGTTAGTTGCCCACCTCCAATCAAAGAGAACCAGGGCTTCTGGGAGGGTTTCTACTAGGGAAGAAGTACAGTACTAACTTACTGGATGTGGAGGTTGGCACAGTTAGAGGATGCTGAGGAGTTCAGAGTGGGGGAACAGGCAGGCACTACTAATACTGTCTACAGGAGGGATTCTTGCCCTGTGCTTACTTTTTGCTCTATTGCTCAGTGTATACATTTTTTTAACTTAATTATGGCACTGCTGACTGAGCTGCTCTGGAGTCTGCAATCATCACTCTGGGGCAGGGTGGGAGACCAGGGGTTGGGGGGCAGGTGTGTGTGATTAGTGGCTCGTGAGCTGCTAGGCTTGGTCAGAGCCGGAGTAGCAAACTGAACTGGAGGCTTGGGGTAGGGGGCAGGTTAGTTCACTGGGGTGGGATAAGATGGATGGCTTGGATGCCACTGAGAATACTCTGCCGCCTGAACTCCTTGAAGAAAAGGCTGGGAAGATGGGATGGATTTGTACTAGGCAATAGCACCATCAAGACAGGACTGGACAGCATGCCATCTCTCCTACAGGTGCCTGAGCCTAATGGGATTCAGCCAGCATTAATGGCAGAGGTAAGGGGAAGGAGAGAACTTCAGGAATGTTTGGGTGGTTGGAGGAAGTGCTGCAAACACAGTAAAATGGAGTCGGATGCAGAATCCTAACTTCTGATTCAGTCAACGATGCCTGAATTGGGAGACGGAACAGAATCAGATGCAGATCAGAATTTCTTAAATTCAAATTCTACACACCAGAATGTATTCCTGAGAATCCAAGCACCCTTTATAGGGATGTCATGATATGACAATCTGATGGAATGATAACCGTCACATGTAGCATCCTGATTAAATAATAAACCTAACAATTAGTAGCCCTAATTAATGAGGTTATCCCAATACAAAAGTTGTCAGTTTTGTACAAAAATTAGTCTCTTGAAATGCATGTGTTGTGAGAGTTGGTGTGGGAGGGACAGTCATCACAAAAAAAAACAACAAAACACACACACACACACCATTTACTCGAAAGGCCTGTAAACAGCAGCATACCATGGTTACCTCAGTGTCAGACTGCTCACAGTACCAATACCCTGACGTGAGATACCATGGTATACTGTGAAAATGGCATACAGTGCCATTCCTACTCAGGTATATAAACTCTTTCTCTGTGCTTCTGCACACATTACAAAAATAAAACCTGGTATTTTTGTATTCTTTCTTCTTTTCCGATTCAATTATCTAGCTATCCGATGGAAGTTCTACATCTTTAGTCGTTTACTTGGTAAGCTGGTATAGTACTATTAGATCTACAATGGAAATACTGATACACATGGTTTTCTTATGGTTTGCTGCTGTCTACATGTTGTGCGTTGTAAAATCTTCAATAAAAAGTTTCATGTTACTAAACAAACAAACAAACAAAAAAAAAAAACGGAATAGCAGCATAACAAAACTGGTATTCCACCACCACTACCAATTTGTGATATGCTCAGAACACCAAATGAATGTAAAATCTGGGCCGTTAGCCTAGTAAACGGAGTCAGCATGGCTTAGTTGGGAACTCATCTGCCTCTGGTTTAGAAGGTTGTGGGTTCTAGTCCCACACTGGGATGGGGCTCATAAATGCTGGCACTGAAGTGCAATACTAAGGGGAACCCTTCAGTGTCTGGGTGTGCCTTCCTTCAGAAAAGACGCTAAACTGAGGTCTTATTTACCTTTTGGTGGTTGTTCACATGGACGTTAAAGATCCTACAGCACTTCTCGAAGGAGCAGAAGAATTTCCCCTGTGTCCTGGCCACATTTCCCCATTTCCCCAAAAACCACCAACGGCCCAATCCGATTCAACTTCACTTGGTTTGAACCACTATCCCTCCAGGACAAGGCTGAAAATAGGCAATATTGTCCAGCCCTCCTTTCCAGACCAGCAAAAGAAAAAAAGAAGAAAGCTACCACTTTATGCAGCTTTGGGGGGGGGGGGTCTGTTATAAAATGCACTTCAGTTTGCTGCAAAGGTACTGAACACAGACTCTGGAGGGGGAAAGATTAAGCATAGTGAGACAAGCTATAAAATGGGAAAAAATCTGGGAGAAGCAAGGCAGTGTGATACCCTTCCACAGCTTACACCCCAAAAGCAGCCAGACAGCCAATCTTCAAGTTGCAGCCCCAATTTAGATCCTGCAAGATACTACTCAGCCTTTTGTTACTAAATTCTGGAACACCAAAATACAAACACAGAACATTGGGAAAACTAGTCGCTTTATTTGTGTAAATTTCAATACATTACTACTGATCTATGGAGGATACAATGTTTCCTATAAGTAAATAAAAAGTTTAAAAAGCTACTGAAACCTATGGTCAGGCAACTCTTGGCAAAGAGTTGCCTGACCAGAGGACCTAAACCGCCCCTATTTCAAATTTTTTTTCAGTCAGGCATTAATTATCTAATTTACTGTACCTGCATTCCTGCTTCATGTTGCTGACAGTTGCTCAGCGCCCGCCACCACAGCCCCACCCCTAAAAACAGCGTTTTGATGATGCTAAGTGAGGAATGGACTCCAGGGCTACTAATGGATGTAGACTGTAAATGAGGGAAAGTGGCACCCTGTAAATGCATGTAGTTTACTTTGCAGGTACTTACACATGTTAGGGGGGTAGTACCACATTTACATACCCCCTTAACATGTGTGAGGTGCATACAAAGTAAACTATATGCATTTACAGAGCAACGCTCCCCCCCCCCCATACAAACTATAGCTAATAGTAGCCCTGCAGCCAGTTCCGTATTTAGCGTAATCCAAAAGCTGTTTTTAAGGGCCATGGCTGCGGCAGGCGCTGAGAGACTTTCAGCAACATGGAAGCAGGATCATGGGTACAGTAAATTAAATATCTAATTAATGCCAGACTGAAAAAAAAATAGAGGTGGATAAAGTCCTCAGGTAGGCAACGCCTTGCCATGAGTTATCTGATCCGAGGGAAATATGATGTCAGCTGCTCTTTAAATTGTACAATCCTTTAGACAGGCATATTTTACAAACACGAGTGTATTTTTAAACTTTCTAAGATAAAGAATCCCGTTTACTTTAGTTATCACATACAGAGTTGAAAAACGAAAGAAAAGAAGAGGAAATAGAAAGATAAGGAAGGAGTACAGAGAACAGAAAAGATAGAAAGATTTTTTTCTGTACAGACACCAAGGGCCAGATATTCAAAACTTAGTCCCAGGGCAAAATTAGCACTGCACGGCGTACAAAAATTGCCTGGAACCATTTGCACGCTATATTCAAAAGAATAGCCCCAGGGCTAAATCAGTTGAATACAGCGTGCAAATGATGGTGTGCAAACAGGGCCTCGACAATGCAAATATAGCCCAGCAAATAAGACAGCTCTGAATATAGCGACCAGGCAGTGCAAACAACAGCTGCAGCAGCCCAGTGCACACACACGTGGAGGAAGGGAAAGGTAAACTACACGGCCAATGTGTGTGCTAGCAAAGAAGTGGATTCACAGAAACAGCAAACAACAGTGCAGATCAAATACTGCAGAACTCTGCTATGTTTCTGACAGTTTTGTGTGGGGCAAACTCATTTGCACGACGCTCACACATTTGCCCGGTGCAAAATTTTACTATATTCAAAACTGCTATGCAAATAAGCTTACTTGGGCAATCTGTGGGCAAACAGCCACAATAGCATGTCATCATTGCCTGACTTGCATGTAGTTCCATGTGGATTGCCCAGTGCTATTGCTGGGTGCACACAGCTCCACCTGTAAGTCATACTGGAACTACAGGTCGATAGCTGCAGGCTCTAGAACACTGATGTGGAGCATTTGTTCGACTGAGGACCAGGTCCCCTGGGTCCGCCTGTTCTCCAGATGAGTGCCCCAACCATTACCTGAGGCATCCGTGGTCAGAACGCGTCTTGCGAGCTCATGCCTGAATGGAACCCCCATCGACAGACTGAGCAGGTCCATCCACCAGGAGAGTGTCCTGCGAACGGGGCCAGAGACAGGTCATCCAACCTTTTGTCCCCGAGCGTCCATTGGGGAACCCTCATATGGAGGCGAGCCAAAGGAACCATCAGGATGGTTGCCGCCATGTGGCCAAGGAGCCTTAAACAGGCTCTGGCCGGGACATGGGGAACTGATACTACCATCTGAGCCTGATGGCGATCCCCGTCTGAGGGGAGGCAGGCCTTGCCCCGAACCGTGTCTAGGACCGCCCCGATGAACTGGAGTCTCTTGACTGGGCCACAGGGATGACTTGGGGATGTTCAGGGTGATCCCCAGCTCTTGGAAGAGTATAAAGGTGTCTCCAAGAGTGCAGAGCAGTTGTTTCCGTGAGCAAGCTGCCAGAAGCCAGTCGTCCAGGTAGGGAACGATGTGATGGCCCCGGCTCCACAAAGCCGCAGCCACCACCGCTAGGCATTTGGTGAAGACTCTGGGAGCGGCGGAGAGGCTGAACAGCAAGGCTCGAAACTGGTAATGTTGGCCCTCGAAAAGGAACCTCAGGAACCTCCTGTGTGGTGGAAAAATCAGAATGTGCAGGTAATTCTGCATATCTAAAGAGCACAGCCAGTCCCCCGGTGCACGAGGGGAATTGACAGCTGGCAGCATGACCATCCTGAACCTTTTGTATTCAATGAACTTGTTCAGGGAACTGAGATCCAGGATGGGTTGAAGGTTCCTGGTCTTTCTGGGAATGAGGCAAAAGTGTGACTAATACCCTTTTCCTCGTTCAGCCGGGGGAACTGGCTCTATAGACCGCTTTTGCAGGAGGGTCTGAATTTCTCCTTTGATCAGGGGGACATGAGAAGGAGGATAGTGGGCGGACACTGGTGGAGTATCCAGAGGCATATGCTCGAGCTCCAGAGCATGACCTCTCTATGAGCTGTAAGACCCAGAGGTCTGATATTATTGTGCTCCAACCCCCGAGATGGAGGGAGAACCGACCCCTACCACTTCCCCCAATGATTCATTTGGAGGAGGGGGGCCGGAAAGGAGTCATTGGGAAGCTCCAGGAGTAGGCAGACGGGCCTGGGAGGACTTTGTGGCTCGAAAGGCAGAGCTTCCAGGAGTCTGGGAGGTGGCCTTCTTTTAAACCCACCCCTCTGCTGAGACTAATTTTGGGGTTGTCCTAAGAACTTCCAAAATAACCACTTCCGAAATGGGTTTTGGTCCCCTTTATACATTTTTTGGATGGACCAAATGGACTTCTGGAGACGGGTAATCAGTTTTTCCGTTTTATCTCCAAAAAGGACCGAGCCCTTAAAGGGGAGGTCCAGGATGCCTGACTGCAGATCCTGGGAGAATCCAGAGACTCTAAGCCAGGCATGGCACCTGAGACAAACGCCAGATGCCGCTGCTCTGGCTGCCATACCTGCAGTGTTGTAAGAGGCACGCAAAACATGCGTGCCTACATCCGACCCTGATTTGTGGAGGTCCAGGAGCTTGGTTTTCTGGGCCGAGTCTGGAAGGGTCTGAATTATCTTGAGACCTTTCTCCCACAGGGCATTCTAGTACTGCACCATGTGTGTGAGAAAGTTAAGGGACCGGATGGAGCAAGCAGAGAACAAGCAGACCTTTTTGCCCATCTGCTCAATATATCTGTTCTCCTGGTTGGGTGGCTGGGTGCTAAGGTGTTTTGGATTCTTTTAATGATCATGAGCAGCTGTGATCACCATTGAGCCTACTGTAGGGTGTTCTGCCAGAAAAGGCTCCTCCCTAGGGGCTCTGTACAGCCTACTGGACTTTTTGGAGACAGCAGAGGAGGTGGAAGGGTGCTTCTAGGTTAGCCTCGTCAGGTTCTGGAAGTCAGTCTACTAAAGAAAGCACCACTAGAGGTTTAGGCTCCTTTTGCCTCAGGTACCTAGCTAGCCTCTGCTGCCCTGGATCCAGGTCTTCTGTCTTCCATCCATTGGAAGCCTGGATGTGCCTCATGACATCCATGAATGTGGGATCGTCAGGGGGCGACCTAGGGGTGTCCTTGTTGTCTGGCAAAGAAGGGTGACCCCTAGGCTCCGAAAGGTCCAAGCCCGAAGAATTACAGCTGTGGCTAGAGTCCACTGACGAGGAGGACAAACAGCTAGAGTGTCGATGGCTATGGGACAGACATCCCCTATGGGAGGACATGAGGAGCGAGACCACCTGTGGTGATGCCGTTCTTTGTGCTGGGGTCTACCACGGTGACCTTCAGGGCTCAGAGTGCAGCTCTTAGGGGGAGGAGACTGGATTTTTCTCCCAGCTTGCCTTCTTCCACTGGCACGCACTGTACATAGCGACGTCCTTGCGAAGGGAGCAAGATGCCTTGGCCCACTGCAGAGGTTGCTGAGGCACCGGTGATGCAGGGCTAACCCTCCCAAACTGCAGTGCACTGCCGAGAGGCAACTGCTGCTGATAGCCCTGACCCCCCACACAGTGTCCTGAGCTCACTCCACAACTCAGGCTACCAGCATGGCAGTGTAATGGGGTGCCACTGGGCCAGCAGAGTGGGCTCACGGTGAAGTTCTATTTAATGTCTTTACATGTGACATGAAGATGGGATTCATGAAAAGAATAATGCCTCTCTGCACATGACACCAAACTCTGTGTTAGGGTCAACAGTGAGGAGGAGGCTGTTAGTGCAGTTAGGATCTGGGAAAGTTAGAGAAATGGTCCAAAACTTGGCAAGTGAAATTTGGTGCAGAAAAGTGTAAGGTCATGCACAGAGGGGCGAATAATCCAAGAACAGAGTACATGGTGGAGTGGGGTGGGGTTAGAAGAGTCAGCTGAGGAGCAGGATCTAGGGAATGCCAATGACGGATAACCTGAAGCAGTCAGCACACAGTAACAGAGTAGCAGGGAAGGCAGATAGAATAATGGGGTGTGTAGGTAGGAGCATCGGTAGCAGGAGGCGAGAGGTGGGATTGCCCTTGTACAGATCCCTGGTAGAACCACAGCTGGAGCACCATGTGTGGTTTTCGAGTTCATACTTGAGGAAGTACAGGGATAGGGTGGAGGCAGTGCAGAGGAGGGCCACCAAGATGACACAAGGTCAGCATGGGAAATCCTAAGAAGAAAGACTTAAAAAACCTGGACGTGTACATGCTGGAGGCCAGGAGAGAGAGAGAGAGAGAGAGAGAGAGATGGAGGTGACATGGCAGAGATCTGCAAGTTCCTTCATAGGATTAACAGAATGGACTGCATGAATTTATTTGCAGTGAGTAGACACAGGTGCATGGGGCTGAATTTTGAAATAGCAGTTAATGCTTAAAAGACAAGAGTAAAATAGCAGGGGTGCTCATACCCCTCTCACTCTAGAAATATGGTTCCAACACCCATTTTCAGAAAGGATGTCCAGAAGTATATCTTCACAGAGAGGATGGTGTAGAAGTGGAACAGGCTGCCAAGGGAAATAGTCTGTACAAAAACAGAAGTGGGATTTAATCAGGGGTGGGAGAGACACAGAGACAATAAAAGGGGATGTGGAGGAGGCAAATGCAATAGAAGTGTAACTGACCACGAAGAAACATATAGTCACCAGAATTAGGCAGACTGGATGGCGTGAAAGGCCTGTTTTTGCTGTCATTGTCTATGTTTCTATGTTTCCATAAAGGTAAACAGCACAGAAGCACACAAGGAAGTATAATGTAGTCACAGTGTGCATCACAACCGAGCAGGAACTTAAAAAACTTCAAAACCACACATCTCAGTTCAGGAATGAAATAAGAAAAAAAAATAGCTACAGTGATTGTTTGGGGGCCGGAAATACATTGTACTCAATATTTTTATTTATATATTTATTTCAAAAGTTTAACCAAGAAAGGCATACTAAGCCGATTACTGCTTGTTTCCAGATGTGTCTTGTGATGGGTTCCAATAATCATACTACCCTCAGCCAAATGTGACAACGGTCAGGCAATGGTTCATATGTCAGGGTCAAGGTTTTCACATTACAGCCCTCAACTCTGGTCAGAATTTGTAGAATATACATACATTTATATATAGCTTTACTGTATACATGCTCTTTTAAGGCCCCTCCCAATTAGCCCCCCAGTGCCGAAAACACACCTAGGACCCTTTCCAAGTTACCTTAACCTTGCAAGGTGGGGACAGTAAGTACTCGTCATCAGAGGGAAAGGTTACATTAATAACAATTCAGTTTATTTGGCTCTAGAACTCTGGAAGGATCCCCACTTATTGGGACTGTTATAAAGAACAAATTGATTACATGCAGATATCGGATTTTTTTAAATATTTTCTTGAGTGTTGAAGTGAATGGATATAAGCATGCCGATGTAGTCTGTTTACTAGATACATGCTCTTTATGTCCTTTTCCACCACTGATTTCTAAAGTGGAGCACAGATGCATTGTGAGAACAATGGAAGAGATTTACAAGAACATAAACTACATTGCATAAATCTAAAATTACCCTAACTCCCTAGTGTGAAAATCAGAAAGGCCAATCAAGATGAAACAATCACAGAATTCGAAACAGCATTTGAAACAATGACTCCTTCTACAGAAAACACTAGCTTGCTGACTAAAGGCAGCTCTCCTTCAAGTAATGCGTTCCACCATAGCAGCCATCTTCACCACATAAAGCCCACTGGGGATGCTAAGGTCTCTGTCGATGAGGGAGCTTAATGACTCCCAAAGGGCATTATCTGGTGACCGCTGTCTGCTGAATGAGGGGCTTTTACTGCAATTATCAGCCATCTGACCTGACAAGAAGAAGACAGAAAAATTAAAATAAAGTAACTTCCCTTTTAAAATGGTCACCTCTTGATGTTCCAAAGCAGAAGTAGGCTTAGTTTTAAAAATGTATTAAAAAAAAAAAAAAGAAACTTTTACCTCAAAAAGGTGTTATCCAGATATACATAATTTATAACAATGTTAAACTGTAATCAGTAACATTTCTTTTTAATTTACGAAGGGCAGCCCAGCTGAGATGTAACATCTCGTTTACAGTGGGATCCTGCTTCTACCCATTTTCACACCTGGGTGGACTGGGGCAACTAAGAGATTAAGTGACATGCTCACGGTTGCACAGTGAGATTTTTGTATCTTGCAGCGCTCAAATCTGTGGTCTCCTGGTTACTTAGCCAATGCTGAAACTAAGCTCTTCACTGCTGCATTCTGACTAGCTGAGCCAAGCTTGGAAGTTTATATACTATTTAACTGGAGAATATGTTAAGTGATACACATGCCAGGACATGTAGTTATGCTATATTAAAAAAGGGTAATTAAATAAAGCTTCCTGGTTAGTTATACGCATTCTGTTAGCCTTATGTTAATGAGGAATTAACATATTGCACTCAGAACATATTTAGACAATCAGGAAATTTCCAAACCATTTTACATACATGTAGGGCCCAATCACATGCTTAACACAGTACAACACTGTTTAAAACTTCCCATTTTTAATGCAATAGCAATGAGGTACTCTCAGAGGTTATGGTGATGATCAGGTAATCATTCTCAAGAACATCTGGCATTCAGCTATGCCTCTTGCCACATTATGCCCCTAGAGGGTGATCAACATAAGCTCTGGTCAAGCCTTATTGCTTATGAGCTTGATCACAGTACAGTGACCTCAAAAGTTAACCTTCCTTTTAGGATAGTCTTCATGAGTTTCCCCACAATCAATGTGAGGTTCACTGGCCTATAGCTTCCTGGTTCATCCTTTGGGCCACTTTTGTGGATGGGCAGAACATGGGCCATTCTCCAGTCCTGTGGTACACATCCCATGTCCAAGGAGGTACTGAACAGGTCAGCCAGTGGCCCCGCCGGGACCTCTGCCAACTCCCTTAGTACCCTAGAGTGAATGACATCAGGTCCAGGTGCTTTGTCCACCCTCAGTGCCCTCAACCAATCTAGTACCCTGCTCTCTGTAATCCCTCCATCTGTCCCCCCAACCACCCACCCCTTGCTGGGGTATCTGTGCCCCCCCTTCTCCTGCACGAATACGGAGCATAAGTATTCATTCAGTGCCTCTGCCTGCTCCGCCCCTTTCTCCACCCACCCACCCTCCGTCCTTCTTAATCCTCACCAGCTGATCCTTCCTCCTTCTCCTCTCTCTGATGTAGCGGAAAAAGTATTTCTCCACTTCTGATTCCCTGCACCAGTCTCAGCTCCCCGGATGCCTTGGCCGCCCTGACCAGTCTGAAAACCTCCCTGGACTTCTCCATGTACGTATCCTTATCTGCACCTCTCCCCAATTTCCTGTACTTTCAAAATGCTGCTCTTTTGGCCCTCACCCCTTCCATAACCTCTTGTGTCAGCCAACTGGGTTTCTTTGCCCTCCCCTTCATGCTTTTCTTCCTAGTGCAAGACTCCATCGCTTCCGCCAGCCCTTCCTTAATGATGTCCCATTTCTGGTCTGCATCCATGTGTGGTTGCATACCTGCTAGGCGCCTGCCCAAAGTTTCCCCCATCTTCAAAAAGTCCGCCCCCCCCCAAAACTCGATCACTCTTGTACCCATGCCCCGTTTCACAATCTGAACATTATCACACTAACCCCCAATCCAAACATAAACTAACTACCACTATGAATGTCCCAAATGAACTCCTCAATCCCCATCCCCACATGCGTACGCACTACCACTACTGCTATCACCTGGTTCCCAACCCCGCAGTCAAACGATGCAAAGGGTGGTCTTCAGGCCCAACGTAAAAAGGATGATTGACAGAGAAGCTTGCTTCAGAAAGGACTGTAATTTTCTGCAACCCAAAACAATTAATTCTTGACGGATGCAAGCAAAGCACAGCGAGGACATGGGAGTCTGATCATTTTCTTGCAGAAAACATTATAAAGTGCTAGTTCACCACCTGAAATTAAAGAGGACAGGAAATTATTTCTAACTGGCATTTGTTTGTAATGTTCCTATTTCCAGAAATGATATTCATTGTCCTAAATCATCCACATTTAACTGTGCATGAGTAAAAACAGGATGATGTGAAAAACTGTATTTTATTGCACTGTTTTGTCTTTTAGGGCAGCATTCTGTTACAGTTCTTCTCTTCATGGAACCAGTTATCTGGAGATTTAACTATGTCACAGTTTGTATACAGAACGCTAAGCATGATTTTGATAGGTCAACAGCTCATGCTTAGCATTCTGTACACAAACCATGACGTAACAAAAACTCCCAAATTACTGCTGCCATGAAGAGAACTGTGCAGAATGCTGTCCATAAAAAAGAAACAGAAAACATATTTTTCGCATCAGCGTTTATTCAGGCATGGGACAGTTTTGTGTCTCTCTACTCTTGTACAGCAGGGAATAAGATGAAGGCAGGATGGTGGAGAGGATAAAGACAGCCTCTCTCCCAGGCCACCTGGTGACACATGAATACCCAAAGCTGGAGGCTCTGGGAAGCTGAAGTGTGACGTCAGCAATCGGGCATGGTCACCAAGATCATCATAAACAGGAATGCAGCATGTCCCGATGTATAAATTAGACAATCATCATAACCAGGGGGTGTCTATGTAGCAGGAATGGCATGTTAAAAACTAGTGAACATGAATGTAAGCTGGAGGGGGGGGGGGGATAATGGGAGATTCAGGAGGGATGCAAGAAAATATTACTTTACAGACAGTGTGGTTGAGCTGTGGAACAGCCTAATGGCACGTGCAGTGAGTGACAAAAATCATTAATGGGTTAAAGCATGGCTGCAACAGGAGTTAAGGGCCTAATAATTACTCAGGGTGTAGCAAAAAAATTGTCTGTTGCCGTATTGTTCCTTGTAAAACAAGATGCACAAAATAGGTGAGTTGATACCTTTTACTGGACCAACAGAGATTTACAGAAAATCCTTAAGCTTTTGAACCTACAGATTTCTTCTTCTTCAGAAGGGAAATGGTAGGCTTCTTAAAAACAGCTCACTTTCAAATACCCAGAGCAATGTTAGAAAACAAGTATACTTTGTAACTATCAAATTATACAATTATATTTCAAAAATTTTTCTTAAGGAAGATACCCCCCAGGCATCAGCTTTTCACTGGAGAAGAAGAAAAGTAAGTCATCTGATTTTACCCCCACCCCCAACCCGGTGCAATACTAAACTGCACGCTTGTACTCAGTGTCTTCAACAGAGTCAATTGTCAGATCCTTAACAAGCAAACTCAGATCCACTATAACTTCTCCCCATTAGAAAGGAGAGCAATAGGCCAGCCCAGTGCTGCTGAGGCACTGGACACCACACCTCGTGCCACGCTGGCGACCTGCATTCAGGAATGAGCGCAGGTCGCCAGAGAGGAGATTGATCAAGCATCCGATGGACAGCTCTCCATCTCCAGGGAGGGGGGGTAACCTGCGGTTGGCGCACACCTGACTCCTGGCGGAGGCTGGGGTTCAGCGCTGTGCTGCCATAAGACAAGTGGGGAAGAAGCATAGCAGATGCTTGGCGGGGGTGCGTGTGCAAGCCCGCCGCAGGTGTCATTGCACAATTCACTCCCGTAAGGGGAAAGAAAAAGAAAAAAGACCCTAGTGGCTGGTCATTGCAGTTTGATGGCCATCCCCGTCGTGCTCAGTCTCTGGAGGTGACGACACAAACTGGATCCTGTCAATGGGCGAGGGTCCCCGCTGCCCCGCCACAGGAGGTAAGCCGTAGGGGTTACAGGGGTGAGGGCCTGAATGAGCGGAGACGATGGACGGCGGCTGGACGAGGGCCAGGGGAAGGGCGCAGAAATAAAAGTAGCCAAAAAAAAAAAAAAGAAAGGAGAGCAATACAATCACTGAAGTCTAACCATAACACTCTCATAAAGAAAGCTGATAAAGGTTCCGCAGTGGTGATCCCAAACTGGGAGGATTATGTCAATGAAGATGGCAGACAACTAATAGATTACAGCTACTACAAGGAACTGGTTAGTGATCCGACTGAGCAATACACCAGAGAACTATGGGATATAATCAGATCATTTCCTAAGCATGTCCAAGACAAAATAACTAATCTCATCCCTGATTAACCTGGGTCACGGATATTCTACATGCTGCACAAGATCCATAAACCTGAGAATCCAGGGAGACCTATAATATCTTGGAAGGGTTCCCTGACAGAGGGAATCTCTGACTTTATAGAAACCATTTTAAAACCACTTGTCATTGAAAGGGGCAGCAACATTCAGGACACAACACATTTTTTTGCATAAACTTTGTTTTTCAGGGACTTATCACCTAATACCATATTAGCCACAATGGATGTAACCTCCCTCTACACTAATATTCCACATACTGATGGCACTGCGGCCTGTCTTAAATACCTAAAGAGAAATGGCAGCACCATGACATCCACCCAGAATTCATTGAGAGACTCATTGAATTTATTCTGATCCACAGCAACTTCAGTTGTGTTGGTAAACATTATGTTCAAACTTTGGGAATAGCAATGGGCATCAGGATAGCTCCGCAGTATGTCAACCTCTTCTTGGTGAATTTGGAGGAGGATTTCCAAAAACAACATACACACAAGCCACGTGCTTATTACCATGCTATTGATGATTTATTTACAGTTTGGACAGAGAGTACCTGCACACTCAAAGAATTCCATCAGGAACGTAACAACCTCCACCCATCCATTAAACTTTCCCTGGAGTACTTTGACACCAGTGTTAATTTCCTGGTCACCACAGTTAGCATCAAATATGGAACCTTGCAGACATGTATTTACAGAAACCTGACAGATAAATGTAACCCCTTGTTACCCGGGGTTACTAGAATCCCAGTAAGACCTAGTGGTAGGCAGGGAAGGCAGCTTGTGCAACTCCAGTTAAATGGGTTTCACACTGTCTCACTCTATTCTCAGTCTCAGCCGAGACCGAAGGATGACATCACCAATAGAACTTTCGCAGCTGCATAAGCCACATTGGAATCTGCAGCAGAGGGAGTTAGATAGAATGTCGGGAGTTTTCAAAGTGGTCAGTCTCCAGTTTGCCTTCAAGTAAGAAGGAGTCAGTGTCCAGTTTGTCTTGAGCAAGTAAGGTGTGCTCAAGTGGTGGAGACCGCTGTTCGGGTCTCAGCGCCCCCCTCCCTCTGGGGAGGGGGGGTGTAAAGATCCCCATGCAGATTCCTGGGGCAATCCCCTTAATTCTGCCAAGAGGAAGAAAAGCTGCCAGCTCAGTTCAGCCTTTGTTTTGGAAAGTTGGAAGATTTGTGATTCGCCTGTGGGGCACCTGCAACTAAAGGGTGACTGTTTGCTCTAACATGAGAGGGCGAAAAATGTGTTTCTTCAACCTGGGACATGTGAGGAAATCTAGAAATTGAGCTACAATTTGGGAAGCCTATAGGACTAGGCCAAACAAGTGGAGTACTGTCAAATGCTAGAATGTTAGGTAATTCAAGTAATATGTAGAGGAGGTGCAACAGTTCATCTACCATTTAATCTACATTCAGAAGTTTCAGTTTTCCAGAGAAATGGCCGGGTATGGGCTGTGGGAGCTGGAGGTGGGTAAACCCCCCATCTTTAGTAAACAGGTCCACCTCTACGGATTTCTGCTGTGGTTGCTACTTTGCCTCATGCACTTGGCCAGTGATGGGGGAAGTACCCAGACGTGGATTGCAAAACGGAAAATCTCTCTAGGAGTCGCAGACTATAAGTGGTGTGGGGAGCCACAACAAGTGTAAAGAAGAATTCTCTTTGTGAGATGGGGAGTCATAAGAAGTAAGGAAGAAATCTCTCTAGGAAGTCGCAGACTAAGTGGTGTGGGGAGCCACGACAGGATAATTGGTTCATTCTTCCAATGGACCGTGGATCAAGTGGCCGGCGGGGGAGCCGGGCTGTGTACCCAAAGTGCCTGCAAGTCCGGGCTGTGTGCCTGGTGGGTCCAGAGCCTGAAAACAGTATAACTGGTTCATTCTTTCAGTGGACCGCGTTGTAGTCTCTAATCTGCATTACCAGGAAATGTAGCCCCATGTGGGTCCGTCTATGCTTTGTTTTTGTTCAGCTAGTATGTGAATAAAAGCCACACTGAAGAATCCCATTCCTGGTTCTGGACATTACAGTTATTGCTTCCTGTGTTCAGATTTACTTGGGTGCCCATGTGCAGAGTAGCCAAACCTAGGTCCCCCTGTGCCGAGTAACCTCATCCTCCCCGAACCCAGGTCCCCACCAGGTGCTGCTGTCAGCTTCAACAGCATGCCACCTGTCGTTTTGACAAAAAGGCAGGGGTGAGGGGTTACATAAAGATACTTACATAGAAACAGAAATCACCCTAGGCACACTAAAAAAAATCTGTAATGTACAATCAAGCGCTTCGATACCACCATATCTGTTCCGAGTGAAGTAGACAGAGATAAATAACCTAGCCACACTGAAAAAACATTTACTGGGCAGGGGCATTCTTCTAGAAAAACTGACAAGAGTGGTGGAATGTGTTACGCAGATACCAAGAGAACTACTACTACGATATAAAGAAAAGACTACCACCAGACAGATACCCTTGGTTGTCACATACAACCCTGATCTGAAGCCCCTACATAAAATTATTACAGACCTCCAACCAATATTCAGTGAAGATGACACCTTGAAATGTATTTTCCAAAAGCTACTGGTACTATCTTTCAAACAACCACCTAATTTATCCAACCTGATTGTCGGCAGCAAACGTATAACTGAACAAAACAACAGAACACTGGGTGGCACGAGACCCTGCAATAGTCGTAGACATAAGACATGTGAGCACATTTCCACTTCAAATTTTATCCCCTTCCCCTCAAAACAGACAATTCAACATACAGGGGAATTATACATGTGCATCTCAGAATGTAACATTCAGTGCAAGAAAAATCCACATACAGATTTTGTGAGAGAGACTGAACAACCTCTTCAAACCCGAATGAACTCACACAGACATGATATTAAAATGAAGAAAATTGAAAAACAAGTAGGACAACATTTCTCACTTCATCTCTGACCTCTCTGTCCTGGTTCTCAAAAGACACTTCAAAAATACACAGCAGAGGCAAGTGTAGTCAAACGTACTTTTCTTCTGAATATGGTGGCTGATGGCACAAATGTGAACACTAGTTTCATGTCCCATTACACTATTCCTGTCTTTTTTTTTTTTCCTGTTTCAGGTACCATACATGGTCAGATATTTGTTATAATAACTGGTGACCCCATTATCAACCCATTTTCGAGTGCTGTTAAAAGTCGTATCAACCCAAAGGTTGATATCAAAAAACTCGCATCAACCCACGGGTTGATACGACTTTTACAGTCTCGCGCTAAGTAGCCTGATTTCAGGTACCCTTCAGACGAACAGTGTTCAGTAAATCCACAAAAAAGAAGTGGCTGGTATGAAAAAAAAATTCTAACCTGTGGGTGCTGAGCTCATTTGTTTTCAGTTTTAAGATACAAAAGCCGTTGAGTATAGACCGACGAGAGCGAGTTACTCTGCGGCTTCAGTAGGCTAGATTTAAGCGTGAACAAGTGTTGCCATAGCAACACTCGTTCACGTTGACTGTCACCTTCGGAAGCCGAGAGTAACTAGCTCTCGTCAATCCACACTCGGTGGCTTATGTATCTTAAAACTGAAAACAAATGAGCTCATCTCCCAGAGGTTAGAATTTTTTTTCATACAAGCCACTTCTCTTTGTGGATTTTGAGGTTATACTTATCGAATTGAAACACCGCTTCAGCCATGCTTTTCTCTCTTCAAATACTTTACACCAAAAGTCCATGCACCAGTTATTATAAAAAATAAAACATTTGTGGGGGATTGATAAGCAGTTTTTTTTACACACACCCTCAGCGTGCGATACTAGTGAAACCTCTCGAGCTTCGCTCTCGAGGTTTCTCTAACATCACACACTTTGGTTGTGTAAAAAAAACTGCATATCAACCCCCTACATATGCATTATTCTCCATATACATGTTTCTAACATGCTTCTATATAAAATGGTTCTACCTAATCTAAAAGACTGCATTTATAGGATTGTCTTTAACTGGTGGGTGGTGAATACATGGGTTTTTGAGTTACACATGTAAAACTCCTAGTTAGTAGTATAAATGATTTTATACAGGTATACGTTGGTCACTGACACCATTACAGCAACAAATCCCTATTTACAAGGTGGCACTGTTTCAGGTTACAGTTTAAATGTTCACAAATAATACTGACAAATGAACATTATCTAGCTCACTATGAACACTCTACTATCTCACCCTACTCCTCCTCTTCTCTGCCCACCTTTCCCTACTCTATCCCCTTCTTCCCCCCTTTCCTCCTCCTCTCATAACCCTTTCCTTACTCCTAATCCTTCTGCTCATCTCTCTCCCCCCCACACCAAACCCACCCTTCTTAGTCCTCGACTGTAACTTTGTTTGTATGTTCCCCCCTCAAGCCTGCTTTCTCCCTCCACCCCCACTGTAACATGTATTGTTCTACTACTAGCCAGTGATGTCAGATATTCAGCTTGCAGCTGTCATTTTCAACGCAATGGTGCATGTATACGAGTTCTCACACTGTTTGATTAACTATTTATTCATTTACATGGGTTAAATCCACATACACAATTTACTGTACATAATTGCTTTCGTATTTCTCTGCTGTTTAGTTGTAACATGTTGTTTTCGACTCTATGTATTTTCAAGTGTATTCCTCTTTCCCTTCCGCCCAGGACGCATCTGGAAACGAGCTCTTGTTAGTTCAGTATGTCTTTCCTGGTTAAACTTTTAAATAAATATTAAGTTACAGACAGAACATATGTAAACAGTGCCAGCATTGGATATATGTGGCAAAAAGCAAGTGAAGACTCATTTTATGCAACTGCAGTGAGTCTTCAATTCCATCAAGTGTGTAGCACACAGACACACACGCACAGTTTCTCTTTAGTACAACATTTAACATTAGATAATTTATAGACCTTGTACATCTACATAACATTCCTTCTGTGACACTGACCTACACACTACTAGATTTTCAAAGAGGTTTACTTATCTCTGATTGTGTTTCCCATCTAATTACTTCTCTAATCTGTCATCAGGGTGTAGCAGTAAGGCAGGAAGCAGAGGGGCATTGAGGGCATAAAACCATCTAGACAACACGTCACAGGGTAGTGTAGGGTAAAGCTAGGCTCACGGAATGCACCAAAGGTCTTTTTCTGCCAACACTATCTGTGTTTCTATGTCTTTGTTTTGCCAGCCAAGAGACAAGATTACAAGATCTGCCGCTGCAATTCCTTGGCTGTGATGGGAACCAGGGAGTGACATCACAGAAGACCATGTGCTGAGGACATCATCAGACCACTAGAAGTGACATCGAAAGAGCACCAGCCACTTGCTTGGATACCAAGGTTGCTAGGAGACCGCAGGACTACAGCATCATTCTGCCTGGAAACCAAGGTTACTAAGACACCGCAGGAATACAGCATCATTCTGCCTGGAAACAAAGGTTGCTAAGAGATCTCCGGACTACAGCATCATTCTCCCTGGAAACAAAGGTTGCTAGTAACCCTCCAGACTACAGCAAAATCTTTTTTGAATCCAGGGCTATGAACAGACCTCGGAACTGCAGCATCATGTTGTTCAGCCACCTGAATAGGGACCCAGGTTGCTAAGAGACTTCCAACAATCTTTCTGTAAATAAACAGACCTACTATTTTTTTTTAAATATTTGCATGGTGTCTTCTTTTCTCACTCATGATAAAGAAAGCAAATGAAACAAATCGAGGGCAAACTGAGACTAAAGATCACAACAGTGGGTGCTAGCAGTGGGATAATCTGATGTTTGCTTTTCTTGCCTGGCGAATGAGACAGAGGATGAAGGTTAACATCAGGAACTTTTTTTGGTTTTCAAAGTCAAAATGCACGTTAGCCAAGATGAAAATGCAATTTCAAGCCAGTCAAACAGAAACACAAATCAATCAAGATGGGTTGCAGGTACAACAGAAGACAGAGCTGATACCCGGTATTACAGGATGAGGCTAAAGCAGAAAGCAAAGAGGCTCAGAACACACAAAAACAACCTCAGCCAAACCATTCTTCTGTAAACAAAGTGGCTATTTTTTTTCTTCAAATATGTGCAAGGTGTCTTCTTTTCTCATTGGTAAAGAAAACAAATAAATAAATCCTAGGGTAAATTGAACATTAGTCGGCTGTCGGGTAAAGCACTGCTCTGCATATGACAGTGTACGATATGTTTGAAACCTTTAAATTGGCAAAAAAAAAAAAAAGGGAAATGCTTCAGAAAAAACAAAAATGACAACTGCCTACTTTTGAAATTAATAACAATTTTTATCTGCCTGTTTTAACACCGCTAGCCCTTTATGCAACTAGAAGAAAGAGGCAAATTATAAGCCGAAGTCTACCCAGATAAACATGGAAGAACACACTGGCATCTGAGGAGAGAGCAGCATCACAAAATACAAAAGTCTAACACTTCTACGGCTGGAATTACTACAGAACCCTATAAGCGGGAGGCAGTCTGCCACATCGTGGGAGGGTGGGCACTAGGAAACCGTGTAGGTGCCCAGAGAGCAGTCCCATACACCACTGGCAGCCCTCTGCCTGAAGCTCTAGCTTCCCACTTACAGGGTTCTGCCTTAGTCCACCTATGAGGCAGCTGCCAAGGCTGTTTCCACCTGGGGCTATGTCGCTGTTCAGCCCTGGCAACCCTCCATGAAGCTGTACCATCTGATCAGTTTTAGGGCTCTGCAAAGGGCACCCCCGCCAGGTGCCACATCCCTCCCCATCATGCCCACGGTCTCCACAGCACCTCCTAGAGCACCCCCCATGCCCCTTCTGGCCTTGGCCCCCCACTTTCACACCCCCAGTCCCTTAGACCACCTCCTAGCTGATCTAATGTGAGTCCCTTATTGTGTCCACGGTGGGGTTTCCAAAACTGTAAAAAAAGGGGTTGTTGTAGCCCTCCCATGGCGCAAGCCCCCTTGCAACCTTGCACATGGCGCTTCTGTCGCAGGGATTGCGCAGGGTGACAGACGCAAGACATCCCGATTTCAAAACAGCCTGTGTTCAAAAATCAGAACTGCCACAAAGTCTGATGCAATGTGCCACTTGCAGGCCCAGTGGCACTGAGGGTTGAGGTGCTGGATGCCACACCTTGTGCCATGCCAGCGACCCAGATTCAGGAGCGAACTTGAGCCATTGGGGTTCAGCAGGGGCAGGAGAGGATTGAGCATCTGGAAGACTGCTCTCCTCTCCTGGAGGCAGATGGGTGCGCTTGCCACAGTACCAGCAGCTCCTGGTGGTGGCCGGGGCAACTTTCGGCATGCTCTACCGGTGTTGGGGGTGGGGGCGGCGGACGCCTTATGCACAGGTGTGAGAGGGCACCCATCACGTGCAGGGCATCACTGCACGTCTGCACCCCCGGGGCAACTGTAAACAGAAAAGCCCTGGCACCCAGACAGGTGAAGGTGGGGCCAAGGACGTCTACCACGCCCACAGCCAGGTCCTGCCTGGCCAGTCGCTGTGTCTCTCCTCCACTCCCCGGCCGCCCTTCTGGATTATAGATAGAGCACCGAAGTAAATGGCAGCCCCACCTCGGGGGGTGGGGTGGGGCTCAGAGCCGGGGGGGCGGGGTGGTCAGTGGAGCTGGAGGAGAGCTCTGAGGAGCAGCGAACTGGTACAGGAGACCTCAGGTGGAGTGGGAAACGGATGCCCCCACACCCCACTGGAAAGAGAGAAATCTAAGGGGCCAGTGAGGGAGTAAAACAGAGTTGAAGAAAAAAAAAAAAAAGAAAGGGTGCCACTTGTGTCTTACAGCTTTGATGCAGGCACCATGCATCAAATGGGCCCTTTTGAAAATTGGGCCCTGTGTATATAAAGAGCCTCCAAGCTAATTATCTACAAAATCCAACATGAGTCTGGACACAAGTTAATTGCCTCTGTAAAGAATGGATCAGTGCTCCAAACCTTGAAATACTCCAAAACTCAAGCATGATTATTAGTGACCCTAAACAAAGTGCTGAGGCATTTAATAATTTCTTCACAAATCTAGATACTTAAAAGGGCACTACAGTCCTTCCTCCTCCCTGCTCCCCAACCTTAGCCAACCACTCTAATTTCCATTTTCAACTGATCTCCAAAAAAGAGGTCCTGGATCAGTTCCTAGGGATTAAAGCAGAAAAATCTACCAGCCATGATAATTTTGAGCCTTGACTTCTAAAAATGGCTGCCCCTATCCTTGCTCATCATTCTCCCTACACTACTATGCGGGGCCCCAATCCTCTCTGCCCTGAGATGCACTGAGCTTACGAAACTCAAAGTTTTGTATCACAGAATTAGCCGGTTTGTGCTGGGGCACGTAACAGAAAACATCACCACAATGCTTGCCTCCCTTAACTGCTCCCCTTGAAAAGTGTCTCTACTACCCTACCCTCTGCCTGGCCTACAAGATGCTTGAGAACTGCCTTCCTAGACTCAGAGACGTACTGTTCCAGAAGCCTATGAGAAGGCATCTCTGCTTCTCTTCACCACAACTGCTAGAGGTTGCACAGGGAGAGGGATCACCAGCAGAAGGAGGGAGGTGGTGTTGCCTCTGTATAGGTTGCTTGTGAGACCTTATGTGAAATTCTGTGTACAGTTCTGAGACTACATCTATGAAAGATCATAGACAAACTGGAGGTGATCCAGAGGAGGGCAACTAAAATGGTGCAGGGTCTACATTAGAAGCCCTAGGAGGAGAGACTGAGGGAACTCAGTGTGTACACTCTGGAAGGGAGGAGGGGGGGATATGATAGAGACCTGTAAATAAAGGTCTAAATATAAATAAATATAAAGGTGCCTGTCCTGATGGCTTCGACTATTGCCTACCCCCTCTCAATAATCCTAACTCTCTCATTCTCTATGGCCTTGGTACCCTCTTCATGGAAACATGCAGTGGTCCTCCCTTTACCCAAAGGGGGTGACCCTTCATCCCCTGACAACTATAGCCCCATTTCTCTTCTTCCAACCCTTGCCAAGCTTCAATAACACATGTCCTCTCCCAACTCACCTCTTTTCTGACACCTCCTTTTTCACCCCTTTCCAGTCTGATTTCAGGAAAAACCACTCAACCACCACCTCTCTCCATAGAAACATAGATTTTGACGGCAGATAAGGACCGCTTGGCCCACCCAGTCTGCCCATTTCCCCCTGCCTAATGGATAAGCTGCAGATCCTAGTTAACCAGCAGCCTACTTCTTCCTACCCCGACCCCCTAGAACTGCCTTATGACTGTCCCATGCATGCTTGAATTCCACCACTGTTTTTGACTCCACAACCTCCTCCAGAAGGCCGTTCCATGCATCCACAACCCTCTCTGTGAAAAAATACTTCCTTAAATTACCTCTGAGCCGCACCTTCTATCTTCAAATTCTGCCCCCTTGTTCTTACACACCCCTTTTTTTGAAAGATGCTACCCTCTTGGACTTTGTTGATTCCCTTCAGATACTTGAAAGTTTCTATCATGTCCCCCCTCTCCCTCCTTTCCTCAAGGCTATACATATTCAGCTACTTTAGTCTCTCTTCATATGTCTTCCGGTGCAGGCCCTGCACCATTTTAGTTGCCTTCCTCTGGACAGCCTCCATCCTGTCGTATGTCCTTGCGGAGATTGGGTCTCCAGAACTGCACGCAGTACTCCAGATGGGGTCTCACCAACTGTCTGTACAGAGGGATAACAACTTCCTGTTTTCTACTGGTGATGCCTCTCCCTATGCATCCCAGTATCCCCCAACCCTCCTTGCTGCCCTCACATTGCTTGCCCACCTTTAGGTCATCTGATATGACCACCCCAGGTCCCTTTCCATTTTTGTTGTTGTTAGTATCTCACCCCATTGTGTCACTCTTCCCTGGGTTTTGTTTCCCCAGGTGCATTACCTTGCACTTCTTAGCATTGAATCTAAGCTGCCACATTTGACCATTCCTCTAACCTTGCCAAGTCCCTTCTCATCCTTTCCACCCCACCTTGTGCATCCACTCTGTTGCAGATCTTTGTGTCATCTGCAAAGAGAGATACTTTTCCTTCAGTCCCTCTGCAATGTAAACATAAAGACATTGAAGAGAACAGATCTATATATTCAACCCTGCGGTACCCACTAGTAACCCCTTTCTTCAGAGTGGACTCCATTTACTATTACTCTCTGTGTCCTATTCTCCAGCCAATTCTTTACCCAGGCTGTCATCTTGGGACCCACTCCCAGGCTGGCTAACTTGTATATTAATCTTTTGTGTGGGACTGTGTCAAATGCCTTGCTAAAATCTAGGTAGGCCATGTCCACAGCCCCTCCCTGATCTACTACTTTGGTCACCCAGTCAAAGAAATCTATCAGATTTGTCTGGCTCTGGCATGACCTTCCCGCTGTGAATCCATGCTGCCTTGGGTCCTGAGCCCCTCTGGCCTCTAGATACTCAACAATTCTTTCCTTCAGAAGTGATTCCACCATTTTCCCTACCACTGAGGTTAAACTAACAGGTCTGTAGTTTTCTGCTTCTGCCTTGCTCCCACTTTTGTGAAGGGGAATCACATCTGCCCTTCTCCAGTCCTCCGGTACCACCCATCCTCCATGATTTGTTAAAGAGGGTAGTCAGTGGTGTCACTAGTTCTACCCTTAGTTCTTTTAGAATTCTGGGATGAATCCCATCAGGCCCCATTGCTTTGTCCACCTTCAGTTTTAGAGTTCTTTCAGAACCCTTTCTTCTGTAAATGGGCTGGTATCAACTTCTGTATCCAGAGTGTTTCTACTGTTTGTTTTAGGTACCTCCCCTTCCTTTGTAAATACTAAGCAAAAATATTTGTTTAGTATCTCTACCTTTCACAGTCACCCTCTGCCCACCCTCCCTCCCTCCTCTTTATTAAGCCTCACTATCCCTCCCTTGGTCTTCCTTCGCTCCCTGATGTACCTATAAAAGGTTTTATCCCCCTTCTTAATTGAGTTGGCTATCTTTTCCTCGGTTTGGGCCTTTGCTGTTCTGACTGCCTTCCCAGCTTCCTTTTGCTTTAATTCTCCTATGGCTCACAGACTCCATCTTAACTAGGATGACAATGGCCAAATTACCTCTGCCATTTTTGTCGACCTGACCAAGGCCTTCAACACCATCTCTCACTCCCTTCTCCACAACTCACTCCTGACAGCTGGCCTATCTCCCTCCGCCACAAGCTGGTTCAAGGCCTACCTTATTGGCAGAACCCAATCCGTTAAGATCTTGGACGTCACTTCTCCTTCCCTCCCAATTAGGACTGGCGTCCCCCAGGGCTCTGCATTAGGGCTCCTCCTATTCTCCATCTTCTTAAATGACCTTCCCTCTGTTTGCTCCCCATCCCCCGCTATACATATGTATGCCGATGATACAGTCCTGTATGCTCTGGCTCCTGTCCTGCTGAGATTACAACCAGCTTACAGCAAGAATTCAACAAGGTTCAGCTCCGGTTTGCGAACCATCAATGTTTCCTCAATGCCAAGAAGACTGTCTCCATTACCTCTGGCACTAGGCAGAGAGATTCTCAAGGCTTCCCTCCCTACCCACTTTCCACACCCTTGATGGGACTTTACTTGAGGACACATACTCTTTCAGGTACTTGGGTGTTTGGTTGGATCAACACCTAACCTTCTCTGGACATACTGACGCCATCCAGAAAAAACTGCACCCCAAGCTTGGTGCCCTGTTCAGGAACCGTAGTTGCATCCCTCCTACAGATAGGGTGTGAACTTGTTCAGAAGATGATACTGCCCATTTTCAATTACTGTAACGTAGTCTATGGTGCTGCACCCTACATTCCTCCCTGGTCAGACTGGACATCCTCTTCAATTCTTTCTGCCGCTTTGCCCTGGATGCCCCCCCCATACACACCACTGCGATCTTTATCGTGCCCTATCCATTCTCTCTCTTACAAACAGACAACTCTCCCACTGTATTAAATTCACCTACAAGCACTGGTTGGGTGAGCTCCCTTCCTACCTCACCTCCTCCTTTATAACGATCCCCCATCCTCCCATTCCCTGAGATCAACGGACTCCCGCACCCTGGTAGTCCCCTGCAGATCCACCCTAATCCGCCAATCCAGTTACTCTCACCACCTCCCAAAAATCTGGAATCCCCCCCTCAAATCCATCACTCATCCTCCGCATACTCCATCAGCTCTACCCTCAATAATTACCTTGCACCTAACTGCTCCTGCCATGTCCCTCCCTAATTCCCTCCTCTGAGCCTGTATAAACTCTACCCCTCTACCACCACCTTCGTTTTCCCATGTGCACCCACACACCCCAAATTTCTAGCTCTCCACCCCTTCCTCCAAATTGCTCCCCCTTACTGGCCTCTCTTGATGTCTCACAGAATGTAAGGGTACCCCAAATGCTCTCCATGGGTCCATGCATCCTGATGGACTACTGATTAGGCCCCATCCCTCCAAAGGTGCAAATTCTCTCCCCTCAAGGGTTTAATTCTCACTCTCTCCCTCTCCAGTCACTCTTTTAATCCCTATCTACTGAACTTCCCCAACCCCCTGACAGGGTACCCCACATCCTTAAGGGTTCTCTCTTGGGTTAGGTCCTATTCCCCCACCTAGCATTTAAGTCACACCTCCTCCTTCTCTTTCTCCTCCCTCTTTAATCCCTACAGCCTTATCCTCTTCTGTCTAGCCCCACAGCCCTCTTGCAGGGTTCCCCACATCCTGAAGGGTTCTCTCCGGGACACTGCCTATCCCCTTCTCTCTGGTCCCCCCCCCAATCCCACTGCAGGATTCCTCGCATCCTGAAGGGGTCTCCAGGGACACAACTCTTCACCCTCCCCCACCTCACCCTTTCTGCTCCTTTTCCCCTTATCTTTCATGTAAGCACTTGTTTACTTATTAACCCGGCACTTATTATTGTCCACTTTTTCTACATATTATGTGCAACACTGTTTTAACACTGTTTGTAACAGCTGCCTTACAACTGTATGTTAATGTTGATCTTGTAACTTGAATGTAACTTGAACTCTACTTTTCCCCCTCCCCCCACCTCACCTCTCCCTCTCCTTTCCCCCCTTTTCTTTCAGGTAAGCACTTGTTTACTTATTAACATGGCACTTATTATTGTTCTCTCTTCTACCTGCTCTTGTAACTTGAATGTTTAATGTCTCACTCCTATTGGCAAGGCAAAATTTATTTAAAAGACGCCCAATCCCGGAGGCTCTGGGCGCCGCACAAAATTTTAAACAGAGTTTTAAAAACACAAAAAGTTTAAAATACGGAATTTTATACAAACTAAATAAATAAATCTATTACAGTCACAGTCTTTACTGTATATGCTAATCTAGATAACAAAAGCTTGGGAAAAAAGAAAAGTCTTCAAACGGGCCTTAAAATATCCACTGTGGGGGCTTCCCTGACCAAAGTTGGCAAAGAATTCCACAGAGCGGGCCGCAGCACTAAAGGCTCTATCACCAACTGATTTAGCCTCGTTCTGGGAATGGTCAGGAAGCCACCACTAGACAATTCGAAGAGGCGGGTGGGGAGGTAGGTAACAGAAGGTCTGACAGGTAACCAGGGCCCTGCCCATGTAGGGTCTTATAGGTGAGAAGACCCACCTTAAAGAGGGCTCGCCACCTGACTGGCAGCCAGTGCAATTCGCATAAAACCTGTGTAGTATGACAAAACTTTTACTGCCCAGTCAACAACTGGGCAGCTGCGTTTTGCACCAGCTGCAGTCTGTGGAGAGATCCTCCTGCGACCCCGAGATAGAGCGCGTTACAGTAGTCAAGCCAAGATGTGACTAAGGCATGTATCAAAGTAGGGAGGTCCAGAGACGGAACAAGGCGCTTAATTCTGGCAATGTTTCTGAGATAGAAAAAACAGGTACGAACCGTGGAGGAAATTTAAGCCTCCATGGTTAAGTTCCTGTCCAGAATCACTCCCAGATTTCACACCCAAGATGAGTCCTTCAATGACACAGCTCCAAGGACAAGCCCAGTCTCTGAATCAGAGGCCATCCTATCACGAACTCTGTTCAACTCCACTACCAATACCTCCGTCTTGTCAGGGTTCAGTCGCAACCAGCTGGAGGCCATCCAGTCGTTAATCTCAGCCAGAAAGATATTAAGCACATCAACTGCATTAGATGTTCCTGGGGCAAAGGAAAAATATAGCTGAGTGTCATTGGCGTAACAATGAAAGCTCAGACCATATTTCCTAATGATCCCTCCCAAGGGCAGCATGTACACTGCGAACAACATTGGGGCCAGTACCGATCCTTGAGGGACTCCACAAAATAAAGGCGTGGGTATAGATGAGGAATTCCCCATCATAACCCGTTGCCTTCTGTTGGTAAGGAAGGACCCAAACCAGTTGATGACAGTATGGGTGAGTCCACATAGCTTCTTAAGGCGGACAAGCAACACACAATGGTCCACAGTGTCAAATGCGGAAAAGAGATCAAGGAGGACACGAATTGTCCTGTCCCCCCGATCTCTAGCCCTGAGGAGATCATTCTGCACCCGAACAAGTGCAGTTTCTGTGCTATGTCTAGCCCGAAATGCCGACTGGAAAGGTTCGTACAACTCGTGAGTACTGCACCCCTATCCCACAGGTTGCACCGGGAGACGAGCGACTTGTCACTCAGTGTGCCTTCCTGATGAAACATTTCAATAATTAAAAATAAATAAAAACCTAAAGAGGTTAAATATGGTACAGGAGAGGAGTATTCTTCAGAAGAAAATGTACTCAAGAGCATTGGGACATAATATGAAGCTGGAGGTGGGTAAATTCAGGAGAGATGTGAGGCAGTACTTCTTCACAGAAAGAGTGGTGGACTCCTGAAACAGCTTACCAGCCGAAGTAGTTGAAGCTAAAAAGGTGGAAGGGTTCAAGAAAGCTTGGGATAGGCATAAGAGTGGCAAACAAGAACAAATGTAACAGGGGTCAGCACAGAGCATATAAAAATTCTTTATTATACAATGGTGTATGAAAATCCTGTAACCTCATTGGTCAAAAAATGTCACATGACCGGGGGTAAATCCTGCATAACTCACGGCTGAGAAATAGCATTTACAAAAATCATAATTAAACACATTTTCCATTTATTTACACCTGAGTCCATTGTATAATCGCAATAAGGCACTCCAGGGTGTGAGTTATTGGATGATTTACCCACTTCTTATGTGGTTAAGTCACTCGGCTGCGTCTTGTGATGCACCACACAAGGTGTGGGTAAATCCCCAATAACCCACACCCTGTTGTCCCTTATTGCTTAAATAAATGCAACAGCAGTAAAAAACACAATAAAAATGTCAGATCTCACCCAAAGCAGGAGTAGACATGCAGGCATAAAAAAACAAGCACCAAATTCCAAGTGAAAAAGAAACCACAGTCCCAGGTCTCCACAGAACATTGCTACCAAGTTCAAGGTGTAGGCATGTTACAGCGTTCTCACAAAGAATAGTACAATATACCCACATGCAGACCGAATTGCCTAAGCTGCATAAAGATTTGAATGCAGGGCGACTATCCATTCAAATACAGCGCTAATCCAAAAAGAAGAATCAGAGCCAAAACACTCGTGTTGCAACAGAGACCCACTAAGACACGTGGCACAGAAACTTCCAGGTGTGCTTACGTAGCAACCAGAAGTCAGCCCGCATTCAAATCTTTATGCAGCTTAGGCAATTTGGTCTGCGTGTGGGCATACTGCACTATTCTTTGCGAGAACGCCCTAATATGCCTACACCGTGAACTTGGTAGCAGCGTTCTATGGAGACCTGGGACCGTGGCTTCTTTTTCACTTGGAATTTGGTGCTTGGTTTTTTTATGCCTGCACGTCTACTCCTGCTTTGGGGGAGATCTACCATTTTTAGTGTGTTTTTTACTTGCTGTTGCATTTATTAAAGAATTTTTGTATGCTCTGTGCTGACCCCTGTTACATTTGTTCTTGTCTGCCACGTATGTTTCAGCTCTGGGGTATTAGTGCACATCCCTGTTTTTGCCACAAGAGCCCCCTTTTCCTTTATGACTGCTCTTGTGAGGAATCTGTTTTTTCTATAGGCCTAAGAGTGTCTTAGGAGAAGGGAATGAGGGGTGGGTGAAAGAGCTGGAGATCAAGAAGGGTCTGCAGTGATACCATAGATGGGGAAAAATGGGCAGACTGGGTGGACCAAGTGGACACGGTCCTTATCTGCCAACAAATTCTATGTTTCAATGTAAAGGTTCCCAGGACACTGTCCACATTCAGTCAAGGGTCCTTCTCACACAAAGCCCTGCTACCCTGAAACGAACTTCCTCTCTCTATGCAGGAAAGCTGTAAGTATCAATCCTTCAAAGAGCAGCTCAAAGGATGCCCTCACCCAAGCACAGCCATTCCTGTTTCCACCGAGTCAGGCTCTGTTACTGATGTGCCAATGCTGTTAAGGTGGTTTATCCCCATTTGCTCGCCATGACTATTTCTGGGAACCAATTTGATGTACTGTATTCTGCAGTACTGCACAAACGCATGTTATCCTGTTGTTCTGTATGCATGAACTGCTACACCCACTGCCAAGCAACAACTTTGTTCTACCCACTGTTACTACCACTGTCACACTGTCTCAAATGTCATTCCGATACCTGACTTTGTCAAGCAAAATACCATTTACTGTCACTTCCAAGAAAGGGATGTCTCAGTGTGTCTACCCGGTTAACAAAATCCAATTAAATAAATAAATACATAAATAAATACATTTTTGCTACACAGGCCTGGAACCAAATTCCTGTTGAGATAAGGGAAAGGCAACATTGTTCAACCAGGAGTAGTACACTAAGCTGAAGCTCGTTTCCAGATGAGACCTGGGAGCACAAGGAAGTTAAGTGACTTGCTCAGGATCACACGGTATGCACCTAGGTGGCTGTGGGATTCAAACCCGGGTCTCCAGATCTGCAGCTCAGAGCCTTAGCCCACCAAGCTAAACTGCCTCCCTAAAGGCAAAGAAAAGGTAAACAACCTTCAGGTCCAAATATTCAAACAACCAGCACCATACTAAATGGATACAGCACCGCTGACAATGTATTAGCGCAAGCACAGCTATATTAAAAGACTCAATTTGCACATAACTAATCTGGCGCTGGGGGGATGGAGCATACCATGGATAGTGCTCCTCTCTCAGAGAAGTAGGACACTGCATGCTGCTACTTGACTGGCATCTGGCAGACGTCAGGGTGGCAGCATTAGTGGGCACACAGCACTGGGAAGGAGTGCCGGTGGATGCCCATAACATGCATGTCTGTGCTTCACTGCATGCTGGCCACCTCCAGGTTGAAAATCAGAGAGAAAATACCATGGCCTGTTGGATGACAGTGGCACCCTTGCAGGCCCGGCACTAACCATGGCAGTCACCCACCACATACTGGTCCAGGGCAAGTGGCGGAGGCAAGTCCCAAAGTATCTGGGTGAAAGGAATGGCGGTACCAGTAGATGGGGATTGTGGTAGTAGAAGATAAACCAGGATTGAAAGAAATGGAGGGTCAGGTAGACTGGTAGAGCTCCTGTTATAATCTTCATCTGGCTTCTTCTGCCCTGTCCGACTGCACGTCCCCAGGGATATACCCTGTTCGCAGGGATACACCCTGATTAGGCTGAACCCAGCCATCATGTAGATGGCTGCTGGGTTTTTCTCCATATTTGTTTCTTCCCTTCCTTCTCCCTTGGTGGGGGCGATGCCTCTAGTGACCTCACTCAACCACAGTTCGCCCTGTGGCAGGAGCAAGCTCCCCGGCCCAGCTGCAGGGGTCGCTGTGATAGCAGAACGCACTTTCAACCCTCCCCAGCTGAGACATACTGCCAAGCATTGGCTGTCTCGACCTTGGCCTGCCTTCAGATGCGAATCCCAGGCTCACTTTCGAGACTAGGCTGTCACCATAGCAGCGCCATGTTGCTGGACCATAAGGCAGCCTTGCTGCTATTAGTCATGGCAACAAAAAACTACAGCTCAAACGCAAGCTGCTATTGGGTGGTGACAAAGGGACCAAGACTCAAAACCACTCTGTAGTTTTGTTCAAATCAGCTACCATTAGGTGCTTTAGAACAATCCCAACTGAAACATTCCACTGTAACAACACCCAGACTGCTTCTCCAGCACAAGTTAAAGCTTTGGAGCACTTCATCTCTGAAAGATATTTGTCGCAAAGTGCAGCTTGCAGTTCAGCGGAGTGATCAAAATCAGTCACTGGAGTGTGAGTGTCGTGTATCTGTGGGCATGTTCATGAAAGCATGCATGTGTGTGTACGTAAGCGTATGTATGTACATATGCATTTACCACAGAGGGTAATGAGAGGTGGGGTGAGGTGAGCTCAGTGGTATGTATGAACTGCGTGCGTAAGGGGAAGGTATTTATTTTGACACCTGGGGCTTAATTATAAGACTTATAATATTACCTAGTAACAGGCCATTGGGGAAGGGAGGAGGTAGGATGCTAGTGGGAGGGGGGGGCAGGTGACGGGGTACATTTTCAAAAGGTCTTAGTGGTGGGAAATTACTGCACACTGGGGAGGAGTGGAAGTTTTCTCCCTTTCCAGCAATTTCTTTTCTTAAACAAAATCCGTTGCTGGTAAAGCTGGCATAGTAGTTGAGAACTTCACAAAGCACAAAGTTTATTTATGTATTTGAAATTACTCCAACTGGGCTAACCCCATGAGATGCAGCATCTCATTTTCATGGGGGTCACAGGGAGCATAGCAGCAGTCAATACATTAACACAGTCCAGTAGGAATAGTCACATACAGACTAAAATATACACATGAGAAAAAGAACTGAAAAGTAAAGTTCTTGACTTTGCACAAACTTTGCTGGTGAAGCTTTTTTTCACTGCATCTCTACTTACAAGCATCTTCACAAACAAAAAGTTACGACTGCTGCTAAGAAACAGTCATTTCAAGTTGGTCTGCTGACACTGCGGCACAGCAGGAAACTGTGATACAAACCGCCATGGTTCACTCATGAGCCCAGCGTGTGGAAGGGCTGGCAGCAGATGGACAGTGTGCCCCCAAGGATGCTCTCCGCCATCAGGGAGGGAGGCCTACTCTGTTGTGAGACGGCAACTGGGGCGACCACATGAGGTACTGCAGGTGGAGCGGCCTGAAGGATGCATGGAAATGAGGAACTCCCCAGTCTGGTAGGATGGCACCTGGGCACTACTGGACTTGGTCCTCAGAGGAAGAAAGGGCACTCCTGAAGGTTATGCCACAAGGAGTCAACTGTGGGAACAGATCCCAGGTTAAGGTGATACTCGAATGTCACCCCTAAGGACTGGCATATGGAGGAGTTACAGGCCAGAATACAGCATAACACGAAAATTATAAAGAAATATGAAAGAAAAAAAAAAAAAAACAGCCTTTCTCATTCTCTCTGCACACTACACTGTTGTTTATGAAGCGTGTTCCCCATGCACACTAACCACATCAAACCAACCAGAAGACTTAATCTGTTCAGACGCACAAGCAAAAGGTCAGGAATGGATAATTCAAGCAGCTCAGAGCACAGAAAGGGAAGAAGACCAGAAAAACAGGAATTGGGTTCTGTATGGTGCCTTTCACACACACCATTTCCCAAAGCGCTTTTTCAAACCCCAAATGGAGGCAGCAGCCCGCAGACCCAAACAGAGCAGTTATGAGTGGCTAAAGAGAGTGCTCAGCTGTGGGGCAGAGGGACACAGAGAAGTTGAGCTTAAGCACAGGGAGGTAATGTGGTTCAAACTTTGGGTGCCAGGGTAACAGTAACATGCTCTTTAATCACCATCCTACCCTTCCTAGAAGAGGTCTGGATTTGTGTTTTCTAAGAACTTGCCTCCAGTCTAAAATGGACAGAGTCTTTGTTTAAAACCTGTGCAAACTTCATGCACACTAACCACACTGACAGCTGGTATTTCAGCACGCATTCACAGTATTAAACGTCATTGTCTTTTTATCTCCCTCACCCCACCCCCCAAAAATACTGTTATTTCGCATTATATGTCAACAAAGTGTGGAACTTCAAAGTCTGAATCTGAGAAACGATCACTTTAAAGACTAATTCCCTGTGGGTTGTTTTTTTTTTTTGCACAGTAGCCATTTCTTGAGAGCCGTGGGCGGTGATTATTAACAAGTAATTGAGCTGATTTGGCTTCAGCCTGCCAAAGGACTGGAACAACGAAGGATTACCACAGTTATGCGCTCTGCCTCTGGGCAAAAGCCATAGGATGCAGCATCCCCTATCTAGGGCTTCATGTACAGCAACCTACTGGACTGAAAGCAGCAGTTCATGATTTATAACTTTCATTTGGTTCTCAAATCCTTTGTGTGCTCATCTTTGTTTCACAGTTATCTCACTTAAAGAGACGTACCTAGGTAGCCCTGTGCACCCTCACGGTTCGGTGCCTTGCATCCACAAACTGCTTCTGAGCCATAGTTGCCAATAAAAAATAGTAAATTATTTAACAGAAAACCCGCTCGTAAAATTTTCGACACAGGCACCTCCCGGTTGGAAGATCCGCCCCCGCGCCCTGCCAACATTATGATGCAATGACAGGGAGAGCATGGGGATGTGCAACATTATAGTCTATGGGGGTAACTTTATCAACAATTTTATGTACTACATTGATCATGTGGTGATTAAACGAGGGCACCATGCAACTAACAAGAACCTTGTAAGTCGCCCGGTGCCCTCGTTTAAAGAGATTCACCGATTTTTGCCCCGCCACTGATTTAACAGTGACTTACCGACACAGAAGTCTGCGTGTATAAATATTCCCCAAAGAAATGCAGCCTTTAAAAATATATTTTCTTTGTAAAATTGCAGAAACCGGGTCCCAAGGACTTCCCGTTTTTTCTCTGCCGCCCAGCTCCACCCCTGCGCGCACTAGTGTGATGACGAGATGCCAGTGAGAGCACAGGGGCATGCCCCATTATATTCAGTGGGCGGCAGTTTTTAAATCAATTTTTAATAACACGGCCACTTGCCAATGAAGCGTGGGCACCGATGGAAGCTACCAAGAGCAGCGGTAGACGGCAGATGCCCGTTCGATAACAACCTGTGATCATCATTAAGTGATTTCACTTTCACCAGTATATAATGAAGCCTATAACTCATAACTCGCAGCGATGGAGAGCAATCGCGGATTGTTCTTTAAAACTCTTTAGATAAGGGAAATATTTATACATGCAATTACTGCTGTGCCGATGAAATCACTGTTTAATCATATTGGGCACTAAGCAGTGAATCTCTTTAAAAATACACTGAGGATCAATCTAAGGATGTCACAAATACATCTGCGCTAAAAAAAACAACAGGATTCAATTTTTATGCCGACTAACAAATATTGCTGCTTTAAATTCAAATTTCATTATTTTAAACAAAGGTCTTTAACTTGATATATAATTCTTATTTAAATTATATGTTGTTTTTCTTTTCACAATGACAGCGATATATAGTCATAACCATGCAGTAATCTAAACTAGTGAATTCTTTGTTCTGCTACAGGTTTAGCAGGGCCATTGCCAGGATTTTCACAAGGGAGGTTCTTTTTATGAGAAGAGAAAACCAGTGGCACCGCAAGTATATGGAAATATTTTATTCAGTGCATAGTATATGCACGGCCGCTCAGCAGTATAGGCTACAACCTCAACTAGTTTCGCACCAAACTTGCGTCATCAGGAGGATCTTTTTATGTAGTCTGCGACCTTTTAAAAAAAGCTGTGGGTTGTAGGGCCACCAGGATCCCAGAAGCCATGGGATCCTAGATGTTCTGTGGTGCATTCTGTGGCTTATTTTGAAGCTAAAGAAGTCATATCTGAAATCTCCTACACCCCTTGCTCTAAGCAAAATTATTATCTAGCTGGCTGCAGGGTGAATACATATATTTATAAAATGAGCTACAATCAACAATCGCATTGGACAAACACCATCAAGTGACCGTGCGTATATCAGAGTGTGACCGCACACCTGGACTTTTACACCGCTCAAAAACAATTTTTGCCATTTTATAAGCTAGATAACCCACTCTAGGATGTGCAGTCGCGCTCTGATATACGCACACCTTGGGTGGTTGACACACACCAAGGCGTGTGTATGTCAGAGCGCGACAGCACACCCAAGAGTGGGTTATCTATTACGTATTCCGTGCCGGATGGCAACAAGATGCTGCTAATGTAATATACCTAAGGATTGTCTCAGATATATTATGTTATCAGCTTTAATATCTGCAGCTGTATCTAGTGGTGTGTAGGTAAGGGGTATAGGGCTGCTAGACACCCAGAAGCTCTGGGGTACTAGATGCTCTGTAGCTCATTTTGTGGCTTATTTTAAACCAAAATAGCTCATCTATGAGCTCCCCTCCACCTCCTGCTCTAAGGACAATTATTACTATCTGGGTGGCTCAGATTGTGTGTGTGCGTCGTGTGTATATATATATATATATATATATAAAAATGCTAATGCACTGAACCTCAGTGTAGAGTCTGCAGATGGTTTTGGCTGGGTATCATAAACTACTAACTTACTGCAGTGCTGGCTTGCTTCTAGGGCAGGGGTCTGGAGCTGACAGGTCCCCAGAAACCATGAGACATGGCATGCTCTTTGGTGCACTTTTGTGGCTTATTGTAAAGCAAAATAACTCATCTATGAGCTCCCCTCCAACTCCTGCTCTAAGGACAATTATTACTATCTGGGTGGCTCAGAGAGTGAGAGAGAGAGTGTGTGTGTGTGCGCGCGCGCTCTGTGGTGCACTTCTGTGGCTTATTTTAGTCTATATAACTCATATCTGAGCTCCCTCTACCCCTTGCTGTAACCCCCATCCTCCACAACTCAATATACCATTTAAGCAATTGAGTCAATGCAACATGGCCTATAGCAAGGCTAGCAGGATGCTGGGATGTATCGGTAGGGGTACTGATAGCAGAAGAAAGGAGGTAATACTTCCCCTATACAGATCCCTGGTGAGGCCTCACCTAGTGTACTGTGCCCAGTTCTGGAGTCCTCACCTCAGAAAGGATAAGGATAGGTTGGAAGCAGGGCAGCACAGAGTAACTAAAATGATTCAGGGACAGCAGGGCACATCCTATGAGGAGCGCCTCAAGGCATTAAATATGTACTCATTGGAGACCAGAAGGGAGTGGGGAGATATGATGGAGACCTTCAGGTTCCTTAAAGGAATTAAAGTGAACTGCTGGGTGCTATTTAGCCTGAGTACCAATCTGCAGTCACATGGACATGAATGAAAATTAACAGGAGGTAGGTTCAGGAGAGATGTGAGGAAGTAGTACTTTACAGAAAGGGTGGTAGAACTTTGCAACAGTCAGTCAGCTGAATTGGTGGGTGCAAAAACAGTCAGAGGATTCAAGCAGGGCTGGGACATAATGAAGGAAATTGTGGTTGGGGGGTGTGACAGGACCAAGGAGGAAGATGGTGAGGGTCAGTAGCTTGGAGAAATGATAGGTTCCAGGGATTACAGGCAGACTGAATGGACCTCTGGTCTTTTTCTGTAGTCACTGTCTATGTTTCTATACCAGGCACCCTGCCTGGAAAAAATTCTGAAACGTAATTCTTAGTTCAATATTGAGTACTATACTTGTTGCATTCTCCAATGTGGTAGGCATGACAAAGGGAGTGAGGGGAAAGGTGATCTGACAGTGGCGGGGATTCCCAGTGCAAAGTTATCATCTCCTAAATGCCTACCCCCCACCCCCCCCCCACCATGCTGCCAAAAGTATATTGGGTATGTTCATAACACTGAACTGTAGCAACAAATGTCATTCTACTGACACATGTGGTCATCTGGAGAAAACGCTTATCACAACTTATTCGATTTAACGGCATCTGGCACAGATGACACAGACAAAAGTGGAACTGAATATCAACGAAAATGGGACCACAGTGAAGACCTCTATGAACAGCACAATTAGTGAGGTGGCAGTGTAGATCCCAGCCAGACCCTTGCAAACACTTGCACTGCCTTTCCACTGAGGTGCCACTTTTGCTTAACTTATGAAAAGGTAAATCAGGCATATGAAACATGACAACTTTACATTTTGCATAGCGGATGATTAAAGTAATTTATTTTTAAATCTTCAGCCCACCCACCTGAACAGCTCCCTTGCCCAACCACACTGCCTATCCCTTGATATACAGTTATTAAGGGACTCATCTTCGGCAATAGCGACCAGCAAAATGTACCTGCTGGTGATTGATTATATTATAAGTTGAGGTCCTCTACTTCTTTTTTGCTCTCCTGGAGATGTCGTCTCTGAGCCTGCCGCCATGCTCCATCTTCCTCGAGTGCTAGCTGGCAGTGTGAATTGTGGGCAGCGGCCGTGCTGTATTCTGGTCACATTCACGTTGCTGACATAAGCTCCAATTGGCCAGCCAATCATCGGGGGAAGGTGCAGAGAAAGACTCACAAAACAGCTCCAGTCATCTTACTGGCACTGAGGGAGCTGAGTGGCAGCAGATTGGGGGGCAATGCAGAGAGAAAGTGCTTGGGTGCATCATGTGAGCATAAGCACTCTGTGACAGTCACAAAATAAAAAGAAATGATGAAAAAAGGAGGACTTTTTCAAACCACATAACCCCCCCCCGCAACGGCTATGGATTAGCCAGAAGAACAACAGCAGTGACTGCACCATCTTTTGATAAAGATTAACATCCAGCTGAAAACCAGACACCTGGCTTCATCACTGACATGCAGCAGTACACCTTATAGTGATGGCGCAGGTTGAACCCCTGGCTCCGCCTAAATCTGATTTATAATATATAAAGTTCTTGTGTCTCTTATAACAGTTTTTTCTCAAGCGTTTAGCTTCACTCGGCAGTCCTCTCACCCTAAGAACTCAAGAATGCACTCTTACAACCACTCTAGATCAAGGGAGCACTCACAACCAATCGCAGCATTCCTTTCCTCTGCCCGTGAGACACTCTTATTCTGTGAAGAGTAAATAGATTTGGAAAGATAAATGAGCAACAGGGATTACTGCCAGGGGTTTAAGAGGAATGCCTAAGAGTTGATCTCACTTACATTCTTAAGGGTATCAGAATCGCTCATCTTCGATTTGCAGTTCTCATACCATAAGAATGAATGTGCGTGAGACCACTCGTACAACCATAAGCGTGGTCTCAGTGGCAGTATTAATATACATACGAGACACAATAACTATACATATAAACATTTTTAAAAATCGTTGTGTATATTTCATTAGACACTCCTTTTAAACCCCGATGGTGATCACTGCTGTTCACTTTTCTTTCCAAATCCATTTATTCAACAGTGATGCCCCCCTTTGTCCCATAAGGTCAGGGAGCAGTGTCTGCAGCATGCCGGTTCATCTTAGGTCACAAGACAAGGGATGTTAAATAATCTGTTGTCACAAACAGGTGAGAATACAATATAACCTGAGCCTGTTCCTCTCTGCTTCAAGCTACAGCTCAGGAGCCCTGCGAGAAGAGAGCTATCAGTGATCTTCTGACCCTGCACAAGGAAAGTTACGAGTACTCTCCTGCTTTGCACAGGGCCTGTGCATAGTAAGTTGGGAGTGATCTCCTGCTTTTGTTTGTTTGGTTTAATTAATTATTCTTTGGTAACCAGGTAAGGCCCACTAGGCACAAAAGCCTGTTTTCAGGGGTGTCCCGGTAGCACTGGGGAGGTTAAATGATTTGCTCAGAGTTGCACAGTATGCAAGTGGAAATTGTTGGAATCAAACACAGGTCTGCTGGATGTACCAAGCTCATTCATACCTCGTTACTCTAACCTGTAGGCTATACTGCTAGCCCAAGGCAGGGCCTGTGCATAGAAAGTGGTGAGTGATCTCCGCCTTCACAGCACCCCCCCCCCCCCAAAAGATCCTGCACAAAGGTTATAACAGATTTTATGCTCTGCACAAAGAAAGTTATGACTGATCTCGTGTTTTTCTCCGGGCCCTTTTCAAAGTTATGCCTGATGCTGCAGGCCCTATGTGAAGCACCAGACAGGAGTCGATCTGTAGCTTGACGCAGCAGACCCATGGGGTGTGGGCTCAGACCTGTGTCTTGGTCTGGGGTCATGAGACATGGGGTGGCAGGGTTCAGGGTGAGAAAGCCTAACATCGCATTCCCCTCCTTCTGTGACTTTGGAACCTTTACAATGTATCAATTTACATTTTTGCAAATAATATACAGTATACAAAACAGAATAAAAAAAAAAAAAAATCAGTCTGTCAGTCACTTTGATGCCAGTGTACATTGTGTGTCACTATGTCCCACCATATGGACTCAAAGCATCTTAGCACTGTGCCAGGGTTCCCATCCCTTGGAAAGCCACATCCAAGTGTGACATATAACCATTTCAAGAACATGTTTGTCTTAAAGCATAAAGATACAGAAAAAAAAATGACAAGAAAAAATATTTAATATTTATTTTGTCAAAAGAAAGCTGCCTACGGTCCTACAGGCAGAACAGAAGATAACGCATAACAATGCAGTTTCAAGTGCTGTGACTCACAGTGAACAAGCTGGACAAAATTGTGTGCGTTTCATTTTATGTCGATGCATGTTTTTGAATAGCCAAACTAGCTACCTCATGAGATTTCAGGTAGCCAAGCACAAATTCCACTGAATGTGGGTACCATTTTCTGATCATATAGAGCACAGCCTCCCCCCACCGTGACTGTACTGCTTCAGAATATTAACAGTGATGGCAGCTGTGTTTCCTCCTGCAGGTCCTGCATAAAAACAAGATTTGGATCTACTGTATGTGTGAATCTGTAAGTTTGAACTTCCAGGAATCCTTCAAAGAAAAAAAAGAATGAAACTATGTATGAAAATGTTACTTGTATTACTTACAGACATGCAAGTTTCGGTAGAGAATTTCATGATAAAAAAAACACACACACACGCACACAGTGTCCCCGCACTGCACAATCTCTAAAGCACTTGCACTAACTGTGTGGCCAGAAGTTGAAAAAGTTTCCTATCACGGAATTACATGGTGCAGTTCTAAGGAGCAGGGGCGTGGTGTAACGCGACCCAGTCCTCTGCTCAGGATGTGCCTCCACACAAGCCTATTCAGGATATTTACATTCCCAACAGGAACCAGAGCCGCTGTCCTTAAAGTGGTACAGCACCTAATTTACCCTGTCAGCCCTTCATGGACCGCCTTCTTTGTTCAAAGCGTATCATCCTCTCCCAAATCTGTAGGCATGTCTATCAAGTGACGGCCTTCAGTGGCAATGCTCTCTGCCAGCGCTGTGTCATGGTGTGCTAATGTGGCATATGCCCATGTGTTCTAAATGTATTTATGTGCAAGGACCTGCACAATTCTCTCCAGGCATCCTTTTACGGAACCAGTATTCTGCTTTCCCTGCAAACTGCCTCTCTAGTATGCTCACTCTGAGTGTTCTAAAGGGATGTTGACTAGGAGTCCGACATGGTGCCTGGCTGATATGAATAGTACACTGGGGAGTCCCAAAGAGGATGAAACACGTATCTGCAGTTTGTCATTCTCCGCCTAAACTGGATCATACATACAAGCTTGTTTCAAAAGGCAGTCTCTGTTCTGGGGAAGCCATGTTAGCCCAACGTGAACTAGGATTTCAAGGATATGCACACCCACGATGCCTTGCTCTGGGAATGAGGCTGACAGTTTTTGTAGGGGTTGGAGAAATGCACCAAAACCAAACAATTTGGATACGTCTTCTTTCCTAGCATCCTTTTATAGATCTCACATTCTGCTTTCCCTGCAATTGCCTCACCAGTATGCTCACTCCAAGGTTCTTTTTTTGCTTGCTCTTTTTATCCGCCCTCGCTAACCCGGCCGCCCACTCCTTCGAGCTGCCATCCCCACCACAGACGCTTCCCCGTTCTGCCATCTGCTACCACCATCCATCCCGACTGTCCCAATGTATCCCTTCATTGGGGGCCCCCACCGCCAGTGCTACCGGGAGAGGAGAGTGAAGTGCCTGCAGGCACTTACTTGCATCTTGGTCGGGCGGTGGTGCAGCTCAGGGGCTTCGCAGCGGGGCCACCGTCATCCAGCCAGCATGGGTGGCCCTTTTTCTCCCGGTCCACTCTCCCACCTTGATTGGGCCAGACTGGAGCGGCGACCTGTGGCGAGAACATGCAGGGGCACATCAAGGCTACATACTCCATAGCATGTCCAGCAATCCACTGCAGATGGTAAGGCCCTGCCCACCCCCAGAGCAGTGTCCAATGAGCGCGGGAATCCCTTCCTACCAATCTTTGTTACTGACACCCAGGCTTGTGGCGTCAACCCGGGTCACCAGAGTGCCAAGCGAACCCCATCGCTCGGCACCATGGAGTCGTCATACTCCAAGTATTCTAAACGGATGCGACCTACCCAGTTCCAAGCACGCTGGCATTATATGGTCCACAGCTTCCCTCCATTTCTTCCACTCTTAGCAGTGTTGAGGCTGGTGTATTTGCACGGGGCTGGGGATTTTAAAGCAGAATTGCAATGAAATTGGGCAAAAAAAATGGCACTGATGTTTTTAGTTATAAAAGATTCCAGGTATCCTCCAATTTTATTTGGTGGTATGGAGTATTTTACAAATGTTTTATAAAATGAGTTCCGAAAATCCTGTATTTTGAGTCATCAAAACAGGTCACCTGATCATGGATTAATTCTCAAGAAACCCAAAGTTGGGTTGCCAGACTACAAAATCCTCACTTGATACTGGCTCAGTAGTGTGGAGGGCTGAGGTGTTGGCGCCTTACCACCTGCCACCCCAGCGACCTGAGTTCGGGAACAGAGTCAGGTTGTTTGTGGGCTGGCCAGGGGAAGGAAGATTGAGTGTCCTACTGGACTGCTTTCCTCCTTCAGGCAGGGGGAGTTGTGTGGCCTGCTGCTTGCCTGCCACCTGGAGTGGTCCAGGTGGTAACGCAGCTTCGTGCGCACACCTAGCCAACTAACATAGGCATCTGAGGACGTCTCCGTGGAGCTCACCTGTTACGTCACTGCATGTGAACGACTGCAGGAGGAAACCGGGAAAGAAATATGGAGGAAAAACCCCTCTGGCTGCGGAATGATGATGGGACTCCCGGCCCCGCGTCGACAACTGAGAATACCCTGCCGTGAAGACGAAGGCTTAAGTCCCAGAAAGTACAGTTACGTAAGAACTTACCGTAACAGTAGATCTTCGAGAACAGCTCTTGCAGCAGGTAACACCATTAGGACTGAAGCAGGCAGGCAGCAGGACCCCATGGAATTCTTTTAGCTAGCTATCTTCAGCGGGGACCGCCCCCGACATCGGTCCCGCCTCCGACGTCAGGCGTAGTACATAAGGGGGCGGTCCCGCCCGATTCCCCAGTTCTCCCAACGGAGAATTCCAGCCACAGGACGACATCAGAATGGGAGACCGAGGATCCACCGTCAGAAGACAAAAGGGCGTAAGCCCCTGCCAAAGACTCGGTAAGCCATGCCTCCTCCAAGGGGGAAGGTGGGCGGAAAGGCACCTGCTGCAAGAGCTGTTCTCGAAAATCTACTGTTACGATAAGTTCATACATAACTGTACTATCCTACTTCGAGATACAGCTCTTGCAGCAGGTCACACCATTAGGACTGATTTCCAAGCAATAAAGCTTGTAAGCATTCTGGGAGGAGGAAACTAGTAAAATCCATATCAAGTCCTGACTCTAGGACAGGAGACCCTGTAGCACGGCCAGACCGAAACCTGCTCTTCGCCGTGAAGCAATGTCCAGGCTATAATACCTGATAAAAGTATGCACAGAGCTCCAAGTGGCTGCAGCACAAATGGCAGAGGAGGAGACGTTATGGAGTGCTGCAAAGGAGGTAGCCACCCCCCTAGTGGAATGGCCCCAGACTTTGGTTCAAGAGGTGGCCGTCCTTTTTATTTTATTTTATTTTAAACTTCTGTTTACCGAGAAAACACAATGAGCCAAATGCCCTTTTTTCTATGTGCGACCCGGGACCAAGGTCAGACAGATGTTACAAAACAATTAGACAAAACACAGTACTCAACAATCAATAAATAAACTAAAATGCATACATTTTAAGAATAACATGTACATTCTAATTAACTCATGTGCTCCCGGTGACCATTTTGGGTCAGTTCTAACAATGGATGGTTCTGACGCCATATGGCGTCTATGGGAACAAATGAGAGAAAGCACCTTTTTAGGAGATTTTTAAAAAGATTATGACTACAGCCACGCTGGATGGCCACAGGAAGTTAGTTCCAGGACTCTGCTGCCTTAATTGAAAAAGTGTAGTCACCCATCTTGTTTTTTGTTTTAGAGATAACACAAATTCTTATTTCGTTGGAGCGGAGGTCTCTGCTTGCATTTTTAAACTGGTACACTGAAAATAATGGAGAATTGTTTTGTTGCCTCAGGACATTGTCCATAACGCAAGTTAAATTATAAAGAGAGTTCTGACTGTCCTTGCTGCCCTCCCTCTTGGTGTGCATGCACATAGTCACTCTTGCCAGTTCCCAACCTGCTGCCTGTCATAGATTGTGAAACTCTGTAAACTGTACCCCACAGCGTTTTTTTTTTGTTTTTTTTTTTTTTAATATAAACTTTTGCAGTGAACGAGTCATCTACAAAAAGATCCAAAACAGTTCACACCATCAGGATACATACAACAGTACAGGCAGATATTAGTACCCAGGTAAGACAGAACTATTAACTGTGATACCACATTCAGGGGAATCCAATATTAATAACTGCCCTCATGATGTACACATATGCTTACCAAGCTATGACCCGTGGGAAATAATAAAAGGAACATATAAAGGTAATCTGATGATGCGACAATTTCTACTGTCACTATACCCACAATCAAACATTAAACAATTAAAGAATCAAGATGGGTAACCCCACTGTAACCTCCAAACACATCTCTGGATAAAAGGGAAGCCAAGAAAAGCAGTCCCCCTTCCCCTTAACAGTAGGCTCAACAATTATGGAAAACACTGAATTGTGAAACAGAAGCCCCACAGAAGGATGTCTGTAGAGTCCAAACCTATATAATGTCCTTGGGACAAAAGCTCCACAATGCAGGAGTTGCAATGCCCACTGTCACCATGGGGGAAGGTCCAGAATAAAGTAACTCCAATCAAGTAAACCCCTTTTAGAACAAATGAAAATATAAATGAGTCCCCTTCCAGGTTAGAACTTAAAGACCCAGATAAACAGAAAAGGAACCTGTCCAAATAGTAACAGAATTAAATGATCACCCCAGTTTCTAGGCAAAAGCCTTAATTAAACAAAAAAAGGAACCATTCAAGTGTCCAAGTCAGAGTCCCCTTCCTCTGCTTCCCGCTCCAGTCCTGCCGATTGGAACTTTACGGCTATTTTATCCACTCGTTTTGTCGCTTCTTTAGGATCCGAGAAGAGGTAGGTTTTCCCTCCATATGTACTAAGCAGCCTCGCCGGAGCAAGAAGCAAGTGGGCCACTCCAAGAGCCCGGAGTTGTTGGCGCAAAGGGTCGAACTGCTTCCTGCGACTTCTCATGGCATAAGACCAGTCAGGAAAGAGCCGCTCAGACTTGCGGTGACGTCATGAGAGTGTGAGCAGCTCAGAACGTGAGGCTCCCTGCAGGTTTATTTAAAAAAACCTCTCAAACCACATCAATCGCAAAAAAAGGTTTCCTGAGTTTGTAAGAGGTGTACAATGCCAAAGAAGAGAGGAACAGATAAAACAAAGTCCCCGAATCGCATGGATTCCAACAGATTGCAGCCTGAAGACTCAGACAATGGAGACTCGCGGGCCTCATCGACCTCCCGCCACAGTACAATACAGGCCGACCAGGTTCCACATACAATACTACAAAGGCAAATGACCCAAATGCTCACTGAGATTCGCGACTTCAGGAAAGAAATGAGACCAACAGTAGCGGGCTGAGAACTGACCTAAGCAAACTGGAGAAGTGGCAGGAGGGAGCCGAGGAACAGCTGACGACGACTGACCGGAGGGTTGATGAAGCCGAGAGGGCCATAACACAGCTATACACACAAATCATGGTCTTACAAGAGCGTGCCGAAGATGTGGAGTGTAGAAGTCACGAATAATATTCGTCTGTCGGGGCTTCCAGAGGGTACTGAACCAGCTGAATTTATCTCATTTATGCAGAGTCTATTAAGAGAAACCCTCCCTTTACCTGAAGATATAACCTTAGAGATGGAACGTGTCCATCGCTCGCTTGGTCCAAAGCCACCTGTTGGAGCCTGGCCACGGACTATTCTTATTAAGTTTCTCCAACATCAGGAGAAAGAAACTGTGCTGCATACCGCATGGAAGCAAGGCAAAGTGCTTGTCAGGAATAACAGGCTCTTTTTTTAAAACAATTTCGCACCAGAGGTCATGTCGCGTCGGAAGATGTTTTTCCCTGTGATGAAGGCCCTTAAAGGGGCAGGAGTTCGGTTTCGATCCCTATACCCAGCAAGGTTGCTAGTACATTTCAATGAAGGCCCTGCAGTATTTGATTCTGCAGCTACGGCAACGAAGGAGCTCCAGTCTAGGAAAATAGAAGTCCCAAGGCAGCATGTAAGCGGTAGAGTTCCACTCGCAGCAAAGTTGGCCCAAAAAGTCTGGACGGTGGTACAACGAGAGGCACGGAGGAAACAGGGGGCCGATGCTATCCAACATGTTGTTAATGCATTATGGGCTAAGTCACAAGAACTTTCAGACTCTGGACTGGGCCCCAGTGGAGCAACGACCTGAAGACCTAATCGCCAGTTTTTTATTTGGAGTGCTTCCCCTGCTGCCAGGACCGGACGGCCCCCTGGACGTGATTAACTGCCCAACAATATACTATATCCTTTTTGATTATAAACTGAATCTGTTGTACTGCTGTGGGAAGGTAGGGGACCGCATTGATATGTACAGAGGGAAATGGGATGACAAAGGTGGGAGGACGGGAGGGTGAAAGGGAGATTATGATGGGCTGTCACTATTTAGCCTCTCCAGCTACTGGCACATATAGGGGTATTGAACTCCCATGGCTCCGATCGAGGAGAAAGCAGCCTGGCCCTTCTGAGGAGGTGGCTGGCCGCTACTCTCACGTAAGACCCATTATATGGCGATGGGCCGTGGGCAGGAGGAAAGCGGTTCAGCTGCCATGAGACTGCACTATAAGCAGAGACTGAGCCCCCTTGTATTATTGAGAACTGGGGCTTCTCAGTGGTGGAGGTCTAAACCAATTCTATTGTGCTTAGGGTGGAGATCTCTATGCCGAGGGAGGGTGGGGAGGGATTGAGGTTCTCTTTTTCCTCTTTTTTCTTTTTCTCCTCCCCAGTGGGGAACTGCCCCTCACGGAGCCTTCGGGAAGGTCTAGGTGTATTTCTTAGTTCTGGTCAGTGGCTGGAGATCCCCTGTGGCTAGTGGGAGGCAAGGACACAGTAACTGCCATGACCTACTACGTCACGGAGGTCGGACTTCTCCACTGCCTCTCGGAATTCCGCTTCACAGACTGTGGAAGCGTAACTATGTGGCGGGCGACAATCGTGCAGCCAAGTGATGAACCGTGGGCCTGGGATGGGGAGAGATGGTTCAGCTGCCATTAGACAACTCTGTAAGTAGAGACTGGGCCGCCTGGTATTACTCAGAAGTGGAGAGTTTTTAAGTGTGAAGGCCAGGATTTATTCTGTTGTGCTCAGGATGAAGAACTCTTTGCCCTGGGGAAGTTGGGGAGGGGTTATAGGGTGGGGGTTCTTTTCCTTTTCTTCTCCCTCTTCCTCGGTAGGTAATTGATCCCCACAAAGCTTCCGGAGGGGTCTTAGTGCTTTCTCTTGTTTCTGGTCGGAGGCTGGGGATCACCTATAACTAGCAGGAGGCAAGGCCGCAGGAATGGCCATGATCCACTGTATTAGGGAGGTTGGAGTCCGCCACTGCCTTTTGGAATCCCGCTGAACGGATTGTAGCCGTCCCACTAAGCGGAAGTCGAAGACATAGCAACCACTCCCCAGCACTACCACAGCGTTTGCTGGCCGACTACCACTGGCGGGGATGGGACGCGGTTTTGACTTTGCCATAAGGCGCAGGGAAGCGGGTGGTGGTTTCGGGAGCTAGGGAGAGCGACAGTAGGAAGACAGTTGCTGGAGTGCAAACTTCAACAAATCGATTCTGCTATTCCCAAGTGGAGTGTTGGGGCGTGCCGCTGCAGCTGCTGTGTCCACATCTATGGGCCCATCTGGGTAAAACCACTGTGTTGAATATATAAATTGACAGATGGAATGCAGCTGCTGTGGCCCAGACCCCCTCTGCCGTCCCATGAACCTAGATATAAATATCAAATAAAAATAAAAAAAAATATATAAAAATAATGCAGGCACTAGATTGATACGCTTATAAATGCTCTGCTAGGAAGGGGAATATGGGCTTCTAAGAGGGAGGGAGGCTGTACTACAATAATACAAAGTCATTAGGAGATAGGGGAGAGAGTCTTCTGGGAGAATGCAATTGAAGTGAAGTAGATGTACAGATTCTACTCTTCCCCCTCCATGCGGAGCTATGACACTTGAGCTGAGATTGCCACCGGAGGCCGGACTAGTTTGTTCCCTGGGGAGCCCAGAGTCCCTCTCTGAAGTGTAGCTGCGGGATGCGAACTCTGGAAGCCTCAGCACGCCCCCACCTGGACTGAGGAAGGGGCTACAATACCAGAATGTTTGGGCCCTCGCAGTTGGACATCCCGGGGCTTTGAAGGGCATGTGGAGAGGGTATCTCGCTAAACATAATGAGTCTATAGGCTTCTCCCTGGCACTGGACCTGAAATAAACATAAGGTTGACTCTAGCTGTAATACCACAAAGATACAAGGGGATTTGCAAGATAAATAATAGGTACAGCCCATGTATTCTAAACCCCTCCAATACTCCGGCAAGTTATGGCCTAAGTTTTATAACACATGCCAGAAAGGAGGAGGAATTATACAGGAGCGGTAGTAACGGGAGGATTGGACATTAGGAACCTGGGTGAGGTTTTTTTTTTGGGCTACTATTTAACATAATCACAATTAAGAAACCGTAGGAAGGACAATTTAAAGGGCTGGGGGTAGGGTGGGCTAATAACAGACAGTAATATATGGTCAAAAGTTCCTTTTACCCAGTGAAGTCGGCGGAGCCAGGGCTGGTTGAGAGCCTTGCTCCTGCCATCTCCTGTTCTGGCCCGGACTAGGGTTGACACCATATGGGGCCCATGCTTGTTCCTACCTATTTTACATGTGGCCCTGGGGTTTGGTACCTCCGTTGGGAAGTAGTGGGCAACCTCGCTGGACATGAGCGTAGCTCGGGGAAAGTTGAACCCTGGTTTCACTGGGGGACCTCGATCCCGAGACTCTGTGATAACGCGCTGAGATTTGGGGCCTACCGTGATATTAGAGATGGCCCCTCGCGTCCCTGGCGGGTCCCCTGGGACCCTAGGAGGGAGGTGGAGGCCCACTAAAATTCGCATACTGTGCACGGAAGTCGGCATCTCCCTCCACTCAGAGGGTGTTTCTCCTACATGTCTAGACCTAGGGGAGCCTACACCTCGCGGCTCTAGTCACCAAATCCAACTACCCTTTTCCCTTTGGGTACTAGGTACCTAAGGTCCTCAGGTAACAGAGGACCGTGAAGGTAGAGACCCTGGATCCTACCAGTGATCTGGCATAGCCGGATCAGTGGAAGTACCAACAGTTCTATATTGGTTTCTATGGCCACGCTGGCTAATAGGTTCTGTCTTTACCTAATGTTGTATGTTTATATAAATGGTTGTATAGGCTTTCTTGTTTGTTTTGTGAACAGGTCATCGAACTTATTCTGGTCATTGGATCTACAAAACACATGGGTTATGAGGGCATCCCGTGGGGGGACGGGGGTGCAAGGGTTCCAGCGTCTCAATGCCCTGACATGATGCATTCATCAAAGTTAAAACTGCTCTCTTTAAATATAAACAGGTTGGCCTCTCCGATTAAAAGATCCAGAACGTTGGCATACCTCAGAAGAACTAAAGCAGACATAATCTTTCTCCAGGAGACACACATGAATCCGATGGAGCACGCCAAGTTCGCTAAATTAAGTAGGGGACAGGTATTTAGCACCTCATATAAAGGTGGTAGAAATAGAGGTGTGGCTATAATAATTCCATCTTGCACCCCATATCAACCTGAACGAACTTGGTCAGATCCTGAAGGCCACCTGGTTCTTTCCCAAGGGAGACTCAATAACAAGGAAATTACCCAGCAAATGTATACCTTCCGCGGGTATCACTGTTACCCAATTGAAACCCTTGTTGGATAAGGTGGTGAATTTCACCAAAGGCACTCTATTGATGTCTGGGGATTTTAACATGTTGGCAGACCCAAGCCTAGATTCCACAAAGGGAGGCCACAGAAGTTAACTAGGACCTAGAGTTTCTTCAATAAGTTTGTCTCGGAGATTGGGTGGTGCGATACATAGCGGAAACTACATCCACATACGAGAAACTACTCGTATTACTCTTCGGTACACTGCACATATTCCTGTATAGACTATGCCTTCACCCAAGTGGAAAAGCTGTATGCTGTATGCGATGCGCAGCTAGGAGATATATCTATCTCAGATCATGCACCCATGATTACGCAGTGGGACCTGGGTGTTCAACCTAAAAATACACAATGGACGCTAAATCCATTCTACTTACGATCCAAAGAATTTAAGGAATTTATCTCGGACAAGATTTCTGAGATCATGACTGATAACCCTGCCTCAGACACCACCCCCTCGGTTTATTGGGACACAATAAAAGCGGTCCTAAGGGGGCACATAATTAAATATGCGGCACAGAAGAAAAGACAACGCGGAGAATACAGAGCTAAACTCGAAGAAACACTTCATTTTCTACAACAGGCCCATAAGCAGGAGGGATTTAACTCCCTCCTCCCCCAGATACAGCACACCAAACAAGAGTTAGATAAACTCGCACTGCAACAAACCAAAATAGCCCTAGCATTTCTGAAGCAAAGATATTATGAAGTTGGCCCGCGGGCCACACGCTTACTCGCATACCAAATCCATAGACAAAGAAAAGCGGCAACGATAGTAACTATTAGGCACCCAGTAGGGGGACAGCCCCTTTCTAAGACACACGATGTGGCCGAAGCCTTTATGGCATACTACAGGAAGCTATATAGCCCAGAGTCCACTTCCTCTCCAGAGAGTATGTCATCATATTGAGACACTCTCTCTGCCCACCCTGGCGGAACAAAGCAGAGATGCCCTCACGCAACCTATAACTACTACCGAGATAGCACAAACCATAACCAACTCTAAGTCCCAGAAAGCTCCAGGACCTGATGGATACGGAGCGGAATTCTACAAGGCTGCCAGACCATCAATTCTCCCCACGCTCCTGCGGGTCTGTAACTCGATATTACAGGGCGACCCACCCCCAGAATCCTGGTCCTATGCAACCATATCGGTGATCCCTAAACCGGGGAAGAACCCACAGGAATGTGCATCGTATAGACCAATTTCGGTACTAAATCAGGACTATAAATTATTTATGAGTATATTGGCCCATCGCATGGACCAAGTCCTCCCTGTATTAATCCACAGAGAACAAACAGGGTTTGTGAAGGCCCGTACTACCACTGACAATATCAGACACTCTCTTTATCTGGTAGATCAAATGTGCGGTACGGATACCCCAGCGGTGCTAATTAGTCTTGATGTAGAGAAGGCCTCTGATAGAGTTGCGTGGCCTTTCCTATACTCTATCTTGCACCAATTTGGTTTTCCCCTCTGGCCTCATCCAAGTCCTACAAAACATATATTCTGCACCTCGGGCCTGTGTAAAGAGTAAACGGAAATCACTCCGAATACTTTCAACTTAAAAGAGGCACCCGCCAAGGTTGCCCGTTATCCCGCTATTATTTGCGGCAACTATAGAACCTTTAGCACAGCAAATTCGAGACCTCCCTAACATACGGGAATCTTGCTCGGGAGACGGAACACGAATTGCCTTATCTGGCGGATGACATACTTATATCTCAAAACCGGAGCAGTCCATACCAGCGATTTGCCAAATCCTAGATGCGTATGGAATGGTGTCAGGCTATAAATTAAATCTGACTAAAACCGATATACTCACATTCAATTATACACCTCGCAAGGAATAGTAGGCGTCCTACCTGGCAGGTGGAACAGCAAAACTAAAATACCTAGGCATATATATTCCCGAGAAGGAATAAATTACTATAAACATAACTACTCTCCCTTTATGACACAACTGAAGCAGGACTTACAGACCTGGTCTGTGATCCCATTGAGCTTAATGAAACGGGTAGAGCTAATCAAGATGATAACTCTCCCTCGAGCACTATATTTGTTTCAAAATGTCCCCCTTTTTGTGCCCCAAAAGATCTTTAAAGAAATCAGTCGCTTACTGCGAAATTTTATATGGGTAGGGCGGAAACCTCGGGTGCGCCTTAAAGTATTGACGCTTCCGCGGGCTGATGGAGGCCTTGCACTTCCAGACCTAAAGCACTACCAACAAGCAGTAACTATGGTGCACATAATGGCAAGACAAAACAGAAGTTCTCATCCACATTAGATGGAAATGGAGAAAATATTGATAAACGACATAACATACTTCCGGGCAATATATCGTCAAGTGGCGAGAGAAATAGCCTGCCCAACTACTAATCCCTGGCTGGCAGAGCAATTTCAAAATTGGAGCGTAATTAAAAAGTCGCACAAACTGTCGCCCTACTTGCCACTCCTATGTCCGATTCAGGCATTGCCAGACTTTCCCCTACACTGGACTCTGGGTTCAACACTTGGGATAACCTTGGACTGCGGTACTTGTCACAAATAATGACACAAGGAATAATTTGGTCATTTGCAGAAATTCAGGCAAAGTTTCGTCTGCCGCACAGAGATTTTTTTCGATATCTACAACTCCGACACTACATGGATGGCTTGCCCCTATCCCTGCGAAACCCAGAAAACTATATAGCACCAATCCGATGTCAGATTTCACTGAACGGTTTGGGGAAGCAGGACCACTTGATTTCTATATATTATCAATCCTTGAATTCGCAAGGAGAGATAAACACCGAAAACATCCGCACACAATGGCGTGAAGAGTCGGGCTCCCAACTGACTATCTCAGATTGGTGACTGGCATGCAGCTATTCCTCCAAGGTTACAAGTTCATGTCAATGGCGAGAATACGCCTGGAAGGTCTTGATATGATATTTTAGGTCACCCAGGGTCACGAAGCACTACTCATTAAATAAAACTGCAGAATGCTGGAGACAGTGTGGTGAGCGGGAGGCCAATCTGACTCATTCTCTGAGCATACCCGGTGCTCTCCAACTTTTTAAAACAGCTGGAAGCACAGCTACAGCAGCTTATCGACCCACACTTTCAGTTGACACCAGAGATATACTTGTTCCTTGTACTACCTAAGCCCTATCGAGGTCCAAACACAAGATACCTGCTTTCACTGCTCCTTAAAGCAGCTAAAAAGGTAATAACTAGGCAATGGCTAACAACAAATTCTCCAACCATTCGAGACTGGTGGGAAGTTACCCGTCAAATTTACAACATGGAAAAAATGACATATAACATAAATGAGCAGGAGATTTTCTCCGTGAGATGGGCATGATGTGCAGATATATTACATGCTAATAGACCCCACTTTTGTGCCCTAGGTTTTATACCTCTGAAGGATCTTGTGAGTCTCAGCTCTGGCTGTTAATCCCCTCCCTGAGAGGCCTGGGCCCGTGCTCCGCCCCCTTCCCCCAATGCTCCAGTCTGTTCGAGCCTAAATACAATGGGAGGGGAAGACCAGACCCGCCTAGATTAATTATGAAGAGAAATCCAAAGGGGGAAAGTTCGATGATCTGGAGAATGACCAACGCTCACCTACTTGTTAGTCAATGATGCCTATGGAATTCTGTACTAGGGTATACCGAGATTGTAATACATATGAGAGCAATGAAATGACTGGAAAATATTGGATCTTAGATTGAGATACTATCTGAACCCTTAGAATTGTCTGTTTTACTGGACCAGTTGTAAATGTATTGTATAAAACCACAACTGTAGACCTATAAGTATATAAGTTAAAATATAAACAATAAAAAGAATAATTAAAAAAAAAAGGAAAGAGCCGCTCCTCATTGTCCTCGAGCTGCAAAGGGTGATGTTGCCGAGCCCATTGTAGAATTTTATCCCGCACCTCCATGCCTGTCGTAACAATGAGGACCAAGTGGGGCATCTACTGATAAAGTCGCTGGCCCCGAAAATTCACCCGGTAGACCTTCACCAAGTCTTGCAGCACCACGCCACACTCTGCTGGCATAGCCTCCAAAATCCAGGACTGAACAAAAGTAAGTAAATCCTCCTATTCAATCCCCTCAGGCAACGCAGTCATGCGCAAGTTCATAGCCCTGGCAGTATTTTCCAAATTCTCGAGCCTGGCACGGAAGTGCCCATTCTCCAAGGTAAGCTGGGCCACAGCAACCTGCACCTTCAATGGAGCGATCATCAGTCTGTTTCGCAGGCATTAGCGGTACCTCCAGCTTCATATCTTGGGCTCCCAAGCGCTCCAGTACATTCTCCACTTTTTTATCTATTTCTGTAACTGCCTGGAGCACCCATTTCCATGGCGGTTGTTCACCTGTAGCTCCCGACTGGCTGGGCCCTGATAATGGCGCAGTTGTTGGCCGAGATGGCCCCGGCTTTTGCGATTGTCCACCAGTCGCTTCCCTGCCCATAACCAAAAAATATATACTGTATCAACTTGCAGCTATTGAAGTAAGTAAGACACTTCCACCAAAGGTTCCAACCTAAGGAGGCAAAATTAGGATTTAAATCCAACCAGAAACTGTGCCTTGGATGGAGCTGGAGCAATCCATGTCTGGTCAAGTGCTTGGCCGCTAGTGCTGCCCCCACACAGTGTATTTAACTTACAATCCTGGCTCTATTCCTACCCTGAAGCCGGGATCATCATATCATGTGGATGCATTGCCCAGTCTCAGTCACAGAGCTACAGCTCCACGAATGTGCATCTGTACATGTGTGGCAGCCATGACTGCCACCACACTTTCTGGCTCCTGTTCCCTAGCTAGCTTCAGCTCCTGAGCATTGGGAATGCACACAATGTTGCTGCTCCAGGTTTTTTCCCCTGCCTCGGCCCCAGGGACCCTGGAGGGGCCCAAGTTCAGAGGACAATTGGCGGTGATGGTTGCAGAGACTTTGGGTGGAGCCCTGGTTCACATTCCACCAGTGCTCCTGACGGAGGATCCAACTACTCTGCCAGTCCCGCCCTTGGAAGTCCTGGGAACCAGAGGGTGGAGATGAGTCAGCGCAGGGCTTACACATTTATAGAGAGAACAAAAATAAAATTTGAACAGGAATAAAAAAAAAAAAAAAAAAAAAAAAGCTTCTACAGGGAAAAATTACTTACAAGTTCAGTACAGCGCTCCCTCAAAGATGCCTGATTTCTGGCTGCCCCAAAGGCTTAGTGGCAGCATGTTGCACTTCTATACAGACAACAGTCGTACAGGAGCACACTCCAGCTGCCGAGATGGAAGCCAAGCCAGGCTGCAGGGAGCTGCCAGAGGGCAATGCACCTCCGCCAGGGAGAGCTGGCAGCAGGTTCCAGCATGCAGGGACCCTGCAGGTGGGCCAGGTAGGGTGCTCTTTCAACCTCAGCATGCTCTATGTCGAGGCTGACTGGCACAGCTCATGCCAGAGGAAGGTAACAAGGGACATTTTGTGGGGGAAATTCCTGTTGTCTGAATAATGGTGAACTCGCCTGAACAGGGTATATCCCTGATTAACAGGGCATATCCCCTGGGCAATGGCTGGGGACAGGAGAAAAACCTATGGAAATTGTTTCTTCATACTTACCGTTATTTCCTTTTCTGTTAGCTCCCAACTTTGTTAATGGGTAGTTACTACATAAGGGTAATGTTGTGCCAGGTACCCTAGCAGGGGTGCACATTACCCATATGTATTAACTACCCACTGACAATGTGGAGCGCTACAGAAAAGATGCCTCATTGTGTTTTAAACCCAGTTATATTCTAAGTATTGTCCATATTATGTAAAGACTATCATGTCCACCGCCGCACTCTGAAAAAATACTTCCTACGTTCCCTTTTAAATCCCCCCCCCTTCTGGCTTCAGACTGTGCCCCCTGGTGGATGAACTGTTCCTCAACTTGAACAATTCAGTGGAGTTCACCATCACTGAACCCCTGTATGTACTAGAATGTTACTAACATACCATTCCTCTCCCTTCTGTCCTCCAGAGAGTATCATACACCCAAGTGTGTAAATATGTATTTCAAGGCATTTATACTGGAACAAAACCAGTGGTGATCAACTGGCCATGTGTCTTACTACGCAGCTGGGGCATATATAAATTTAGCATACACCCATGCCCTGTCGTGGCTTATTGGCAACATATTCAGACATTCATATTTAAACAACACCAGTGGTGATTAATGGGTTAAGATAAAAGGCACTTCCTAGGGCCAATGATGCATTATTTCTTTGGTATGCATGTCAAGGATGACATCTCTGAAGAATAAATAATGGTATTTCTTTGATATGTACAGTATGTCACAGTGACATAATTAAAAGGTAGGGAGCTTTGGCAATGCCTAATCACATCAACACGGACCTATAAGGCATTCATACTTTGGCAGCCAAGCTCAGAGGAACAGCTAAATCTTTTGTAGAATGCATCTGTACTCTTGTTTGAAAGAATGTGCCTGCTTACAACACTTCTGACCATTTTACTAAGAAGTGCAATAAACCACACAGGGTGTGTTACTGCTGTAATAACTTCACTTCCTGGGTGGCTGAAAGCCCGAGGCACACAACCCACCCAGGTCATTCAGTTATTACAATATTGCCACACACCTGACCTGAACATTAATTATTCCTTACATAACACTCTCATGACCTCACCAATCATGAGTTATGGGCCTTAGCTACAGAAGAATGGAAGTTTGTCCTAGGTTTTAGAGTCCCAGGTTTGAACCCCACAACCACCACTTCCTCACTGTGTGATCCTGAGCAAGTTACTGACCACCCTGTAATTTCTCACTAATCTATCTCCTTGCTCTTCGAATCTCCTTGTGTGCCTGAAATGGCAGTAAAACTTCCTCTCCTGTCTCTCTCCTAGATTGTAAAGCACTTCAGGATACCGTTTATATAAAAAGAGCACTGTATATAAACCCAAATTCCTTTCCTTTCTATGGAATTGAAGCAGCCTCCTCCAATTTTGTTTTTGTAGTTCCAAACTTTGTGCAGAGGTTCTCTTTTATCGTACAGTTTTTCCCCCAGCCCTGACTGCCACCCCCCCAACCCACAGTCAAGCCAATAGGGTCCTGAGAATGCCAGCAGACATTATTCAGAGTAGCAGGGAGATGTGGGTTTTCTCCATCTCCTGGCATCAGGCAAAGCGCGCCCCTACACACAGATCCTCACGCACATGCAGTGATGCCCAGCAAGGAAAACAAGCTCCCTAGGCCTTCTGCAGGGGTCACGATGGTGGCAGAACCTGGACACCTCCCTCTCTGGGCTGACAACACTGCTACGTGGCAGCATTATCCCAGCCCACTAGCTGCCCGACCCAGCTTCTCAAGTCCACTCCCGAACCCAGATCACCAGCACGGATGCCCAGTAGTGCTTCCACTGACGTCAGCCACTTCCAGTTTTATCCTTATTTAAAGTACATCTCTGCAAGTATCTCCCAAGTTTGACAATGAAAACTTTTCACACAGAAGCCGGGCCAGTGGTGTGGAGGGCTGAAGCGCTGGACACCTTACTACCTGCCATGCCGGCGACCCAGGGTCAGGAATGGACTCGGGCTGCTTGGGGGGGTGGGGAGAGGAAGGAGTGAGCATCCCCAGGACACCTCTCCTTCCTTGGGGAGAGGAGTTAGTGTGGTACACTGCTTGCCTGACACCCAGCTGCAGCTGGGTGCCAGCACGTGTGATGCCACCAAGCAAGGGATAGGGGACCCATGTTCAGGACGCAATGGCCGTCTTTGCAGAGGCAGACCTCAGACATTGCATTGATTGCATTTCACGGACCCCAGGGGAGAAAAACAGAGGAAAATATGGAAGCTGGGCTACATGAAAACCCGCCCTAAGAGAGCATGACAGGACCGCCTGGTCCTGGAATTGATGAGGGGGATCATGGGACGGGAGGATACAGCCGCCCAGCCTGCCAGGGAGCAGAAAAACCTCTATGAGGGAAAAAAAGGAAACTTTTCACACAGGACCCAGACAAATCCAGAATGTTTGGTTTGGTAAAATTCTAGTAGTTCACTGGGCAGCTATGAAACAAAAGCACTGCCCATTAGGAGTGGCCAGTGTGCCCTAGACCTAGCAGAGGGCAGATGCAGCAACAGCAACTGTGGCAGCTGGGACCCTGGCCTGCAAGAGTACGAAGCAAGAGGTCTAGGCAGTACTTGGGACAAGGGAGGCAGTCCCCTCCTCCTTCCAATGCTACTTACACTTCTAACAGGTAAGGCAACTGCAAAGGGGGGGAAGTGATAGTGACTGCAGCGGTGAGAGTCTGGACCCAAAGCAGGCATCAGCAAGTGCAGCTAGTGCTGGAGGACCATCAGAAGGCCAAACCCCATTTGTATACTGAAAATGCCTGCCAGTCAGAGCACCAAGAGACTGGGAAGACAGTGTGGACCCCCCTCCCACCACTTACACAGGACAAGCTGTGATGGGGGCAGAGATTGAAATAAACTGTTTTGAAGGTACAGGGACTGGGGTAGGGACAGAAGTCACAGGTGTATGGATTTTTTTGTTCATTATTGTGTTTTACATCTGGTGTGTGTGTGTTTTTTAGCTGAATAAACCAAGAGCTGTAACTTAAAGTTTGGCCTTGTTCTGCTGGTTCAACTTTTTCCTGTGCAACACAAGTCCAACTTTAGTTCTGCAATTTTACCCAAAAGTCCAAGTTGGTCCAGAATGGCTCAAACAGTCAGTTTAGTCTGCTCGAGTCTGTGGCAGAACTAAACTTGCAGCTCTAGTTTAAAATGCAACACGGCAGCTGCCTCTTCTTAAAGCAGCCTTTGTGGCGACATACAAGAAGTCAGTTCCTTCCCTAAGTGAAATGTTATCTGTGTCGTCTGTTGCTGAATGCGATTTCTACTAATGCACAGAGCAGGCCTGCCTCTTACTAGGGTTACACTAATTAAAGGAGAAAAGATCCCCCTCCCCCACCAACACTTCCAAAGCCTAACTTCATCCTCAAGTGTCACACAGCTACCATACTTCTCAGATATAGAGAGGATAAACTTCCTCGATAGGTCATTGTCCAAAGAATCCCTTCTTACTGAAGTGACTTGAGATGCAAACACAACCGATGGGAGTCCCAGAACGCAGGAGAAATGTTAGGGCTTGCCAAGGGGGCTTCCCTGCACAGGAGCTTAAAAGATCTGCACCCATTACTAAATGTGAAAACACTGCTCTTTAATGCAGCACGCACAAAAAGATTCAATAGTATAATTATAGAAGTGCAGGTATGTGAGTGCACATTTGGTGGCGATGGGGATGTTTACACTTTAAACTTTTCAGTAGGGGCTGGGTGCCCCTCCCCAATTTAACTCCTCCCACGCGCAGGGTGGGATCATCATGGAAACAGAGAATGGCAGGGGCAGGTAAAGACAAACAGCTGGATTTTCAGAGCCAGAAATTTATCGCAAGCTCCGAGTGTGTCAAAGATATGGTGCATAGGACTCACAACAAAACAACGGGATTTCCTATCCCATGTGTCATTTAAACACTGGTTAGACCACTTTTCTGTGGTTTAGCATGTGTCACTGATGGGGCCTCTTGAGTGCCTCTAGATGCAACTTGAAGCTGACCTTTACTGCAAGCTGCCATAAAGAAGGTTCAAGCACCGTAACTGCATCTGATATTAGAAAATCAGGTGCAGCTGCAGCATTTGGACGCATCACACCTGCGGCAAGGTACAACGCAGCAGCAAGGACCGACTCAGGCACTGCGTCACTTTTTGAAGGGTTACCCACAACAGGGTGAAAAGAATTTCGCCCAGCACTATTGCGGTGCAGGAAAACAGCTGACAGCAAGGTGTGCGACAGGAAATTGCGTTGCGCACCTCGCTGGTTGAAGCGTATATTGCCCAAAAAAATCAATATAACCAACTCCGAGCCTGCACACATTTCGGGTGGAGGACCATAGTTAGGGCCCCATGTTCCCATCCGCCCACAATCACTACCGCAACGAAGTCCCGTCCGGCCAGATCGCGTCCGCTCTAATTTCCCCAACCAGATTCTCTTCGCCCTCATTCCCACGTGCAATTGTCGGGATATCCTTTCTAAAAGTCCATCCAGTCTTCTCTGGAACCCTGCCTTGAAGTCAAAGACAAAGAAGTGCTAAATTTTAACAAGCCACCTAATCAACTAGGATAGTGGCCAGGAGTGACCAGCGGAGAAAAGGAGCATGTTGTTGTCCGAAGAGCCACTGAGGCCTGAAAGCACCGATAAAAACAATTGTGAATAAGGCTATAACAAACAAAAAGTGGTAGCATGAAGGGCGTTTTTGCTTATCTCAACAAATCTTTGTTATTTTGGCAGGGGTTATACAGTGCAGTTGGGAAAAAGAGGGAGGCAGAGCCTGTGCCATCACGCACAGGAGAGCTCAGTATCTCACTCCTATGAGGAACCCATCCCATTCCCCTGATTGGAGCCTCTTCCAAAAAGCCCCTCCCATCCATTTTTTAACAACGACATCATCACAGCAATCAACAGCGCTCTGCAAGTAAAGAGTGCTTGAATAGCTGGCCTGGTGGCGCTGAGGGTTGAGGAACTGGACGCCACACCTCGCGCCACGCCAGTGACCTAAGTCCGGGTGCGAGCTCGGATGCCGGCAGGGGCGGGTAGAGGATTGAGCACCCACATGGCGGCTCTCCACCCCGGGGGGAGGGCAAGGGATAGCCCGGTGCACCAGCGGCTCCTGGTGAAGACTGGGAGCACTGCAGTGCATGGGCTGCACACTGTACAGCGTGGCTGATGCAGGCAGGTTTGCCATGCACTACTGCATCAGGCGTGCCCATGCAAGGGGGGGAGGCCAACACCAGAACAGGGAAAAACACCGGCTCCGCAGAACAGGCGACGGCACCTGTCCCCCATGCCCTCTGCTGGGTTCACCTCGACTGGCCTTCCAGTTCCTCCATCTGGGCCCTCACCTGCAGCCAGAGACCGACTAAGAAGAGCGCCCAAAGAGGAGGGGGCAACCCACCCAAGAAGGGTTAAACCGGGGGTGCTGACTGCAGGGAGAGGGGGGAGAGAGAGGAGGCACAGTTCGAGGGGGCCTCAGGTGGGCAGGATACGAACACGATGCCCAAGAGAGGTTCCACGGGCTGTGACCGGAGTGAAATAAAGTAAAAAAAAAAAAAAAGGGAGTGCTTGAATAACAGATCACCTTCCTCCTCTATAACCAGAGCATGCAACCTCTGCAGCATACATGGAGATCTATAGCTCAAGGCTGGGAGTCAGGTTCAAGTCCAGGAGTCAAACCTGGATTTCACCCCACACCAGTGGACCACCTTGCTTACTAGTGGAGATATCCTTACTTTCCCAATAATGCAAGTCTGTACATCATACCAACTAATTATCTGTGACATCATCAATACACCAATTAATCTTGCGTCAGTTGAAACCCCATCTCTGATTTTACCAAATGTCCCACTTAAATGGCTGAAACTAGCGTTGGAAAAACAAGCTCCATAGACTTGTAGACTTGAATGGAGCATGCCCTCGCCCTATAAAGAAAACACTCGAGCACAGGGGGGTGCAGTGTGTAATCGGTAAGTGGAAGGGACTGCACAGTTAGCCAGCCACTCTGGGACAATTTTCTGACCCCTTCCTTGGGAGTTATTCTAAAAAATTCTGCAACGCGGAGCTCCCACAGAACTAAGGCAGCTTCCTCTTACTTGATTCAGGATTACTTAAATATTAGGTAAGGTTCTCTTTAAAACATTGTTTCAGTACTGCAAACTAGCAACATGAACTTACCTTACAACTTCTGGGTTATTAAACCATTTCCAAACATAGAGAAAAGCACACTGCTGAAGAACAAAGCTCCGAAACACACAACTAGGCTCACAGCCACATAATCTGCAAGTCAAATGACGAATTGAGGGGCTTCCAGTGACGCCATGAGCCTGTAAACAGCTCCGTGGGATCACTCTGTGGGGCATTTACAACAAAAACCTCTCAAACTGCTAAATTCTTCAGTTAAATCACCTTTAAAAATTGCTTAGAGGTTGCTGAACATAATGAGGTGGTCCAGTCAGGCTTCATCGCCAGCAGAGTCTCTAGATGGAGACTGATACAGTAGATAGAGCTCGGGCACTGAAAGCTCTCAGCTGCCATGATCCACAAGGCATTGAAGTAAGGAGGCCACGGCCCTGACCACTCAAATGCTTCAAAGACTAACAGACCTAATACATCAGAAATCTGCAGTTTCCGTCACAAGATAAAGTTGACAAAGGCAGTGCTGTGGACTGATACTGGCAAAACAGAAAAAAGGCTCACCACCACAGATGAGCAGCTCGCCACTCAGGACTCCAGACAAGACGCCACAGAGCAGGCTATACTCCAGTTACATGACACATTGAAGGCACTTCAATAGAGAATGTAGGATGCCGAATGCTGTGCCAGACGGACTGCCCCAAGGCATGTCCCTGGAACTGGAGCAGGCTCAGCATGTCCTGGGACAGAAGCTTGGTCCTGAGGCACAGTCCCACTCCATACTGGTGTGCTTCCTTCATTACCAGAAAAAAAAAAAAGAGATAAACCTCCACCAAGTGTGGCAAAAAAAAAAAAAAAGTGCCCTACCAAAATACCTAAATTTACATGAATGACTACTTTTCCATGGTAATGGCCAGAAGGCGAAAATTAATCCTGATTACGAGTCGCACCTTACCCCACTGAGCTCCCTAAATTCCCTAAACTAGGCTTTGCAGCAGAATATTTCTCCTCCTATCCCAGAGGCCATAGGTGTGGGGTAGTTATACTAATTCCCTGCCATACACAGTTTCAGGAAAGAACAGTTACGTAAGAACTCACCGTAACAGTAGATCTTTGAGGGGATCTCATTCATCAGGTAACACCATAGGAACTTCACAGTCGGTGAAGCGGAATCCACATGGAAGATTTTCGGCAGTACAACTGGGGCCGCCCATGCTGTCGACGTCTGCCAATGTCATCAACGCTATAAAAGCGTGAGTGGACACAGTCCCTCCTCAGTTGTTTCCCCCCGGAGACTAAGTGAGCCAGTCTCGAGCCATGGGGGACCGAGAAAAGAGAGAGAGAGACAGAGAGGGGTGCCCAGGCCTATACACCAGACAGCCAGTTCGTAGACAGGAGCCCCTAGAAGAGGATGGTGGGAGAGAAAGCATACCTGATGACTGAGATCCCTTCGAAGATCTACTGTTACAGTAAGTTCTTACGTAACTATTCTATCTTCAGGGGTATCTCAGTCATCAGGTAACACCGTAGGAATGAGTCTCAAGCAGTTACAGGTGCAAACACACAGTCTGGGAGGAGGGCTCACCATAAACTTAAGACTGGAGGCCCTGGAGCACAGCCCTGCCAAAACCTGCATGGGCTCTAGAGGCAATGTCCAGACTGTAGTGCTTGGTGAAAGTATGGACGGTATTCCAGGTGGCAGCTGCACAAATGTCAGCGGCTGAGACCCTCTGAAACAGGATACAGAGGTAGCCATACCCCTTGTGGAATGAGCTTTGACAGCACTAGGCACTACTTTGCCATACTTCCTATAGCAGAACACAACGCAATTAGCTAACCGTTTCGATAAACACTGCTTAGAAACTGAAACACCCTCTCTACCTGGGGCGAAAGAAACAGCTGTCGACTTTCTAGACTACTTGGTCCAAAGTAGGTAGTACTTCAAAGTTCTGTGCACATCTAACATATGGAGCAGTGCTTCCCCTGGACTGGCACACTCGGGAAAATAAACAGGAAGGTGGATAAACTGGTTGAGTGTAAACTCTGAGATCACCTTAGGGGGAAATTTAGGATTTGTGTGCAATGACACCCTGTCTTTGTGAAAAGCCAAATAAGGCTCCTCGCACCAGAGGGCCTGAAACTCTGAAATTCTTCGAGCAGAAGTAATGGCAACTAAAAAGAACGCTTTCCAAGAGAGAAAGCGTAAATCGCAAGTCGTGACTAGCTCAAAAGGAGACAGGGTCAGTTTCTCCAAAACAAAATCCAAGTCCCAAGCCAGGACAAAAGAATGGACTGGTGGATTCAGATACAGGATGCCCCTTAGAAAGGAATGGGAGACATCCAGCTGAGCAACCGTGCGGTCACCCACAGGTTCATGAAATAAAGAAATAGCCGAAAGATGCACCTTGAGGGAGGAGAGTACTGGAGACCCGAGTCAGAGAGAGTGTGAGAGAGAGAGAGATCAGGTAGTCCAGGATATTGCTCACCAGACAGGTGAGGGAATCTAAACTACATTCAGCAGCCCAGATGGCAAACCACATCCACTTCATGGCATATGTGGCTCGAGTGGAGGGTTTCCAGATGGCCACTAGGATGTCTGCCACTCTGTTAGAGACCCCGAACTTGGCGATGGCTATGACCTCAGGAGCCAGGCATTCAAATGGAGGAATCTGAGGTTGGGATGGACCAGGGTCCCCTGATCCTGAGTCAGCATGTTTCTGCAAAGAGGGAGAGGGACCGGAGGTTCCTCCGCCAACTGGTGAAGCAGAGGGAACCAAATCTGTTGAGGCCAGGAGGGAGCTACCAGGATCATGCTAGCCACCTCCATCTGCAACTTGATTAGCACCCTCTGAATTAGAGGAAATGGAGGGAAGGTATAAAGAAACCTCCCACTCCAGAAGAGGGGACAACGCATCTCGCAATAAAATTCCAGGCCCTGGATCTAGCGAGTAGAAATTGGGCAGTTTTGTGTCGAGTGGGGACGCAAAAAGGTCCAACCCTGGACAACCCCATCTGTCAAACAAGTCTTCTGCAATGGATGAGAGAAGCTCCTATTTGTGCAACCTGCACTATGTCCTGCTGAGACTGTCCGCCAGAGTGTTTAACACGTCTGTCACGTGGACTGCACAGAGTGTCAGACTGATCCAGCACTCAGTACCACACTCATGGCCTCCCTGCAAAGGGGGTACGAATGAGTCTGCCCCCCCCCCCGCTTGTTGATGTAGTATACTACGCTCAGATTGTCTAGACTGCACCAGCAGCAGACCCAGAGTGAGGTGGTCCTGAAAAGCCGGCATGGCATAGAGCTCCTCCCTCATCTCTAGGACACTGATATGCAGGGAGATGTGCAGGTAAGCGTCCTATATGTCCAGTGAACAAAGCCAATCCACTGTTTTGAGAAGGGGCATCAGGCCTGGCAAAGCTACCATCCGGAACTTTTTGTACTTTTAATACTCAATGAAAAATTGATGCCCTAAATAATAGAGTGACTGGAGTGGAAGCTACGATGGAATCGGTGCACATGGCATCAAATGAAGCTTCGAAACGGGCTGACACAGCGTTGGGAGCAGCGACTTCAATTATTAAACAGAACACCCACCTGAAATCTCACATGGAAACTCTTGAGAACCAGGCAAGAGCAGCAAATTTACAACTTTTAGGTTTTCCAGAGGGCTGCGAAGGGGACCACCTCCTCCTCTTTATCCGGGACTGGATAATACAACAGCTAGGGGAGAAGGCCTCAGAGCAGGCACATTGTATTCAAAAAGTATACAGGATAACCCCATGTGGCAGACAAGATAATCCAGAAGCACCACAAGCTGTGGTGGCTATCACGGACGGCATAGGATCCGGGACTTCCTTCTAGCTTTGGCCAAACGGGTTCTGCTGCAGGACGGAGAACCCATCCAGATGTATCCTGACATCGGATATGTGACCCGACAGAGAAGGAAGAGGTTTGATGGGGTGCGGGCGGTTCTAAGGGAGGCGGGAGTCTCTCATGGCCTTATCTTCCCAGCCCGACTACGTATTGCCCCTCAAGGAAAGATCTACCTTTTTACCGAACCCATGGATGCCCTGAAATGGGCACAGAAGAACTCGACCCCGAGATCCAGAGTGAGAGATCATGATGCCTTATTATCAGAGGAGGAAGAGGATCCACGAATATGCTTGCTTACAGGCTGGTGAACTCTTTTAGTTTGTTAAACTTATCAGGGTACAATGATTTGGTTCAGGGCATACTGGGACTAGAGACTTTTAGACACATCGCGTTTCATGATTTCCTGCTTTGACTGGGGTAACAATGCCCTGTAGGAACTAAAACGAGCTGATAAGGAGAGGTTCATTAATGTTTGATGTTCCAAAGTTGGGGGCGTTAAAGTAGATAATAAAGACCTAAGATACTGTTTTCCTTTTGCAGCTTAAATATACAAAGGTACTTAATGCAACTTGTGTTTTAAATGAAAGAAATATCTTGTGGGATTTTTTTCTTTTTTCTTCATTTGTAAGGATAGAGTTCTGATGGAAGCACTTTTATGTTTATTTCACCGCACATTGTGCTTTGATTTTCATGATTAAGCATGGTGGACACCTCACCCTTTTGGGGTTATTTCTATTACAAAAAGGATCAGATACCATGCAGCTCATGGGCTCACTCTGTGCAGCATACTGTGTTTATTTTTAACTTTGAAACTATATTAAAGATTCCTCCATATGATGTATCTTAAAGTACTGACGGTTTTTAGCGAATGTACTGAGAGGTGTGCCATCCTCACAGAGTATTACTTGTAATGCAGTGCTTGTGATGTAACTATATATTTGTTTATGGAAACAATAAACATTAAGTTCAAAAAAAAAAAAAAAAAGATTCTGAAACGTAAAGTTAGAAAAGCTGTAGGCGAAAAAAGGCGCGAATACTATAACGGAGCTTCGGCGGAGACACATGCGAGTGAGTCAATGGCAGGAAAGAGCTGAGGAGGGAGCGGGGCCGCTCACACCTTTTATAGGGTTGCTGATGTCGGCAGACGTCAATGGCATGGGGGCCCCAGTTGTACTGCTGAAATTCTTCTATGTGGATTCCCCTTCATCGACAGTGAAGTTCCTGTGGTGTTACCTGATGACTGAGATACCCCCGAAGAAGATCAACAGATCTGCAGGGACCCTGAAGGCCACATAATCATGGAGAAAGACACCTTACATGGCCAGGCGGTAACAACAGCAAACATATATACCTCCCTCCAGGCTCCAACACCCCAGTAATTAAATCCCTTCTAGACCAGATGATATAATTTACCAAGAAGACCCTCCTCCTGGTAGGAGACTTCAACCAGACTTGGAATTCTAGCTTAGATACTTCCAACCCACACCCTCCCAAGACAGCCTTCCCCCACAAATTCTTTAAAAAGCTGCTGCACGAGATAGGATGGATACCTGTATGGCACATTCTAAACCCCAGAAAACACATTAACACTCACTACTCCCTGGTGCATTGTGCGTATTCTCAGATTGACTACTATTTCACACAAGTGGAATAGACACAGAGTCGCACACTGTGCGACTGTGGACGTGCACTTGTCACTCATTCTCCAGTCAGCTCAAACTGGGACTTTGGCCTAGAGAAAAGTTCCATATGCAGGCGGCTTATAATGTACCTATTGAACTCTGCCTCTTTCTGAAAGTATGCAAAGAATGATTTGAGGAGGTGCTCCAGGACAACCCTGCATCTGACACCTCACACGCTATCCGGTGGGACATGGCGAAGGCTGTGTTGAGAGGCTACCTAATAAAATACTCTACCCAGTTAAAGAAACAATGGCAGGAAAGAAGGCAAACCTGGAGGATACTCTGCATTTTCTCCAACAAATTCACTAACAGGGAGAGAGGTCAGTCACAGCACAAATCTCTAAAGTTAAGGTTGACCTGGATAAATTGCCTGGAGCAGTCAGAAATCATGCTTACCTTCCTGCAGCAGGGTGTTTATGAAGTGGGGCCCAGATTGACCCGACAGCTAGCATACCAGCTTAGAAGGCAAAGCAAAATCTACTATCCTTCACCCTGAAACAGGAACTTACTATGAATCCAATATAAACCGAAGAAACACAGCTGGCCCAGGAGCAAACTGACCTCTTTTTATGGGGTTTGCAACTTCCCCAGCTTTCCCCTGAAGTGGGGTACCAAATCATGAACCTCTTCACCATGGAGGAACAGGACCAAGTGATCAGTAATTCCAAAACAATGAAAGTATCAGAGCGGAACAGCTATGATGCAGTATTTCATAAAGTCTAAGTAAACCTCCACACCTTTGTTACTTGCAGCCTTCAATGAGATGCTGCAGGGAAGAGACCCACCCCCATCCTGGGATCATGTGGTGATTTCAATAATCCCTAAACCGGACAAATGCCCCCTTCTCTGCCCATCCTACCACCCCATCTCAGTGCTTAACATCAACTACAAATTCTTTATAGCAGACTTCTAGCCTCACTCGTACATACAGACCAGACAGGTTTTGTCCGCACATGCACCGCAATGAACAACATCCACCGCACCCTCCACGTTATTCACCAAATGTACCAGATGTCCGCTCCCTCCCTACTCCTGAGCTATGATGCTGAAAAAGCCTATGACCGGGTATCCTGGCCATTTCTGTACTCTGTTCTGGGGCAGCTGGTCCTCCAGGTCACGTCTGTATGACTCCTACAAAAGGATCTACCATTGCCGAAGGCTTGTGTCAAAGTCAGTGGAAGTCATTCACCTGACTTCCAAGGAACCCCGCAGGGTTGTCTCCTGTCATCGTTGCTATCTGCAGTTTACACTGAGCCTCTGGCCCAGGCCATCAGAAGAAGCCACCACGTTTCAGGGTATCAATGTGGAGGAGAAGGTGCACCACACAGCCCTTTATGTGGACTCTGTACTTCTTTACCTCTGGGACCCAGAGAAGGCTCTCCCGAGGCCATCTACCCTCTTAAAAAAACTTTAGCAAACTTTCTGGTTACCACCTGAACACTGCTAAGATACAGACTCTGGAGGCAGTATAGTGCAGTGAGCTGCAAACCTGGAGACCTGGGTTTGAATCCCACTGCCCCCATCTGCATACTGTGTGACCCTGAGCAAATCACTTAACTTCCATATGCGCTGTGTCCAGTTCTGGAGACCCCATCTCCGCAAGGACATAGACAGGATAGAGGCAGTCCAGAGGAGGGCAACTAAAATGGTGAAGAGTCTGCAAGAGAAGCCATATGAGGAGAGACTAAAGGAGCTTAATATGTATACCCTTGAGGAAAGAAGGAGAGGGGACATGATAGAAACTTTCAAGTACCTCAAGGAATCAACAAAGTCCAAGAGGTAGCGTCTTTCAGAAAAAGACTTACAGAACAAGGGACACAATTTAAAGATAGAAGGAGGCGGTTCAGGGCAATGAGGAAGTATTATTTCACAGAGAGGGTAGTGGATGCATGGAACAGCCTTCCTGAGGAAGTTGTGGGGTCTAAAACTGTGGGAGAATTCAAGAATGCATGGGACAGACATAAGGCAATTCTTGTGGGGGGCAGGAAGATATAGGCTGTTGGTTAACAGGATCTGCGGCCTATCCTGTAGGTAGGGAAATGGGCAGACTAGATGGGCCTAGCGGTCCTTATCTGCCGTCAGAGTCTATGTTTCTATGTTTCTCCCAGGTCATACCTAGAAACAAGCTTCAGCTTAGTGTGCCTTTCCTGGTTAAACAATTTCCCCTTCCCTTCCTTCTACTTCTCCCCCTATTAGTCACTACAGAATTGCTTCCCCTTTAAATGGGACTTGTTGAAACTTAAATACAGTATCTTGGAACTGATGTAGCAAACACTCCTGCCATGACTCAGCAGGACAATATACCCCATTCACCCACATGACACAAAACCTGTGAAGCTGGGGAGCCCTGCCACACTCCCCATCTCATCGAATGGAAATGATACACATGGTCACCCTCCCCAGGACCCTCTACTTCTTTCAAAATATCCTCTGGTGCTACCTTTGCAAGCTTGGAGAACCTAGAATAAAGAGGTCTCCAGATTTATATGGTCCTGTCAAAGGCCACATATTAAACTGCAGACGTTGTTCCTACCTAAAAGCTCCGGAGGCTGGGCACTTCCCCAGCTACAGCATTACTTCTGGGATGCACACTTATGCTTTTAACTATACTGTCACCTGGGTGGACAGCATACCCCATGGCTGGAAATGGAACATGCCATGTTACCAAACCAATACTCCGTGCAGACCATGTACCACTGAGTAGTGTCTCCAGACCACTTGTGTGACCTCAACCCTGGCTGCTGTACCAAAGCAAGCTTTGGCAATCTATCTGAGAAACATTCCACTTAATACCATTTGTTCCCCTCCTGTGCTCAACAGCATGACTTGAAGACTTTTCCCCGATAATGGGCATGACACTGGGAGCGATACTCCTGCAGAATATCTTCCAGCTCTTCTCAGGACCACAGGTTGCACCCTTTCAGTCTATACAAACCCAATACAATTTCAGACAAACAGACTTCTACTGGTACCTACAGGTTAGGCACTTTATCTCATCTCCCCCTCTGAGTACCAGGACGCCAGACCTGCATCCCCCACTCATAAGATACTGTATTGACTTCCTGAAAGCAGGAGCCTAACCACACATGATCTCACAGCTCTAGCAAGCCCTCCAAGCCACAGCTGGAAAGACTTCTATGGATGCTGCCCTAAAATGAGAAGAGGAACTAGGCCTTCCCTATGACACTGTGACTGGGACTATGGCCTGCCAGGCATCAGCCCAGGTCTCTCGCTGTCATACATGGAGAGAAAATGCATGGAAGAAACTGACCAGGTATTTTTCGACCCCAGTAATAAAGTAGTTACTTCAGAACTTACCATAACAGTAGATCTTCGTGAGAGGCTCATGCAGTAGGTACCTTTTTCCCTCCCACCTTCCCCCTTCTTCTGCGGCTACTTCTTTATAGCCGTTCTTTTGGCTCCAGGAGCCCACTTCTCTCTCCTGTCGCACTTTCATAGGTCTCCGGCTGAAGAACTGGAGGGCGGGCATGGGGACTGCCCACTATACAGTGTCACGCTGACAATCAGTCACGTGACGCCGGACCAGACACTGCTAGCTAAAGTTTTCCATGTGGTCCTAGTGCCCGACAGCTCTAGTCCTAATGGTTAGTACCTACTGCAAGAGCCCTCTCAAAGTAAGATCTGCCCATTACCTCACTACCCACAAATCTGCCTGTTGGAGGGGCTGTGATGAAACTAAGGAGACACACTCTCATATCACATGTGGACCTGCCCACACCTGCAACCTTTCCTCCGCTCTCTGGAACAGGAGCTGGGGAGGGAAATATTTGGCAGACCAGCCCTATTAGCGCCATCCCTGTTTCTCTTCCTGCAGAACCCTAAAGGCATGACGGACTCCAGTGCCTCCTACCTCTTAGGGATACGGAAAACCGCAGCCTAAAAATCCATAATGCAGAGCTGGCTTACTCCCACTGTTCCATCCATGACTTCCTGGAGGAAACTAGTATCTCAGATCTATGATATGGAGAAAATAACATATTTCCTTAATGATCGTATGGAATCATATTCTTCACTTTTGAACACCTAACTGATGTACAGCATGAACAAGGATCCCAACCTAGTACCATGAATACCATAATTGTGGAAATCTGTACCCTATAAATTCCAGAGTAAAACAAATATTCAGTCATGAAGAAGGGATGGTCCCCCATGTTCTTTAGAAGGTTACAAGGTGGTTCTGGCCGCCACGCCTCTTCCTCTCTTGTGTCCCCCACACACACACAATACCTCAGGGTGACTATTTACATCATCTACTGACCCTTCAACCCGGAGATGGTTCCCACTCACTAAAAAGAACTCAATGTGAACGCATAATCACCCCCCGCCCTATATATTGGGGGGGCGGTCATTTAGCCACAGGGAGGGATTGTCGGCTGAGCAAAAAATGTACAAAATAACCAAATGCACTCTGTATGTACTCTGAACTTTATTGCTGTTATACAGATAACATGATGACTGTGAAACTTAATAAAGACTATATCAACAAAATAAGATGACAAGCTAAGGCTGCTTCCTTCACAGTCAGGTGCGATCAATAAAGTGATCACTTTAATGTTCATAAGCTTGTTAAGGGTAATTACTTCACTGCTGGAAAGATTTTCACATCTCAAAATATTATTAAAAATACAGCCACTTTTCAACTAACCAAATACAATATCTAAAACAAATGCTTTAAAAGTGCTGTGTGCTCATGAAACAATGCCTTCATTGGGTAAAGTGCTCATAAAACAGGTTATGCCTTTATTGGCAAAACTAACCAAATACATTATCTAAAACAAACACTAGAAAAGTGCTGTGTACTCTTGACATAATGCCTTCATGGGGGGGTAAAGTGCTCATAAAAACAGATTATGACTTTGTTAGCGCTCCCCTGATGGCATTACTAGCTTGTACACAACACTTTTCGAACATTCAATTTAAATATGTTTAAAAAATGGATCAAGATGGCATCTCAAATACTGCACTTTGATTAGATGAACCAAACTTTTCCAGTAGGATATGATATTCTTAATATGGTCAGTGGGTGTGTCCTTGTATTTTAATGTAGATTTAGTGACTGTTATAGCATAAATGATTTACAGTATTTTATTAATGTTGATTATTTTCCATTATAACAAGGGTTTGGAGCAACGTGGAACCTGACTAGTGCAGTTCCTCTGCATGGCAGGGGATTAAATGCCCTATTTAATCCACGGTTTCGCAGACGGACTCAGGGGCTCTGCCGCTGGGCTCTCGTTATCTGTGGCCAAAAGCAAAACCAGATCAGAAGGCAGCCATTGAATGAGCTGGAAGCAGGAGACTGCAAGGTGAAGGGTGACCCACAGTACACAGGGAAAGCAAGAGAGAGAGAGAGAGAGAGAGTGTCTGGGACATGTCATGCAGAATGCGTGGAGTTGTGGCTCTCTGTCTCTGTTAAGTAGTGCCATCATCAGTGTTCGTATTCCAGTCCCTGGGAAGTAGTAGTGGCAGCTGTACCATCGTCCCACATGCAACTGATACCGGAGGTTGTTATCACAGTGAGCAGCCGTGCTGTTTTGCTGTACCCTGGTCCCAAAATAAGCACTGTACACTGGTGGCAAGTGTGTTGCTCGGGTGCAGTATGAATCATGCCCCCCTAGTATTACAACTCCCCATAGTCCAAGTTTTGTGTGATCCGGGGGAGAGAGAACAAGCGGATGGGTTGGGATCGTCTCTCAGGAGTGCATGTGTGTGTCTGTTGGGGGGAGAGTGTCAATGCAGAGGTCCAGCAATGTTGCAAGGAGCGTGTGTGTGTGTGTGTCTGTTGGGAGGGGGAATTCAAAGGAAGACCTCCCCACTGCCTGCTCTTCTGCGTCCATTCATATCTATGCAGATGACATGGTACTCTGCCCTCTGATCTCATGGCCCAGCCCCAACTGGAACTGAACAACATCCAGCCCTGGTTCCAGGCAAATCAGCTCTCCCTCAATGTCAAGAAAATGGTCTCCAAAACATTTGGCATAATCAGAGACTTGCTAGGCTCAGCCCCTTCCCCTCCTCCTATACCCTTGACAGTGCCGAGATTAAAAATACCTCGGGGTCTAGTTTGACCATCACCTCAATTTCCCAGTACATATAAATGTCATCCATGAGACACTCCAAACTAAACTTGGTGCACTTTATAGGAATAAAGCGAGAATCCTGCTTGCTGCCCAAAGACAAATGGTCTCAAAGATGATTCTTCCCATCTTTGACTACAGTGATATTGCTTAAAGCACTGCTCCCAAGCCCACCTTCACCAGACTGAACCCCTCTTCCACGCCTTCTTAAGCCTTGGCCTGCACCACCCGACCCACCAGTGCTCACTGTATTTCTCGCTCTCTTTTCCCTCCTTCACTTGCTGCCAACTGCCTCGCTTACTGCGCTTCTTTCATTGTGAAATTCTGGCTTGGCTCCCGCCCCTCGTACCTTTCCTCTATCCTCACGTCCCCCTCCTCCTCCCACCTACTCCCTTCGCAACTTTGTCTCTTGCTCTCTTACTCTCCCTCCAGTAAATTCCTCTTCTGGTCAAGCTGTCGTCCTCTTCTTCGGCATCCCCCAAACTTTGGGACTCTTCCCCTGCCCCTCCCATTTATTCTACTCCTTTCTCCCACTCACTCAAATCTCTCCTCGGCGGGTTCACTTCTCATTTCTGCAGTTGCCACTGATGCTGGCCTCGAGCTGCAATCTGACATCCTCCAATCCCATGCTCCCCCTCCGCCCTGTCTGCACACATATAAAGTCCCCCCCATTCCCTCCACTCCAGATTTTAGCCATTCTCCTAGCTCTTCTCAGCACTGTCCTGTCCCCCTACTAATTGCCGCCTTCCATACTTTATTGCACCATCATTCTTGAGATGCCCTGCGCTGCACAGTTTGTTAATTTTGTTGCTACGTATTTGTGTAACCTGGTATTTTTATATTCTGCAACTTACTGATTGTAACTTATTGCTGCATTCTCCCAGTCCCCCTCCCTCCAGGACGCATCTGGAAACAAGCAGTTCCAGCTCAATATGTCTTTCCTGGTAACACTTCTGAAATAAATAAATATGTACATACATACACACTGGGAATCAAGGGTCAAAAGTAAAGTTTACTGGTGTACTTTTACTTGGTCCATGCCTATATTTTTTTATTTATATTTACTATGTTTTTTTGCACCGCAGCCAGCCATCTATCTTCCACCCGGTCATGGACTTCCACACTCCCACCTCCCTTTCTGCCTGCCTCTTCCCTGAAACCCCTGGCTTACCCCCCCAGAGGGTGGGGTTGCGGCACCAGCCCCGTATAGAGCCGCAATCCTAGTGACTAACTGGGAGAGACGGCCAGGAGGCAGGCTTCATGGAGGCGGCCAGCTACGTGAATTTTTCCCCCCAGTATAAGGGGGTAGGGGGATGTGCAATAACGAACCGCATCCGCCCTGCCCCAATGTGCTGGTGTTGGTGCTGTGGTACACCCAGCCTCAACCAGGTGTCCATAGTGCACCGAACACACTACCTGCTCTCCTCCCCCCGAAGAAGGAGAGTAGTCACGGGACACTCTATCCTTCTCCCCGGCCAGCCCTCTAGGTCCGTTCCCAAATCCGGGTCGTTGGCACCGCAGTTCGGCACCATGCCCCTGCACCAGCAGACTGGCCCCCATGTCTATATTTCATTAATGCAATGCTATGGGCTTGTGCAGCAAAACCTCTGGATGCACCGCTGTTTCAATAAAACAGTTAAACATCCATACAGAGAACCTTCCGAGTACAATAACGTTATGGAATGAAATGACAACGGCCTTCTATTATGAAGAGTATTCATCAGTGAGAATATCTGCTTTGTCATCCACCTAGAATATCATGATATTCCCACTGTAGGTCCCTGACAAGCAAAAATAACCGTCATGTGTGACTTGATATTTACACAGCCAGTGTATGAATTATATATAAACCAGCATATACATGCACATGTATATATCTAAGTAATATGCCATGCCTTAGAGAAATACATTGGGTATTTTACAAGTGTGCATTCCTCTTCCACCACTTCATAAGAGGTGGAAAGAAGCACAGCCTTGAGTGTGGTGATGGGGGAAGGGATGCACACAGCCAACACCAACACTGCTCCTAAGCCAGGACCATCACCAACAGAGACCAAAGAGATGCCGGCCACTTGGTGCAGTGGTAGTGCTACCGCTCAAGACCTGCGTTCGAGGAAAAAGCTGCAGTCATTGGTGGATGCTTGGAGGGAGACAGACTGAGTGTCCCAGAGGATGCGCCCCTCCTCCGGGGAGGAAGGACGACCAGCTCCGCTGCTATAATGCCACCTGGGTGACCACAGGTGGCAATGCAGTCAGAGTGGCTAGTGGGCAGAAGGATGTTGGCTGGTGCGGTACAGTATAAGCTTGAGCGCCCAACCTGCTGATATCCATCGGGAAAAGCGGAAATACTCCAATCACTGGGATGAAGCCAGCCACTCGCAGGCCCTGCACCTTGCTACCTAGGCACCACCTCTGGATTGGATTAGTTTCCCAGTGGGAGTTGGGGAATCCCGCTGCCGGGTCAAGCTCTGGGGCAATAAGGAAGTAAGGTAAATCCTAAGGGTTGTTAAAGTGATGAGACTGCTGCTGCTGAGCAGAAAGAGGTCGGCTGGAGAGAAGAAGGGAAACAGATCAATACAGGTTACTCACCTGTAACAGGAGTTCTAGGAATGGTATATGTTGTTCATCCACACTTATTGGCAGGTCCCTTGCCGCTTTAAATCTTGCCGGAAGGTCTTCAAGCTGGCTCCTCCCACCCACCCGGTGGTAAAACTCTTGGCTCCGCCCCATGACGCCAGATCTAGCCCGCTGGAAGCCAGGTTGTGCGTCGAAGCCGGGGAGGCCAGGTGGGTCGTGTGGATGAACAACATATACCATTCCTAGAACTCCTGTTACAGGTGAGTAACCTGTATTTCTAGGGACATGGATATGTTGTTCATCCACACTTATTGGCAGACTCCTAGCAGTTCTCCGGGAGGAGGGAGGCAAGGCGCACACCCCTACTTAGGTAGAAAGACTGGAGAACCGAGGCCCCGACCAGCACCCCGGCGCGACCCAAGGTCGATGTGGAAGGGGAGCAGTAAAGCCTGCTTCCGGGCAGAAGCCCTACGGATATCCTGGACCGGAGGGTCCTTGGAAGCAGCCACTGATGCAACGGAAGGACAGGTTAAAAAGAGCGCTTATCCCTCTGGGAGGCTCCATGCCCGCCCGCCTAAAGTGGAGACCTTGCAGGGGTGACCCGCCCGCTCGTCTTCCACTGGGCTGCAATCTGCCAGATGCGGCTTCAGCGAAGGTGATGAACAGCTGGCGAACCTCTCCCAAACTTTAGCTCTACGCTCTCACGAGGTGAGCATTCACACAGTTCCCACGGAACCTGAATACGGCCTCCGAGGTGTGAATAGGGATAAACCCCTTGCAGAGGCAATACCCCAGAAGGGAAGACTCCGTCACCGCCTCCGGAGGAACTTCGGGTGGGGCGCAGGATAACCTAGTCCCTGTGGAAGACTGGATAGGGAGGTTAAAGGAGCGCCTGGAACTCTCCCAGCCTTCTGGATGGCGGAGTGGCCCCAAGAAGGTGTTCTTCCACAACAGGTGGGGGAAAACGCACCTGTGCAAAGGCTTGTTCGTGAGCTAAGCCCATACCAGCAAGGATCCCGCAGAAACCGGGATACTCTCCCAAAAGGAGAAGCGTGATCGAGTCTTAGAAGTGCCAGACCACCTTCTCCGGACCACCAGCTACCCTCCGGCCTGCACCCGGAAGACAGTGGTGACCGCAGAGGCACCCAGAGGGTCGTCGACCGAAGCCCTGGTATAAGGATGGACCGCAAAAGGTCCGGAATGCTATGCCCAGGGACGGGGAAGGGCACCGCCCTGTCCCATCATCGGAAGAAGGAAACTTCTCCCAAAGGACAAGCATCTTGGCCGACTTCTTAGCAGGACGCCAAGGTCGAGGACCTTGCCGAAAGACCCTAGGCCTGGCCCCTAGCCGCACAGGGGATGGCCAACAGGTGCAGGGATTGAAGGTCCAGATGGATAACCTTCCCCTGAAAAGGAAAGACAGGACCGGCGGACTAGAGACCGTCTCGGGAGCCTGGGGCTAAGACTGAGGAGAGCTGGATACCAGCACTGGCAATCCAGTCTGGGGCTACCAGCATCACCTGCGCCAAATCCCTCCTCGCCTTACCCGTACGTCAAGGGAAATGGGGGAGAGGCACGGAGGGGCCTGGGGTCTGTGGCCCCGATGGCATCCCCTACAACAAGCCTTGCTGAGGGGCAGGCAAAAAAAAAAAAGTCTCGGCCTAGTATTCTCCCCGGAGGGAAAAGGGAGAAGATCCTGTGCTACCCCTGGCAGGAGAGACACTCATGAGGCGCAGCCTATGCCCGGCTCAGGGCCGCAGCCAGGGAATTGGGCTCCTGCCAAGAAATGGCTAGGAAGCCTCGACTGCGCAACCATCCAATGCGGACAACCTCCTTGCACCGAGACAAGGGGATAGACCGAACCTGGCGGAGTAGGTAGCACATGGTCTTGGAACAGTCCAACTTGGACTTAGACCACTAGACCCCCTACAAGCGGAGCCGGCTAATAGGACCGTCTGTCTCCAGCGAGCAGGAAGGACATCGGGACTCGCAAGAGGACCAGAGGCGACGCACTCTCTATTCCCCAAGATAGGCACCCCACCCATCCGAGAAGCATCGGTCGGAGAAGACCGGCAACTCAGGGCGAACAAGCAGGATAGTCTCCTGCCAAAGTTAGAACGGTCCAAGGGAGCGTTCTCCTAACTCCTGGGCTGTAAGTCACGAACTGGTCCACGGGACACAGCGTTGTGACCTCTGGCTGGCCCCTCCCACTAAGGGAAGGCCGCCCTGAGGCCCAGGAGGAGCAGGAGGTCCTGGCAGGACGTAATTTCCTGGCCAACCCGACCGGCAAAGGAGGAAGAACCTCGCCCTGTTCGCCCGAAGCTGAGCTCGGACTCAAAGTCGAGCTTAGTCCCGAAGAAGCTTCACCGCTAAGATACGAGTTCTCACTTGGCTCCCGAAAACGGGAGACCAGTCAGCCTTCCGGGTGGGGTGACATCCGGACCCTTCCATGCCGCAGAGAATGCTGAGCAGGGAAGTGTTAGGGACTCGTAAGCAGCTCCCCCGCAAGAAGGGGTAGGGCCTCCCCCAAAAACAGACGGAATGAGGAGTAGGTACATCCTGGAGACCGGGAAACAGCTACACACCACGTCCTGAGGATGGAATGTCTGCAGAAGAGAGACCATCCAGGCGTGCGGGAGGATGGGCGCAAGCCCCCGTCCATAAGAGACCAGGAATACCTGGACGCGAACCCAGGGTTGAATGGGGAAGGGGGGTCCAAGGCCTTCCTGATCATCTCTAACTAAAGAGACAGGCATGTCGGACGACCGACACAGGGGCAGTGAACTCAAAATCTCCGTGGGGGAACGGCTCAAAGGGGATCCGCTCGCAACTTGTGACAGGATCCACCCTAAATACCTCCAGAACGAGGTACGGAGCCGACCCCCTACGGGAAAACCCGGGCTGGGATGACGGACCCAGAGCAATGCTCCTTGGCCCGTCACTGAGCAGGCTTAGAGGGGGAAGGAGCCGAGGAGCCCCTCGGTTTCCTGCCTCTCCGCTTCCTTTTGGAGGAAGACGCTGGTTTGGCAACAGGTCGCCCAGCGCATGCCTGCTGGCCCTCATGCTGGGCCAGGGGGGCCACAGGGCTCAGGGGGCAAAGGGGCTTATGCAAAGGCTGACGGCTGCCCTTGACCCCGTGGGCAAGAGTGACCGAGTCCGGAGTGGTATCGGACTTCTCGGGCCCATGGATGTATCCCTCCACTCCAGGGCCGAAAGGGTCAGTCCCCAAGAAGGGGATGTCCGCCAACTCGTGCTGGGTTTCCAAGGAGAAGGATGTTAACCTCAGCCACGCCCTTCGACGCATGGCCACTGCAGCCGCCACCGATCTGGCACAGGAGTCGCCTAGATTCAGAGCCGTCTGTAGCTGCTGCTTCGCCACCACCCTACCCTGGTCCCGCATCTGTCAAACCTTGGTCCGCAGGTCACCTGGGAGATGAGGGAGAACCTCGTCCAGGGAGCCCAAAAGGGTGTGGGAGAAATGTGCCATCAGTGCAACCGAGCTGGCCCGACGGAGGCCTAGGGAGGACACAGCGTAAACCTTACGCCCGACATAGTCCATCCTTCTGGACTCCTTGTCGGGGGGTCTGTCCACATCCCCAGCGTTTCCAAGACATTGGAAAGCGTTGTCGGTAATTACCCCTTCAGCCGAGGGGTGCTCCGAGAAACCGGGCAGAGAACCGACCGGGGTAGGATACCTCTGAGCTACCCTGGCCGAAGGCAAGGGCAAGAAGTAGGCCGCCGCCATAGCTCCAAGGCTGGGCCCACGATAGCCTCAGCCACTGGGAAGGCCTCCGTGGAAGAACCCCTTTGATCCAGAATCTCCAGAAGGGGGTAAGGAGCCCGATCAGGAGACGGGCTTAAGCTGCATTCCAGTAAACTCTGAGATGAGCTGAAGTAGACCCTTCGAAGACGATGGGCTGTCGTCTACTGGATGTTCCTGGGAAGACCCGGGGTCCGCCTGTCAGGAAACATGGCAGAGCCTGCTCCAGGCTCCGAAGGGTCTGCAAAAAGCTGCCGCAGGCCCGAGGCACTCTTTCGTCCGCTGGGGGCGGGCAGGAGTGAGGGGACGGTGACCTGAAGGACAGGCCATGGTCGGCCTGAACTCCGCCAAAGGCGGAGGGACAGCGAAGGTCGAACGAGCAACCGGTCCTGGAGAAGGCTCCTCGACAGATTCGAACGGCTGCCGACCAAGCGGCGGCTGCTTGCTATCCGGAGAATGAATCGGGGTCGACTGAAACTCAGACAGCTGCTGTCGCCACATAAGTTCCTCGTAACACCGACGCCAACGGCATCAAAACCGCTCCTCATCCGAGGAGGGGAATGAGGAAGAACGGCAAAGCCACTTAACCCAGTGCCCCGACCAAGAACGCCGAGATCGGCGTGAGCGGCTAGACCGAGAAGTAGACCGAGACCCAAATCCTCGGGGTAACCGAGGACGGGCCTGGGAAGAAACTGGGAGCACCCGCTCCTCCCTCGGCTTGGAAGAACGGACCGAGGGCTGTCGACCCGAAGTGGAGGACAGAGCCTCGACTTCGCCAAAGGCAGCGGGAAGACGGCCTCAGCAGACCCCCCGAAAGACGGGTCGAGACACTCAACAACTTCGATGGGGAATCTGGCCGGCTGCCCTCACAGGGGTACCGTGAGGCCAGAGGTCGGCTCGAATCCTCAACGAAGTCGAGCGTCAGCGATGGGGAGAGGGAAATTTCCGCCCCGACGAAGAAGACCGTCATGCCCTTAGCCATAGGCCGAGAGACAGGGCTCCAGGCTCCCTCTCCCTTGGAGGAAAGGGAATGACGAAGCTCCCTGAACGAAGTTGAATGAAAGGAATCCAAGGAGAGCGGGATAAGCTCCGCAACCGAAGAAGGAAGGGGAAACCCCATCCCTTCCCCGGCAGGATCAGACTGCAGAGAAACAGTCGAAGCGGGCACCCGCCGGTCCGATGGAATCTCCGGAGCGGAAAAAACTACCGGATGTCCGAGCCCCGAACGGGCCGCGTGGTCCTCCGGAGAGCTGACCGAAAGGGCAGAACAAAAGTTGCAAGCCCGAGGATCGTGATCCAAGTCCAGGCAAAAAGAGCATGTGGAGTGCGAGTCCCTCCTGGAGGAACTAACCGTACGTCTCTCGGGGCCGGAAAAAGCCATCACTGCAGCGAAGAAGAAAAGATCGAAGATTCAAAGATACTTCAATAAATTTGAAGACCGAACTTTTCAGGAACCAGTCAAAAACGCAGAGCGCTAAGGAGAGAACCTGAGCTTCCAAGCGATAAGGAAGATCTGGCGTCATGGGGCGGAGCCTAGAGTTTTACCACCCGGGTGGGTGTGAGGAGCCAGCTTGAAGACCTTCTGGCAAGATTTAAAGCGGCAAGGAACCTGCCAATAAGTGAGGATGAACAACATATCCATGTCCCTAGAAACTATGTTTTTCTTTTGTTTGTTTGTTTTTTAAGGAAACCAAGGAGATGATATTCAAAAACCTCTAAGTAACAGCTTGTAAGTCACAACTTCAGAGAGTATTGTTTGAAGGCCATAAACAGAATAGTCCTCAACCGTCCTCACCCCCTCAATAACTGGGAAGACTGACACTGCCCTCTTCCTATGGCTGTGACGCTATTACTTTTGTGTTCATAGACGAAGCCGGAATAAAAACCAAGCGGTTGACTGTGTGTCCTGCTGCCACCTGGGGGACTGTAGTTGCTGAGTGATTCCCTGGAATCCCTAGCAGAGATCAGTGTTTGGGGGGTGCTAGATACATCTCAGAGAGGAGGCACTGAGCTCCCGCGTAATGCAGGGCGGGAGACATAGGCATTTACGTGCCCCCTACTGGTCAATCATTAAGCAGTAGTGAAATGTTATTTTTTTTGTAGACTCTGTTTGTACACCGATCTTCGGGGGAACTCTCTAGAGCTACCTTCCATGCTCCGGCTCCATCTCCCTGTCTGAAACTCTGCTCTTCCAGGCTGACCCAGCCCAGTGGATCCCCCCCAGCTCTGAGTCCCCCAAGGTGGGACCGCCTTACCCCCTGACGCTCTATCAACAATTTAAATGCGCCAGGCCAGAGTCGGAGAGGAGGAGCCCTGGAGAGAGAGCCCGAAGGCAGCAGTGTGACCGGGAACACAGGAGGCACCTTCGCCTACCCCCGAGCTGGGGATTTTCTTATAGATTTCCCCCAAGAGCGCAGCTGTGCAATGACATCAGCACGGCTGCCCATAGACGCCGGCTGCACTAGTAGTACTCCCGATCTCCACCAGGGTCTCAACTGCGCCAGAGAAGCCCTGAATCCTTCCCAGGGAGAGGAGAGCAGTCCTCTGGATGCTCCATCCTCTCCCTTCCCTGCCAACCCTCGGTGCTCAGGCTCGCTCCCGAACCCGAGCAGTAGTGATATTGACTGTGAAGGAAACCGCCCACCCATCCTCCATCTGTAAGGGTGCAGCAATGGTGGATTGTAAGGGCTGGGGTTGGGGATGGGGATGTGGGAACTGGGGAAACAATGCACGTGGGGGGCATGGAAGAGAACAAAAAAATATATAGAACACAACAAGGCCTGAATGCGGCAAATGTCAGCTGTAATTCATTCATGCCTCAAGCTGGTTGAAAGGATTCGATTATCAAAAGCCAAGAAGGTTGTAAAGCCATAGTCTGCTCCTGGGTGCACACAAGCTCTCAGTACAGTCTCAAGGATTAGTCTTTGAAGAGCATCACAACAGGCAAAAACAAACCTAGGAAGGATGAAACCATAAGGGGCTGTAATATAATTCCCTAGGGAATAACCCCACTAGACACCCCCTCCTGCCATCTATTCAGTGCTACAGCGTTGCGTACTGTTCCAAATTCTGATGTCTCAGGGTTTTATTTAACTCTAAAAATTGATAAGCGTTTTGTTCATAAAAGTTCTAAAACATTGTGAAAATGCATAGCATTTGCTTCACTGTGTTTAACAAACATAACACTTCTAGAAAAACTATATAAATGCTTTCTGTACAGTTAGTATTGTCCCAAGAAAAAAACTGCTAATCAATTATTTAAAACCCTGTGTCTCATCCTCAGCCTAAAGGCATCATCGTCCCTCCCCCAAGAGACTGCAAGTGCCTTCTGCAGACAGGCACTCAGAAAAATCAGACATCGCTCATCTAAAGTGGACGTCAGCTGAGTCGGAGTTGCCAGGATACCAATGACGCCACTAAGAGGCAGAAAAATACAAGATGACAGGACTAAAGCTAACCTTCTGAACAGGGGCAGGCGGCTTCCAGACAATACCGACCTGGCAGATCCTGGAGGTTCGTGATTTTTTCCTTTTGCTCAGACCTAGAATACTGGCACGGGTAGGGCGTCTGCTTATGAATGGAGGACAGTTTGATGAGATATTTTAGGAACCACAAACAGAGATAAGGTTGTTTGGGTGTGTGTGTGTGTCTAGCTTACTCTTAGTTCCAGACATACAGTCGAAAGCCCAAATCCAGTGCAAAGTACATGCCTGTAAACATGCCATGCACTTCGTGATTAAGGGTTAATCAGCAGATTCATTTGAAACTTCAGCACTGCTTCTCCTCTTCCACGCCCTCCTTCCTTCCCACAGGTTGTATATTTAAATGAGGTTAACCGCAATGGCTGAGAATATGCAATATCTTGGATATTGTCCCCTAAAGTTAAATTTAAGATAATTTTTTTTGGGGACGTAAAAAAAAATCTCTAGACTGCAAGACAATACAGTGGCATGGTGACAGTGTGCTCTGCTGTGACCTATGACACCTGGTTTTAGTCCAAGTGCAGGCTTAAAAACCTGGGGCATATTGGGGTGGGGGGCATTATCTATGTCCCCCAGACCTCATCTTTCCCAGCTGCTCCACTCACAATGCTGTGTTTGTGATACAATCTGTTGCTATGGAAATGACCATGATTACACAAAACAAAGGATTTTGACTTCAGCGAGGGGGGGAGCAGGAGGATGAGACTGAGGTATAAGGATCCTGTTTTCATGCAAAAGTCCTCGATAATAAAAGAGTGGACAGCCGGCTCAGTGACACAGAGCAACAGTGAGATCGCTCTGGCATGCTCACGACCTGGGTTTATGTGCTGAGCCCAGGACATCAGGAATGGAGGCTGACAGGGAGAGCACACAGTGTCTAATGGATGCCCTCCTCCCATGGAGAGGGTACTGGTCATACCACTACTACAGCTGCTCCTGGTGATGGCGTGGTGAAGGTACACCAACGGTCAGGGTAACCACACCCCCAGGCCAGTCACTAGTATGCATCAGACTGGGGGGAGGCGTGGAGAAAATGGCAGAAATATTGCACTGGTACATGGGATAATAGCCTGTTTGGTCCCCACATGCCAAACAGACCCAAGCAGCATGTCACCAAATGGCCACTGCAGCCCAGCCACGTCACCAGGTTAGAAAGAAGTTCCTCCCCAAAGGCCAGGAGAGGCCACCAGTGGGAACAAGCTGGCAACAGAGGAGAAACAGAGTACACTTTCCTCCCTAGGCCAGAGGAGGCCCCCAGCGGGAACAAGCTGGCAACAGAGGAGAAACAGAGTTCACTTTCCTCCACTAGGCCAGAGGAGGCCCCCCCCCAGCAGGGACAAGCTGGACCCAGGTTTATGTGGGGAACACACGGAGGTCAGGATGGTAATTCCAGCTGCAGCAAGGGGAGAGTCTGGCAGACAGATGGTGCCTCTTAAAGGTCCTGTAGGAATGGGAGACCGGAGGTAAAAAAAAAAAAAAAAGAATTGAGAAGACAGGAATACAGAAAATTAAATGAAATGTAAACTGAATTATGTCTGAGTATTATATTTTCCAAACATTGTCCTAGATTTTGAAAAAAAGCAGCTGACTCCATACTAAAAGACAAAGCACCTCACAAAGGTTACCCCAAAGGGCACCGGCTATAAAGCCAAGTTTCAAAGAAATATAAAATCACATATACCCCCATAATGCAAAGCACCATGGGTTATATATGCAAATCACCATGAAGTTTTAGGCTGGTTCAGCTTTAAGTAGGAATGCTTGGTGCCAAAGGGACTCACACACAATCTGCAAAGGCTGCAAACAGAAGACTCCACACGGTCATGGATGCAGAGTGATCAGGGTGTGTGGGGTGGGGGCTGGGATCTGGACATGGCCTGAAAAGCACTGGCCAAGAACCAATTCCATGAGTGTAACACCATATATGTCATTTCCATGTATATCACTGTAGACAAAGTTTATTCTTCACAGTACAACAGGCGGGCCCATGGTCACCATTAACCTTCCATATTGTCTTTCATTATAATAACTGATTAAGTGATTTTAGAACCCAAAAACCAGGTTGTGACTCTGTTATACAAGAAATGTCACGTCACACACGTTTATAACTGAGCAACAAACAGCTTAAGCCACCAAAGAAAAGACACTCATTTTCTCACTGACCAGGCAGACGAGCACCGCAGTTCAGTTTTACATTATGTCCACTTTTAAAACTAGCAATTATATTAGTAATAACCCACGGCCGGATATGGGGTTACAGGCATTTTATCTATGCCTCGGGTGCATTGTGAGGAATGAGGCTGCAAACCAAGTGTCTTCACCGCACCTGAGGCATGGATTAAATGCCTATAACCCCATACCCTGGAGTGGGTTATTGCGTTTATAAAACAGGTTCTGTGCAAAACACAGAAAAAAAAGCACTGAAAGGGTTTTTCCCAGTTTAAATAGCAGGAAAGGTATGGTATCCTGCCACCTCGCAAAACAGTCCCCAACAAATGATGTGTATGTCATTGTTATCATGCACATGGAAATGTCATAAATACAGTACGGAGAGGTTTCGTGACATTTTTTGTACATAATATAGTTGCTGACACTTCAAACAGCCTCTATTGTCTTGTCTGGCCCACATCCCAACACCCATACCCACACACACGTATCTACTTTGAAGCCCCATGATCTAACTGCCATGCACTAACATGTGCTGACACAGAGACACCACGGTCACTATGGCTGCCTATCACATGCTCCTTGAAGCACATCACCTCTCTCTGTCCTCCCTCTTGTGTGTGTTTCTTTCTCTCTTACTCTTTACCATTTAGTTCTGTCCCTGCTATCCACCCTCCCCCCCCCAGCGCTCCCTCGGAATCATATGTGGGACTTTCTTTTAAACAGCAACAGAAGGTAAGCTGTCTTCTGGAGAGCTCACCCTCACGCAAACTGATCTGGTACAAGAGAAATGGGACATGACAGCTAAAGAGAGAGAGAGGACACTAAACGAGTTGTGAATGACACATCCCAATGTGTCTGTGGTTCTCACTGTGCTTCTGTGTCTGTCTTCACTGTTGGAGCGCCACTCTGTCCTGTACTTTTACTGTAGCAGGAAGGGGTACAACACTTCAACAAACGATTGGAGAGCAATAGCATCAGTGACAGATGCAGCATACACTGAAATGAATGCGGGAGGCTGGCAAGGACTGCTAAACACACCTCTCTCTCTCTCTCTCTGGTGCTGCGACATTGACAGGGGATCGGAGCTAATTCGCTGCATATCTTTGATGGGTTGTCACCTTCTGTGGACAAATGCTGTGAGAGGGGACAGGAGGGGAAACAAAAGAAACGTGTGCTGCTCACTTTTTACGGCCAGACACAGAGAGGAGACTGCAGCAATTGTTCATTCTATCTTCCACTCTCGCTCTCTCTGTCTCTTTCCCACTATCAGCCATGTAGTACCACTCGCTAGCTTGGGAATAACGTGTTAGGACACCAAAAAAATGCGAATGCTGCAACACCATCAGGTGACCGGGGATTAAATGCCAGATGTCACTTCCCACTCCCCATTATCCCCGATGATCCTGGTGGAGCACTCTCTTGCATAGGTACCGTTTTACATGGCTGCCTTTCAGTTCAGACTGCCCCACTATATAACAAGTGCCGCACTACCCCGGGATATTGATCAGGGTGCATCACAGCAATTGTGCATATACAGACATTTAATCCACGGTCACCTGATGGCGTTTCACCAACATTTCTTTTTTCTCCTAACCCATGTTAGGAGAAAAAAGGGGAGTGTGGTAACTTTTTCTTTGCATGCCTTTAGTGTGTGTGACACCTAGTTAAACCACTTGAGCTTCCATCTTGTGGTTCAAGGGGCATCACACACCACAGGTGTGTAAAACAAACTCATTACATACTGTTCCCCCGTGTATTACTCTATATTGCAGGAATATGCGAGTCCATATGCCACTGACAGCTGCTATAGTTTGTCTCATCTCATAATCATAATACATATACTGCATGTGAGGACCGCATTTAGGATACCAGTGGGGCCAACAAACAGGGCTATATGTACAAAGGGAAAAAAAAAAAAAAAAACAGGGTTCTTTGTACAGCAGGGACAAAAAGGAAAAAACAATCACCTTAGTAATTATGTTTCTTCTAATGGAGTCTTGCTGTATTCTGACCTCCCTCCCACCCCTCTCAGAACCTGTTTTTGGGAAGTGGGTGGGCACGTGCAGTGTTCCACTCCAGAGGTGCCTATTTCACACCTTCCCCTTTTTGTTTGGGTGTTTTTGTTGCTGTTGTTATCCCTTTTTGGAGTTGGTTTTTGTTTTGGGTTTCCTGACTTGAGTCGTTTGGGAATCCAAAACTCCTTGCTGCCAGTTGGCTAGTAAAAATGTTAGTTTCCACATAGGATAGTTAGTGAGTTTTTTTTGCTCATAAGAATCTGACAGTTGAGTTTCAAAGGGAAACAGAGACCTCAACCGAGCTCAAGCTCAGCATTCTATGCCATGCATAGAAAAGTTAACCCTTTGTTCTCTGGGGCAGTTTAAAGGCTGGAGCTAATTGCAATAGTCAGAATACAGCAAGACTTCATGTTATTTGAACAGGGTTATTTATATAACAAGGGCAACAAACTTTTTTTGAACAACAGATGGCAACAAATGGTCATCTGAACAACATGGCACAAAGTAGGTTATGTATATGACAGGGGCAACATACAGGGTTATCTTTACCACAAGGAGCAAAAAAACAGTTACCTGAACAACTGGGGCAACAAACATGAACAGTGCAATAAGGGACAGCCAATCGGGTTATCAGCACAACAGGAGGCAACAAACGGGGTTATCTATACGACAAGGGGCAGTAACACAGGGCTGTCTCTACGGGACAATAGGCTGGGTGATACCGTACAAAATGTTGTTGCACTAGCTGCACCTGTGAGCGACACTGGTCTCTGCAATAGTTCACCCATCATCCCAGGAGAGGAACGATGCTGCCACAGCTACCCATACGGAACTTGGAAAGGAAGACTGGGTAAATTATTCCACCTTCAGTCTCCATCTACTATTTGTCTGACTCTCATTCTACCCCCCCAACCCCTTGCAATACATCATTAACCAATTTTATGCAAAGTATTACTAACGTATGTATACAGCAGGGCCTTGAACTGCTCTCAGTTGAGTCTTGAAGACTCCTTTGCTTAAGCTGGGCCATTAACTCCATTCAGCTGTGACAGAGAGGCAAAGGTGGCTCCTGCAATGGCCCAGTTGGAAAGTGAGCTTGTCACTTGAAAGTAACCCTTCAAGGCCCCTTCTGACATCCTCCCATGTCTCTAGAGTAGGTCTGGGCTGTAATCTAATGCCATAAGGTACAGAATGCCAAGACATACTCAGACTTTGCTTAGCAGAAGTGCTGCACTCCACTCGCCGGTGACATTTTTTTTAGGGCTGGTCTGCATAGTAGACCAGTTCTTACTGGGATTAAAGTCAGGAAGTGTTCTGCAGCTGTTCCATTGAAAGGCACTGGGGGGGCTGGGATCCTGGTATTTTTTTGTCTGTCAGTGGGTGAGTTGGATCTTTGCAGCTGTCTGTAATGGTTTGTTAACTTTCTGTTGGCTGCAAAAGCAGAGTGCATGAGAACCTGCTTGAGAAAGTGGGGCTACTTCTGTGAATGTGCAGCTGACCTAGGGGGATACCCTAAAGAAGTTCCCGTATTGTTTAGCCTAGCCCGCCCCCGCCTTCCACTCTGTGATGACAAGAATGACAATGAATGAGGTTAAGAGGGGAAGTACAATGAACTCTCAGGATACACAACTTTGTGAAGGGAAAGCTAATCTTTATTTTTTTTCTGAAAAACAAATGGTACTGCTGATATGCAACTAAGTTTTCATGGTATTAAATTACTGCACTGTAAAAGGACAAAGAATAGCATAGCTGTGGCGCCAGTTTATGCTTGTAGGAACTAGGAGGTATTTCTTCTAACCTCGCTCTCTGTACAATGAAAAAGCAATTGCGTTCCAGTAGCCTGGCCATAGACTGGGGAACCTAAAGGGGGTGGGTCAGTTGCTGGAACAAGAGAGGGAGGCCAGGGTGAAGTGACGACTTTCATCCACATTGTATCCTAAAGTGTTTTACAAAGCAAAGGAGTTCCACACTGGTAGCACAGGGAATGTACAACAGAACAGAATTCCCGGTGTCCGACCAAGCTCGACAGGGAATAAAATAAATCTGGTCTCCTTTTCTAACTATCTGATGGACCCAGTGAGCAGCCTGGCCCATCAGGGAATAAAAATAAAGAAATCTGGCCATCTACCCCCACCCCCCAAACATTTTACCAGTCTGGTGATCAACCTGGCCCATCAGAGAATAAAACCAAATGTGCCCCCCTCCCACAAACTACCTGATGGGTCCAGTGACAACCTGGCCCGTGTATTAAGCAAAATGGAGATAAAGAGGAGCAGCAGCAAAGCAGTGAGTGGATGGTAGACTAGGTAGGATAGTAAAACATTGCTTGACCTATGCCCACCCACTCTGGTCACAGTGAGGTGCTCAAACACTGTATGGGAGGCTTAGGGTGCTGCCGCACTATTGCTACTACCAGTCTGTTCAGGCACCTCCACCTCCTCCGGCCGCAGCACACTAACATGGAACTAGGACCGAGGGAGATCAATGGTGCACACTTTCCAGGCTGTAATGCTTGACTCGTCCTCTCTCGCTCTTTCCTTCTCCTGAACCTCAGTCTCATCTCTACACTCTTCCCATTGTGTACATAAGGATCTCACTGCTATGCACACTCCAACCCAGCCTGCTGAGCAGCAGAATGGTCTGATGCCCAACTCGGCCCATTAGGCAATAAAACTAAATCTGCTCCCCTCCTGCAAACTACCTGAAGGGTCCAGTGCTCAACCCAGCAGGGAATTAAAAAAATTTAAAAAAAATCTGGCCCCATCCCCCAACTACCCAACACAATCTGCTAGAGAATAAAAAAAAAAACTGTTGCTCCTCCTCCATCAGATGAGTCCAGGACCAGCAGGAAATAAAAGAAAATCTCCCCTCCCTCAACAACCTGATGAGTCCCAAGCCCAACCTGGCCTGTCAGGGCATTATAAAAAAAAAAAAAAAATTAAAAAGTCTCCCTCCTCCAAACTATCTGACAGGTCTGATGCCCAACCTGGCCCATCAGAGAATACAAAACTGCTGAACCTCCCTCCCCGACTACCTGACGGGTCCAGTGCCCAATCTGGCCCATCAGGGAATACCCCCCCCCCCCAAACTACCTGATGGGTTCGATATCCAACCCAAACCATCAGAGAATAAAAGAAACTGTGATATGGAGAGGGCTACAAGTGAGTTTGGTGCTGGGGGGGATGAAACTAATTGCCTGGTGCTGAAAGGATGTGAACCAGTGTAGAGAGCAGTACTGAACAGCAGGATCTGAACCAGTGTAGAGAGCAGTACTGAACAGCAGGATCCGAACCAGTGTAGACAGCAGTACTGAACAGCAGGATCCGAGCCAGTGTGGAGAGCAGTACTTGAACAGCAGGATCTGAACCAGTGTAGAGAGCAGTACTGAACAGCAGGATCCGAACCAGTGTAGAGAGCAGTACTGAACAGCAGGATCCGAGCCAGTGTGGAGAGCAGTACTGAACAGCAGGATCTGAACCAGTGTAGAGAGCAGTACTGAACAGCAGGATCCGAACCAGTGTAGAGAGCAGTACTGAACAGCAGGATCCGAACCAGTGTAGAGAGCAGTACTGAACAGCAGGATCCGAACCAGTGTAGAGAGCAGTACTGAACAGCAGGATCCGAGCCAGTGTAGAGAGCAGTACTGAACAGCAGGATCTGAACCAGTGTGGAGAGCAGTACTGAACAGCAGGATCTGAACCAGTGTAGAGAGCAGTACTGAACAGCAGGATCCGAGCCAGTGTAGACAGCAGTACTGAACAGCAGGATCCGAACCAGTGTAGACAGCAGTACTGAACAGCAGGATCTGAGCCAGTTTACACAGCAGTACTGAACAGCAGGATCCGAACCAGTGTAGAGAGCAGTACTGAACAGCAGGATCTGAGCCAGTGTAGACAGCAGTACTGGACAGCAGGATCTGAACCAGTGTAGAGAGCAGTACTGCACAGCAGCGTCAGTGCGTCAAAGCCCTCCCTGTGGGCACTGTATACAAAAAAATCTGTAAAACTGGCGTTGGGTGTGGTCTTCTCATAACTACAATTATTATGAGACTGGTGAGAGAGTAAGGCCTGCTACAAAATAAACAAAGATCAAAACATAAACATAAAAAAGCAATACCAGTCTTGTTGGCACTAGCCAAATGGGGTTTCCCCTTTGCACTGCAGAATCAAATCATTTTCAATGCCGCAGTTTGGTACAGTTTCTGTAAGGCTGTCCCTTTAAGCTAAGTGGATGGCGAGTGTGTGTGCGCATGTGTGTGTGTGCGTGCGTGTGAGTGCGCATGTACATGGGTGTGTTATATAACAACAGACTATAACAGGGAGCCAAGGCACTCCTACGAAAACGACAAGCTGAGAAAATTGAGCACATCTGGACCCCTGATCAACAGTCTCGCGCCAAGAAGGCAGTGTGTTGTGTTGAAACACCGGAGACACGAGTTTGAGTGTAAACCCCAGAATCACATGCCGAGGCAGGCTGGGCACTGAGCTTGATGCAGAGGTGAAGGGACTGGCACTCAGAGGAAAATGGCCATCCAGCACTGCACATTTCCTGCTGGTGGACCGCAGAGCAGCACTGGCATTGCCAGTGCCAGCCAGAGGATGAGTGCAGCCGGAGACGGAGGCAACCAGGGGAGGAAAAAAGAATATTAAGAGTCTCCACCTGGAAACTAAGCATCCTGGGGCCCTTCCTCTGCGACTAGCAGAAGCTTGATTTTCTTCAGAGGTAACTTTATAGCAGCACACCTTGAGAATCCACTTGGTATCTCTTACAGCTGCTACTGATGCCAGAAACTTAAGAGTCTGGTCAGAATCTCCATTCTGCCTGTACCAACACCGGCACCTTACAGTCTACTTGGTATCTCCTGCTTGTATGGACACTGACACCATACACTCAGCATGGTATCTCCTACTGCCATTACTGATATCGGCACCATACTGGCTGTTTGGTATCCCCTACTAATTGTACTGTCACCAGCACCTTATAGTCTGCCTGGTATTTCCTACTGCTAGTACTGATATCGGCAACTTTCAATCTGCTTGGTATTTCTTACTGCCAATACTGTAACCCACATGCTATAGTTTCCTTGGTACCTCCTAGTACCAGAACTGATACCGGCACCCCACAGACTGTTTAGTATCTCCTACTGCTTGTACTGACACCGGAACCTTACAGTCTGCTTGGTATCTCCTACTGCTGGTACTGATACTGGCACCGTACAGTCTGCTTGGTATCTCCTGCTTGTATGGATACAGGTACCATACAGTCTGCTTGGTATCTTCTATTGCTGGTACTGATACTGGCACCTTACAGTCTGCCTGGTATCTCCTACTGCCAGTATTAATATTGGCACCTTACAGTCTGCTTGGTATCTCCTACTGCCAGTATTAATACTGACACCTTACAGTCTGCTTGGTTTCTCCTAATGCCAGTACAGATACTGGCACCTTACAGTCTATTGGTATCTCCTACTGCCGGAACTGATACCGGCACCTTACAGTCTGCTTGGTATCTCCTATTGCCAGTATTAATACTGGCATCTTACATGCTAGGATTAATACTGGCACCTTACAGTCTGCTTGGTTTCTCCTACTGCTAGTACTGATACTGGCACCTTACAGTCTACTTGGTATCTCCTACTGCAGCACCTTATAGTCTGTTTGGTATCTCCTACTGTTTGCACTGACATTGGCACCTCACAATCTGACTGGTATCTCCCACTTCCAGTATTGATACACATGTTATAGTCTGCTTGGTATCTGCCAGTACCGATACTTGCACCTCACAGTCTGCTTGGTATCTCCTACTGCCAGTACTGACACTGGCAATTTTCAGTCTGCTTGATACGTCCTACTGCAAGTATTCAACACCTGCACATTACACTTCATTGGTATCTCCTACTGCCAGTATTAATACCCACACATTACAGTCTGTTTTGTATCTCCTACTGCTGGTTTTAATACCCACATTTTAGTCTGCATGGTATCCCCTACCACCAGTAATAACACCCACAAGTTACAGTCTGTTTGGTATTTCCTATTGTCAGTATTAATACCCACGCATTACACTCTGTTTGGTATCTCCTACTGCTGATACTGATACCCATTATGTTATAGTCTGTGTGGCATATTCTGTTGCTAGCAGTGCTACCCACATGCCTTATTTCCTACTGCCAGTATTAATACCCACAGGTTACACACTGCATGGTATCTCCTACTGCCAGTATTAATACCCACACGTTACACTCTGCTTGGTATCTCTTACTACCAGTATTAATACCCACACGTTCCACTCTTCTTGGTATCTCCTACTGCCAGTTTTAATACCCACATGTTACACTTTGCTTGGTATCACCTACTTCCAGTATTAATACCCACACGTTACAGTCTGTTTGGTATTTCTTACTGTAAGTATTAATACACACGTTATAGTCTGCTTGGTATCTCCTATTACCAATATGAATAACCACACATTACACACTGCATGGTATCTCCTACTGCTGGTATTACTAACCACGTTACACTCTGCTTGGTATCTCCTACTGCCAGTATTAATACCCACATGTTACACTCTGCTTGGTATGTCCTACTGCCACTATTAATACCCACACGTTGCACTCTGCTTGGTATCACTTACTACCAGTATTAATACCCACACATTCCACTCTGCTTGGTATCTCCTACTGCCAGTTTTAAAACCCACACGTTACACTCTGTTTGGTATCTGCTACTATCAGTATTAATACCCAGATTACAGTCTGCTTGGTATCTCCTACTACCAATATGAATAACCACACGTTACACTCTGCTTGGTATCTCTTACTACCAATAATAATGCCCACATGTTACTCTCTGCTTGGTATCCCCTGCTGCCAGTATTAATACCCACACGTTACACTTTGTTTGGTATTCCCCTACTACCAGTATTAATACCCACAGGTTACACTCTGCTTTGTATCTCCCACTGGCAGTATTAATACCCACACGTTATACTCTGCTTGGTATCTGTTAATGCCAGGTTGTTGTATTTTTTTAATTATATTTGTTTTCAAATGAAAACAACAACATACAATGTACTCATGTCAGATATCACATATATCTTTCCTACAATACATCCAATGTATCAGCTATTTGCAGTCTAGATAATCTGGAGTTTAGATATGGGGGTAGTCGAACAGGTTTTACAGTCCAAGAAAGTGTCCAAAATATGCTGCACTCTACACGACCTTGGGCAGTCCAATCCTAAATATAAATCATCCAAAGAAGTTACCACATCGGCCTGTGTTGCTATGACCCCCACTCCAATCACTTCAACTTCCATAGCATAATAGTGCTCTGAGAAATACAGCCCCCCAAGACAATTTTAACAAAGACGTAAAATTGTGTATCCAGGTAGACTATCAAACCTAGAACATTAGGATGACTACATATTTATTCCATTTACTTAGAGTATCCTTATAACCTTTACAATATACGTACTGTTAAAGAACAGAGGAAAAAGTCAAATACCACCTAGCTTCACTTTAACTAGTGAGACTGCCTTCATTCTAAGGAAAAGAAAAAAAAGACGGTAGTCTTATTAGACTGAAAAAATGATCAGTGTACAACAGTCAAATGAAGGTCTGAACCTGCTATGAAAAACAGAAAGATATAATGACTTAGCTAGGCAAAGTGTTCTGGTCATCAGGTTCTTCCAGTCAGGTTTCCTCTTCCGAAACTGACAACTCCTGGACTCTCGACCAGACAAACTCCCTTGCGATAGCGTCGGCCTTCTTTCCAGCTTCTTCTGGGTCTGTAAACTGAAACGTGTGACCTCCATAATGGATTCGCAGCCTGGCAGGCAAGAGTAGGGAATGGGCCATCCCCAGACTTCGCAACCTGGCTCTGACCCCATCAAATTTCTTTCTTCAGGTTCTTGTTGCGTATGAGAGGTCTGGAAATAGATGTACTGCCTTCCCTTGAAAGTTAAAAGAATCCACCACCCTAGCCGCCTGTAATATACAGTCCCGTATGGTAGGGCTAGTTGTAACAAACAGAACAGCCCTAGGCAGACCAGCTTGATTTATGGCAGCCCTGGGAGAAATCCGGTAAGCCTTCATGAAATATTCAGCTACTTGCTCCACACTGAGATGTAAGGCTCCCGGTAGCTAGACTTTTAGAAATTGCAGAAGGCTGACCTCTTCACTGTTCTCTGGCAAGCCTACCAGATGGATATTTGAGGCCCATTGCGAGTTCTCGGTCGCCTCCAATATATACTGCAACTGAGCGTTTTCTTGCACCAGTTTCATGTTGCTGTTATTGCTTTAATCGTTGTTGTCTCTACAGTCTGCGCGGTTTTATTAGCTGCTTCAGTTTTGGAATCTTGCTTGACGAACCTGGAGAGTATGGACTCAGCTTTCATGTCTATAGCCTGCATAGATCTCTGCAAGGCATGCCATGGCAGTTAGGTTCTCGATGACCATTTAGTGGCTCCCTCCACTTGGTTTATGCCTGGAGGCTGTGTTTTTGAGGCGCCCATTTGGGTTCTATTAGTACGCCCCATATCTCAATCTGGTATCGTTCTGCTCTGCTAGGCTTCAGAAATACAGTTATGCTCTCTGGTTTTCAATAGTCGACCGAAAAAACAATGTTTTGTAGGCTTTTGTCTTGGTTAGATGCTGAGCCCTCTCTGAACAGGTCTCATCAGCAGACGTGCTCCACAGCGGCCCCCTCCTACTGCCAGTTTTAATACCCACACGTTACACTCTGCTTGGAATCTTCTACTACCAGTATTAATACCCACATGTTCTAGTCTGCTTGGTATCTTCGACTGCCAGTGTTAATACCAACACAATACACTTTGCTTGGTATTGCCTAATGCCAGTATTAACACCCACGTGTTGCTGTCTGCTTGGTATTTCCTACTGCCAGTAATAATATCCATGTTACAGTCTGCTTGGTCTCTCCGACTGCCAGTATTAATACCCACACGTTACAGTATGCTTGGTATCTCCTACTGGTGGTATTAATACCCACACGTTACTGTCTGCTTGGTATTTCCTACTGGCAGTATTAATACCCACATGTTACTGTCTGCTTGGTATCTCCTACTACCAGTACTAATATCCACATGTTGCACTCTGCTTGGTATTTTCTAATGTGTGTATTAATGTCCACACGTTACTGTCTGCTTGGTATCTCCTACTGCCAGCATTAATATCCACATGTTGTACTCTGCTTGGTATCTTCTCATGTGTATATTAATACCTACATGTTACAGTCAGCTTGGTATCTCCTACTGCCTGTATTTATACCCCATGTTAAAGTCTAATTGGCATCTCTTACTGACAGAACATGGCAGGAGTGTGTCCACACTGACCAGCTGTCTAAGTTGGTAGCCTATGAATAACAGTAATTAGAGTCTGGCAAGGTACAAAGTCCTGTGGTTTAAAAGGAAGACCTATTTTGCATGACAATTAAAAGCAGTGCAGCCAACAATCTGTCAATTGAGAATCACCCACCCTGGACAGCTCGACTCCTAGAATTCCAGTGTCTTTGCAGATGGGACTCTTCTCTGCATACAGCTGCTCCCTGAAGCTACTGTGCTCAACTCTTCCAGTGTATGAGAGTTCATTAAAGAAGATGCAAAAGAGAACCAACACATGCCAGCCAGAGCCATAGGCACAGCAACACAGTTGTCCAAACAAAGAAGTACCCTCAGCTGACTCGCCTTAGTGGACAGCTGTGCCAAGCCTAGCCTGCCAGAGTCCCCAGTCAAGCCGTCAAATCCCTGATAAGGAGCACACCTTTCAACCTTCTGTTGTCCAACCAAGGCATAAAATAAGTGGGTTTGCATAGTAATTTGCTACCCAGAAAAGGCTATTTGCTGATCAAGTGCAACCTTGATTAGCAGAAGTTACTAATCAACTTATCTGCCAAACTGAGTAGAAATTCCCAAATTGTGGTAATATTGTCCTGTAGTTGTGGCATTAAGTACAGAATTACAGAAACCACTCTTGCAATTTGACACTTTTCCACGCAACTCTATCCTTCTGGACTGTATCGTATAGATAAAAATAACCATTTAGTGAAACTGCTCCTCAGACCTGGTTGGTTGCTAATCAAAATCATGTTGATTAGCAAAGACTGCCTAACCAGGATTCCAAAACTAATTTATGCCTTGAAATACTGAACACTACGGTGGGGGACTAGATTTGGGACATATCATCACATCATTGAAACAGAGGTTCGAATTAGCACCAAAATGTAATTGGCTTAATAGGTTACATGCTCACCTCATGGGATGGAAGATAAAAAGGTTGGAAGTTCTTGTCCCAGTACATTCCCAAATGGTAATGCACTCAACAAAAACTTGGGGCAAGTTGTGGTACTCCACATATCTGTATTGTCTACACTCAATTTTGGTTATTTTGCAATACAGCAGCACTTGGTAATTTATTTGGTGCAGCCATCCTTTTATTGACTGCATTACCATTTGGGAGTGTACTTTTGGGGCTAGCCTGCCCTTGGTGTTGCACCACCCCATGCCACAAGTTCGCAGGTAACTTTGGATCTCATCTTTGGGTTCTAGTCCGACACCAGCAGGTTGGGCTAATACCCAATCCTGACATGCTTGCACAGCAATAGGGGAGTGCTAAGCCGGCCCGCTGGTGCAGTGGTAGTGCCACCCCTTGCAAAGTCAATGACCCAGGTGTGGGAACAAGTTGCTGGAGGGCCGGCCACAGCATTACAACCAAGCATCTCAGAGGATGCTCTTCTCCTAGAAGGAGGGCCATCAGTCTCTGCACTGCTATTGCCACCCTGATGCCCACGGATGGTGGTGCATACTGAGATATGGAATGACAGGAGGGAGGACATGGACCAGCAGGTGTGTGTGTTGTCATGCATTTTGTGCAGGCGCACATCCCACAGGGCCTGCTCACATCCTAGGGGATGGGGACGAAACAAAGGAAAAAAATTCCTGATACCGTAGAGTGGCACTGGTGCAACGCCACAGGCACTACACTGCTGACCAAGGCAGTCACTGCCAACCAAGCTGTCAGGGAACAAAAGCACCCCCCCCCGATGGCCCAGCCCTGGGGGTAAACCGGTAAGGAACAGCGGTGGAGGTAAGTCCCAGGAAAGGCTGGTGACAGTGCTGGGTGTGCGACACCAGCAAATGAGGCCCAAAGTGTCAAAGCAGCATAAAGTACAGTAACTTTAAAGAGCACCTTTTGTGGCACTGGTGCTCACAGCCGTACACGAAGCTTACACCTTGCTCCGAGTTCACTGCAGTAAAACAATTTTTTTAATATTGTGCCATTTTCAGGAGTGGAGGAACTGTATTTTTTGCTCGAGGAGCTGAGCAGCCGATCCCTTCCACTTCACATTTTGGAGATACGCCCCCATGCTGTTCCATAGTCTGACATCACAATGTGCTAGCGGCACGGGGGCGCACTCCACAGGCAATATGCAGTGCACCCTCGCACCAGCACAGTTTGATGTCAGAATGTGGAATGGTATGGGGGCGTATCTCCAAACCCGGAAGTGGAAGGGATCGGCAGCTCGGCTCCTCTGAGCCAAATATACAATCCCTCCACTCCCAAAAATGGCACAACATATATTTTTTTTGTTTTACCGTGGTGAACTCGGAGCAAGGTAAGCTTCCTTTGTGGCTGCAAGGGAAGCATGGTGTAGCAGAGCATGAACGGTGCTCTTTAAAGCACCTGTGCATGATAGTGGTGAAAATGTTAACATACACTTTTTTACTCTATTTCAGATTGTCCCCTATCTCCTGACTTATACGGCACCATTCTTTCCCCATTTTCAATCTGCTTTAGCGCTTTTCTCATTTGAAATAATAAAAGGAGCATAGGCTAGCGATTTCTAGATGTGAACACTGGGTGGAGGGAGGATGGACCTCTCCTCTCTGGCCCACCATTGGGTGTAATCTGTGAGGGATTCTCCACACGTAAGGCCTGGGGAGGTATGTGACTGCTGGGAGTGGGCCTGGGCTGATGCCAGGCCAGCTCCACAAGAAAAAAAAAAAAGCTATATGAAAAAGAAAAGAAAAAATCTACTGTTTGAAGATTCAGATGCTAATCTGTCATTTCAGCTGCTGGCATCAGTGCTAGTTTAGGTAACGGTGAGGTTATCAGCACTGTGAAAGCTGCTTTTTCACTGGTGCAATAGTTCACAGATAATATCAAACTTCAACATGTTAATTATGACGACACTTACAGCTACATACAGTTTTTTTTTACTGGAACTTTTCCTCCCCGAGACACTCATCTTTCAGGGATATACCCTGTTCAGGCCTAGCGTCATCCTGTACCTGAGTCCAGCAGCCCTCAACAGTTCCCACTGCTCCCCTTTCCATGGGGAGGGTCTTCCCAGCCCCCCCCCAGGAAGCAGTCCTGTGCCGGGCTCTAGGATCCAGGAGAGTCAGAAATGTCAGCCATCATATAAACAGTAATGATGTTTTATGCTTGTTTTCTTCCAGTCCTCACTCCACCCCGGCAAAGGCAGGGACTCTTGATAGCCATGTATGCAAGCAGCACTGCCTGCGGAAGAAGCAAACTCTCCATCCCATCATAGGAGTCACTGTGGCACTGGGTGGCCGAAGCTTTTCTTCCAAAATGCAGCACGTTGATCGGCAGCTGCTGAGGTTCAGCCTCCCTTCCATTACACTGACTCGAGTTCATTCCCAGACCCCGGTTGCAGCCTACTGCCACTAGACCACTGGGGAGGCCCACAGCAACATACTTTAGATACCTGGCTGTTACCGCTGTCATCAACCATGATATCCAGATGAGGAAGCTGGTCCGAGACAAACTGACCAGGATGGACAGCATCGGTGATATACAAGAAAGATTGGGGGCGCACAAGGGGACCATTCTCTAGGAAACAAAGTCATACACAAGAACTGTTACAAAACAAAACAGGTACAAGAATATGGCTCTCAGAATGTGTCAGAGAAGCAATGAGGACCAAGGAAAAGGCTTTCACCAGGTACAATGAAAAGCAGGGAGGGGAGCATTGGTAAAGTGCTAAATAAAAACTAGGGAAGCAAAGAGGATGGGTCAAGGAGGCAAAGGTAGACACAGACCTGCGTACTGCAGAGGAGGTCGAGGTTGGGGAAAAAATATTCTTCAGATATATTAAGGAAAAAAGGAAGCAGGGAAGGGTATTGTTAGCCTACAAGAACGGGAACTGTACTAGATAAAGGTGAAAAAAAAAAAGCCATCCTTAATGATTACTTCTGCTCTGTCTTCACAAATGAAACGGTGGGCCCCTGCCAGAAAGTGGTATCAATGCAGCTTTCAAGGGCATTCCTGAAATAAGGCAGCCAGTATTTACCATAGAAAGGGTCCAGAATGGGCTTGAAGCCATAAAGGTAGATACAGCCCCAAGGCTGGATGGGATGCACCCAAGGTTACTGAAACTAGTTGTGGATAAATTGACCAGGCCAATTACCTGTTTATTTAATTTGTCTCTATGCACATAGTACCAGAACAGTGTAAGACAGCGATTATAACACCAATCTTCAAAACCGGTGATAAGCAGTTGGTCACCAATTATAGACCAATATCTGTGTTGCCAGTATTGGCAAAAATGTTGGAAAAAATCATATTTGGACAACTATCAGGATACTTGCAGAAAAGTCAACTACTAAGTGAAGAGCAATAAGAATTTTGTGGGGAGGTACTGCACGTTGACAGCCTTGGTCAGGTTAACAAGTGATATATATGATGGTATGGATAAAGAATTACTTACTGGAGCGAACTTTGTTGACCTGACCAAGGCCTTCAGCTTGGTGGACCACCCCATTCTGATCCATAAACTTAAAATGATGGTGGTGGGTAACTATGCGTTAGGTTAGTTTGAACACTATTTAATAAATAGGAAACAACAGGTTAAAATTGGATCTGCAAAATCTGACAGCAGAAATAGTCACACCGGGGTACCACAAGGTTAAGTTCTGGGTCCGCTCCTGTTTTCCGTATTTATAAATGAGCTGCCAAACATCTGTAAAAATTAATCTGTAATAACGTATGAAGATGATACGGTGCTTTACTGCACAGGTAAAAAATGGTTTGCAGAAAACAAAATCATATTAAATGAAAAGAAGACAATTGCTATGGTGTTTGTACTAAGGTGTACATTACAAGGAACTAGTATGAGAACAGTAGGAAGAAATGGTGGGAGTTTGGAAAATGTAGAAGCGTTTAATTATTTGGGTGTATTGTTAGATAACACGCTATCTTTTAATGAACGCATTATCAAAGTAACAAAAAAGTAAATAAATTGGGTTACTCATACAAAAACCAAAACAGTTTGATTGCAAGAGCTAAAAAGACAATAGCAAGTCGAGTATTACTGCCAGCCTTGGAATACAAATCAATTCTTTTAAACAATACATCAGATACATTGTTACAAAGGTATACAGTAACATTTAATAACATTATGAGATTTGCAACTGATTATACTAATAAAAACAACCATCGTCGAAAACTATATAAAAATTTTGGGACTCTGCCACCTGAACAAAGAATCATGAGTACAGTATTTATCTTTATACATAAAACACTAGACAGACACATGGACTCCAATAACACTGTATGAAAGATTTAGGCGGTCTAATAAAACAAGAGCATTACATGCAACATCAACAAAACATTTTTACAGAAAATATAACAGATACAAAAACTGCTGAATGCTCACTGACTATTTATGGACCAAAACTGTCAAATAACTTGATACAAATGGGATATGAGCTTAAAGTAAAGAAAAACGTTTTCACGAACATAAGGAATTATTTGGAAGAGCAATCCATCTGTTGTTGTCATGAGGTCATTTAATCCCATTGGAATTCTGATCCAATCATTTTTATAGACATTGATTATGCATCGTATATATTGTACATAACTGTTGAGACGAGACTGTAAAGTATTTCTCTTATTTTGTTATGTGTTTTTACTGATTTGTTTTAGGTATTAGATATGTGTCTTTGTACTCCTATTGTAGTTTACTCTCCCCCAGGCGTGGCTGAATATGGGTCATTGTTCCAGTCCTCTTTCCTGGTTAATCAAATAAATGAATAAGGGTGCTCAAGAAATTGGCTGTGGAACGGGCTGAATCCCTAGTAGGGCTGTTCAGTAGCTCAATTCAGACAGTAGTAGTTCTAAAAGACTGGAGTACAGTAGACATAGCCCTGTCACATGGAGTTGGGGGGGGGGCGAGAGACAAGGAGAAACCTGGGAATTACAAACCTGTCAGCCTTACCACTGTAGTGGGTAAACTGATGGAGTCATTGATCAGAGAGGACTCATGGACTACCTGGAGAACAACAGTCAACAGGATAGTAAACTGCATGGTTCTGTGCCAGGGAGGTCTTGTCAGACCAGCCTGATAGTTTTTTTTTGAAATTACTATTTATTCCTCCTCCCCAGCCTGCCACCTCTGACCCTTCAGGGGAGACAACTGGACATCCCACTGCCCGGAACCCTACCCAAGCAGACCCCTAGGCCCCATGGAGCCGCGGATTACCCCCCCCGGGGACAAGGCAGGGGGCTCAGACCCCGTTACTTACATTTCGTCGGTCTGAGGTCTGCTGGGCGGGCACAGGCAAATCGTGGGCACGGCCATGGTCCTCCCATCTTCCCGGGTGAGGCAGGATTGTTTCCGCATTTTCTCCCTCCTCGAACAGCAAGTAACCTCCACTGACGTCATGACGCACGCGCCGACGTCCATGCTGCTCAATGGCCGCCCATCCCCAAGTGGAGCTTGCAGTTTCTTGAGCCTCCGTTCGGGGTCATGCAACTATCGGGCATCGGCCGAATCCCCCCCCCCCCCCGAGAAGACGAGCTGTCGGCTGGGCGCTCTCCCCGATGACCCAGAGTCCTCCCGAACCCGGGTCGCCAGCGTGGTGCGAGGTGTGGCGTCCACTGCCTCAACCCTCAGCGCCACCGGGCCGGCTCAGCCTGATAGTTTTATTTGATTGGTTTAACAAAGGCAGTAGATAAGGGCCACATAGAGGAATTACTCTACTTCAGTTTCAGCAAGGCTTTTGACTCAGTGCCACACAGAGGACTGCTGAAGAAGCTGGGAGATCTGGGCATGGCTAGGGACACAGATGGACAGGAAACGAGTTGAAGGAGAGACAGCAGAGGGTGCTGGTAAAAGGGGTCAAGTTGTATGAGAGGGAGATCACAAGTGGCATACCTCAGGGATCTGTCCTGGGTCCCGTCCTCTTCAATATTTCATCAGCGACACTTGAGAGGGCATTCGGGGCAGGTTGTGTCTATTCACAGATGATACAAAGCTCTGCTGTAGGGAAGATGGTGACAAAAGGGTATCTGGGACATGCAGAGAGATCTACAAAGGCTAGAGAGGTGGTCTAAGGTTTGGCAGTTGAAATTCAATGCCAAAAACTGCAGTTATGCACCTAGGAAGAACAAAAAAAAAAAAGAAAAAAAAAAAAAAAACACAGGACACAGTAGCTACTGCACAGGAAAGGAAGCTGGGAGTCAACATTAGAGGTTCTCTCAAATAATCAAGCCAATGTAATGAGGCCTACATACAGTAAGGCTAACAGGATGCTGGGGTATATTGGAAGGATACCAGGAAAAAAAAGGTACTACTACCTCTCTATGGGTTACTGGCGAGACAGCACCTGAAATACTGTGTTCAGTTCTGAGTACTCAACTAAGGATGGATAGGGACAGACTGGACAGTGCAACGCAGGGAAACCGAGATGGTTCAGGGCCAACAGGGCAGATTTCATAAAGATAGTCTCATGGCACTTAACATGCACTTGCTGGAGACCAGGCGAGAGATGGGGAATTTGATAGACTTTTAAGACCCTGAACGAAATAAACAAGGTGAACTGCGGGAATTATTTAGCAGGAGTAGAGAGTCAATAAGTGAGGTCACGAGTATAAACTAGCGGAAGGAAGGTGTAAGAGGAATGTGAGGAAGTTCTATTTTATGGAACGTGTGGTGGAGCTGTGGAACAGTCTGCCAGCAGAGGGGGTGGGCACCAAGACCATAATGGTTTCAGGTATGGCTGGGACAGAGTGAAGAGTTTTGGTGGTTGCTCAAATCAGTAGCAGTAGGGAGCGGAGCATGGACTGGGAGGGATATAACCCCGTACAGACAACAGGTCCCAGTGCACATGCAGAGCTCCGGGCAAACTAGATGACCATTTGGTCTTCTTCTGGCATTATTGTCTATGTTTCTATCACTTTTAGCCTGTCATTTGTATCCATTCAGCAATGTCTCACCCTCCCACAAGCACTCCAACCACACTGCCACCTGTTACAGCCCAGATGGCAGTACTGCGGCAGTGCATGCTAGCCTCCCTCCCCTCCCTACAGAAGGCACACATCCTCTGGGACACTCAATCTTCCTCTTCCCTCCAGGTACCCAATGCCCTGGGCTTGTTACCAAACCCGAGTTAGCAACGTCAGGAGTGGCAAATGTACCACTGCAGAATAAAGCTCCAAACACGTTTGCTAGCCAAAAGGTGCCCTTGGGCTTAACATGCCCTAATTTAACAAATTGCTCCTGCACCGTCTCCAACCAATACAACACAATTCCTGAAATAAGGGAGCAAGTAGTTACCACAGAAAGGGTCCAGAACAGGCTTGAAGCCCTAAAGGTAAACAAAGCCCTAGGGCCAGATGGGATGCACCCAAGGGTGCTCAAGGGATTGGCTGTGGGGAACTGGCTGAACCCCTAGTAGTGCTATTTAGTAGCTCAATTCAGTCAGCAGTGGTTCTGAAAGACTGGAGTGTAGCAGACGCAGCCCTGGGGCACGGGGGTGGGGGGAGGACAAGGAGCAACCTGGGAATTACAGACACGTCAGCCTTACCTCTATACTGGGTAAACTGATGGAGTCATTGATCAGAGAGGACTACTCTGTGGACTACTCAAGGATCAGCTCAATAATTGTAAGTTTTCTGTTTTTTTTAAGTTTAAAGTTTACTAGAAATTTTTCTTCTATGTAGAAAAATACAAACTCGTAAGTCCCTGACATCTCTGTAACGGGTTAACTTGTCCTAATGGGCTATGAAACAGGGCAGCATCACGTAACTAGAAAAGAATGTGTTTATTCTTAGACAGAACAACCACTACTATCTTCTGACCATTTCCAAAAATAATCTTATATGATATTTTATAATGGTTGAAACTACATTTTGAAAGCTGTAACATTTGAACAGTTAATAGAGTTCTGCTAAGTTGATACATGTACATAAATTTTGATATAATACGTTAAAAAATCACAGGATTTTAAAAATGCAGTGATTAATTTTATGTTGTTATAGAATCACAGAAGCTTGATGGCAGAAAAGGACCACACCGGCCCACCTAGTCTGCCCTATTCCCCCCCACCTCCCACCTTCTGCCGGCCCCTGCCCTCCCCCGCTACTCAGCCCCATATATCTGTCCCATGCTCTCTTGAATCCCTCCACCAATTCAGCCCCCCACTACCTCTTCTGATAGTCTGTTCCAGGCCTCCACCAGCCTCTCTATGAAGAATCGCCCTCTCACATTGCCTCTGTATCTTCCTCCCTGCAGTCAGGAGCTATGCTCTCTAGTTCTGGCCCCTTCCTCCTTCTTAAGTAAACACCCTTCCCTTACTCTGTTGAGCCCCTTCACATATTTAAAAGTTTTAATCATGTCTCCCCTTTCCCTTCTAGTCTCCAGCAAGTACAGACTCGGCTCCTTACACCTCTGCTCTTATGTCTTCCCTTGCATACCCTGCGCCATCTTGGTTGCCCTTCTCTCTGAACCCTCTCCATTTAATCTATGTCCTTGCGGAGGTGTGGTCTACCAGAACTGGACCCCGTATTCCAGATGCAGCCTCACCATGGCTTTGTAGAGGGGTATCATTACCTCCCAACTTCTACTAGTAATGCCCCTGCCGATGCATGCCAACATTACATTGGCCTTTCCCACCACTGTGCTACACTGGTTTCCTACCTAAAGATTGAATGAGACTATAATCCCCAGATCCCTCTCCTGTTCTGTTACTTTGATTGTCTCCTCTCCTAGGATGTATCCTGCTCATGTGTTCCTACTCCCCACATGTATCACAATGCACTTTTTGGCATTAAATTTCAGTTGCCACGTCTCTGACCACTCTTCGAACATCTTCAGGTCCTGCCTCACGTCCTCCACCCCCGGTGTCCACAGTATTGCAGATCGTTGTATCATCAGCAAATAGGCACACCATCCCCCTCAGACCTTCCATTGTATCACTGATGTAAATGTTAAAAAGGAAAGGTCCCAGTACTGACCCCTGGAGTACTCTCTTGCCCCCCCATCCTGGAGTACACCCCGTTTAGCACCACCCTCTGGGTTCTTCCCGCCAACCAGGCCTCCACCCACCTTATTTTCCCACCTACCCCTAGGCTTTCCAGCTTGCTTACAACCTTCGGTGAGGGGTGGTGTCGAAGGCCTTACTAACATCCACCGCCCGTAGATGGTCGACCACCTGAGTCACCCAATATTAAACATTTTATGTTTTATATTTTTTATATAAATATATATATATATATATATATATATATATATATAGAGAGAGAGAGAGAGTGTCAGTGTAGTGATACATAAATGATACATCTACTCAGCTGACTCAAAGCTTTCATTCAAAGGTTGAGAGGTCCTTGATCTAACCAAATAGCCAATTACTTCAACACAGCCTTTACTAACCTCAGCTACCCCATCCTCACCGAGTCTGCTCAGATCCTCTATAAGGAGCCCAGTCCTGAAGCTTCCCAGATTGTGGGCTCTAAACCAGGGTACCCTAAATTCTACTTCGAGGTCGTTTTCAGTCAGACATCTCTACCACCTGTCCAAGACCCTTAACAAAATAGTCTCTGATCAACCTGTTACACACTTAAAAAAATGCGATGTGCAGTAGCATGTCTTCAGGAAGCTCTACAGTACCAACATGGCGCTGTTGAAATACACCAATTATGTTCATGCAGCCCTTGACAATGGTGACCTATCAACCGTACTACGGTCTTCAACCTGATCAGTCATATGCCCCTACTTAAACTCCTTGGCCTGGGTCTCTCACAGAACAGAGCTGACTATCAATCCATCAGTCACTTTATTTAACCAGGCATAAACACCACTGAGCAAGCTCAACAGGTCCGGGGTATTAATACAATACAGTACACTTCATAAGATTACAATTACAGTGGACAGCGGTGCAAAAAAAAAAAAAGACTAGTTAAACAGCTATCTCACCAATCACTCCCAGTGCGAGAAGATCGATAAATCTTTGTCCAACACTAGGGGAGTAGCTACAGGTGTACCCAGGGCTCCATCTTGGGCCCACTCCTATTTCGTATCTTCATAAATCAACTGCCTGCCAACCCAGTGGCGCTGAGGGTTAAGGCGCTGGACGCCACACCTCACGCCATGCCGGCGACCTGGGTTGACAATGAGCCAGGAGTCGGTGGGGGAGAAGAGGATGGGAGAAAGCTGCTGAATGGCAGCGCCTGCTAGGGTATCCAGCTCTCTCGGAGCTTGGCCGCCCTCTGGTGGAGGCCAGAGGGACAGCACTGCATAGAGAGCTCAGACAAAGGTCGATGGGGAGGGTTGAGGGGACCTGGTCTGGAGCTGCGTGCACATGTGCGCCTCCACGCGCATGCGTCACCGCTTCTGGGGGTCCCGGGGTAGCTCATGGGGAAAAAACGGAGGAAATCGTGGGGGCAGACGTGGATGATGCCCCCGGACTGACTCTGAGGATCTGCCGGGACGCGCAAGGTGCTATAAGACCCCGAGATCGGTAGGCTCGGCGGACGCAGATGTCGACCTGCCACAGGAGGATAAAAATAATTTAAAATAAATAAATAAATCAACTGCCTGATGCCTGTCAGACAGCCAGTGTAGTCTTCTATGCCAATGATGCTGTCATCTATTCCAAAAACCCTGACCTTGACAGCCTTAGTGCCACTCTCCAAAGCAACTTTAAGTTGCTAGAAGGCTGGTTCTCCAACAACAAACTGGTCCTCATTGCAAAAAATAAAGACCATGCAATCCTCTAGCCTTCCACAGAACAAGAAAATTCCACCCCTTGTCATCTGAAATGGCCAAGGGCAAAACCTTGAACAGGCAGAGACCTTCAAATACCTTGAAGTAACTCTGGATGACAACTTATCTTACCCCCCCCCCCATGTTGACAATCTCGTGGCCATAGACAACAGAAGACTGGGTGCTCTGTAACCATAACCGGAACAATCTCATGGGGATGCTGGCTGCCTACGGTGGCCACCTCCATTCTATCGCTTACAGATTTTGGCCTCCTTCCTCGCGGCTGTCTGTGACATGGTGCTAAACAAATTAGCTAATTAAGCTAATAAGGCACAGGGTGTGCTCTGCCACAATAGCATTTGGTGGGCTAAAGCACGAGTGCCATTATCCCACTACAACACACACCCTGGGGTGCCTTATTGCAATTATGAAATGGATCATTTCGGATCAGTAAACAAACAAAAAATAATAATAAATATTTTCAATTTAAATCAATAAAATCAGTAAAAAAAAAAAAAAAAATGAGAAGCAAAAAAGTAGTGCCGCAGACTGAAGTACTGCACAGCAGTGCTGCTCTTTAGACAGTAAATGACAGCAGCAGTGTTGTATTCATGGTTGCCCCCTGCCTCAAACCAGACTCACCAGTCCCAATGTTTAAAAAGGGTATTTTGCCTTGTTTATATGTGTTCAGATTGCTGATTTACTTATCACTAAAACTACACTTGCTACTCTTCAGGAGCAGCATGCACTTGTTACGGCCGTATTCCATCGCTGTGAGCAGCCATGGTGAACCGTTACGGCGCAGTATGACACAAGATCGGCGTGACTTACATGGAGCGAAGTGCCATCTGGACATATGAAACAGTAATGGAGTTGTGTTTCGGGAGCTGTGATGGGCTACAGTTCTTTTGTGAGTCCCGTTTTTTTTATTTTTTTTTTTTAAAACATACATGTGTTCACTTTGTTGGCGAGGTGCTAACGGGCTGCAACATCACTGTATGTTTGCCGTGGAGCTGTGCTGTTTTCTCTGTGTAGTTTGTGGGGGCGCTGGGGTGAACAGGAGTCAGGAAAAGAAAAGCACTGAGGGCTATGGAGGTGTGGTGTAAGGACAATCGGGGGACGGGAGTTGATCCCAAGTGTTTAGCTGACTGAAGAGAGCACTAGGTGAACGGGTTTGGGGAAGGCTGCTGAGGCTGTCGAGGTGACCGGACCTTTTTCCGTGCTGTTGTGCTGGGATACTAGCACTGGGTTCCAAGGTCCTCAACCAATCAGATTTCTAAATTTTCTCGACCAATTTCATAATCTGTAGTAGGGTGTGCCGCTTTGTACCTGGCGCAGATATCCACTCTCGCAGCTGTTCCTTAACACACTAACAGGCAACCTTTACCCAGCAGAATAAAGCTCCAAACACGTTTGACAGCCAAAGGCGCCCCTGGGTCTAACACTCCCTGCTTTAACAAACTGCTCCTGCACCATCTCCAACCAATACAACACCAGGAACATGTCCAAGAATGCTCTTAAGCCTCCTTTCTGACGTACTCAGCTGGCCAAGCAGTCATTTGCTGTCAGGGTCACTGAATGATTAAACTAACTGCCTGATACACTGTTGAATCTCCCCAAATTTAATCAGTTTAAGAGATTTTTGCAGTCTAGTGCAGCTGTAACCGTCAAACTGTTTTATTCTGTTTCTCTCTGTATATAACCTATGACTTGTTACACAACGATCTGTTTGGATATTTTAAAACTGCACGTAACTGTTCTGCCTTAAGTGCTTTGAGCCTGACTCAAATGCATTTCCTCTGGAACTGCTTATTGTAGTTGTAGTGTTTTTTTGTGACTATGTATTTGACATTGAACCACTGTAAATGTGCACTTGTGGTCAAAGGTAGCCGCTGAAGTTTTCAATAAATAAAATAACAATTAAGTCTCTAGCCCTAATGGTTCCACAGTTATCACATTTTACAGAAAATATCTTCTAAAAAGGTCCAGCTCTGCAACTGCTGGGGCTAGAAACTTAATTTTTGTTTTCAATTTATTATTTTTCTCCCCCAGCTGATGCTTTTCCCCCAGCCGGCCTCCGATTCCTGAACACACTCCACAGCAGGACTTCCAACCTCATGAGTTTACCCCCTTATGGCAGAGCTGTCCCAGGGGATGGTAATGCCCAGGGTACCCCTGTGGCAGCTACACCCAGGGCTGGTGGCCAAGCTAGAAGGTCCTGATGCATGGAGGGGGTTAATTTGTTTCCCCCAAGAGGGGTGCGGCAAGCAATGACGCCAAGACATCGACCCACGCATCTGCAGGCCAACATTGGTGTCAGCCCAACCCTCCACCCAGACCTTGGGAGGCTCCTGTGATCCTTCCCCCAGCATACTGCTATGGGCAAGACATGCACCAAGCACTGCAACCCTCCCCCAAGGAGGAGAGCAATCCCTTGGATGCTCATCCCCCCAACCGACAGCCCTCCAGTTGCCCAGGTCCACTTTCGAACCCAGTTTGCCGGTGCAGGCCAGTCAACATACATTTTTTTTTTTTTTTATTTCTTTCAACTTTTCTTCACACATATCAAGTAAAGTTGCATTACAGTGAGTTAATTGATACATTAGATAGAAGCATTAAATTGACAGCAGAATCACAGATGTCTAAGGGTTTAAACATTCCCTTATCAGTTCAGTTCTCCAGTTTATTATACATTATAGATAGTCCATCTCCATGAGACTCCCAGATTGCTGGGGCAAAAAAAAAAAAAAAAGGATTATCCCTAAATGTTAGGATATATCTAATTGCCCCTCAAAGAGTGAGGGCTTTATTTATATTTATCTTCACTCTTGATAGGGGAGAGAATTTTAGACGATTTAACATTCCCCGGCCTTCCTCTCCCCCGTCATCAACGTAATTTTGTTTTTTATGAAAGTTTGAAGTCCAGCTATTAAGAAATGATGTCGCTTTTATATAGTTATTATGTAATAGTTCTAACTATGTTATCAATATAGAAACAGGCAATTATCTCTAGCTGCATTGAGATATATATACACATTTACCTCTTGACAGAAGTGTTTTTTTGTAAAATGAATGTTATCGATATACTTTTTCCATAACAGTAAATTATATCGACGTACTTTTTTATTACTAACATGGAAAAGTTCATGACAGTTTTAAAAAGTACAATTTAAAACGATAACTTCAAAAAAAAAAATACAAAAAATTAAGTATTAGTCTGCATACATTTTTTTTTCTGTATAGGTTTTTATCCTCCTAGCAGGATTGGATGGCTGTTTCAGCCCTGCCTCCGCCAGCTGCAGCCGACTGGTTATCTCCTCCGGTACCAGGGACCAATTATCACGTGGATTACGCCCATAAGGTAGGGCTGAGAAGGAGGGCCATCTCCCCACGCGGGACACAAATCCAGACTGGAGAGATCCAGCGGGCCACCAGCGTGATGGGCAGGGCTTCACAGCCCGTCCTCCATTTTTCCTCCTTATTTTTTCCCTTGGGCTCCACAGACGTGCAATGAGCATGTTGTGTGAGCTCCACCTCCAAGAGACGCCCCTGGCACTCAGAACTTTGGCCTTTCCCCTTTTTACGGGACTCGCACGTGCCATCACCTGGATTCCTCCCGATGGCAGTCAAGAGTCGAGTTACGGAATCCCCCCTCTCTAAGGGAAGAGAGCAGTCCTAAGGACATTCAATGTACTCTCCCCCTGACCCCAGAGCAATCAGAGTCCGTTCCCTAACCAAGGTCGCCACTGTGGGACTAGGGAAGGCGCCCACAGCACCTCAGCCCCTTCACCACCAGGCTGGATTTTAGTCTCCATAATTTAACCGGTATCTATATACGTGTAATACCATAAACATTCATCTTATACTTTAAATCACATTGCTAACATTTGTCGCCCTCAGCAGTACCAATTCTTCCTGGCAGGCTTCACCTGACAAAGCATCGAAAGATAATTTACCCCAAAACGTTGGGTTGCCCCCATAAACCTCATGAGTGATGGAGTGAAGCGAAGCAAAGCCACGAGTGATGCAGAATACACAATGAGATAGGATAATTGAGTTTTATCTGAAGCTGCCCTTTTGTATATGTGATTTACGCACGGTGAGTGCATGTCTTCAGGGCACCTTATTTTCTCCTTCCACATGTACTATATTGGCTTTTTCTCCCTTTTTAGTCCCACTCCTGTGCATCCCGGAGGCATGTGTACGCACCCTTATGGGAAGCCCCGCCCTACCGGTTGCACCGTTGCCACATGTGCCTATCACCAGATCTCCATCTGGTGATGGCGGGACTACAGGCGGGTAACCCCCCCCCCACCCAGGAGAGGAGAGCCTTCGCTCAATCCTGCTCCCACCCTCCCCCTCCATGCTGGCAACCCGAGGTCATTCCTGAACCTGGGTTGTGCAGTGCAAGCGCAAGGTTTTCTGCCTCAGCCCTCAGCCGCCAGCAGGCCAAGGCACCTTGTTTACTAAACTGAAGTCCTGAGGTGTCTTTCTTCTGTGGTACCCCGGATGTTCTTCTGCTCTTGTGAGAGGTGCAAACAGATGGTGTTACGAGTGCCTCTGATTGGCTGCTATGCCATGGGAAGTGTTAATTCACTGGCTGCACTGAGAGATTTGAGACTAATATAGAATTTTAAGGATAAATATCAGAATGGTGAGGGTAAATGGTATATCCTCACTGCAGCATGATTCACAATGTTTATAAAATGGACAGATTATTTGTCCGATTTGTATTAATATTGTGCCACCTACAAAACATCAGTTACCAACATTTTGTGGAATAGATCCACTTTACCGTGGTGCGGTGGTCACCTAGTAAGTAGTATACTGTACAACTGTAAATCGTTTTTATAGATGTATTATGTCACACCAGCATGGGTGTTTCTGTGCTTAACAGGAATAACTGTATAAACAGTTTACTGTATTATTAAAGATTATGGTTTTATTTTGAACTACTAGGTGGCCACCGCACCTTGAGAAAGTGGATCTATTCCACGAAACATTGGTGATTCTGGTTTTGCAGGTGTCACAATAATAATAAAAATTAGACAAATTGTCACGGCATTCAGGAGTAGTAGTCTCTACATTCTTTATACTACTGTGCACTAGTTCGTGCTACAAGAGACTCCTCTGTACCCTATATAGTTAGCACTGTACTAGGGCGGACAGCATTCAGGAACCCCCCCAAAAACACATACACACACACTTCTGTCTATGAACTGAATAGGAAAACTACTGCCTCTAGATTGGTTTGGACCTGTACGTTGACAGAAAACAATGCACAGGTACAAAAAAGTGCTGGCAATCAGAACATAGCACACTAACAATATCAATGCCTTTTTTTTTTTTTTTTAATTCCTGATTGCTATTACAAATATGGCTGTCGCCTATACTCACTAAAACATCACACAGGCCCTAAAAATTAAACCACCTCAAAAAAAAAAAAAAAAAAAAAAAACCGAAATGTTCTGTTCCTTTACAATCCCCTCCTTACACACATACACAAATTAAAATGAAATACTACTCACATATTTATTTGTTTTTTGGAAATTATTTTCCGACATGGACCTTCCAGGCCCATACCCCCCCCCCCCCAAAATCCTTACTAGTCTACTAGAGAAATCATTGTTGCTTGCTCTGCCCAGATGCAATTAAATCCCTGGCTTCACTGAGGCCTTCTGTTGTGTGTTTGTGAGGGGACAGGTGAACATTCAACCAGTAGAATTCTACAGAAGTTTGAATTCCTGCATTCCAAGATAAACAAACAATCCATCTATTGAATGGGTGGATAGACAAATGCTTTTCAGTATCTGTCTGAATAGAGAGGGACTACTTTTTATTATTTACTCTTAAAAGAAAGTACATATTTTTAATATAAAAAGTGATTTACCTTGGGGGTCATATGGCATCTGCTGGTCTCGAGCTTTGCTCCTGAGCTCACACAATGCCACAGAAACCACTCGGTATTAAGAATCAGCCTGTTTTTTTTTTTTTTTGTCTTCAATTTTTTTTTTCTAATCCTTGTCAGCCAATCTGTCCCCATATGGGCCAGTCCCCGAGCCCCATCACTTAACATCTCTGGGTCTAACCTGAATTCCGGGAGTCCTTAGCTATACGATCTGTCAGAGGCACCCAGCTGTCAATGTAGGGCCTGCAGGTGACTACACCCTCACCTACCCACAGGCGGAGGTTTTCCCTCCATTTTCCCCTGGGGCCGCATGCCTGCAATGACGCCACGTGTACGCTCCACCTCAACAAGAGACACCCTGTTGTCAGAGGGTGGAATCCCTTCCCTGTCTACAATCGTGCTGTGCTGCCAACCCAAATTCCTCCAGTTTACAGGCAACTAATCCTCCTCCCAAGGTAGGACAGTCGTTGAAGGGACACTAAATCTTCCATGTCCCCAACCCCCTGCCAGCCCCCAAGCAACTGAAGTCCATTCATGAACCCGAGTGTCCTGTACAACGAGCAGCAACACTACTGGGCCAACTGAATCAGTCCATTCTGAGAACTTAGGGGTTAATTATTTTGTACAAATTTAATGACATCATTTGGCTATATAATTTGAATGGCAGTTACCCAAAATACTGCAAGATTTTAAACTGCAAACCCTGTCACCCAACTTGTTTCAAGCCATGGGAACATGCCTGCCCAGTATCTCTTAATGGGGGCATTTGCAACCCCTCCTATAGCAACCCAGAACATACCACAACATTCACTGTCACTTTAAGAACTCTCTCATGCAAAATGCCCTGACCGCATAGCAGAAAATGTGAACTTTTCATAAATACTTATCAGCTCTGAGTGACTGCTAACCTCAGTTTATGATGAAACTTAACCATTTACACCACACTACACAGGACGTGCAGCATAGACTATTCTTTCTGTGTTGTGAGTTCAAAGCAGCAATTAATTACAGCACTAGATGAAAACAGCTTGACAGATATCACACAAAATACATTCTGCAATACCTGAAACATTTTACATGCATACCTTAGTAGGAACATGAGGGGAGGGAGGGAGGAAGGGGGAGGGGGAAGGGGGTTCCAGTTTCTGTAACTGAACCTGAGGGAACAGGCTCTCTGCTGTCAACTGGACAGGTGTTCGGCTCCTGTCTGCACTTTAGCACAGCTCATGTTAGACTTCCTTCCATCATGGCCAAGTGAACCTGTGGGTGGGGGTCACTGAACCTGGGACTACTCAATCCAGCAGTAACCAACAAAACACACACACACTTCGGTTCTACATGCCAAGCAGTGGCTCACGTTTTATTCAAAGGCTTCTACGCGACCATTCAAAATAGAAAATAACAGGTATGTGGCTAAACGCACAGATAAACAACAGAGTGGCCAGTTTCTAACCTCACACGTCAGGTTCATGCAACAGATATGCAACACTTAAATGTAGTATCGGTTAATCTTTTCACCTACACAGTGCAAAAAATAGCTCTTGCTCTCCTCCCTTGAACAAAACCACCACACTTATACAAGCTATGCAAGGAAACCTCTCTTTCTTTTTTTTTTTTGGGGAGAATGAGTACTGGCAACTTTAAAAAGCATTTCTTGCCCCGTCTGATGAAAAACAATGGTCCTTCGCGTCTCACGTATATACACACACACTTACACATACACACACACACACACGTCTCACTGCTCTTCTGACAAGTCACTGCTCTTCTGGGAGTCCATGCGTAGCATTTCTATTCCCATATCAGCTCCGGATAGAATATCCAAGGGAGTGAAACTAAAAATAGCACTTGGTCACCTGCTGGGAGCCGGCTTTATGAATGTCAAAAGAGAGGCCTGCTTTTGAGATTGGGAGGGGGGAGCAGAGGTGCACATAGACATGCTGGCCCCGGTCTCTCAACTACATTGAAACCCAGAGCACCAAAGCATTTTCTGCTAACTTCCATTCTCAACAGGAGGACAGTCACAGCAGTAACCATAACCTCTGTCCGAGTCATTAATGAAGCTGATTCAACATCTGTTTGAAGAGTTAAGACTCGTTAGAAATTTTAAGCTCTTGTATTGGACCAACATATACATTACATATTAGTGGCGTGCACCAAATCCGAAATGACTGCAGAAAACACCTAAAGCTAGCTGTACTCAGGCAAAGTCCTCGCATCAGCAGTACCCAACTGTATGCAGCAACCGTATTTGATGTAGAAGTACCCCATTAAAAATCTGCCTATTAAAAATCTTTAACCCCCCCCATGTGGTAGTGTTGCTCACCCCGTTCCCCACCCCAGTCACCAAGGAATAAATCTCCATCCACCATACAGTACCACTCCACTTACACCCCAGGTACAGTGCTAATGAAACAAGGTCCTGAGTTCCAAATGAGTGAACTTTCAGCAGCCAGTGACCAACAAACCCACCCTCTCCTGCCCTGCACGGCCCAGTTAAAAACAGATATGCCACACCACCCTCTGATACCCACCAGCCTCCTCCCACCTCCACAAAAATAAAAGAAGGTGGTCCCGTGTCTAGTGCCACAGCAGCCCTTCCTCTACCTCAGCTGTGCGCAGTGTAGTAATTCCTGATTGGTTCCTTCAACTTGCCATATAATTCCTGATCGTCTCCTTCGACTTCCCATATATCAACTGTGTGTCTACAAATAGCAAGTTAGAATAAACTGGGAGAGAACACTGTACTATTATAACTGAGGAAACTAAAGCTATTAGCATAAAATGTCAAATTTTCCTCTTACTCTCTCTGCCCCCCCAAAAACAGGATTTCATTCTACAACTCTGTCACAGTAGTAAACAAAGCCACAGTTTGGACGTCCTGTGGAATTTCATGTACCATGGTGACAGTGTTTTGTGGTACACTGCAGTGTTCTGCCAAGCATTCTCCGATTAAACTCACCCCACCTCCAAACATGGGGTTCTGGGATCTTGCAAAAAAAAACAAAAAAAACAAACAACGAACTGTAAAAGTCCATCGGGTTGGCAGAATAACAGTGACTGAATTAAAGACCACGATGAGGACAACCACTGCAGCAGGTCTCTTCATACCAAAACCTTCATAATGTAACGTTCTTCCTACGTACTGTCTCCCTCTCCCTCTGGCACTGGAGGATGGTGACACCTAGTGAAGCAGGCCAACCACAGACTACCATCACAGCAGCACCCTGTTACGGCCAGCTGTGTCTGCCCACACAAGGACCTATCAGAAATGGAGGGAGGATGCCACACACCTCACTCAGAGGAAAAAAACAAAACAAATACAAATAAAACACTTGACACCATAAACTATGGCTCTTTTGTTTCATTGTAAAATGGGTAGGGAAATCCCTGGAACCTGAGTGCACAGTACCCATGCGTGGTGACAGTACTACCTTTGGGTAATTTCTTTTTTATTTTGAAAGTCAAAACAGTAAGACATGACAGGGCGTTTGTAGTACTGTGACAACCACACACCCAGGAATGTAGTAAGGCATGACGTCACAGGCCAATTGCCTTCACCCACTGAAAGAGCAGATGCCAAAATACTACCGATGCCCTGGAGTGTCTTATTTTGCTGATAAGATGGGTTTGTGAAGAACATTCGAAAAAACAAATAAATAAATAACACACTCAAAATAAAAAGGAAATGACCCACTGGTAGTACTGTTGCAACCTGTCTGCACACTTAACAGTAAAAATACCACCAACAGCTTAATCTGGTTCAAGTTCAGTTGCTTACCATCCGTAGCCCCTTCCCCCGGTCGCCTCTGAAAAAGGGACTTCTAGCCCCAGTGGGTTTACTGGGTCAACAAAATTCAATAAATAAAATTAACAGATCTTGCATCTAATAAAGTACCTGCTGGGTTACTGAGAACTGCTTCCCCAAAGATCCTTCAGAAGGGAAAAGGGGAAATTGTTTAACAAGGAAAGGCACACTATGCCAGAGCTTGTTTCGGTGCAACCTGAAGCACAAGGAAGTTAAGTGACTTGCTCAGAGTCACACTGTATGCAAGTGGGAGCTGATGGATTCAAAGCCAAGTCTCCAGGTTTGCAGCTCAGTGCCCTTAACCACTACACTATACTGCCTGAAAAGTAGATGTTACATCTAAATTTGGGCACACTGGTGTGAGAAATTGAAAATAAGTAAGTACGACAACAATTTTTCCTTTATTCGGCACACTGGAGATCTCCATGGGGGCCTGGAGTGTGCCCCCATACACAGTAGTTAAACTGGAAACATTTAGGTTGGTGAACTGCCATTTCTAGGTGGTGGAACTCTCCTACAGCATTCAGTGGTGAAATATAACAGAGATGCAGGAACACTCATACAATTCAATAAGAGGTGATGGAACTAAGTTTCTGTGGACGCCTGCCCATTTTATCATAGGTGCATGCTAAGGATTGCCATTGTCACTACTAGTGCCACAAATCTGAACTGATTTTTTTTAGCCCTCAATTTACCACTGTGGCTAAAGCATCTTAGTTTGTGGTCCCATTTAAGAAATGGGGCCAGTGCCTGTCCCTTAAAAAAAAAAAAATGGCTCTGATCTCCAGTTCTCTTCCCACCAACAACAGGCGCACTGATGGGCATGAGAAGACGCTAATGAAGAGGCGACGTGCACGGGGAGAGCAGGGTTACAAGAGGCGAGTCAGATACGTGGATCTTACAGCTCAAGGTGTGCCATAGCTAGAAGGAGGAACAATGGTACAGTAATCTCAGTCTCCCGACAGCACAGAGAAACATCTTTAGCAGCACCACAGCAAGTTGTTCCTGACAGTCAAGCAAGTCAGTGGCTTGCAGACCACACCTAAATAAATATTACCCTGTGAAATCTGCTGCTGTTTCGCTGGGGCTTACAGGTGACCTACAAAGTTAGTTTATATAGCAAACATCCTGCACTGTAACTTATTTTGCTTGCCAAGGGGGTCCATATACTGTAATCATTTTCATCATTTTCTGTCCACTCGTTAATAAGAAATCATAATTTGCGGAGTTTCAGCAAATATGAAAGCAGAGTAGCACCCTGATCGAGTGGCACACCAGGATTCTGGGTAATCTTATAGTTTTAGTAACATAGATCCTGCAATACTAGTAGTACAGACGGTGGGGAGCAGGTATTTCTTATGCGTTTGTTATGGCATCTACGGGTACTTTGATGTTTAAAAGTATATAGATAGACGGGGTTTACAACAAATATGTCAATTTATATACTTTTAAACACTTAAGTACTCGCAGATGCAGTAAAAACACATACATAATACCTGCTCCCTGCTGTCTGTATTACAAAAATAATGGGATCTACGTCACTAAAACTATGAGATTACTCAGAATTCTAATGTGCCACTCGATCGCAGAGTCGCTCTGCTTCTGCATTTGCGGAAACTCTGCAAAATATGATATCATATTAACAAGTGGACAGGAAATTATGAAAATGATTATATGGACCCCCTTGGCTGACAAAATAAGTTATATTGAAGGGGATTTGCTATATAAATTAACTTGCAGGCCACCTTTAAAATTGACCTTTACTAAACAAATTACTTCCTGTGGAGACTGAAAAATCGTGAGCCAGGAGACTGACAGAGTAAGACGGGGTGTGGTGTAGATAGGCAGAGCGCTTAATAGGATACAGCTACTGCTAATATTTAACATTGAACCGGCCCGTTGGCGCAGCGGTGGGATTTCCGCTTGTGACGCCGGCGACCCGGGATCGGGAATGGACCTGGGTCGTCAGAGGGCCGGCTGGGGGGAGAAGGATGGAGCGTCCTATGGACTGCTGTCCTTCTCAGGGGGAGGGTGGGGAAGCACTCGGAGCACTGAGGACTCCTGGCGGAGGCCGGGAGATCTCACGCTGCCGACGCTAATCTCTCTGGGAGGTGGGGTGGACGCTGGCATCATTGCACGTCCCAGCCTCCACGAGGAAAAAGACAGAAAACATAAGTGAGGGCACTGTCAAATAAAGCCTCCCGGAAGACATCATACAAACCACTGTGGCTGCGGGTCCCCAACCAAGATATTGGTTCGTAATCTCCGGAAGAAAGTGACCACGCCCCCACTTCTCCCGGAGGGCAAGCCGGGTGACTGGGGACCCGGCAGCCATAGATAGTGGTAGAGGCTTCCAGGGGCCGTGACCAGGGCCAACAAAGTGACTGGGTACTGCCGGAAAAAGAAGGGGAAAAAAAAAAAAAAAACATTTTACATTAGTTTGGCAAACGAGTTCCTACAAATGCAGAAGAAAATGATAATTTCTCTAATAAGCTAGAGCAGGAACATTCTGAAAACAAAGCCACATTTGAAAGAGATAACGCTAGAAAAATAAAAATGGTTTACAGCGGTTACGTGGCTTGTACGTGACACAGAAAAGCATGTTTTCACATGCAAACTTTGTCATCCAGCACAGAAAGATAAAATTTTTATGTCAGGAAAATCAAATTACAAGCCAAAAGAGGATTCTATGAAACATACAGATAGCGGACATAACATTTTTGGTTTGGATTTTGTGTGTGTGTGGGGGGGTGGCAGGAATGTGACCAGCTCGAGTTATTTTTCTTATATTTTTGGCAGGAGGCTGAAAAGCTACTAGTTATGAAAAGCAATTCCATACTGCAACCTGTTAGCCTACTGCAAGGTGAAAGATGCAGTGATTGCTCAGATTTGAACCAATTATGTCATGGGGAAAGAACAGGATAACAGGTTCCAAACAGGAAAGCACACCCACTGATGAATCTTCAAGTATTAAATGTAAGTAGTCAGACTCCAATAGGGCTAAAAACTGGTTAAGTCAAACAAAGCTGGCAGTTTTATTTTTATTTATTTTAGATATATTTATTTATTTTAGGGATAAGCCCCCCATTTTGTGGGGCTTGCTACAATGTCTAGAAAGTAGTAGTGCCAGCCAAGTTGACAGGACCCATAGTTAGAGGTGGGGCCTTGGCATCCTGATAGAAATGCTGCCACATGTCGGGAAATGGGGTCTTCAGGCTGGCAGTACCAGGGAGTCCAGGGAGTGGTCATTTGGAGTATCAGTACCATGGGCCCACAGCCTGGGGTGGGGCAATAGCCACTCCGGCCCCCTTGAAGTTCAGATCTCCAGTGAAGATGCGTCAGAAAAGGGCTGTGGTATCTGGGTGCCTTCTGCACCCCAGAGGAGGTTGGGCCATGTATCTGCCACAAGGAGAGGAGCTGAGGCCTGGCGGAAAGGGGGGGGGCCCATGACATGATCCATGGCACCGGGACAGACCAGGCAGTATGAGTCCTGACATCTGAAGAGACTGCCATTGATGGCCGTGGGCCAGTATGTGAGAGGCCAGGCCATGGGGACTTGAAGCTGGCAGCTTTAAGATCTTTAACCGTTTCCATGTCCACCATGTAAAAGAAATCTCACAGTGTGAAAAGGTTAATCCATGTTCAGCCCCGTGGAGCTGCAGAAAGCGGTGTGAGCCCTAGCCACAGGGGAGCCCTCATTGGGTCTGTGGTGCAGCCGCTGCATCAGGTGTGCAGTCTTTGTTGAGAGGGGCTGAAAGTATGTGAAGCTGCTTTTTCAGGAAAGGGGAGCCTTGGCTCTGGTATTGGCCCACAGTGAGAACCATCAGATTTTGAGCCCCGCTGTTGAGTCTGAAGGGGGAAGTGAGTATAACCATGCCATTGAGTGTTAAAATTTGAATTAGCTGCTGCCATCACCAAATCTATATGAAGCTTGCTTAGGCTCCCCGTTAGGAGGGACCCAGGTTTGGGACTGTGTACCCCAAGAACTGTACTGTGGCTGTGGCCACTGCTCTAATGTGCTAAATCAACTGAGCCCCCACGCTCCATGGAGCTGCACAAGTTAAAAGTGGCCTGAGCCTTTATGAACTGTTATGTCTTTTATTCCGTTTGGACATTTGCCTTACAATTTTGAAGAGTGTAAAGTCATAAACACTATCTTGCCTAAAAATTGTCTAACACAGTTTTGCTCCCCAAGGACTGCCTGGCTGCACCCCCAGCTACCCTCTCAGCACACCAACGGAGCCAATCCATCTGCAAGTGAACTCTTGAATCTCAGGTACAATGCTATTTCATCAGTATTGTTCTGGACTGTGTTTTCTGGCTGTAAAGTGCCCCCCTAACTATACCATCAAAAAATACCCCTAGACAGGGTAGGGGGGCTTACATGGGGATGTGAAGCTTTAAAGCCACTGTACAAACAAAGAGGCTGCACTCTTCACTAATCACAATTCAGTGGACGAATTCTAAAAAGCCACTGCAGACATTATTGACATAGACACTGACTGTGTTTTCAAAACGAAACCATTTAAAAGTTTCGGGCTACAAACCGATGAGGCAACAGACAGTGCAAACCTTCAACAGTCATGATGTAGCTCAGATTCAGATGGATGTAAGGGTACAGTTATGTCCAGTTTCTTTTCAGTTGGTAAGCTGCAAGGTTGCACTGTAGTCAAAATTTTGGAAGCTAGAATTTTAGACAGTGCAAACTTAAATGGAATGGCAACAGATGGAGACAAAGTCAAGACTGGTGAAAAGAGTGGTGAAACAACTACGTTCAGAGCAGATCACAACCCATTTTAGTTACCAATCACTGTTTAACTCACAGGCTTTCAGTGCTTCAAGTGCCATATCTTGTAAACCACATGGATACTGTGAACAGAACTGGGAAACTATTGAAATGTTCTCTAAAAGTGATAAGGATTTTAGAATATAGTAAAGAACTGCACAAAGCGGACCATGCCAAAAAACACCAGGCAAATAATCTTCAGAAGATAGTTTTCATTTAATGACAGCGTAGAGGGACTTGCCAGTTGTGTGGAAAGCCTCATCTCATGTACTGAGAGTCTGAAGTAAGACAACACTCAGAAGGTCACTGCAGAGGGACTCTGCAGAATACAGCTTCTTACAAATTCATTGCAACTACCTACTTTCTGGCTGATGCAGCTGGCATTCTCGCTGCTTTATGCAATAGCATGCAAGTCAAAAAATCTTGAATAATCAAAAATCAGGCCTAAAATAGATTGCTCATGTGCTGCACTGACTACTTTGCTTGGTACCAGTGGTCTTCACTTCCAAGAATTTTTGAAACTTGTTCCACCACCAGACGTGAATGACGAAGAAAGCATAATTACATTAAGTCCCACCGAATCAGTGATACACACCAGCAGAGAGAGACTATAAACACTGCAAAGTAAAAGTTCATGGAAATTTTGGTTGCAGGGATTAAAAGAATGGTTCTCAGATACAGGCATCATGAACAATTTGCCATACTTGACCCCAGAAACTTGCTTAACACTGGTGAACCTCTGGACAATGGTGACCAAAAGCTTGAAGCCCGTTTTTATTTAATTATGTAATATTTACTGACCAGGTAAGCACACTAAACAAATAAATACCTATTTTTTAAGTACAAACCAGCAGGTTACACTGCAGAGAGTCAACAAGTTACTACAGTACGTAAGATACAACAGGAACATTTGAATACAAGAACGGTACAACCAAGAGTGCAGTATATAAAGCAGAGTCATATAACACAATGTACATAACCACAGTCTGGAACAAACCAGGCTAATTACACAATCTGGTAACAACAACAAACAACTTAAAAGAGAACGTTCACAATGCTCTCATTGACCCTGGCTCTACCAAACCTGACTTGTGGTCTATAGTGAAAGATATAATGTCTTCATACAAACATCTTGATATATTTTGTTTAATAAAGGGCTGCATATCCTAATATCTGTATGCTTGCTTTAACCACCCCTGTAACATCTGTGGACTGTGAAAGGGCTGCAACCCACTACACTGCCTTAAAGACTGACAACAGAAGTTTACTTACAGTGAAAAATATAAACTGCTTGCTTATCAGTTCAACTTTGAAACTGCATTTGAGAAGTGGTGAATACTTGAGAGGTTGATCAGCAAACAACTCTCTAGCTGAGCTTCCGCTCTGTCTGTTTCACTTCTGCCTCCCTGCTCTGAATGACTGATCACATCCATTTGCACATGGATGTCAGCCATGGGACTGGTATTATCTCCATAGATTTTGCTAAAGCATCTGACGCAATCATACACTGCTCTTAGCCATGCTACCCTCCGCTCGTGTCTCTGCCTCCTCTGTACGCTGGGTCAATGCCTACCTCTCTGATAGACCCCAATCAGTCAAATTAGGGTCCTCAATTTCATCCAAAACTCCCAGTCTCTTTAGGGGATCCCCAGGGGTCAGTCCTTGGCCCTCTTCTCAGTTTTCATTAATGACCCCCCCCCAATTGTCTAAAAGCATGCAAGTCCTACATGTACGCAGAAGATACCATCATTTTCACCTCTGGTCTTTCCCTCTGTGACATTGATCTTTCTCTTCAGTCCGACTTTGCTAATGTGCAAAAATTGTTCCTCACCAATTAGCTAGCTGTGAACACTAAAAAGCAGTTACTATGCTCGCACTGCCCACTGGTTGCATTCCACCACCTCCATTCTGAAGCAGAGCTCCTTATCTGGTGACCCCATCGACTCCATGATTCCCTACAAACACCTTGTGGCGATTCTAGAACACCACCTAGATTATTCACTTCATATAAACCATACAATGGGAAAATGTTTTGCCAAACTATAGGCTATCTATCGGGTTAAAAACTCTCTCTCTTTTTGTGCCGGACTAGTGGCGCGGAGGGTAGAGGCACTGGACGCCACACCTTGCACCACGCCGCGACCCATGGTTGGGAGCGATCTCGGGTGTTGGAGGGTCGACCAGTGGGAGGAGGACTGAGCATCCCAGGGACTGCTCTCCTCCTCCGGGGAGGCACAACCGCCGTCATGCTGGCTCCTGGAGGTTGGTGCAAGCCACGGTGAATTGGAGGGGTCAGTGCGGGCCAATGTCGGATGTGCGGTGCACAGGATCTCACACTGCAGCGTCACTGATGTCCTTGCACACCCATGCCATGAGGGGAACCAGTAAAAAGAAAATAGCCCCAATCCTCCATTTTCGTGATGGAGCGTCCATACGGCTACGGATGCTCCAGGGTGCTCCCTCTAACCCCGACTCCCGAAGGTCTTCAAGCTGTGGGGTATGGCGTGGCCTGAATGGGCAAGAGGCGAGGAGGTGAGCTCGGGCACGGTGCCCGGTGCAGGGGCCGACCAGAAAGGGAAACCATATGATTGCCCCTGCTGAGGAGGTAAAGCAGGAAAAAATATGTAACAAAAAAAAAAAAAAAGGGTCGCATGGGTCGAGGTAAGTCGCCAGCACCTCAGCCCTTTACACCACTGGGCCGGCGCAGTACAAATGTTCTTTAACAAAAGTTCCATGTTAGTTTACATTGTTCCAACCAAGACAAAGACATAACAAGGCAAATTACAGAGGAAATGTTTGCCAAACATTCAACAAGCATACATAAAACTGTACACAGTTCATATTAAATAAGGACAATTTCCAGGCAGCAAGCTGCATACAGAGGCAGTAGGTGAAACACAGCACGACAGTGTGAATTCATTGACTGGTGTAGCTGCACTGAGTTGCTCACACAGCCCACAGAGATCTTCTTAACTGGCCAATCCTGAGGAGGTTTAGGATGGTTTCAGTCAATTCAGTTAGCTAGCCTGCAGCCCTTACATCAAAAAAGCGTTAACCCAGCTGAATTCTGTGAGGAGGAAGTTCATGGGCATTCCTTGCATACTCCTCATATTATATTGATTTACAAAAAGGTGGAAGCAGTTTTTTACAGCAGGGGGTGTTAGGCCCAGCCAAGCTTTCTTAGCTAGTATACAGGTTTGTAGCTTAATTCTGCTAGCTAAGGGTAGCGGATTCATTTGTGCACAGAGTACACCTGTGGGTGTGCTTGTCAGCTCATAACACAATGTGACAAGCATTTGTGCAAGCTACCCTGGCCCCTTACAGAACAGAGTTGTAGGTCATTACGTAAATGGGTAGACCACAGTCAACTAGGGACAGGATGGAGTGGGACACTATCAGTCGTTTGGTGTCAGCCGTGAAGTTGCTGTTCCAATTTCTGTAAAGGGTACCCACCCTTCTGCTGTCCACCGAAACCAGGCTATCAACATGGGGAGCAAAGGACAGTGTGTCACCCAGCACCACTCCAATATATTTAAACGTTTCTACCTGTTCAAGCTTCTGATCTTTATTATTTAAGATGTCAAAGGGAGGGGCCTTTCTCTTCATCTGTGGGCTAGTGTAAAGCATGGGTTTTGTTCGTTTGTAGTTGAGGACTAGTTTGTTAATACAGAACCAATTTTCTAAGGCCCCAAAGTCGACTTGTAGGCTAGAGGTAAGGTTACCAGGGTGGTTATTCATTGTGTAGATGACGGCATCACCTGTGTATAGTAAAACATTGGTGATATAAAGTAGTATTTATCTTCTTTCGTATTGTGGGACTGCATTCCTTCTCGTACCAGTGATATCTGAATGTTTAAACTCTGTATAAACACTCTGTTAACTGGTGACTTTTGTTCTGTACATTTGATGACTTGGTAACCTTGTATATATATTGACTTGTACCTTCATTGCTGGAAATGTTTGTATTGTATTTCCTGATTGTCTGTATAGCTTAACCCTGTGTGTCCTGACTTTGTAATAATTGTAATTTATTCTCTAATAATTGTTTGTATGCTAATTTCTCGTTATTGTCTGTATAGTATTATCATGGACTGTTACCTGAATTTGTAGGTGACTGTTGTATGTAATTAATTCTGGGTCACTCCTGAAAAAGGGACTTTCAGTCTCACTGAGCCTACCTAGTTAACAAAATCCAAATCAATCAATCAACATTTCCTGACACCCCCCCCCCCCGTCACAACTAGAAACAAGCTAATTTGGACTCCATTTGCTTACCTAGTAAAATAAGTTAAAAATAAATAAAAATAAAGATCACAGAGCATTCCATGCAACTGTGTGTGTGTTGGGGGGTATGGGACAGGTTAAGGAGTCTTACCACACTTCCCGCCTCATTAGCATATGAACCCAGACTTGGGCCATTCAAAACCCACCTTAGGGAACATCTCCTGACCTCAAGTAGCTGTGACCGCTCTTGAGTTGATAATTCCCTGATGACGGCCATCTGCCTGAAACTACCTCAGTACCCGGTCGGCTTCTCAGCCTAAGCTAGTAATATTAGTATTTGCTTCCAATCTGTTATGTAGAACCTTAACTAAGTTACCCTAGTATTTATGTGTGTTAATTCTCATTGTATACTTGCCTACTTCTCACTGTAAGTAATCCTAATCTTATATACTAATCTTTTGTTAACTACGTCCATCTGTACCTTATTCTCTGTGAAGTGGATCCTTTGCAAATGAGTCTTTGACTCAAAGTGTTTCTGAAATACTAATAAACAATAAACTCCAGAGCTTGTTGTTGTTGTTAAGATATCATCCCCCCAGAAAAATATACAGATACACCATTTGGTAACTGTAGATTTATTCAAACTCAGAACAGGAACTGCTGTTAAATGTAAACTTAAATCATATAAAACGTCTTCCATTCTCAAACTTTTTTTTCGTAAACAGAAGTACTGGTGCAAAAACAGCATCAGTCTTAGTGAGAATATTTAAGAAACGACTGCAATTAAAGGATACCTAAACCTGGTTTTTACTGCTTTCGTAATTCATAAAACCCTCCTGGGTATCTGTAGACAAAAGGGAGCACTTTTAAATACTGCAATTAGTTACCATGAAATAGTGTGTTTTATAACTTTTTGGCAAGTTTTTCATATTCCTTGCAATCAGGAAGTCTTTTAGGAGCCTCAAGCTGATCGGACTAAGTGGCCACGATGTATGTGTGACGCAACTATCTATTTGAAGTGAGACATCTTGTCTGCTGTAAAAGACACCCTATGGAAGCATTACATTAAAAGAGATCTACCAAGCTGTGGAACTGCATCATATATTGTGGTGCCTGACCTCTAGGAAACGCTGTCTATGCATATCTTATTAAATGTTCTTTGTTATTTTAAAGGGAAGGAATAGTAAATTGCCCCGTGGATCCATTCCACTTCCCAGTATCTGGAGCCATCCAAGATCCGCCCCTCGTCCAGGCACGTAATGACGTGTGCCCAGGGAGAGTGCGGAGACGCACTCCATTAAAGTCTATGAGACAACTTTAACAATGTTTTTATATATCGTAACGGTCATCCTGTGATTAACCAAGGGTACCAGGTGACTAACAAGACCGTTACAATATATAAAAACATTGTTAAAGTTGCCCCCATAGACTTTAATGGAGCGTAGCCCCGTGTTCTCCCTGAGCACATGTCATTATGTGCCTGAGCATGGGGGCAGATCTTAGACGGCTCCAGATACCAAGAAGTGGAAAGGATCGGGGGGGGAGCAAATTTACGACCCCTTCTACTTTTAAAAAAAACTAACAACATTTAATAAGATAAGCACAGATGTCGCTTTCCGAGGTAGGTACCAATAATGCTGCGGTGCAGTCCGTATTTAGAGAAAGCCTGGTAGAGTCTTAATCATGTCTAAGATGAGCACTATGTGTTGACCTGATCATTTGCATCGATGCTGAAGTTGTGCATAACGGAGTTACACACAAGTTCAATATAGATGATCAGGTCAACATATAGCGTTCATCTTAGACAGTTAGTACAAGTCTCCCATAGTGTTTCTTTACCACTAGAAAGATGTCTTGCTTCAGTTACATCACTGTGCTGCATGTACATGACAGTCATATGATCTGATCGGCTCGGGGCTCCTAAAAGATGTTCGGATTGTGGCGAACATAAAAAAAAAGTTGCTGAAAAGGTATAACACACTATTACAAGGTAATTAACTGCAGTAGTTAAAAGAACTCCCTTTTGGCTACAGATACGTGGGACAAGATTGTGAATGGTGAAAGCAGTAAAACATGTGTTTAAGGAAAACTCCTTGATTGACATGTGTCATGGATGTACTGGGGCCGAATGGCATTAAATTGTTCAGTGTATTATGATGACTTAGGCTTTTATTTATTTTTCAAAGTCACAGCTTCTTTTGTTGTTAATTGCAATGTAAATCTGCACTCATAAGAAAAACCCATCTAATATTTAAAAGTTATAAATACTGGGCTGAATGGCATTACAAGTTTCAAAGATTAGTAATTTCTTCTTTTCAAAGGCATAACTATTAATTTTTAATTGTATCTGAAATCTGCACTTAAAAGAGCAACATTTCAGGTATTTACCACGAGAACACTAAAGAAGCCTTACCTGGCCCCTTTTCATATGCTGCCAGTATTTTAATGTCTAAGTGTCCCTGTTACGCCGGCCCAGTGGCACTGAGGGTTGAGGCACTGGACACCACACCTTGCGCCATGCTGGTGACCCGGGTTCGGAAGAGAGCTCTGGTCACTGGGGGTTGGTCAGGGAGGAGAGGATTGAGTGTCCGATGATGGCTCTCCTCTCCTGGGGGGAGGGGGCTGGGAGCGTTTCCCTTGTGTTAGCAACACCCAGCGAAGGCTGGGTGCATTGCAACCTGGGGACTGCTTGCAAGAAGGGGAAGAGATGAAGGCGGATGACCTGCGGACATGCGTGGGAGTGCGCACACCTGCGCTGAACGTTACTACATGTCCGTGCCTCAGGAAGGGAGTAGCAACTCTCAAACAAAGGAAAAACCCTCCTCTGCGGGGTAGGTGATGGCACCTGACCCCCATGCCCTCCTCCAGATCCCGCCCACCTGGTCTCTCAAGTCTCTCCTTCTCCCAAGCCCTGCCTGCAGCAGATACTGCCTTCAAGGTGCACCGAAGATGGAGTGGCGGCCCCACCCTGGGGGGTACAAGACAGGGGGTCCAGCTGTAAGGTAGGTACAAAGGGGTAGAAGGGCCGCGGGGGAGACTCGAGCTGGGGGGATCTCAGGTGGGCAGGATCAGGCCAGGATGTTGGAGAGAGTCCCCACAGGCAGTGACCGGAGGAAAAAATAATTGTAAGTGTCCCTGCTGTTTGGGAAGGGATAGTATTTTGGCTCCATGTAGCTGCGCCAATCCCTTCCACTTCCTGGAACCTGCTGTAACACTGATCCATCCCAACGTTATCATGTTTGCGGACGTCACTATACAGACAGTGCAGGGGCGTGCCACATAGAAATGAATGGGACCTTGTTAGTTGAGCAGTGCCCTTGATTTATCCATGATGACCACCTGAAATACCAAAAACGGTACTTGAAAACCGTCCCCGTTCATTTCTATATAGCATGCCCCCATGCTGTCTGTATAGTGACATCAGCAAACGTGATAGCGTGGGGTGGAGCAGGAGCGGATCAGAGTTACAGCAGGTACCAGGAAGTGGAAAGGATCAGCACAGCTCCACAGAGCCAAATATGATCCCTTCCCTTCCCAAACAGGGACAGTTAAACATTAAAATACTGGCAGCATGTGACAAGGGGCCAGGTAAGGCTTCTTTAGTTTTCTTGCGGGTAAATTTTTGAAATGCCAGGATAGTTGCTCTTTAAGAGAAACATCTCTATAATATTTAGAAGTTCAGGGGCCGAACGGCAAGTTATTTCCAAACAGGTGCGTAAAATAATACGCTGACAGACTGTAACTGTAACAAGAAAGAAATAGGCTGCTGAAGTGTTGAGCTGTGCTGCTGGGAGTTCTTCCTCCGAGCTGTAAGTAAAAAAAAAAAAAAAATTTTCTGTCATTGTGTAGTGTTGCTCTACGTATTCTAGGCTACCATTCCCACTACGGTATAAAAACTAAAACATAAAACAAACAGTAACAAAACCAGAATGAGAGGGGGCGGAGCTAGCAGTTAACTGGAGCAGATGCTCAGAGCGAAGCTCCATTTCAGCACCCAAGGAAATATTTTGCGGTTTTAAACTTTCCTTTTTCTTACTTTTACTGCACCCTGTAATAGTGCGTGACCTACTCTGTAGAAAGAGGTAATTTTCTACCATATTGAAGATGGGAAAGCCACATCAGGGACAGTCACAAGATCCTGGACCGAGCAAATCCATCAAGCCGCCACCAGCAGGATCGACAAAAGGAGGTGCAGCTTCACTGTCAGCCGAGGAACTGGAACCCAAAAGCATGGCCTTGCTCCTCGCAGTGCAGGAGCTGAAAAGAGATTTTAAACAAGTGGTTGGGGATCTCAGCAAAAAGACAGGCTCACTTAACACTCAAATCCTCACTGAAGAAAGAAGAATGGACTCACCGTGAACTATCATGCAATCGGCTACAGACACAACTGGGAATTCCACTGCAGTTACTTCGGGATTCATGCAGGAAAATACAGTTCTCTGGGCTCAGATTAGAGCACTTACAGAGTAACACTTGGCCCACAAACCTCTGGCTTCTGGGAAAGATGGAAGGAGTGGAGGGACCAGAGTGACAGAAATGTGTCACTGAACTCCTGAATAATACCTTACAGCTGGGACTTGGCATGTAAAGCAACAAAAATCTATCGCATCGAGCCCAGAAAAAGACCCGCTAACTCAGACCCACTTCAGACAATACTGATCACCACTATACTTCCCTCTGGAATAACCTCTCCCCTCTAACCTGCCTCACCCCCTCCTTTCCTGCACTTAAGCACCTCCTCAGTCCACCCCTGCTACATCTTGTGGCTGTCCACTGCCCTAATCCACAACCATACTACTGTCCTCCATCTCTTCCATTTCCTGTATTTATTAGTGGCCACGGTTTTTTTTTTTTTGCTCTTGTTGTCTCACCCTGTTTATCTAATCTCCTGTACAATATTTTGTACTGTAATCCTATACTGAAAATGTATCTGCTTATTGTATTATACTGCCATGAACAATCTATTTTGTATTATACCGTATATGTTATGTTTATTCTGTGTTATATTATATCCAAATTTTGTTATCCCTTTCTTTGTATTTGTATCCTGTCCCCGGGTCGCACCTGGAAATGAGCTTCTGCTCAGTGTGCCTTTCCCGGTTACCCAATTTTAAATAAATAAAATACTTATATATGTAAAAGGCAGAGGTGCATCCCTGGCGCGTCTAGTCTACACCCTCCCATCCACTATGCAGTGGTAATAAATTTGTTACCCCAACTATCCATCAATGTGTTCAGCTTAGTTTTGAAGCATTCTACACCTGATGCAACAATTACATCCAGCGATTACCCCTCATCTGATGCTGTGTTTCTCTTATGACAAACCCCACATCGGCAAGCAAATAATTATTTTTAATTAAGTTAAGCATAAGTATCAGATCTCCTCTAATGCTTCTCTTTTCTAAACTGTGTAAACCAGTGGTGGGCAAACCGCGGGCCGCATGGCGGCCCCAGAGGCTAACCTGCACCTCCGCATCCATCCTTGGAAAAAAAAAAAAAGTGCCAAATAAAAATTGTTACACGCCACCGATTGCTTTGTATCCTTTCTATATCGCCGATGTAACTCAACCTCAAACAGACCTTGCTAAGAGGTGCAAAAAGGTGCAAGAATGGGGTGTGTCCTGAATGAAATCCCTTGATTCCTTGGTAACGGCAGTCAACAGCGGGCGAGATGGTGAGCGAACAAGGCACAGAATAGGGTGTATCCTGAGTGAAAACACCTGAATTCCTTGTTATATGCCTTAGAGCGCTGGAGAGAGAGTGAGCAAGCAAAACAAAGAGATTTGTGGCTGAAAGTCGGGATCAGACGCGTTGGAGCTAGAGTGAGCGAGGAAGACAAAGAGGTTTGTGGCTAAAAGTTGGGATTCGAAGTGCTGGAGATAGAGTGAGTGAGTAAGACAAAGGTTTGTGGCTGAAAGTCAGGATCAGATGGTTGTTTTAACAGTTTTATTTGATTTAACAGCACATTTTTGGAAATTTACTTGCAGAAGAATGATGCACGTTTCTGTGGCTACTGATCAGATGAAAGCATGTTTTTTTTTTACTTACTGGATTACTTACTGATCTCATCTGATGTAATGCAGGGGGTTTCATCAAAATCATTGTTTCAATTAGGAAGGTTAACTATGACTGCTGGCCCGCGGTCAGTTTAGCTCCCCCTCCCCGCCAATCAAATTAATTGAATGCATCATGGTAATTTACCTAATAAAGCAGCAATGCAAGCAGATATAAAATAACTCAACAACAGCAAGAGTAGTCAATTACGCTGTCACCGAAAGAAGACTGCACCACAGAGAAAAGAAATGGATACGTTTATTACAATGTGCAGCAACATGAATTTTGGAGAGCTGAGTTCACCTTTAGCCTCAACCACTGTTGAAGGAAGTGTTAAAAAAAGTAAAAGCTTGGCGATGAAGGTAGAACAGTGCAAGAGAGCTGGGATTCAGATTTTTTTGTTACAGGCAAGCAAGGTAGGCTGTTTTGTGTGATTTGCAAGGAAGCACTGTCAGTTCCAAAACGTTTCAATGTGCAAAGACATTATGAAACTCGCTATTGTTCTTATGTTACAAAGTTTCCTTTGGGATCTGCTACACGGGCTTGGCAGCTTACAATGCTCAAAAGTGGACTTGCTTCACAATAGCGTGTGCTGAAAAGTGCTATGTCAGAAATGGATGTGGTGACTTTGGCAAGCTATCACATCACTTGGTTGCTACCCAAAAATTCAAAGCCTTTTTCCGACAGAGAACTGATGAAAGACTACTTTATTAAATCAGCACTTATTTTATTTGAGGAGTTAAAATACAGAGATGAGATTCTCCAACATATTAGAAGTCTGCAGCTGAGCAGACGTACAGTTTGTCGTCGAGTCACTGACACTGCACATGATCTGACCACTCAATTTGTTAGCATAATTTGCTCAAGTGAAGCCTTTAGTGTAGCTTTGGATGAGTTCAATGACAACAGAGATGTTGCTCAACTTTGCACCTAAATTACATTTGTGGACAGTAATTTAAATCGAACTGAAGAATTCCTGGAGCTCGCAGGATTGCACGGTCGTACTTCACTAAGGTAGATACGATGCTAGGAGGCTGTGTGCCCATAACTGCACCGGTTAAACTAATCATAACAACTAATATCGAGACCCTTAAGAATATGAGTGTCAAGACGATGCTTGAATTCTAATTTCATTTTATTTATAATAACATCTACAGGCAATTTAATCCAAGGATTAATAACTCTGAGAGAAAAAATATTTTCTATTACTGTGCCGAAAAGTTTTTCTTTTAAGCTGTAGTGGGTGTCCTCTAGTACAGTAATGATCATCACTTGAACTCAAAACCTAATTCTGAAATGAGGTATGGATCCTGAATAATACCAAAACATCAATAGAAGATCACCACTCTGGCGACGAGAAGCCAGAGGCATATGATCCAATTTTTTTAGCCCATCTTCATATGGTGTATTGTAAAGGCCAACTACCTCTTTAGTACATTTTCTGTGCACAAATTCTAGTTCGGTAATTTCTGATATTTTATATGGGCTCCATAACTGCACAGCATACTCTAGATGTGACCCTGCATTTGCCCTATATAGTGGCAGCAAGACGTTTGGATCCCTTGAGAAAATATTTATTTTAATAGCCCATATGACTCTGTTTGTCTTATTTATAGAATTATTCATTTGGTTAATATGATTGAAATCATTTGAAATTAATACACCTAAGCCTCTTTCTTCACAAGTGGACTGTAATGGTGTAACATCCAAATAATAATCTGCAAGTAGATTTTTAACACCTATATGCATAACTTTGCATTTAGAGGTGTTTACTCACATGCCCCATCGGTGAACCCATCTAGAAATGAAGTCAAGATCACTCTGAATGGTTGAGATGTCCTCTGAACATATGCAAGGACCCCCCTATTTTAATGTCATCTGCATACTTAATAGATGATGAGATGCAACTTTGAGTAAGATCTGATATGAATAACTGAAAATGACAGGGGCCGAACACAGACCCCTGTGGAACTCCACTTGTCACTCTACCATATTCAGACAAATGTCCATTGATTAGAACTTGCTCAGATCTATTATTTAGCCAATTCACGATCTAATTTATTATATATCCGTTAATAATAGTAGTATGAAGTTTTGTTATTCATGACCCATGCGGCAGAACATCGAACGCTTTGCTAAAATCTATGTGTATATCAAATGGAATATTGTTATCGAGGTGGAGTACCTGGAGCTCGCTGATACTTCAGACTGACGTAATGGCTATCAAGAAGGCCATCTTCTACGACAGGTGTGACATCTTGCACCTGTGCATAGGCTCAAATGACCCGCCCATGGGCATAGCCAGCAGCAGCAGTAGGTTCCATGGTGGTGGTCCATGCGCCAGAGGGACAGGTAGTCAAGGCCCTTGAAAAAGCACCCAGCCACCTTCTCCTGGGTCATAGTCAGCATGCCAGCCCATGCCCGGTAAGCAGAGATGGCTGCCAGGTGCATTTCTGACTTTATCTCCACTTGCCTGGAGAACTCCTTCCAGCATCCTCTGGGCTCCCAGCCGCTACCTCCCACTGTGACTACTACTCCCCTCCTCTCATGTGACCCAGCACCACCTCCGGGCCTGAACCCTCCAGAGGCAGGGTCGCCCTATCCGACCAGGGTGCTCTATTCAAGGGACAAGTGCTGGGCACACGAGTAGCCTGCATGGAGAGGAGGCAGTCCAGGGTTGAGAGTGTGGGCTTAGGAGGCCGAGGTGCCTTCATCTCTCCTCAGGAGTGGGGTTTTTGTCTTTAGTATATAGGTCCTTTGCCCCTCAGAGTGCGGATGACAAAGGCAGCTATGCATAACTGCACTTGCCATCCGTTGTGTGTACGCTGGGCACCTCCGATCACCACCAGAGGCTACTCAGGAGCGTCGCTTCCCCACTACCCTCCCGGAGCGAAACCAGTCCTATGGATGCTCGATCTCCCCCCCCTCCGACCTCCAGCGGCCGGGCTCATTCCCGAACCGGGTGGCGGGCATGTGGAGATGTAGTGTCCAGGCGCCTCAGCCTCGGCGCCCAGGCTGACCCACCAGGTGCATCTTAAGGGTCCTCACTTGCAGTCCCAACTGAGAGAGGGACCCAAAGTACTTAAGTATATTAGTCACAGGGCAGGCAAGGGGATCAAGCTACCTGCCCTGACACCAAATGGAAACTTTTCCATTTAAAGGCATAGCACTGGCGAGTTCACTCTTTCCGGAAGGCCTCCACATGAAGCACAGCTTCCAAAAGATCCAAAGCCTGGAACGCTATAGCCAATCAGGAATAAGGCCGTGAAGTGCAAGCACTAAAGGTCCGGGTGCAGGACCAGTCCCTGTTGTCTGGTCAGCAGATCCAGGTGAAGAGGCAATGGGCACGGAGACCTGCTGCTGAGGCTGAGGAGATCTGGATACCAGAACTGCCTTGGCCAAACTGGAGCTATGAGGATCATACATGCCTTGTATTTCCGAGCCTTGACCACCACACTGTGGATGAGGAGGGATGAAAGAGAAAGCATACATGAGGCCTAGAGTTTAGGGCCTCACAAATGTATCTCCCAGTGTTTTGGACTGTGGGCGTGGGCACAAAACAGCCTCAGTTTGGCATTCTCCCAGGAGGAAAACATCCATCAGAAGGGTGCCCCACTGGAAGAACAGGTGGCGTACCACCTCCTGATGTAGGGACCACTCATACAACATTTCTCCCACCCAGCTGAGAGCATCTGCCAGCTGACCGTTCATTCCTGTGACATGGACTGCCAAGAGATCTGCACCCAGGCTGTACATGAGAGTCCAGGTGCAGGGACCTCCTGACACAAGGAAAGGAAACGAGTTCCACCCTGTCTGTTCAGGTAGAACATGGTTGTGGTGTTGTCCATCTGGACTTGCACAACCTGACCCCTGAGTAGAGGAGCAAATTCCGTCAGAGCAAGCCACACTGTATGGACCTCCAGCAGGTTGATGTGGTGAAGGGACTCATGGGGTAACCAGAACCCACGGGCTCTATGGTCACCCAGAGGTGTTCCCCACTCTACCAGAGATGTTTCCTCTGTGTGCGTGATCATCGGTTCTGGGCAGACAAATGGAATTCCTTCCCTCCAGATGTTCTGGGATCAGCCATCATTGGATGGCATTCCATGCAGGCTGGGTCACAAGGACTGATTGGTCCAGATGTCTTAAGCGATGAGACCACTTATGGCAAAGCTCCCACTGCAGGTGGCGCATCTGCCAGTGTGCCCAATGGACCACCCTGGTGGTGGATGACAGGTACTGCATGAGCCACATGAAACCTCAGGCAGGGTGTCAGTGCCCAACGTGAAATGATTGGGCAAAAGAGACAAGATCCTTAGCCCAGTCCACAGGAAAATGGGCCTTGGCCTGCAGAGAGTCTACATCTACCCTGATGTACTTGATGACCTGAGAGGGGATCAGTTCAGACTTGTCCGGGTTGACCAACAAGCCCAAGTCTCTGCATATCTGGAGGGCCAGATCCCTGGACCGCTACAAGGCCTCCTTGGATGGCCCAGCTATCAGCCAGTGGTCCAGGTAGGGATATACCCTGATGCCCCTGCACTGAAGGAAAGTTGCCACGACTGCCATGCACTCAGTGAAGACCCTGGGCATGAACAAGAGGTTGAAGGGCATGACTTGGAACTGATAAAGAATCATTTCTGCATGGAACAAAAGGTACCACCAGTGGGACAGGCAGACTGAGATGTGGAAGAACGCATCCTGTAGGTCTAGAGACCCAAACCAAATGTCTTGCTCCAGCAATGGTATGATCTTGTTCAGAGTGGCCATCCTGAACTTGTGTCTCCACATGAACTGATTTAGGTCTTGCAGCTCCAGTACGAGGCACTAGCCCCCACCCCCATCCATTTCAGGACCAGAAAGAACCTGGACACGTACCCCTAACTTGTCAGGGTGTCTGGGACATGGACTATGGCTCCTTTTTCAAGATGCTGAGTGATGTTGCAACACTGAGAACTCTCAGGGCATATGGGATTGGTAAGGTGGGAGAGCCGTAAAATTCAGAGGCAACCCCCTGTCTACCACCTCTAGGACCCGCTTGTCTATGGTAATGATGGACCAAAGTGGCCAAAAGTAGTGAAGCCAACCCACTCACAGGAAGCAGGATCAGGGACTGGACAGGTGGGAGGCTGACACCCCCCAACCCATCACTAGGCTACTTTGTAGGGTTCACCGTCCACTGGGACACATCTTCCTCTACCCCTGCCTCTTTTCAGCCCCCTGGCCAGAGAACTTGGCTTTGAGACACCAGGCTTGGTATTGCCCCTGCTGGGGCTGTTGCTGCCAAGGTTTCCGTGGCTGAAAGGACCAAAATGGAAAGGACTTCTTTTTAGGTTTCTGGCCCTTAGGGCTCTTTTGGGACAAAGCCACTGAGTCCAGAGTGGCTTGGGACTTCCCAACCCTTGTGAGATATCCTTCCATGCCTGGGTCAAGGGGGTCAGTACCCAAGGAGGGAACATCAGGCAGCTTGTGTCGAGTGTCCGCAGTGAAGGTGAACAACCTCAGACAGGCCCTCCGATGGATGCATCATGATGACCACTGCCTTGGCACGGGTGCAAAAGTTACCTATGTCCAAGGCCGTCTGGAGCTGGTGTTAAGCCACTGCTTGACCCTGATCTCTGACCAACTTCACCAGCAGCTGCTTGACAGCCAGAAGGCAACGGAGGACTTCATCCAGCAATCCCATCAGGGAGTAACCAAAGTTGGTCATTATCATGGTATAGCTCACCTGATGGAGACTGCAAGAGGAAGTGGCATAGACCCTCTTGGCCATGTGGTCAAGCTTGTTAGACTCCTTGTCAGGGGTCTTGTTGACATCCACTTGGCTTCCAGAATGCCAAGTCCGAGATCAATCCCTCGGCTGAGGGATGGTCTGAGATCCCTTTAAGGGCCCCAGTGGGAACCACATACTGTACTTGTGGACCACATGTGTGGAGGATGCCGGGCAGGATGGTAGATGCTGCCAGAGCTCCTGGGTGGCTCCAAGATGGCCTCAGCCATGGGAAAGGCAACCTTAGGGGAGTTGTCCTTCTCCAAAATATCCGTGACGGGGTATTTAGCCCACTTCTGGACCAGCTCCAAAGACACATGTATGGACTCCAATATTAAACAGAGGACAGCCCCTAAATGACACCAGCCCGTGACTGGAAATAGGACTTTGGCCAAGACACGGTCAAATGTGCGAGTCTTCGACGACACCATGGATAGCCTGTCTGAGGGCTCTCTGAAGATACCTATGGCTGTGACCTGCCTCTGCCCAGCCTAGAGTCTTTGGACTGGGTGATTTCCACTGACAGCCGGCCTAGCAACCCAGCTGCAGCACAAGAGTCTTTGGTCAGTGCTCCCACCATGGCCACAGCAGAGGCAACTAAACCAGCAAGGGTGGAGAGGTATGAGGACATCTGCTGTGGGGAGGACTGGCATGGGCAGTACTGGCACCTGTCAGTTGACAATAGGGCCAGGAGGCAGAGCCCTATCCTGCCCTGCAATGTTCAATTGCTGCCAGAGTGCCGCTGCATCCTGCGTTGGTACCTCTCCTCTCCTGAAGACAAGGAAGTCAAGGAACATTGACAGCGGTGCCTCCCAACCAAGCTGGATTGAGAGTGCAAACGGCACCTTAACCGCAACCTCAACCTTTGATCCAACACCAAAAATAAGCCACTGGTGAGTCAGTACAGACCATATGCTGAGGTGCACAGAAGAGCACCAGCTTCAACAGCATGACCAACACTGAAGACTGATCCTGAGTGGAGCCAGTCAGGGACATCAACCAGTCTACATCCTCCTGGGAGAGGGCCAGCAGAACTGGGGTCTTGGAGATCAACTCCTCATTGAGTTTCACTGACAACTCGCTGACAAGGTCAAGAACAATCTCGACAGCTTGATCAGCAGATGTCGAGGTCGATAAGCCCAGTGGGGGCCCAGTGGGGGCACCGTGGAGCTGTCAATTGATCCCTTGACCAAGTGAGGCTCAACCACAGTGGAGTGCTCTACACACATCGGGCAGTCAGGGGAGTCAAGGGAATGGAGGACTGCAATCTCACCAGATCCCATGACCAGCAATGGCGGCACTTGCGTTTCTTACTGTGGTAGACAGGGCTCTTCCCGTAGGCCTAAAGGACTCAACACATCTAACAAAAGTCCTATGTGAAAGACACTCCAACACTGGCCCCAGCCAGGAGCAGCGCCAAAGTTGAAGAGGTGTCCACCGCAGCAGCCGTGGCTGCTTCTTCCATGGCCAGAAGCTGAGAAGCCAACCCCACCGGAGTGGAGGCTGACTTCTGACCCTTTGGCCAGAGTTTAGGGTCCCTCTCGGTTGGCCAAGAAGAAATCTGGCTGTGCGACCTTTCGAGAGAGGAGGAAAACATCACCTGGCATAGGCCACAGCCAGAAGTGTCATGCACTGCCCCTAGACAATAGAGGCAAGACACATGTGGGTCCATCTTTGACATCTTTTACCTACATATGATGCAGAATTTGAAGCTGTGAACTGGCTTTGTTTCCTCTGGTTCCATCTTCCACTGATGAGACAAAGCCGGAGCGAGGGAGAAGACACTGTCAAGGAACGTTGATGAAAAGTTGAAGAAAAGATGCAATTTCAATGACAGTGCACTTTGGTAGACTATAACGCTGCACTGCTGAAAAGGAGGAGACCGAATTCTTCAAGCAAAAAGGAAGACCTGACATCATGGGGCGGAGCCGGAGGCTATACCGTCTGGGTGGTGGGAGAAGTGTCACAGCATGTAGGAATAAACTTCAGACGAGGCAAATTTACAGGTTTAGAACACACCTTGGTGTGATATTTATTTTTCAAAAGTTCGAAAAATAATAAATGAAAACAAAAAAATTGCAAAGAAAATCACTACTTAACATCAGTAGTTTCTCCCATAATACAGTCCTGGATCTTAGAGGTCCTAAGACCCTTCCCAACTGCATTCAACAGCTTGTCTACAGTAGTGTCTCTGTCTCAGTCTCTCTCTCTCGGCAGAGCCCCACTGGACTGGACTGAACTGAAGTAAACTCACTTAAGAGGTATTTATATCTTTTTGGTGGGATCACCGGACTGAGCCCGCTTCTAGTTACAAGTCTGAACATGTTGTTTCATGTTTTAACATGTGGTTTCAAGACCAAGGGGGAGGGGTTATTTCCGGGGACTTCCTGGTTCAGTTAAAGGTACAGTGTATATATCCACAGATACTGACTCTCTATATCTCTGATCCACAGTGACTAAGCTTTTTTATACATAGAACCTTATACAGTAACACGTTTATAATGTAAATTTATGAAAATACCTTTAGGATTTCTTATAACTGTAATAATCATGATATTATTATTGTTTTATATGACTTCTGACCCCTTTTTCTTTAAAAAGGCTTTACTAACTGTATTCATTCCTATTTAAAAAGCCTTCATGTTTTTTGTACACAAAATGCACTAATGCACTTTACACAACACCTCTCCGGGTATTTGGCATCATTCCAGGGACTGGATGGATAGAAATGGAAAAAGAATAATAAAAGGGTACCTGGCCAGAATTCAACCTAGTATGGACACTAACCAGAGGTGGGAGCTCATAAAGCTGGGGATAGTGGAGGCAACAAAAATCTGCTGCAAGGCCCAGAGCAAGACAGCTAGGGCTAAGAAACCAATCTGGTTGAGCAAGGAGATCATGGAAAAGGTAAGGAGGAAAAGAGCTGCCTTTAGAAGGTACAAGAAAACAGGGAGGACAGGGAGGAGTACTTGACGGAATCGAAGGAGGTGACTTGGGCAGTAAGAGGAGCCAAGGCATCCACGGAGCCCAGGCTGGCACAAGCATTAAGAAGGGGGAGAAGGAATTCTTTTAGGTACATCGAGAGAAAAGGAGCTGTAAGGACCACATGGTAAGGATTTGGAAGGAAGGGGTTGGGTGGAAGCAGGGTGCGATAAGGCAGAAGCACTACATGATTACTTCTGCTTGGTATTCACTAAGGAGAAGAGAGGGGTGACACCCAAGGGGGGAGGAACGGCAGAAACGGGGGGGGGGAGATGGTGACAGATGGGGAAATCATGCAGGGCAGAGTTCAGGAGGGTTTGAAGGCACTGAGGGTGGACAAGGCGCCAGGCCCAAATGGCATCCACCCCAGGGTACTGAAAGAGCTAGCAGAGGTCCTTGTGGGACCTTTGGCAGACCTATTTAATGTCTCACTACACTTTGGGTGTGTACCTCAGGACTGGAGGATGGCTCCTCGACAAGAATGGGCCCAAGGATGAACCGGGGAACTACAGACCGGTGAGCCTCACATCCATCATGGGTAAGCTAATGAAGACTATCCTGAAGGAGAGGCTGGTGGCCCTCCTAGAGGCCAAAGGACTACAGGACAGCAGACAGCATGGCTTCATACGTGGCAGATCCTGCCAAACCAACCTGGTGGAGTTCTATGACTGGGTAACTAGGCAACAGGACAGAGGCCATGCAGTAGATGTCCTATATCTGGACTTCATTAAGGCATTCGACTCGGTGGCACATGGAAGGCTGGGAAGTAAGTTAGAAGGCACAGGGGCAGGTGCAAAGCTAGTGAGATGGGTAGTCAACTGGCTTCAGGGAAGGCAACAGAGAGTGGTGGTGGGTGGGGAGCGCTCACACCTAAGGGTAGTGACAAGCGGTGTTCCACAGGGCTCGGTGTTGGGACCAGTGTTGTTTGGGATATTCACTGCAGACATATCACTGGACATCAAGAGCAAGATCAGTTTGTTTGCTGATGATACCAAGGTAGGAGCGATGGCGGACGAACTAGGGGGATGACAGGGGTTGCAGGATGATCTGGCAAAGCTTGAAACCTGGTCAGACGCCTGGCAACTGGGGTTTAATGCCAAAAAGTGCAAGGTGCTGCATTTTAGGATGAAGAACCCAAGGAGGAGTTACCAGCTGGGGGGAGTGCTGCTAGCCCAGACAGAGGAGGAAAAGGATCTGGGGGTGCTCATTACAGGGTCAATGAACACCTCGGCACAATGTAGGAAGGCAGCTGCAAAGGCCAACAGAATGCTTGGTTGCATTGCAAGGGGAATATCCTTGAGAAGGAAGGAGGTGATTCTGCCACTGTATAGGTCATTGGTTAGACTGCACCTGGAGTACTGCGTGCAGTACTGGAGCCCATAACTGAAGAGGGACATTAAGTTACTGGAGGGGGTGCAGCGCAGGGCGACAAAGATGATCAAGGGGCCAGGGGACTTATCATACGAGAGGAAGCTGAGGGAATTGAACATGTACTCGCTGGAGGAGAGGAGGGACATGATTGAAACCTTTAAGTACATGAAAGGATCAAACAAGACAGGTACAGAGGGACTGTTCAAAGTAAGGGAGGGGAGGGAGATCAGGGGCCATGATATGAGACTGGAGGGAGGAAGGTTCAGGAGGGAGATGAGGAGACACGTTTTTACAGAGAAGTAGTAGCTGGGTGGAATGCATTACCTGCAGAAGTGGTATCCAGTAGAACAGTGGACTGCTTCAAAAGGGGATAGGACAGGACAAGGAGGAGGGTCAATGTAGGAGAAGGGTGGAAGGGAGGGACAGCTGCAAAATAAGGGGTGCTAGCTGCACATTCGAGCAGACTTGATAGACCTCTAGGCCTTTATCTGCTGGCAAATTTCATATGTTCATAATAAAAAGAGAGAACAAGTCGGAAGTTTAGTAGGGAAAGTAAAGAGCTACGCTAGGTGGCCCACCTAGCGTAGGCGGGAAAAAGAAGAAAAGCAAAGAGAAATGTGGTAACTGTTGCTAGGAAATAGAAAAGTGGTCCCCATCACTCACAGCCGAGGGTGTAGCCTAACTCTGTCACAAGGAGGTCAGCTTGAAGACGTTCCAATGAATCAGCACTTCCACTGGAACTGCCACTGTGTGGACAGTGAACTATATCCACACCTGTAGAAGTACAGTTTAACTGTCACCTAACTCTATTACATTATCCTGGGCAGGGACTGGGATGCTGTAGGAGAGGTTCTGCGCAATCCTAGATATATATGTAATTTGGAAAATTTCTAATGTCAGGGCTTAGGTTTGCTTGTCACCAAGATTTTTTTCCCTGTTATAAGATGGTCACCACCTCATGTCGGGAGCACCAAGATAGGATGCTATATGTGCTGGCGTCTTTCCTCAGCACATTGGAAGTTGACTCTAGGGACGCTTCATTAACAGATTTTCAATTATTTTGAATTTGGATAAGCCTTGATAGTTTATCTTTTTTTTTTTTTTTTTTTAATCATGTCACGATTTTTGCTCCCCAGCCAGTAAGCCCCCATCTGACCAACCCCCCCCCCACCATCCCTCTCCCCAGAATCACCTGCTCTTAACTGCCCAGCCCAGGAGCGGTGCCAGCAGGGGGTTGGTCTTCACCCTGCTGACTCGCATTTTCCACCAATTTTTTATCCCGGAGGCTTGAGTCAGCGCGCATGCGCCGAACAGCCCCAGTCACGGCGCCCTTCCCGCACCCACTGGCCTACTGCCTAGGCCCCCTCCAGCCCGAGCTTCCTCCAGCCTCCACTGGGGGTCATCCATCAGCCGAGGGATGCCGTGCTTCCTCCCTGGAGAGGAGAGCCTGCCTGTCGGCAACTCAATCCAGCTCCACCCACCCCCCATGCTGACCTCCAATGCCCTGGTCTCGTTCCCGAACCCGGGTCACCGGTGTGGGTCAAGGTGAGGCGCCAACACCTTAGCCCTCTACACCACCTGGCCGGAAGTATAATTTATTATTTTCCGAAACACAAAGTATTACACTACTGTTAACTCCAGTTTCAAGTTTAGTTCAAATGTAAACCAAGGTGGGCTGATTTCAAAGTTTTGTACATTTCTAGTTTCTGGTAAGTGAGATTCATCTTTTATAGCAGTTAGTTTGAAACCTATATATTTGGGGAACATTTCTAACTACATTAATATGAATAGACATTGTTGGGCATATCTGGAGTGGCTATGGCTCAGGAAATCTCTTTGCAGATGATTCCAAACTGGAAGCACTGGTGGTCTGAGAAGAAGCAAGAGAGGTAGTCCAAGGGGATCTGGATATCCTGGAGGGGTGGTCAAGGAGGTGGGGACTGAAATTTAATACCGGGAAATGTAAGGTACTACATTTGGGGATCAGAAATCCGGGCCATGTTTACATCTTTGGGGGGGTCACACTGCAAGACACAATGGGTGAGCGTGATTTAGGGATGGTGGTAGGTGTCAAAATGAATAACTCTGAAAATAGTAGAAGAACCGCAGCCAAAGCAAACAGGATATTGGGCTGCATAGCCAGGGGAATTACGTCCAGGAAGAGAGAGGTGATCCTCCCTCTATACAATGCCTTGGTCAGGCTGCAACTTGAGTACTGTCTTCAGTTCTGGAGATCTCACCTGAAGAAGGACATAGAACTGTTGGAGACAGTTCATAGGAGAGCGACCGGGATGATTCAGGGAATGGAGGGGAGGCCCTATGAGGAGAGACTGGAAGAGCTTGGGATGTACACACTGGAGGAGAGGAGGGACAGGGAAGACATGATAGGAGTCTTCAAGTATGTAAAGGGAATAACAGAGCAGAAACAAGGAGCTGTTTAGGCTAAAAAAAGGGGGGAACAATAAGGGGGCATGAGTGGAAACTGGAGGGGGGGAAATTATAGGGTGGAACGTGGGAGGCAATTTCACTGAGAGGGTGGTGGAGCCGTGGAATGTGCTGCCCAAGAGGCTGGTGGAGGAAGGCACAGTGGAGGGCTTCAAGAAGGGGTGGGACATGTACAAGGGGGTTCTAAACTCAATTAAGACCCTCTTGGGGGCTAAGGTGGGCGGAAAAGCAAGCAACCATTAGGTGGCTGGCTATCGAGCCAACATGACAGACCATTAGGCCTATTCTGCTGGTTTTTAGTATGTTAAATCCAGAATAACAGTAATATTATCAATTTTGCCATCGCGGATATATTGGTCACGTAATGGGACTCATTCAAGTGTATTTCACTCTGAACCACCGTCTCGCAAGGACATTTTGGAGTAACCCATGATCTTTCTACAAAAAGCTCATAATTTCTGATTTCTTCCACCACAGATTCACTCTGGAACTTCAGCAATTCCCTCCCTATGCTGTAAAACTGGATGAGAAATGAAAGATATACTAGTTAAGATACAGTAGTTAAAGAGCTACTAATACCTCAAAGGAACTTTGAAAAAAACATAATAATTAGTTAGATTTCAGCTTGCATTTCATATATATTTATTACACATACACACTATAGATTTCTACTCCCCATTATTTAATAGTGAGGACATTTGCACAAAAACATGATCTTTATCCCACTGAGTTCATCTGCCTCTACAGCTTAAGCCTTACATCAAGTCGGCAGGACGTCCACTGAGCGAGTGCTATTACCGCGCAGCACTTACAACGCGGTGAACAGCGCCAAAGGGATTTGAGCTTCAAGAGAAGGAGAACAAATGTGCATACTCTGGATGGCGGCGGAGGAGGCTAAAACCACGCACGGTTTAGTCCGAGATATGTGCAATGTCAGAGTTGATTATATTAATTTATGGGGGGCCCCTGCAGTAAAAGTGATGCAGAGACATGTTTGTGATAAAACAGTGCAGAGCCATGTAGTGTTTTAGCACCCTCCAGTGTTTTGCGGTAGTAGTACTCTAAGGTGCTGAATTTGCCGAGTTTTGCTGAGCTACCGCCGTGGAGTAGTGGTAAAGTGGCAGGCTGTGGTGCTGCTGACCTGAGTTACTGTCTTAATGTGGTATTGTTATTTTGTTTTAATTTATTTCAATTTTTTGTTTGCCATTTCATTCCCTCCTGACTTCCCTCTCCCTAGTTACATACCACGTGGAGTTGTTGTTCTAACTTTCTAAGTTTCGACCTGCCCAAGTTGAGGCCCCTCACATAACCTGTCCAACCGCGTTCGGCTAGGTTTTTTGTGTTCCTCCGTGTTTGTTTTCGGTGGATGGTGCCATCGTGCTTGATTGTTTGCGCAGTGTTGTCTACGTGGCTCGTTTTCTGCGCTGTGTTTCTTTTCGCTGAATTGACATGGATCCCCTCAAGTCATAATCTTCTGTTGTTACATCACAGTCTGTTGCCATAAGAGTAACTGTGGTGTCACAAATGGTGCATTATGACATCAGGTAGGGCGAAAGCAGCAGTGAACTCTTCAAGTACGAAGATCCTGTTTTCATGCAAATGGCCTCCGTGATAAATAACGGGGGAGGAGAAATACAGAACTAATGTGAAATACAAGCAGAACTGAGTCTAAATAGTATGTTTTGGAAAGTTCTCCTGAAGAGGTCAGCTGCCTTTTAAGATGTGGCATGCATTGCCAGCCTCTGAGACTTTGAACCAAAAAGTATTTTTCAGTGTAACTGATCTATCTTGTAAATTTTCACAATAAAAAGTTAAAAACAAACAAGACCGAGTTACACACTGACAAGTAATACAGTGTGGAATAAATATGCTGAACAAAGCTATTTTGGTTTTTGTAATGGTAGCCATTGTGAGGTTATATTTCTGGCTAACCAATTTCCAGTGTGGCAAAAAATGTGGCGGGGGAGAGGGTTTAGCAACTTTGGTTAGCACTTTTTAGGCCCTAGCGATCACCCCATTAACTCCTCCCCACACATTCTCTACAGGACTGTGATGCCAATGAGCTGAGGGACAAGGTCTTCTAGGAAAGAGTATGGCTTTGTAAAGCATCATTAACATAAGTTATATTCCACAGCATTTTTCCATCCAGGATAGGGAGGGAACAGAACGCTATTGCTATTTAGACACACAGGGCGACTCAAACAGCACAGAGACAGGACAGAAATAACGCAAGAGATAAAAAGTGATAAAAATGTGACAGGTTGTGTAGTTATAAGGGAATAATGAATGACTTGTATTGGTAGGCACGAGGCTTAGCAGAGTGCAGGAACCACCCAAGAAGTATGCTACTCCCATAAGACCACACACCCTGGAGTGAATTATCCCACTTATACAATGGGTTTTTTTATCTGTTTAAAAAAAATGTAGCTGAGGGGAAGGTATGCAACTGCCAGAAAATAATCCATAGTCATGTGATGTGTTTCAACCAATAAGGTTACAGGATTTTCATGTGGTCCATTTTGTAAAGAGAGGTTCAACACATGGAAATGGGTTTTCAAAAGCAGAACCCCATGCTGCATTCATGGAAATTTTTAAAGGGGCTGCTTCAGCCCCATGCCCATGGATGCAGGAGGGCAGCTGGCAACAAAGAATACTGCATCCATTAGTGCCCACAGCTATCTCAGTGACTTAAGTCTGCATAAGCCTTTTTTTTTTTTTCCTTGAGCGGATTCAGGAAAACCACACAGCTGCATCTACATGTTAAACATATGCTTCCCGAAACTGTAACCCAGTTTTAAATCGGCAGTAGTTTTGAGAAAAGCCCTGAGTGTGTCTATGTGGTGGGTGACAGAAACAGTGGGTGCTGTGTGATGCAGGCATACTACCTGCATCAAACCTTTTGAAAATTCACCCCAGGAGGTTAAGTAGATAGGGTATAGCTTTACTGAGAGTTAATCCACGCCGGGCGGGTGTGTGTGTGTATGAAGCACGTGGCCACAGGTCAAATGAATTCAACCACCCAAGCATGGATTAATTCTCAGTAAACACATGCCCTGGAGTGGGGTTAATTCACTTATAAAATGGGCAACTTTATTTTAGAGGTTTACGTAAATAAATATTTCTAAAAAACACTTTACAAGCATTTGTAATAAAACAGTTTCTCCGCCTAATGGGTTTGCCGTAGTTGTAGTTCTCCACTAGGTGGATATGTCCTAATGAGGATGCAGTAGTTGTAGTTTTTTACATGTCTCTCTGGTGGAGGGATCTGACCAGGTCACTTTAAATTGCTGTCATTCAGGATTTTGTAGTCTAGCAACCCAATTGTGGGTTTCTTGAGAATTAATCCATGGTCAGGTGACTTGTTCTGACGAATCAGAATATAGGATTTTCGGAACCCATTTTATAAGGGGACTTTATCAAGGTCACACAGCAAATAAGTGATGGTTCTGGGAGTTAAAACCAGGGCCAGCAGGTTCAAGTTCAAGTTTTTTTATTGAGAATAGTTGACAAACAGCCAACGGAGCAAAAATCTCATTTACAATGGCCTCCTGAACAACTTTACACAAGCTAAAAATAAAACAGCAGCTCGTTACTGAGGCGAGGCTAATGAAGTAGTCTTCCTCTACACACTTGTAGTAGTACAAACATACGTCACAGTACAAAAGACATTTCAGAAAATTCATCCATTATCAAACAACAGAATAATTAAAAAGGGGTGTCAGTACAGTTAATTATAGGTAATAAAAATGAAAGTCTTCACCGAGTTTCATAATTCATTATAAAAAATCACTCCAGGCTCTAAGGATGTTTTACAAACCAAGACAAGTGCTTGCAGAGTAATTACACCTTAAAGAGCACCTTTCTCGGATTTTCCTCATTACCTGCAAAATTCTCGGGAGGCTCTGGCCCTGACTTTGTAATAAAAGTCTGGTTATAACAGTAAAAATAACTTTTAAAATAATGCCCCATAGACTTGAATGGAGCATGTCCCTGTGCTAGGAGTATAATTACATCATAACACAAGGAAGCGTGGGGGCAGCAGCGGAGATCAGGAAGTGGAAGGGATCGAGCGGCTAGCCCTCTCAGGGGCAAAATACGATCCCTTCCCATCCTTATTGGGCTACACAGAAACGTTTACAACCACTATGGAGGAACTCCCAGTCAGGTAAGGGAGCCTCCAGATAATTTTGCATTGCACCTAGAAAGGTGCTCTTTAAGCTTCTTGGGATCAAAATAGTCACCTAGTGACTTTACAAGATGCACACTGAACACGACAGCTACTTTTGAACTGTAGTCCATCGACACTAGGTTCTAGGTTAATTTAAGGGGCAGCAGGGTTTAAACTGGAAGTCTAAACTCCCACTGCATGTTGGTTAATCTCCCAGCTGAACATTTAGCCAAATGGCAAAACTCTTCACTATAACCTTACAAAAAAAAATCATTAGCCAGCCCACTGGTGAAAGACTGAGGCGCTGTCCCCCACATCGCCTACAACACTAGGGACCTGGGCTCGAGAACACATCAGGGTTGCTCGGGGGGGCAGCCAGAGAGGATTAAGCATCCAACAACAGCTCTCCTCCTTCAAAGAGGGAGGTTCCCATGTCCTGCCACTTGACTGACACCTGGCGGAGACAAACAGCTGTGACAACAAGGGCAGAGGACTGAACGAGGGCACTGGCAGACGCTGCACGCAAGCATGCCGATGTGCCTGTGCATCACGGCACACTTGATGCCCTGGGGGGAAACGAAAAACCTACAGGAGGACAATGCCTCAGCCTGCTCAGCACCCCCACAGGCATCACACGACCCTATGGGGCAGGTTACCCACCTAATAAAGCACTAAGTGCTGATTAACCTGTAAGCTCCCGAGGCAGGTCAGTGTTAGGGCGTGAGGAATGCTGCCAGAACCAGGTTGTCAGAAGGGAAAATGTATAAGAAAGAGAGAAAAAAAATCACTAAACATTGACAAGCAGCTTGTGGAGCTACAGTAACCTTAAGAGATTAGAACACATAATTAATTGAAAGTATTGTTTGTTATATATAGCTGCAACTTGTATTACTTTTGAATGCTACTATATGTTTATCCAGGCGTGGCAGAAAATGTGACTTCACGACCCAGCCCACATTTCCTGGTCACGGACACATGGAACACCAGCGGAACTGCTTATGAAATGTAAGGCTGGGATATTGCGGGCAGAGTGGTGGGACGGGGCATGGGAGTAGAGCAGTAATCAAAATGGTTTCTGCCACCTCTGAAACACAAAGACCCCATCACTGATTTGCCAAGATTCCAGAGATCCAAAACCCTAATGTTCTTTGAGTTTTGCTGCTGGGCGAGGTGGGGTTCAGGGTTGGAAACCCTAAAGTTCCATTTCCCTACTTTTGTGGCGTTACCTCGAACCCTAACTGGTCCATCTTGCAAATGAGCACTGCTCAATGATGTCCGCCTGGATAAATAAAGATTTTGATTACTTGATAACGCAGTTTTTGCAAAAAAGATATACATGACACAGGCTAACCTAATATATCAATTTTATCTTCTTGACAGGGTAGTACTATGTTGATATCTCACAAGTGGCAAAGCCACGAGTCAGATAGCAAAAGACCAATAACCAAAATGACATTAAAAATTATATCTGAAATCAGGACATGTCATATTCAATTTATACAATAGGTGTCTGTGTGGGGGATCTTGTGTAGTTACCCACAACATCTAACCTCGCTCCCAATTTACGGAGAACAGAGTCCTGAAGGAACCTGCAAAACTGAAAGTGGACAAGGCAATGGGGCCAGATGGGTACATCCAAGGGTACTGAAGGAGCTTAAGAGAGGTGCTGGCAGCACCACTGATAGTCCTGGTCACCCACACATTGGAGACGGGGTGGGGGGTGATTCAGAGGACTGGATAAGGGCAGATGTAGTCCCACTACAGGCCAGTCAACCTGATTTCAGTGGTGAGGAAATTAATAGATTCACAACTGAAGGAAATGATTGTGGAATATCTTGACTCCAGAAGCTTACAGAATCTGAGGCAGCATGGATTCACAGCAGGGAGATCTTGCCAAACAAATCTGAAAGATTTATTTGACTGGGTGACCAGGGAATTAGTTCAGGGTGGAGAGGTGGATGTGGCCACCTGACTAGATTTCTGTAAGGCCTTCGACACTGTTCCACATAGGTGACTCCTAAACAAGCTGGGCAGTCTGGGAGTGGGTCCTAAATGTGGTAAACTGGATTAGAAATTGGTTGTTGGATATATGACAGAGGGTGGTGGTAAAAGAAGTTCACTCCAAGGAAGGGAGGATGACCAGCGGCGTGCCATAAGGATCAATACTGGAGCTGGTCTTCTTTAATGTCTTTATTAGCAACACTGTAGAGGGGTTAGAAAGGAAAGTATGCCTTTTTGCAGATGACACAAAGATCTGCAACAGAGTGGACATTCCACAGGGAAAGAAAGAATAAGGAGGGATCTAGGTAAGCTTGAGGAGTGGTCATGAGTATGGCAACTAAGATTCAATGTGAAGAAGTGCAAAATCATGTACTTGGGGCACAGAAGCCTAAAAGTAGAGTACACGATGGGAGGAGAGGTACTGACGATCACCAAACAGAAAAGGACATGGGGGTCATCATATTTGATGATCTAAAGGTGGCCAAGCAGTATGACAAGGCAGTAGCTGGCCCGGCAGCACTGAGGGTTGAGGCGCTGGATGCCACACCTCATGCCACGCCAGCGACCCGGGTTCGGGAATGGACTTGGGCCGCCGGAGGTCAGCTGGGGAGGGAAGAGGTTGAGCATCCAGAGGACTGCTCTCTCTTCCCAGGGAGGGGAGGGCTCTGGGGGTTGCGCCACACCGCGGTGGCCTCTGGCGGTGGTCAGAAGTGGTCCAGGTATGTGGCGCTCACGCAATTAGGGGGCAGAGCTGCGAGGAGCATCAGCACTCTGTGCCCAGATGCCACTGCATGACCGAGCTCCGAGGGAAACAAGATGTAAACCCCCCCCTTCTCTGGATGATAGGCGAAGGCGCCGCCTCCTGATCCACACTCCCAATGCTGGGCACTCTACCCTCTCCGCTCCCAGTCACTCCGGCCAGCACTCTACGACCAAGACAGAGCGCCCTGGGAGGATAGGGCGGCCCTTCCCCGTGAGGGCTCACATCCGGGGGTTTCGTCAGTCGGGGCGAGGACAGTGGATAAGGTGCCACAGCGGGAGGTAGAAATCAGGTAAGGTTGGTAGCTAGAGAGAATTCCTCTGGGAGGGTGTAGAAATAAGAATTCCTCTGGGAGGGGTGAAGAAATAAAGTCTAAAAAAAAAAAAAAAAAAAGAGTATGACAAGGCAGTGGGGAGAGCCAGTGGGATGCTGGGGGTGCAGAGGGAGGTGAATCACCAACAGAAATAATGAAGGGGTGATCATGCTGTACAAATCATTGGTGAGACCTCAACTAGAGTACTGTGTCCTGTTCTGGAGGCTGTATCTGCGGAAAGACAGACAGAGTAGAGGCGGTCCGGAGCAGGGCAACTAAAATTTAATTTTAATTTTTTTATACTTGTAGGCATGATAAGCATTACTGCCTGTTTTCACATGCAACAAGTTTTACATAAAACATCAAATGTGGGTACAAACATACAACAGATTGACAAAAAACTACATTTAAGAATTATACAAAATACAGACTAGCTAACAATACATATTCGACGGACAATTAATTATATTCCTAGAAAGAGCATTAAAAAAAGAGATGGTCTCTATATAATGACCTTTGTCCTGAGGTCTTTTTAAATAGAGGTAAATTAAATACAAATCTACTCTGGGATCTGGTTCCACATAGATTAGTTAATCTTGAAAATAAAACATTAACAGAGAAGGGGAGAAGGCCTATAATACCCTTAAAGGGGACAATCCCCATTCTAAACCACACACGGACATCCAAAGATAAGCAGTTCGAAGACTTTAACAGTTCACAATGCTGTATTCGACTTGGTGAGCTTGTCATAGATCTTAGAATTGAGTTATACGTAACCCTAAATCTGTCCAGGAGCTTATCTGTTGTGGCTGTATAGATAATTACTCCATAATCTAACACGGTTAGAAGGAAGCTGTGAGAAAGTAATTTCCTAGATATTGTAGTCAGATAAGGTTTAACCCTATACAGTAATCCAAGTCGTTGATGTAATGTTTTCTTAAGATTACTAATGTGCAGTTCAAATGTGAGGTTAGGGTCCAAAATAATACCCAAATATTGAAAGTTTTCCACAAGCTCAGTAACTTCACCACTCACTAAGAGTTACAACAGGATTAATATTTTCAGGTTTCTTTTTGGGCCCTGAAAAAGCATAACTTTTTTTAAATTTAGTACCATGCATTTTGATTTAAACCAGTTCTGAAAAGTGTGAAAATTGGTTTGAACATTCTCCATCACAACACTGGGTCTAACATTAACGCTGTAAATGACAGTGGCATTGTCATACAAAGTCATTGATGTATGGGTACAAATATGGAGTGCTGAATTCATAAATAAAGGAAAAATAAGCGGACCCAAAATAGATCCCTGAAGCACCCCACAGTTGATCATTTTAGAATGAGACAGGCTTCCTTCTATTCTAGTTCTGTGAGACCTGTGATAATCGGAATATCACGTAATAATCTCAAAAGAAAAATGCAAATCAAGAAAAATATTTTGCAATAAATTATGTTCTACCAGATCAAAGGCCTAGGTGCGGTACACAACTATGGCTGCAACAGAGTGCCCTTTATCAAGGGCATCCCGTATGCAGCCTGTGAATCCCACTAAGGCTGTCTCTGTATTATATTTTGATTTAAAACCATGTTTGGGGCGCTGATGGGCAGCTAACTAAGCGGTCGTATATTCCCTCGCTGCTCCCCTTTCACAGCCGAAAAGTTAAATATTTATAATAAATAAATACCTCTACCTGATTGTTCAGATCATTTTGGGGCTGCTGCAACAGCATGGACGAATTTCTTGCCTCTGGTTCAAGACAGCGGATAACATCTAAAAATGCGCAGAAAGCTGGGGAGAATGCGGGCCTGGTCTCGCTATCTGCAGCTGAGGTTACCGTGCTCGGCAAAGAAGTTACCGGACAGGTCGTCGCGGCTATTAAGATTCGACTGATCAAGCTAGAGGGGAAGCTTGATCTGAAGCTGCAAGAAATTGAGGAACAGCAGACTGTACAAGCGGGCAGGATAACGGAGGTCGAGGAACGGGTCTCCCATATGGAGGATGAATTATTGTCAGTACCGGGGCATGTGGTGGCGCTCCAAAAAGAACTGGCAGATCTCAAGGAAGCATTCGACTACCAAGAGAACTACCACCGCCGACTGAACTTGAGACTGCAAGGACTACCAGAGGGCTGGGAAGGTGAGAGTGCCCTGGATTTCTGCTCAAAAGTCCTGCCAGAACTATTAGGCCTTCAGCCCACGAAGGGACGGCTCAAGTTAGGGAGGGCGCACTGAGCTGTGATGCCAAGGCCGCCGAAAGACCAGCCGCCGAGGCAACCGATTATGCGCTTCCACAATTTTCAGGATAGGGAGCAAATCCTGAAAGCCTATCGGGAGAAGAAGGCATTGATGGATGAAGGGCAACGGCTCTTTATTTCACAGGATTACTCGGCCCACTTACTCAAGAAATGGAAAATGTTTAACGGGATCATGCAGCAATTAAGGGAATGCAAGGTCGAGAACTTCCTGGTGTATCCGACTACCCTGAAAATAAAGCATGAGGGGGCTACTTTCTCATTCTGGCACGTGGACAAGGCGGAGGAGTTTGATAACTAGCTTAAACAGAAGCTGCGCTGAGAAGGCATAGGGTACTGAGGTTGACCGAGTGTTGAAGTCGATAAGATTGCTTCCTTTTTCGAGTTTTCCATGTGTGTTAAATGTTGGGACTCCCACTGCTTAACGTTATGCCCTGGGGAGTGACTGTTGACTTGGTTTGTTCTCTATTTCATCTCCCCGCGTTTGGGGATGAGAGGGTTGCGTGTTCACTTCTACCCCCTCCTTCTGCAGATTAAAAGAGGCCGTAGATAAGGGGACAAAAGGGTCTCCATGAACTGTGGATGAGATGATCTGTGCCAGTGAATGTACTGTGGAGGTGAAAGCTGCAAGGGCCCATGGAAACGAGAAGAAGATGGATGGAAAGACGGAGTGAAGGAGACTGCAATTCCTCCTCATGGGTGAAGGTGCGAGGGTTGGTGGGGACGGAGGCCTAGCTTGTGGATTTTGAGGCGTGCCCTACTCTCCCTAACAGCCTGAGGTAGTAACCCTGGTCCGGTGAAGCTTTTGGAATGGACAATGCTGGGAAGCAGGGGGGAGGCTGGAGGGCAGGTGAGGATATTTGAGTGCTGTGGGATGTGCTGAGAGGAGTTAATGGAAGGCAGTTCTGATGGGGTTCTGGGAGCAGCTGGAAGCTGGGAACTTATATCATAAGGAAGACACTGATGAGGGCCCTTTCTTTCTTTTTGAAATGGGTTGGAGGTTTGAATAATTTCAGCTGTGAGGGGCGGGCGGAGGAGCGTACTCATCAGTACAGAGGATGTGGCAGACACTCGAGCCTGTGGGGCAATTAGTGTCACAGGGAGGATGGCAGGGTAAGAGGGGAGGGGGAGTAGAGCCAGCATTATAATGCTTACAATGTAGAAGAAAGGGAGACTGGGAGGGGAATGGAGGGAGGGGGGTTAGAGATATAGCATTGCGTATGCAAAATGGTAGGAAGATATGGCAATTGGAGAGCAATGGGCTGAGGAAGGCAGGGGGGATGCAGGAAGGCTGGAGGAGAGAGGAAGAGAGATTAGAAATGCTGGAAATGTTGCCTTACAAGGGGAGGGGTCCGGGGATGTTGAGGGGAAATGTAAAAAGTTTGAAGTTATTAATGTTGTTGTGTGCGATCACAGAAAAGACCATTAGAGTGTATGATAAGAATGGGGCTGAAGTGACCTTCTTTCAAAATGTGGGTGTAAAGGGGAAAAGTGGCATATACATAGATGGATGCTATGAAAACGATTAACATTGTAACCTGGAATGTTAGGGGTATTGTAAACCCAGTCAAGAGGACTGCTTTGCTAACTGCTTTAAAAAGAGTTGATACTCATGTGGCCCTCCTACAGGAGATGCACCTGACTACTGAGGAGCACGCCAAATTGGCCCGTAGATGGGTGGGGAGGTGCTACGTGGCTTCGGCAACAGCACATAAAAGGGGGGTTGCCATCTTGGTGCATAGGGCTCTCCCCCTTGAAGTAGTTACAGTGCTGCGAGATCCTAATGGGGAAGATACATTTTCGAGACAGGCATATTGGAGTGGGAGCGGGTCACTTTTAGCTCGGTTTATGCACCTGCAGTCCATGATCCGAAATGTTACGCCTCATTGCTGGATTTATTGGTCAAAGAACAGTTTCCTGGTCTAATTTTGGGTGGGGATTTAAATTGGGCAATGGATCCGAAATTGGATCATTCTGAGGGGAGCGGGAAGGAAAGTGGTGGTATGCAACAATGGCAGATGGGTATGTCAGAGTTGGATCTGGTGGATGCTTGACGTACAGCTAATCCGGAGGTAAGAGAAGAAAAAATTACTCACCTTAGTAATGTTGTTTCTTCTAATGGAGTCTTGCTATATTATAGACATTAGCAGTTTGATCCAGCTCTAGAACTGCCCCGGAGTGAAATGGTTAAAACCATTCCAAAATAGAATTTTGGCACGAGAGCAGCTCTATCTGTGTCATTTCAAACTTGAACTGTCAGATCTTTACATGCCAAACTCACTAAGGTCTGTGTGGAAGCTGTAACCTACACTAGCCAAATGGCTACCTAAATAATAACAACCATTGATGGTCCCAACACCCAAGACTCAAGTCAGGGGACCACAAATACTAACACCATTCTAATAATATGAAAATGGAACAGAAGTATAATAAAACACATACACACCCCCCCAAAGGGGACAAAATGCTAACAGGACATAAGTAGTGCCCACACTAAGTTGCCCGAACCCCACCAAGTAGAGGTTCTGAGAGGGGCAGGTTGGGGGGGAGGTCTATAATATAGCAAGACTCCATTAGAAGAAACAACATTACTAAGGTGAGTAATTTTTCTTCAAACAACATGAAGTCTATGTATATTATAGACATTAGCAGAATACACAGCAGTACCTCCATGGAGGAGGGGCAGAACCTACTTAGGGAATAGGCTCTGAAGAACAGCTGTAGCCAAACCGAGCATCTCTCTCTGGCCTGGACATCCAGGGAGTAATGCTTGGTAAAAGTGTGTACCGCTTTCCCAAGTAGCAGCCTGGCAAATCTCTAATAAAGGGATATCTCTGGCAGCAGCTAGAGACAGCTGTACCCTGGTAGAATGAGCCCTTAAACCGGGAGACTCTGCCCACTTTCTGATAACAAATTGGATACAAGAGACAATCCACCTGGCTATTGATCTCTTAGTGGCAGGTTGCCTTTCCCAACTTCACCATAGGTAGGAAAAGTTGGAGGGATTGAACCATGCGACCTTTAGTGGCCTCTATACAATAACTAAGGCTCTCTTAACATCCAGGCTGTACGCAATCTCCTCTCACCAACAAGAGTGATCAGTGAAAAATACTGGAAGGGAGATAGATTATTAAGATGGAAATCTGAAACCACCTTGAGCAAAAACTTCCTATTAGTCCTAAGGACTACCTTATCCCTGTGGAAAGATAAAAGTCAGTCTCCACTGACAAGGCTTCAATTCACTTATGTGTCTGGCAGAAGTGTAGCCACTAGAAAACAGTTTTCTAAGTTAGGTACTTAAGCTCTGCAGAAGACAGAGGTTCAAGAAGGGGTTGCATTAACTGTGCAATGCAAACATTAAGGTCCCAAGCAGGGGCGGTTCCCTGAAGGAAGGATTAGTATGGAGTAATCCTTAAAAAACTTGGAAAACACAGGATGAGAGGAAAGAGGGATGACTTTCCTGCTGATACAAAAAGCAGACACAGCTGCCAAATGAACTCTCAGGGTAGCTGGTCTGAGACCCAAGGAATTAAGATGTACCATGTAATCTAACAAAATGGGCAATTCAGCAGATTCTGGGGAAATATTTTCTCAGCACACCAAATGGAAAAACTTTTCCATTTAGAACTATAGTAGCCTAGTGGAAGGCTTTCTGGAAGCCTTTAGGATCTCAGAACACCCTGAGAGGTGTAAATCAGCAACTCTAACCCTCAAGAGCCAGGCCTTGAGGTTGAGGGATTTGAGGTCCGGATACCAAACCCTTCCCTGGGCACAAGTCAACAGATTGTGATTCCTGGGAGGCACAGGGGAGATGGACTGTCAGAGACAGAAGGAGTGGGTACCAGGGCTGCCTGGCTAATCGGGCAATCAGAATCACCCTGCAAGGCTGAGATCTGATTTTGACTAGTACTTTAAATAGGAGAGGAAGGGGAAAGCATAGAGAACTTCCCTCCCAATCCAGAAGAAGGGCATCCAGGGGACTGGGGCCAGCACTGGAGGCCTGCAACAGAACAGAGGAAGTTTGTGATTGTCTGGGGCTGCAAAAGACCTATCTGAGGGATGCCCCACCTGGCAAAAACTATCCTCAGCACTTGAGGATCCAGGACCATTCATTGATGGCCCTGGGAAATCCTGCTGAGGGCATCCGCTAGGACATTGTCCTTCCCTGGAAGATGAACTGCCACGAGGGAAGTGTTTGGGAATGGGCCAGAGACCACAACTTCATTGCCTCGGTGCACAAGGCCAAGACAGAGTGCCCCTGCTTGTTGATGTACCACATTGTTGTGGTGTTGTCTGTTCTGACCTTATCACCTTATCGTGGACAGATGCAGAAAAAGTTCGAAGAGCTAAAAGACAGCTCTGAGTTCCAGCAAATTGATGTGGAGCAGAGATTCCTGGGGGACCAAACTCCCTGGTGGAAAGGTGGCTCATGTGACTCCCCAGCAGATGGGAAGCATCTGTAGTGAGAGAGTCAAGTCGTGAGAAGGGGAAATGAAGGGGACCCCGCCTTAATTGCTCTGATCCTGCCACCACTGGAGAGCTAGGATCAAGGTTCAAGTCACTGGGACCAACTTGGAAAGGGGTCTCTTCTCTGAGACCAAAAGGTTCTCAAGTGAAACTGAATGTCTCTCATCTGAAATCTGGCTCCCTGCACAACAGCTGTGGACGCAGCCATGTGCCCCAGAGCTGCAGAAAGTGTCTTCTGGTTTGAGAGACCTGCAGAGGAAGGAAGAGGCCAGAGCCACTAAATTCCTTACCCTTTCTGGGGAAGAAAGGCCCTGGCTAGCTTTTGTGTCCACTTCTGCCCCTACAAAGGTGAGTACCTGGACTGGTTCCAGAACCGACTTTGGTAGGTTTAGCAGAAAACCCAGGGAGGTGAGAAGCTGCTGGGTGACCTGCAGGTGAGATTTACCTGTTCTGGGGACTGGCCTACAATGAGCCAGTGCCGTCCAGATAGGGAAAACAGCAATCCTCTGCCTCCTTAAGTGGGCCACTGCCACTGCTAGACACTTTGTGAATACCCTTGAGCAGAGGTAAGGTCAAGGGCATTGCTCTGAACTGGTAATGACCTGAGGGCAGTTCAATCTGAGGTACTTCTGGATCTTCTGATTAGGACATGGAAATAGGCATCCTTGAGGTCCAGGGAGGCTAGCCAGTCCCCTGGCCTTAGGGAAGGTAAAATCATTGCCAGAGTTACATTTTGAACTTTGGTTTCAAAAGATGCTTGTTCAGATATCTAGAGATCTAAAATGGGCCGCCATTCTCCTGTCTTTTTGGGCTAGCGAAGTATCTGGAATACAGACCCCTGCCTTGATGCAGGGAGGAACCCTTTCTACTGCTCTGAGAGCTAACAGGGATGAGACCTCTGTTTCCAGAGCGAGGGCCTTGAAGCACTTGGTAGTAGAAAAAGTAGTAGGTAGTTTCAACTTGGGAAACTTTTGAAGCTGAGAACCAGACCCTGGCTTATTTCTTCCAGAACCCACTTGTCTGAGGTTAAAGAAGCCCAATTCTGACTGAAGTAAGCCAGCCTGCCCCACTAGTACAGGAGAATCGGCCTGGGCACCCCATCAGGGTGCCTGTTCGCAAGAGCTTTAGGCTGGGGGTGGGAGCAGGTCTGCCCACCCTCGCCTGCCCCTGCCTCTGGAAGAAGCCCCCTCTGAGCATAGGCAGAGGAGGCCTGAGTCTGGTAGAAAGGCTCAGTGAAAGGCCTACCTCTACCCCTGGGGGCATGCCTTTGAGGAGTGGCTTGCCGTCTCCTTAGCCTGGGCACTCTTGTAAGTAGTCCTATATTCATCCATCTTTCTTATGTAACTCTCTGTCTGCTCTCCAAACAGAGAATTTCCCACCACAGGAAAATCCATAGCCTTAGTCTGGGTATCCAGTGACAAACTAGTACACCTGGAGCCAGGCCAGCCTATGAAAAGCTACAGATGTGGCCAAGACCCTAGAGGAAACATCATTAACATCCACAGCAGCATGAAACTGAACCTTAGAGGCTTCGCCAAACCGAGCATCTCTTCTGGCCTGGACATCCAGGAGTAATGTTTGTCAAAAGTGTGTACCAAGTCCAAGTAGCAGCCGGGCAACTCTAATAAAGGGATATCTCTGGCAGCTGTAGAGACACAGCTGTACCCCTGGTAGAATGAGCCCTTAAACCGGGGAGACTCTGCCCACTTTCTGATAACTAAATTGACACAAGAGACAATCCACCTGGCTATTGATCTCTTTAGTGGCAGGTTTGCCTTCCCAACTTCACCATAGGTAAGGAAAAGTTGGAGGATTCAACCCAGACCTTTGCACGCCTATACAATAACCAGAGCCTCTTAACATCCAGGCTGTGCAATCTCCTCTCTCACCCGAACAAGAGTGGATCAGTGAAAATACTGGAAGGAGAGGATTGATTAAGATGGAAATCTGAATCCACCTTAGGGCAAAATCCTCCATTAGTCCTAAGGACTACCTTATCCCTGTGGAAAGAAATAAAGTCAGTCTCCACTGACAAGGCTTGCACCACTTATGTGTCTGGCAGAAGTGATAGCTACCAGAAAAACAGTTTCTGGGTTAGGTACTTAAGCCTGCAGAACAGAGGTTCTGCAAGGGGGTTGCATTAACTGTGCAATGCAAACATTAAAGGTCCTAAGCAGGGGCCGGTTCCCTGAAAGGAAGGATTAGTATGGAGTAATCCCTCAAAAACTTGGAAAACACAGGATGAGAGGAAAGAGGGATGACTTTCCTGTTGATACAAAAGCAGACACAGCTGCCAAATGAACTCTCATGGTAGCTGGTCTGAGACCCAAGGAATTAAGATGTACCATGTAATCTAACAAATGGGCAATTCAGCAGATTCTGGGAAATATTTTTCCAGCACACCAAATGGAAAAACCTTTCCATTTAGAACTATAAGTAGTCCTAGTGGAAGGCTTCTCTCGAAGCCTTTAGATCTCAAGAACACCCTGTGAGAGGTGTAAATCAGTAACTCTAAAACCTCAAGAGCCAGGCCTTGAGGTTGAGGGATTTGAGGTCCGATACCAAACCTTTCCTGGGCACAAGTCAACAGATTGTGATTCCTGGGGAGGCACAGGGGAAGATGGACTTCAGAGACAGAAGGAGTGGGTACCAGGCTGCCTGGCTCAACTGGGGCAATCAGAATCACCCTGCAAGGCTGAGATCTGATTTGACTAGTACTTTAAATAGAGAGGAAGGGGGGAAAGCATGAGAGAACTTCCTCCCAATCCAGAAGAAGGGCATCCAGGGAATTGAGCCCAGCACTGGAGGCCTGCAACAGAACAGAGGAAGTTTGTGATTGTCTGGGGCTGCAAAAGACCTATCTGAGGGATGCCCCACTGGCAAAAAACTATCCCCAGCACTTAGGATCCAGGGACCATTCTGTGATGGCCCTGGGAAATCCTGCTGAGGGCATCCGCTGAGACATTGTCCTTCCCTGGAAGATGAACTGCTACGAGGGAAGTGTTTAGGAATGGGCCAGAGACCATAAACTTCATTGCCTCGTGCACAAGGCCAGAGACAGAGTGCCCCCTCTGCTTGTTGATGTACCACATTGTTGTGGTGTTGTCTGTTCTGACTTGTATCACCTTGTCGTGGACAGATGCAGAAAAGCTTGAAGAGCTAAAAGACAGCTCTGAGTTCCAGCAAATTGATGTGAGCAGAGATTCTGGGGACTAAACTCTGAGTGGAAAGGTCGCCTCATGTGGGCTCCCCAACCCAGATGGGAAGCATCTGTAGTGAGAGAGTCAAGTCGTGAGAAGGGGGAAATGAAGGGGGACCCCGCCTAATTGCTCTGATCCTGCCACCACTGGAGAGCTAGGATCAAGGTTCAAGGTCACTGGGACCAACTTGGAAAGGGGGTCTCTTCTCTGAGACCAAAAGGTTCTCAAGTGAAACTGAATGTCTCTATCTGAAATCTGGCTCCCTGCACAACAGCTGTGGACGAGCCATGTGCCCAGGAGCTGCAGAAAGTGTCTTGCTGGTCGAGAGACCTGCAGAGGAAGGAAGAGGCCAGAGCTACTAAATTCCTTACCCTTTCTGGGGAAGAAAGGCCCTGGCTAGGCTTTGTGTCCACTTCTGCCCCTACAAAGGTGAGTACCTGGACTGGTTCCAGAACCGACTTTGGTAGGTTTAGCAGAAAACCCAGGGAGGTGAGAAGCTGCTGGGTGACCTGCAGGTGAGATTTTACCTGTTCTGGGGACTGGCCTACAATGAGCCAGTCGTCTAGATAGGGAAAAACAGCAATCCTCTGCCTCCTTAAGTGGGCCACTGCCACTGCTAGACACTTTGTGAATACCCTTGGAGCAGAGGTAAGGTTAAGGGCATTGCTCTGAACTGGTAATGACCCTGAGGGCAGTTCGAATCTGAGGTACTTTCGATGGGATCTTCTGATTAGGACATGGAAATAGCATCCTTGAGGTCCAGGGAGGCTAGCCAGTCCCTGGCCTTAGGAAAGTAAAATCATTGCCAGAGTTACCATTTTGAACTTTGGTTTCAAAAGATGCTTGTTCAGATATCTGAGATCTAAAATGGGTCACCATTCTCCTGTCTTTTTGGGCTAAGGAAGTATCTGAATACAGACCCCTGCCTTGATGCAGGGGAGGAACCTTTCACTGCTCTGAGAGCTAACAGGATGAGACCTCTGTTTCCAGAGCTGAGGTTCTCGAAGCACTTTGCAGGTAGAAAAGTGTGCTTCAACTTGGGAAACTTTTAAGCTGAGAACCAGACCCTGGCTTACTACTTCCAGAACCCACTTGTCTGAGGTTAAAGAAGCCCAATTCTGACTGAAGTAAGCCAGCCTGCCCCCACTAGTACAGGAGATCGGCCTTGGCACCCCATCAGGGTGCCTGTTTCAGGAGCTTTAGGCTGGGGGTGGAGCAGGTCTGCCCACCCCCTCGTCTGTTCTCGTCTCTGAAGAAGCTCCTCTGAGCATAGGCAGAGGAGGCCTGAGTCTGGTAGAAAGGCCTGTGAAAAGGCTCACCTCTACCCCTGGGCATGCCTTTGAGGAGTGGCTTGCCGCCCTTAGCCTGGGCACTCTTGTGAGGTAGTCCTATATTCATCCATCTTCTTCATGTAATTCTCTGTCTGCTCTCCAAACAGAGAATTTCCCACCACAGGAAAATCCATAGCCTTAGTCTGGGTATCCAGTGACAAACTAGTACACCTGAGCCAGGCCAGCCTATGAAAAGCTACAGATGTGGCCATGACCCTAGAGGAAACATCATTAACATCCACAGCAGCATGAAACTGAACCTTAGAGGCTTCAATGCTATCAGCAGCCACCTGTTCTAGTTCACTAGCCAGCTGGCCATGGGCCTGCTTGGCCAATTGCATAACAGTATCCCATCTAGATTTCTGATACCTAGCTACATAAGCCATATAATTTTGCTTGCCTGAGTCCCAGAGAGGCTGCCATATACTGTTTTTTTTGCCATGGCATCAATCTTCCTGGAATCCTTGTCAGAGGATGTGAAGCCAAGGAATATTAGCTTTATCACAGGCAGCAGCCTGAACTACCCTAACATGACTGCAATGCTGAGAAAGGAATTCTGTATCAGGGCCTGACAATGTATACCTTCTGTCCATCTTTTATCTACAGGAGGTACAGAATTAGGAGCTTTTAAAATTTTAATTGTTTGTTTCTAAAAGACTTATGTAAAGGAATAGACAATCTCCTAGACTCTGGAATATCCATCATTTCTACAAAATCAGGCTCCTCTTGCTCATCCACAGCCTCTTCTAAAGGAAGCTGGAGGGTTTCAGCAACTTTTTATAAAACATAAAATGAGATGGGGACTCAAACAGCATAGAGATTCTAAAGGTCTGTCTGGGGAGATGTCCGTTCAATGGGCACACCCAGACCTTCCCAGCTACATTCATACTGTTCATAATCCTCCTCCCCTCCTCTGGTTCATAAAATTCCTCAATATCATAATCCTGAACCACTGGGACCGACGAACCGACCTTTTACCAGATAGTGGTGGTTCGGATGGACCCTGAGACAGTGACTGGACAATTTGTATGGCTTTGCTATCTCTGCAGCAGTTGGAGAAGGAATTTTGACCCAGACCTGCTGATTTTCTTGTCTTTACTGGAATTGGTTCCTCAGAACCAGCTTTTCTTTTGCCGAGAAGTCTCGCCCCTGGTCAGAGGGCACTCCTCTGGTTCGGTGTGGCACCCAACCGGCTGGCCATCCGGTCAGTGGACTTTTGGCCTCTCGCTCCTGAGCCTGCCCAATCTTTTTCCAGGGTGGCTGCAGGAAATTCTTACATACCTGGCAGTCTGACTGGAGGTGGTCAAACCCCCAGACAATAAACATAGTGGTGTGGGTCAGCCTTGGCAAAGACTTCCCACAAACATCATAGTGTTGGAAACCCAGTGGCCGGTTTTTCTTTTGCTTCTGGACATAATGCCAGCCTAACCAGAAACTTGCCTTTTAACGGCAGTGCCAGGCAAGATACTTTTATCAGTTCCTAACCGTTCACTGGTATTGGAAAAAACGTAATAAACTGCTTTTTAGAACCGATAAGAACCGAACCGCACTCTAAAATAGTAACTTTTAGTTTTAAATGAGTTTTAACTCCACTGATCGGTTCAAACCGAACCGATAACTTACAAGTTCCACACAGACAAAACCTTCATTTACCTAATGGTTACCACAGATAGAGCTTGAACCGAACGGTTTTATGTTAAATTAAACTATTCTCGTTAAATCCAACTGAGAAAACACTTTCAAACCGAGAAATGAACCGGCAGAAGGAGAAATCTCCGGAGCGACTCTTCACTGAGGCGGAGTAAAGAATCTGACAGTTCAAGTTTGAAATGACACAGATAGAGCTGCTCTCGTGCCAAAATTCTATTTTGGAATGGTTTTAACCATTTCACTCCGGGGCAGTTCTAGAGCTGGATCAAACTGCTAATGTCTATAATATAGCAAGACTTCATGTTGTTTGAATATACTTTTTACTCAAACCTGCATAGAACATGGACCCGCCTGGATTACTTATATCTGATGAGAGAATGGTATACTCGAATGCGGGATGTTCGACATAGCCCCATACATGTATCGGACCATGCTATGGTTGTAGTGAAATTGTCGAGTAAGGAAAAGCGAGAGGCCCCCTCCCCCATGGAAATTCCCAACCTATATGGCTAGGAATCCTGAGTTTAAACAGTATCTTGAAGAACAATGGGAATTCTATACGAGTACGAATGACTCAGAAGAGGTCACCAGAACTGGGTTGTGGGAGGCGAGTAAGGCCTTTATATAGGGGTAATTATTGAGTATATGGCCCGACTCAAGGGGCAAAAACAAGAGAAAAGGAGGGACCTAGAGGGAAGACTAAAGGAGCTGAAAAAGAGGGTTGCGGGGAAGAGACAGGGGAAGCAGTTAAGAGATTGGGCTGTGGTCAGAGAGCCCATGAATACCCATCTGAGAATGGAAGCTGGGAGGGCTTGCTTTTTTAATAAGCAGCAAATTTTTGAATGGGGAAATAAACCAGGACCAATGCTTGTGAATCTTATGAAGGGTGGTAAAAAGGTGGGCCGGATCACAAGGGTAAAGGATAAGAATTGGATGTTACATGGGGACACGAAGGGGATAAAGATGGCTTTTTGGGCTTTCTATCAGCAACTGTATCAAGTGGAGGCTACAGGTACCAGGGAGCAAATGCTGTAATTCCTCGGTAAGGTTAAGTTGCCACAAGTAACACAAGTGCAGAGGGCCAAGCTGGGTCAACCAATCGCTAGAGACAAGGTTTCGAGGGCTATTCGGGCGCAGCAGAAGGGGAAGGCGAGTGGCCTGATGGTTACCCTGTGGAGTATTACCAGCTGTTGGGAGGCCAGGTGGTGGGGATGCTTAGTGAAGTCTACCAGCAAAAAGATGATGCAGGAGCCATTGTTTTGCCCGATACATGCTACGGGGCCACCATCTGTCTTATACCTAAGGTAAAGGTATACTAAGATTTGCCTCATATAGCCCAATCTAGCTGTTAAATACGGATTTTAAAATACTGGCCAAAGGTTTTGGCCATGAGGCTGGAAGAAATGCTTCTGGGGTGGTCTACCCAGACCAAACGGGTTCGGAAAGGCCGCCAATCATATCATACTATGAGGCGCTTACTTAATGTTATATGGCGGCCGAACCAGAGGAAAGAGGAAATAGGGGTTATTTCTATGGACGCTGAAAAAGCGTTTGACAGGGTGGAGTGGGAGTATCTGTTCGAGGTGTTCGAACGTTTTGGTCTGGGTGGGCCCTTCCTGTGATGGGTGCAGGCGATGTATGCAAAACCATGGGCACAGGTGATGGTGAATGGCTCCCTCTCTGAGAGCTTCAATCTGAGGAGGAGCACAAGGCAGGAGTGCCCGCTTTCCCCTCTTCTGTTTGCATTAGCGATGGGACCCCTGGCGACTGCAATAAGGGACTGTGAGGAGATTGCAGGGGTAGGGGGTGTAAGAGGGGCACAGCACAAATTGGCTCTATATGCTGATGACATGCTGTTGTTTCTGAGGGACCCGGGACGATCGGTGCCTCCTTTGTTACAACTGGTAGAGGAGTTTAGCATTTTCTCCGGCTACAAGGTGAACCTTGCAAAATCAGAGATAGTATGGAGTCAGGGATCCAGGAGCAAAGTGAGGCAATGCGGCCTAAGGGTGGCAGGCACTAGCCTGGTGTATTTGGGGGTACAACTGGGGAGATCGCTGGAATCCCTGTATCACCTGAATTATACCAGACTGGTGAAAACCACAGAGGCGGACTTGAGAATGTGGATGCAGCTGCCGGTGTCGTGGCTGGGCAGAATTAATCTCATTAAGATGAATATCCTGCCCAGGATCCTCTACCTTTTGCAGATGCTACACATAGGACTCAAGAGGGAGGACACCAAAAGGTTGGAGAAGATTTTTTCTGTGTTTATATGGTGAGGTAAGCATCTCAGAATCAGCCTTCAAAGACTGAAGGCTGCAAGAGAAAGGGGAGGTATGAACTTTCTTGATATGGGAAGTTACTTCCTGGCCATACAGCAACGGAATATAGCAGACTGAGTGCATAGACCTAGCGTCGCCAGCTGGGTACACTTGGAACAGGACACTGCCAGAGTTAATCTTACTGCTCATTTACATAGTAGGGGACTTTTGGCATATAAAAAGGGAAGAGAAGTTAATCCTATGGAGGTACAGATTCTGACAGCTTGGCAGCAATTTAGGAAGCAGGGTTGGACGCAGAATGGGGAAACGTTACTTTTGCCAGTTGCAGGTAACCCCTATTTTTTGCCAGGATACGAGGATAAAGGGTTTCGAGACTGGGAAAGGAAGGGTATTCGCAGCATGTCACCTCCTGGAAGGTGGACAGATATGCTTTTACCGAACCTTGAAGAATGTGATGGGTGAGGGTAGTCGAAATATGTTTAGGTATATGCAGGTAACAGCATACATGAGTAGTCTAGAAAGAGGGGAGAAGGGGGCATATAAATTGGATTTTGTAGAAACTATGACTTGTCAGGCCCAGGGTCGGGAGAAAAGCTTTATAGGCCAGGCGGTCAAGAGAGGGAAGTTCATACTCCCTGATCAAACTGGTAGGACGAGGATACTGTGGGCGCAGGACTTGGGGAGGGACATAACTGAGGAGAACTGGAAATTGTTACTCCCCCTGCATTCAGGGATTATGGCCTGTAACTAGTATAAGGAGGCCTACTTCGAGTTTTTACACAGGTTATACTATCTGCCTGTGATTGTGCACAAAGCACACCCTGGGATATCGCCTCTTTGTGGTAGGTGTGGGGTGGACAGGGAAACTTATATGTATTGTTTTTGGGCATGCCACGTGTTGCAGAGGTATTGGAAATCAGTGGTCGTCGAGGTAAGCAGAGTTGCTGGTAGGGAGTTGCCAGTAGACCCTTTGGGATGCCTGTTTGGGGTTGAAGTGGGGGGTGGGGATGAATAGTCATTGCTACCAAGATGTATCAGAGTGCTATTTGTGCTGGCACGCCATGGCATACAAGATACTTGGGTCCCCCAGGTTGTTCCCACGGTACAAACCTGGAGGAAGTTGGTCCTGCAGAGTTTGGGGCTGGAAAAGTTGACTTACGAGGTCTGGGAAAGGGAGGATAACCAACAGAAACTGGGCTCCATTCTTGGCCTCTCTCAGTGTGGAGGAGGCGTGGATCCTAAGGGAAGGTATCCTCAGTTGAGTAAGACATGAAACTAATACTGGAGACTACCACTGGGTAAAGTACTAGCACTTTAACTAATGGGAAAATCTAGAGGTCTGTGGAAGGAAGAATGAATATGAAGTTTGGGTATGTGATCGCACCTTTGTGTTCTCTTTACGTTCTTTTTGTATCTTATTGGGTTGTATTACATTACATATTATGAGCCTTACTTATATTCATGGCTGCACCTTATAGATATAACATGTATGTATTAATGGATATATATGTGGAGTGAATGGCGTGTAGCTGTTAATTCAAAATCTAATAAAAATATTATACAAAAAAAAAAACCATGTTGACATTCAGCAAGCAAGCTATATTTTTCGAGATGTTCAACAGTCTAATCAAGGATTGTTTTTTTAAAGTATTTTTGAAAGAGGGCCAAATAAGGTGATGGGGCCACAATCTGAAACAAGCACTGGGTTACCACTTTTAAAGAACAGGTTTAGTAGTAGCAAGTTACCATTTAGTTGGGAAAACTCCAAAACACAGAGAAAAATTCAAGATAGCTAAGGGCTGGGAGAGGGAATTTATTCCTAATTTTGTAACTCTAATCTCAGTGTTATCATGGACAACACATCGCCTTGGGTCTTGTTTTAGAACATATTCTTCAATCTGTTCGGGCGAGACTATTTTAAAATGAAATTCAGGATGTGAGTCACTACTAACTGCTTGTTGTGTATTTCTAGAGGAGTCAATAGAGGAATTCATTCTGAACCTATCACGGTCACGGAAGAAATCATTAAAAAGCTCAGATATAAGCCCAAGGTTACTTACTAACTGTTCACCATCCTACAAAGAAATTACTGTTTCCTTATGCCCTCTGCCAAGCAAATTGCCAAGGGACTGCCAGTTTTTTTTTTTTAGGAATGCCAAAAGATTTTTTCTGTTCAGCCAAACAGAGATGCATTTTTGTTTTCCTGATTTCAGCTTCATACTTATTCTTTAACATTTTATATTTATGCACAGAATTAACATGCCTGTTTATCTTGCATAACCTCTAGACTTTATTTCTTGTTTTCATTAAATTAAGCAGATCCTGTGTTATCCACTTATTTTTATTAGCTCTAATCCTCTTCTTTTTAGCTGCCACCGTATCCATTATTGATGTAAATAAATTAATAAATATCTCTAATAAGGAATCAATATTATTAATAGAATCAAGTTGCACCCAGTCCACCGCCCTATAAGCCTCATTAACAATTTCACGGGTTTTGCGGTTTTATATGCCTGAATTCAATGTACCTTGGGGATTTTTCACTGTTCTGACTGACCATTCACAACAGATTAGACAGTGGTCACTAACAGCATGACATGACAGATGAGTTAAAGAACTGCTGACGCCTTAAAAAAAAAAAAAAAAAAACTTTGAAAAACTTAATTAGGTACAATTCAGCTTCCATTCCATATATTTTCTAAGGATTCTGCCTCTCCAGTATTTATTATAAAGGACATCTGCATGAATGCATAATCTTTATACCTCAGGGTTCATCTACCTCTACAGTCAACTCCCTACTATCCAGTCCAGCGTTGTCCCCTTACCAGTTTTGTAACTGTATCTAGTTACATCTTCAATTATTTGCTAAACACCTAATTACAGAAATAATTCCCTGAAGTCATTTTTTTGTTCTGAATCCCAGCCAAAATTAAAGACACTCAACAGTATCCATTCTCTGTTTAATCTAAGTATCTCTTTAGCCCTTGCAACCAAACCCAATCCGATTCTTATACTATCTGGTGGGATATAGACTGAACTAATGGTTAAGTGTTTAATACTCTGGCCAAGAAGTACGTCAACAGTAATTAGATCGCAACCTGAGTTTCCTCCAGAATGATCTAACAGGATTGCTTTAAAATTAATATTGACATAAATCATCGTGCCCCCACCCTTTCCTACCCTATCATGTCTGTAATGATTATATCCAAGCAGTGAAACCTCCAAATCCACAATGTTATTGTTTAACCAGGTTTCAGATAGGGTAATGATATCACATTTGTGCTGCTTGACCCCCACAACAATTCGATTTCATTTAACAGGTAAACTCTGAATATTCAAATGTACAACTCTTAGTGTGGAAACTGAGTAGCACAAAGATTGTAAAGTAAGGTTAGATCTGGTTCAATACCACCGGGGGGGGGGGGCACGCTGTGGAGCCCAAGCAAGATGGTGGCTCAGAACTAAGGCTCTGAATCTTAATCGGCAACTACGCATTATAAAGTTATTTTTTCAATACTCATCACAGAACTAAAGAGCTGAACAGGCATTGGAATACCTGCTTTAAAAGAATGTGGAATCCAAAAGAGGATAATATGCAGCAGGACAGCGCGAAAAGTAAAATTACTTCTGATCCCCCCCAGCCACGAGATCCACACAGGGCCACATGGGACCCTCGACTGACAATTCGGGTGCAGAAACACTACAGAGCATTGGATTTAAATTAAACAGACTTATCACATCAGTAGCCAACCTCTCTGAAAAATCTGACACCCTGGGCGATAGCGTCACCTCCTTGGAATCGGATATCTCTCCGTTATAAACAATCTCCACAGAAACTAAACAGTAATCTGCGGCCACTATGGGAGCCACGAGTAACCTGGTCAAAAAGAACACTCGCCTGCAGTCCCGAATTAAGACATTAGAGAACCAGGCCCGCTCATCGAACCTGCGAATTGTAGGTATGCCCGAAAGAAGTGAGGGGGATTATTTGCCACTGTTTCGTAAAGAATGGCTGGGGCAACAGTTGGCTCAGCCCCTGCCAGATTGGGATATCCCCATATGATATTCCCACACAGAAAGCCTACAGGGTAGCCTACAGAGGACAACAGGACAATCCAGCCCCCAAGAGCAACTGTCATGGACCTGGATGGAGTAGGTACTAGGGACCGCATTCTGGCATTGGCATGATGGAGGTGCACACCATTCCATGGTTCAAGGTCAGTTGGCATTCAACTGTATCCCCCCCCCCCCGGTCATGCCTGAAAATAGGCAGGATTTGTCTAGTGCACTTACCCGGTCAACAAAAACTAAATAAATAAAAAAATAAAGTTTGCCTATTTCCCAATCTAAGCTATGCTATGTGCCACAGGAGAAAACGCTTTGACGGGGTGCGAGCGATACTGAGGGAAGTGGTCATTGTACATGGCCTAGTTTTTCCTGCCAGGCTAAGGATTCTGCAACACGGCTGGATGTTTTTGTTCACTGACCCCACTAAAGCGCAGAAGTGGGCCCCACAACACGCATCAGTTTCCCAACAAACAGAGGTTTCACCTGAAACAGAGTCAGAAGACAGGGACAGTCTGAACACTTGAAGAGACTGTCAGTGGGTCAGGTTTGTTTTAAAACCCTTTTTAGTCTACTAGGTTGACCCTTCCCTCCTACTGGACCTCACAACTGGACATTTCCTAACTGTTTTGGAGAATTAAAAACTCCCTTTTATGGCTGCTATGATTTGAGGTTACACTGGGGTGGGGGTGAAAGTACACTATTATACTGATATTGTTTTTCTGGAGTCCAACCGAATAGAAAGGATTGGAAGTTGTAGCTCATTCTAGATTCAAATAAGAATGTTCCATATATAAAACAAAGTTTGGCCCTGTTATAGTTCATTTCTGTGATCCTATACTGTCGCAGAGGAGATTTTTTGAGCTGAAGTTAAACTTGGGAGACAATCCTATTACTTGTTAATTAAATATGGAAAGTGCATGGACACACTTGTTTTCCTATTTCAGCAAACGGAAACTAGAAAGCTTATGTATTACTTATTCTTTGTAATTCCACTCTGCTCATGGGCTCATTTAACACACAATTTATTTGAAGTTATATGTTATAAAACTGATGGGATCCTCTCCATGACGTATCTTTTTTTATTTTTTGTTGAAACTTTTTATTTAACAGTTTTGCCAGTTCAACATTATTAACATTTTACAAACTTGTATGCAGTGTGGGGATATGTAATACATTCACAGACACTGATTTATATAAAATGAATTTCAAGTGGGATCTAGTGTAGTAACCACTTCTGTAATGTCAATAAATAACAAGATAGAAAACATTTTACATATACCCAGAGATTGATTGGTACTTATCATATGCAAGTTACATTTGGTAGTAGGTTAATGAAAATCTCAAGGCCTCAAAAAGGTAGTCCGGGACCTAGGCAGGACCGGGGAGCATGGTACAGGTATGCAACAGTTTCCCAAGCCTAAGATCATTTGGTACTGTTAAGTATGGTCTGTTCTAAGATGAATGACCGTATCCTAAAATAGAAGTCAGGTATAGGAGAAACACAGGGCAAACGGGGAGAGAGAGGGCCAGCCAGCCAGTCAAGTGAGGTATGGTTCATTCCAAGCCCCAGAGGCTTTCCCAGTTCATGAAATTAAGTTGGGTCTAGACTCATGATACTCAAGAACCAAGGGGTCCAACAGTTCAGGAACTCTATTTTGAAGCTTAGCCATGAGATGTTCCATTTATAAATGTCATAAATTATATTTTCCCATGATTGGACCGCAGAAGTGCGGTTTAAGTCATAGCCGAGTTACGATATGTCAGATGCCCTAGTTATCGGGTTTTATTGGGTGCTCTCACAGATTCTGATGATGTGTCAGGAGGCTCCAAAACAATTTTGTATTCCGCTCTGGTGTGTCCTAAATTAGGTATTCTCTCATATGGAAAAGACTCAAATGCTCCAACATGGAATGGTTGGCTTTATGCTATGCAAGAATGTGCTGGATTAAAGAAGTTAGTGTATCATACCAGGGGCAACCTGGCACTTTTGAGTAAATCCAACTTATTTTTCTCACTTTTTAGGATCAGCCTTCAAGGTCATATGCTGAAGTTCATCTAATCTGGTATGTTTTCTAAGTATGCCCACTGTTTGTTCTTTTATGCTAAGTGACTAGAGGGAGTGGTTCGTATGCCAAAAAACTCCTAAATGGACTCCAGGTAGCACTCTTGATGGGTGGTGCTAAACTCAAAAAGCAAACTCCCAAACATCCCTCGCAGTAAAGCACAGCACACTGCTATTTGGTTATAGGAAGTTTTACTTTCAAACCTCGAGGCACCACCAGGAAATTCAGGAGAAGGCAAACTCATAATACAAGTTGATTCACTGTGTAATCACACATGGAATTCTATGCAAATAGCTCAATAAAAATCTTATCGCAAAACACTGTTACATTAAAATGGCACAGGGGCAAGTGGACTGATCAACCCAGTGCTTTGTGATGTAAATTACTTTGTCGGGGCGTTGCGACCAGTATAAATACCCAACTGTTTAATTGCAGAATAAATTAAAATACACGTTGGGACCTCTATTCTTTAACCACGCATTTAGATTGGTCAATTAACACATAATATTGAGCCCCTTATTTTAAAGGGCCATGGGTTACCAAAAGACGGTTATATAAATCCAGACTCCAAAAAATATATAAAGCAAATAGAACATAAAACTTTAATAACTTTTTACACTTATATAAAATTCAGAATTCAAAAAGTAAACGTTAATGAAAACATTCATTTCTATACTTCAATACTGTAGCTTCGAATCCCACCAGGGTCACTTATAGGCTGATAAGTTTCAAAAAGAATTTCTATTAAACATATATTTTTATTATAATAATAAATTAATGAAATCCACCAATACTAAATCCAACTGGAAAGAAGTTCTTTAACCTAAGAAATGTGTCACAGAATTTTGTGCTCAGTAAGTGGCACGCACATAGCAAACTATACAATCAGTACATTTATTTATAAAAAGCACTGACGTCATAACTAACTTCCAAAACTAGAAAAATTACAGAACACCTTCCCCCCAGAAAAAAAATACATCACAGATAAGATGCTAAGTTCAAGTTGTGGTTTAAACCACTTGGTGTTAGTGTGCTCAATCTGAAAATTATACAATGGTGTGTGAAAATCCTGTAACCTCATTGGTCAAAACATGTCACATGACCGTTGATAAATCCTGCATAACCCACAGCTGAGGAATGGCATTTATAAATAACATAATTAAACACATTTTAAATTTATTTTACACGTGGGTCCATTGTATAATCGCAATAAGGCACTCCAGGGTGTGAGTTATTGGGTGATTTACCCAGTTCTTGTGTGGTTAATTCACTCAGCTGCGCCTCGTGACACACCACACAAGGCGTGGGTAAATAAATCCCCAATAAACCACACCCTGTTGTGCCTTGTTTAATTCATTTAGTTTCAAGTTGTTAGTTGTTCAAGATGTTTTCCCTATCACAACCTATATTAAAACTAGTAACTCTATCAAAAACCACAAACCTGAAACTACTCACAACGCAGTGATGAAGAGTTTTAAAATGATGCCCAACTCAGCTATCACATTTATTCGAGTACACAGACCTCAAATGTTCAAATATATCTGTCCTTACATCTCTAGTAGTTTTACTAATATAATATGTATTACAAGAGCACCATATGGCATAAATTACATACTGTATGTGCTTCTACAATTAAAGAAGAGTCTTATTCGGACATTTTTTCTAGAATGAGAGTACTGCACTACTTCACTCCTTGCTGCGTACTTACAGGCATTACAACCCCCACAACTATAAAACCCAATAAACTTACTTCTAGGTTCTCATTCTTCGTGGTAATAACTACATGTTATTTTATCTCCCAAATTTGGGGCTCTACTGTACTGTAAGCAACAAGGGGTTTACTTCCCACTGCCTTTTTAAGAGACGGGTCAGTACATAGTATTTTCTAATTAGAGCAGACAAAATTCACTACTTGTTTGAAATTCTGTTATACTCTGTAACAAACACTATTGGTTATATACATTTGCCTAGTTTATTTTTTGGACTTGCCTTTAAGCAATTCCTGCCTATTTGTTCTGCCCTGTTGAAAGCTTGCAAGATAGATTTCAGTCTAGGGGTTGCAAACTGAAAGCTATCAATCAGATCTTTAGCTTCTTTTTTTTTGGAATTTCATTTTTATTGACAGTATTTTACACACAAAAGTCTACATATTCAGTTCTATTCCCAAAGAAAGAAGGGGGAATAGGGTTTCATAGATAGATACTTGTCCACAGAACAGATTTATAAATTCAACAAGTTGTTTGTAGTAGGATCATACTTGAACACTTTTATATTGTTAATTCACACAACTCACTGCTAGAGCTCTTCACTGTCCCCCTCCTAAGTTAACCGGCCCCCCTAATTTCTTTATTTTCTCTTTTACCTTTCATTATAGTCCAGTAGTCTCCTGCCTCCCAATAATGAGACACCTTACGGAGAAAAATCAGAAATTAATTCAGCTTGATGATGTACCCATTTCTGCCACTTCATTAAAAATGTTTGGGTCTTATTATGTAGTTTGGCATTAAGGTTCTCCATGTAGTAAATGCCTTTCATTAATGTTCTCCAATCTGTCATAGTTGGAATTGTAGGCGACATCCATCTTCTAGTTATAGATTTGAGTGCCGCCAATAAATATATCGGTAGCAGAGTTCAGGTCCAAGGGGGGAGTGCGATCCGGATAGATGGCCAGCAATGCCTGTTCGGCTGTTAATTCAACAGGCCCATCAAGACAGAGCATTACCTCAGTAGAGTGATCCAAAAGGACATAAGCAAAGGGCACTGCCAAAAAATGTGTCCCAATGTTGCAATGGGACACCCACAGTTTCTCCAGCAATGGCCATATCTTTCTGGAAGATATTTAGTTAATATTTCAGGAGAACGGAAAGTATCTGGATCTATATTTCTATGAAAATTCCCTCCAGCGAGGTGAGGAGGTAATCTTCCCTGCCTGTAATGCTGTTTTCAGCCACTCATCCATTAAAATTTCCAGGTTTAAATCCTTATTCCAACCTACTAATATTGTTTCAATGAACTCTGCTGTCTCATTTCTCATGGCTTTATATAAAGAGCTGATAAGATGATTCCAGGTGTTGCCCTGCATATCGTCTATAAATATTTTTAATAATGAAGGAATGGGGGAAGGTATATTGGCTTGGATGGTTCGGTTATGGAGGATATGGTTTCTAATTTGAAAATATCTGTAAAGATCAGATCTCTGAAGTTTATATTTGTCAATAAGTGTGTCAAAGGTGAAGACACCCTCAGGTGTTAGAAACTGGAAAATGTGTGATAAAGTGAAAGTAAGGTCAGTTTGTATTGGGTAGAAAGAGTCGTCTTCCGATATTAATTTACAATATTCAAAAATAGATCTAAAATCTTTTCCCTTTCTCATCTTGATCCAAAGCAGTGATATTTGTAAAATATTTTAATTGTGGAGGTTTTCCCATCTGAAGAGAGGAGAATTTTTTTAATATTTAACATATCGTTTAAGTGAAATTCCAGAAATTTCCAGGGGGCGTTATAGGAATCTGCAAGTCAAAGTAAAAGGGTTCCAGACTGGAGGAAGGCTGCCTTGGCATATAGTTTAAGATACAGGAGACTGGTTCCACCCTGAGCCAGGAACAACTTCAAAATAGAGTCGTATGCTTGGGTGTTGATTTCCCCAAACAAAAAGAGAAATTATTTTGTCCCATGATTTGAAAAAGTAGAGAGATGGAAAAAGGGAATGTTTTGAAATAAATAAAAGAGGTGTGGAAGAATATTCATGTGGATCACTTCAATTTTTTGAAAGAGTGAGAAGGGGACACTAGACCATTTGGTCAAGTCGGACTGTATTGAGATAGTCAAGGGTTCATAATTGACCAGTTCCAGATTTTTCAGATTTAAAGGAATATGTATCCCTAAGTATTTCATTTTCATAGTTCTCCATTTCAGAGGGTATGTTTGTCTCAGCGTTCTGGGTGGACTGTAATTAAATATAAGGACTTCTGTTTTAGTTAGGTTTAATTTAAAGCCTGCGAGTCTCTCAGATTGTTTGAGTATTGTCCATACTTCGGGAATTAAATTAGTGGGGGTGAGTAGTGATAAAAAGGACATCATCTGCAAACAGGCTAATCATGGATTCTTGTTGTGCCAGGGGGATTCCTTCCACCCCAGGGGCTCATCTGACTGCGGCTGCGAGCGGTTCAATGTAAAGGGCAAAAAGAAGGGGAGAAAGGGGGCAACCCTGGTGAGTTCCACGTTGGAGTTGGATCGGTGAAGATACCCCTCCATTTATTCTGACGTAGGCCTTTGGGGATGAGTACAAGTTACACAGCCAGGTTAGGAAAGAGTCGGGGAAATTGAAATGTTAACAGCATATCCCATAAAAAGGGCCATGTGACTCTATCAAAGGACTTTTTGGCGTCAAGACCGATGAAGGCTGCTGGGATTTTTCTATTTTGGATATGCTCGAGTAGAATGAGAATTTTACAAACATTGACTGATGTGTTTCTGTGTTTGATGAAGCCTGCCTGGTTGGGGTGGATAATTTGAAGAATATTTTCCAGTCTAGCGGACCATATGCCTGTGTAAACTGTGTAGTCTACATTTAAGATTGAGCTTGGACGGTAGGATGAAGGATCAGCCGTATCATTGTTTGGTTTAGGTACTGCGGCCAGGGTAGCGTAGTCCCTGGATTGGGGGGGTGCCTCCCTGGGCCACTTCTATAAAGAGAGAGTGTAGTTTGGAAATTAGCTCCTTTTGAAATATTCAATACCATTTAGCTAGGAAGCCATCTGGACCCGGGCTGCGCCCCAAAGAAAGATTTTTAATAACTGTAAAAATTTCTGTTTCACTAATTGGGGATTCTAAAGTTCTGATCTGCATTGCTGAAAGTTTGGAGAGATTTAGGTTATTTAAGAAGTTAAGTCTCATTTTGTGTAGATAAATTATCTTCTTTATAGAACTGTTGGTAGAATTCTACGAAGGTTTATTTAATTTCTGATTCCTTATGGGATATCTGTCCGGTTTTGGGGTTTTTGATTTTGAAAATGGTGGCTGTACGTTTACGAGCTCTAAGCCTCTGAGCCGGTTTTCGGTCCCTTTTGGGGCCCCCCTCGTGTGTTAGTTGTCGTAGGTATATCAAGGACTGCTGAATTTTATCTAGTATTTTTCGTAAGGCTGCTTTTGTGTCCCTAATTTTATCTTGGAGCTCTTTCTCTCCATCTCTATAGAGGAGCTGGTAATTCTGAAGTTGGTTTGTAAGTTCTTGATACTTTGCTTCCCTCTCCCTTTTTTTTTTTCCATTGCGAAGGCTATAATATCACCCCTCAGAGGCACTTTCAAGGAGTCCCACTGTATGGCCTCTGTTATAGTAGGGGAAGAGTTTTCTATCATAAATTTGGGGAATTCTTTGTTTTATCATGGTTAAGAACTCTGTCTTTTAAAAGTAAGGGGTTGAATCGTCATAGGGTACTTTTAGTTGTTTTTCCTAGGTCTAACTTTAGTAATAGGGAGTGATGGTCCGAGAACTTGGGGCCAATTGTCATATCTTGAATGACTGATAGATGCTCACAGGTGGTTAAAAAATAATCCAACCTAGAGTAAGTGTGAAATCTGTTGGAATAATATGTACATCCCGGGGAGGTCGGAAAAAGTTGTTGCCAGATATCTACTATTCCTAAATGATTTAGTAGGTCTCTTACTTTCTTGACTGTATTAGTTTGTTGGTGTTTGTGTGGGTGGGAACAGTCAAGATGGGAGGACAATGTCAGGTTTAGGTCAGCCCCCCCCCCCCTTAGGATCAACTGACCCTGAAGGACATCTAATAATTGAGCTATGAATGCCCCGATTACAGGAATCTTTGTTTGTGAAGGGAGATAGACATTAGCCAGGGTAATCTTCTGTTTATATAGGGAGCCCTGTAAAAAGATAAAGCACCCCTGTCCGTCACTGTAAGTGTTTTGCATCTCTAAGGGAGATGCTGGGATAAGAAGATGCGAAAACCGAGTATCTCTGCCTCCAGCATAATTTTTGGAGATCATGGTCTGAGAGATAGGTTTCCTGAAGGAAATACACATCTGCTACTTATTTAGGTATTGCATAAGACGGGAACGTTTAATGGGGTCAGGTAAGATTGGAAGAACTTGGGCTTTCCTCACTGGTGGAGAGGAGAAATCGGGGAGATATGTTAGAAGTTTTCAAATATGTAAAAGGAATAACCAGGAGTGGAACCAAGAAACTGTTTAGGCTAAAATAAAAGGGGGGAATAACCAGGGTCCATGAGCGGAAATTGGAGGGGGGAGCGTAGGAGGCATTTTTTCACTGACAGGGTGGTGGAGCCGTGGAATGCGCTGTCCGGGAGGCTGTCGGAGGAGGGCACAGTGGAGGGCTTCAAGAAGGGGTGGGACAGGTACAAGGGGAAACTGAAACCACTGAAGACCCTCTTGGGGGATGGAGGGTGGTATGGCGAGCAGCCACTAGGTTGCTGGCTTTAGAGCAGACACTGAGAGACCGTTTGGCCAATTCTTCTGGCTTTTAGTATGTTAGTATATAGGCCATTAATATTTTGAGAGAACATTTTTACTGGTTGAGTAACCAGAATAAATATATAACTAACTCTGTCTTTCTTTTTCAATTTTAGGATGGCCAAAGCAGGAAGTATCCAGATAGCTCTTCCCAAAGAAAATGGATCAGTCTGCAGATCTAACAGTTTCATCCATCTTACGTGTTGTTCTGTTCTGAATGAACATTTCTTTAAAACAACTAAAGACTTGACCTTTGTGTCCCCCTTAACTAGTAAACCATGTGATGCCACATTGGGCAACTTTCAAAACCAATAAACTCTATCAATAAAATACAGAACATGTTTAACAATCACAATAACTACGTACAATGTGACTCCCACTGTTGAGGTGCTTGTATTAAGCCACCTCTGGTTACTCCCGTCCAGATTCCCCATGGGGATGGAGGTGGAGTTTGGAGGTTCAGCACCGTCCGACAAGAAGTGAGCTCCACAGGGTAGCAGGAAAAGCTCCAACAGGATGAACACATATGAGTGCCAACCCATAACAGGAACCAACACAGTGAGTGGAGAATGCAGGGTTCATAGCTCACTGCGCCGCTAGGTTTGAGTTTGACGTGCCCGTGTTAGGGGTTGATAATTGGAGAGGCTTGGCAGGGATTTCACAGTAAATGAATCCCTTGTAGGTTATGAGTTATTCCCCCCTCCCCCCTTCAAACTAACCCCTGGAAAAACCCCGGGGTTCTGTTATGAATAATTAGCACAGTTTCTCAGACGGTTCATGTCATAGGAAGGTAGTGCCCTCTAGGTTCAAGTGTCAGTACTGTCAGTGGCCTTCTGTTCCTCCGCTCACAGATGAGCAGCATGAGGTGAGGTATAGGTAGGTGAAGGCGGAATCCGTGACCGTACTCCCACTGTAGTGCCCTGTCCACAGTGTCACCCTCAGGTCTCAGGACAGGTTCCCCAGGTGCCTTCTCCTAATAAGTTAGTTTAGGCATGATGTATAATGAAGACAGGCATCTAAATCTTACTACCCAGGAACAATTCGCTGAGTCAGTTTGTCCAAGTGCTGCCGGAAAAGGTCTCCGTAAACAGGAACCCCAAACCACAAAAAGTTATTAGGGAGCGTCATATGAAATGAGTCTCTTTGATTTTTGGATCAAACACTTGAGCACATCTCCCTTTAAGTTATGGTCACTGTGGAGGGAGAGGAATGTTCAATTGTGCTCCTCTTTTCAATCTATGAGCAGTTATTAACTGACCATCCCCACGGTAACCGCATTGGGGAAAATCCCGATGCGGCAGGCACCTGAAGCGGCCAAAGGAGAAGAGGACTCCCAGCTCACTCGAGGAGCGGGGGCCATAGCCTCCAAAGGTAAACCCAACAGCATGATCTAGGACCTGCCATCGGAGGGTCAGGAAGCCCCAGGACTGCAACTCTAGAATATCTAATTTAGGTTGGTTATATTTTAACGGTTGCCTGGGGCCAGTGAGAAGCCCCCGAGGGAGCCAGAGAGACCCCTCCCTGACCCACCACCCCTACCAGGCCAGATGAGAGGAGAGAGGCCCCACCAAGAAAAACAAGAACAGGTTTTACCAGTCTCTTTCATGGAGAAATTGCTGGATTTCTATATAGCTGTATTTTCCTTAAGACTTCAGCAAGTGGGAGTGGTTTCTCTTGAGCTTGATGCCGAAGTTGCTCCATGCAGGGTTTCAGTGTGTCCAGGGCCTTGCCGGTAAGGTATAGGTATGTGCTCCCGAGGGTAACTGTACAGTTAATTTGGAAGGGTACGGTGTACAAAACTTTATATTTTGCGCATGTAGCAGTGGGAATAAGGAAGCATGCTCTCTGCGGTGGTGCTGGGTACATGGGGCGTAACAGTTATCAAAGAGAAGGTGGTTTTGTCCTAGCATAATGCAACCTACCAGGCTTTTTTTTTTCCCCCCTAAAAAAATATTTTAGTAAGACAGTGTTGGATACACAGGATACGAGGAATACACACATTGTTGCACATATTTCACATAATAAGACAAGTTAACTAATTGCACACTGCTAATCATGTTGGATTACATCAAGAATACACACTAATCAGGAGCACATAAAGAGCAAGACTATAACAAAAGGACACACACACACACACACAAGATGGGCTGGGGCGTATGATAGTCACAAAAGAGTTAACGCATATTTTTAACACAATTACTCAGGTAGATGTAACTAAACACCCCTTCTCTAAGTGGGAAAGATCCCCTCCCCAATAGTTTGTATAAGAGGGGACCGTATCTTGGTGAATTCTTGCCTTTTGCCCAAAGTGTACAATTAGGCTTTCTCAAGAGAAGCAATGTTTAAGATTATGTGTCTGTAGAGCAAAAGTGGGGGATGCGGTTGACATCCAGGTTTCTGCCACCGTTTTTCGTGCATTGATGAGGGCTACAGACCACAATAGATTACTTGACCTTCCCCCCAAGGTGTTGAGAGTCCACTCCCAACAGTAATTCTACTGGGGACGATGAGGGGCTATAGCCCAATACCCTGCCCATGATTTGGTGCATAGTGTTTCAGAATGGGGCCACTTTTGGGCATAGCAAGGCTAGGTGTAATAAGTCCCTCACCTGGTATCCACATTCAGGGCAGTGGCTCAGTTTTTGGGCATCCATGTCATATAACCTTTTGGCGGTGAAGTAGGTTCTGTACATAAAGTTTAGCTGCACTTGCCTTAGTTTATGACTTCAGGAGCACAGCTGAAAATGTTGTCACGCCAGTCTCCAGGTATCAGTATCGATTGGATTTTGAAGGACAGCACTCCACCCATTCCTGATCCCCTTAAGGACTGAACCAAACTGGCCCTTAATGATGTTATAGTAAACTGACAAAGGTTTAGTACCCGGCTGAGGTCTGAACAATTCCTCCTTGAAAGGGGGATGGGGTGCCCATCTGCCTGGTGTCTCAAGGAAGTGCCCACACCTGTGCCTATCAGATAAATGTACTAAAAAAAAAAAAAAAATCACCTGATGAGATACCCCCACTCTTGTTTCAGAGATGAGAAACTTTTGATTGTGCCCCCCCCCCCCCAATATATCTGATTTACTACTGCTAAGCCCGTACACCTCCAGGACAGCAAACTCTGAATTAGTCCTGTAGTGCAGGGGCCCTCTGATTTCACACATTGCAGCAGGCTGGCATATATGGTGGGCCTGTTGTGATGGCCTATGAACTGAGGTACCTTTCTCCAGATCTCCACCAAGTTGGCAGTAAAAGGGTTAGATATACTTGGAAGTTGGTCCACAGTGAGCACCGTACGCAATGTCTCTTTCTGCTTAGTAAGCCCATCAGTGACTCCTCCAAGCTCAGCCAAGCCCCCCCCCCCCCACAGATCCCTCCGTCGGGATGAAGGCCAACTGAGCAGCCTAATAGTAGCCCAGAAAATGCGGAAGCCTGAGACACCCCCCCCCCGACAGGCAGTTGTAGAACTGACCTCCTGATCTTACCAGCTTTGCCTCTCCATAGGAATTTCTGCATTACAGCATTCAGTCGTTTAAAATGGGCATTAGGGATTTTAACGGGAAGGGACCGATATAAACTGCCAGGCTTTCTTTAACAACTGTTCTTTCATGTGGTCACTTTGAAATCGCATCACGAAAGACTGAGGTCTAGAGTCAGGATGAGAGGGTCTGGGGCCGAGGGCCCGATGGGCATGCTCTACGTTGAGCTGGTAGTCTGGGTCTAGGTTCAGCAATAGGCAAAGGAGGTAATTCGAGCATGCCACAGGATCCCCTCCCTCACGCAGGCCGAAGATCTGTAGGTTTTTGCGTTGGCCTCGATTCTCAGCGTCCTCCTGACATGTGGACATTATGAGCTGCTCGGTTGCTAATATCTTTATTGTCTCCTTGAGAATTTCTGTGCGGGAGGTATTTTCAGTGATCTGTTGATCGACTTCGGCCACGTGCAATTGCAAGGAGCCCATGCTTGAATGCAGTTCTTTTATGGAGTTGCGCATTTCTCCTCTAAATTCAGCGACTGCCTGGAGAATAGCTTCATTAGAGTTGGGATCTGGATTTTTCCTTTTGTTTTTGCTGCTGGAGTGCATCTTTTTAGAGTTGGGACCTGTAGGTGGCCTGGTAGTCTGCTCCACTTAAATTCCCCGCGGTCATCTGTCTCCTCTAAATCAAAGAGTGGCTGGTAAAGGTTAGGTTGATTATTGGCCATTTTTATGTGATGTGACTCCAATCTGTTAGTTTTTAGTAATGGAGTTGTCAGATTAAGTATATTTATTAGGTTTGGAGCCAGATTTAAGTGAATAGTGCTAGAGAGCTAGACAGAATTGATGTTCATCTATCCATGCCGGAACTGGAAGTCCAGATGTTTAGCTTCTAACAGTTAGAGGCTAGTACGCTCCCACCCTCCCTGTTGGGGTGCTTCCTCTCCTTGAACCTCCTGAATCTACTCACCTGCATAATGTTCTCTGTGTCCGCACAGTTGTAGCTGGTCTTTGTCTCTCTCTCTCACTAGTAAGCAATAAGACAAAACAGGGGTGTTGGTTATGTAGGGATAAATACAGGCTTAGGGATAAAGTTTGGCATCCAGCCCGAGTGCCTTACTGCCTCTAGAAGTGCATTTTAACCCCACTTAACCAACGCCCCTGCGTGTCTTACTGTGCTTATAAAATGGGTATTGCATTTATAAAACCACTTTTATTTTTACATTTATTTTAATACTATGTACAGATATTTAACTAGTGTTAGTTTTGTGAAAAATGGTTCCTCCGCTGGTGGGTTACTACTAAGGGTGCTACTGTGCCCAGTACTGCTTATCGTACAAACTGCATCCTCTTTACATTTTTGTATTGCTGGTTTTAGTTTGTTTACAGCTTTTTTTTGTACTTTCTTTTTGGTTTTTTATCTGTTTGGTACTTTTATTTTTCCTTGTCTGTGCTGAGGAGGGGGAGCCCAGAGAGCGAGCGGGGTGAGTGAGCGTTGCTCAGTCAGTGCAGAGCTGCTATGTAATGACACTGGCGGCTGGATAGTGAGAGGGTGGGCAGTGTCCATCGCTGATTATTGCACTGCCATGGGCAAGTACAGATGGGCAGGGAGGGATCAAGAGCACAAGTACATTTCACTGCTCGGCAGGTCAGGAGGGAGGCGGAGACAGTGCTGTGGAGTAAGTGATGTGTGGGCCAGGAAGGAGGGGAGAGCAGTAGATTCAACTGGTCTTTTTTCAAACTGCTGCAGCAAGTGATCAAGTAACAGAAAAAATAATTGCCGGTAAATTGTGTTCCATAATTTCATCAGGTGTCACATAGATTGCTTTCTTTTTTTTTTTTTTTTTATTTTAGTTTTTATTGAATGAAGCACATAACATTGTAAATCATTTTTCATAGCCCATGTAGCAGTTATGTCCAGATTTTGTGCAGTCATTAATGTAGAGCTGAAATTTATAACAATGTGCAGAGGGTCAAGAAAGAGGAAAATAAACTCATTTTAAATTCAAGATAACTCCACAGAACTCAGTTCTCTCAGTTTAAATGCACTTAAATAACGAGAGCAGACCCCCATGGAAGCAGCACCCCTCATTGCCCTACTTCATAATAATGTCAAGGGAAAAACTTCAGGTCTCTTTAGGCAATATACCACACCCACCATTGCCATTTCATAGTGAAAAGGTTAAGCTTATCATGCAATCCAACTGTTACTTGTTCCAAATGGTAGATATCCATCACTATCTTGCACCATTCAGCTATCGTGGGAATTTTAAGCGACATCCACCTTCGTGTTATAGCCTTCTTGGTGGAGAGTGGATATACTAAAACAAATGTTTTATGCCAAGTAGGGCGATGTCACGGAAGAACTGATAATAATACCATGTCAGACAAGAACGGTGGAACATTACCAGACAAATACACACTATGGAGAAAATAACACATGGCCTAAATAACCAAGAAGAAAAGTTTACTACAAGGTGGGCCTGGTGGCAGATATACTATATGTTAAGGGACCCTGCCTTTGTGCCGTGAGGGGGCAGGGGGGCCCGGTGTGGGTTTTCTCTGGCTCCCCGGAGGTGAGGACTGCGACCTGGGGGCCCCTGGAAGAGGTACTCCAGAGGGGCTCTTGAGGCACGCGACAGGGGGATGGACCACCAGGGCATGAGTCTGAAACAGGCGGGAAAGGGCTCCCAGAAATGTACCCAAGAGGAAACACCTACTGATTGTCTATTTTAAGAAGAATCTAAAGTGGTCAAAGGTTTTGGAAACCCAATAATTTTTCTGTTGATCAGTAAGCCAGGATGGACTGCTCAAGACTGCCTCCCACTGGAACTGAGATTAACCTGGACTTTTAATCCTTAGAACTCATACCTGCTTTTAACTTAAGATGAGTTACCTACACTGTAATAATTAATGTATATCCATATGAAGTTACCCTTGATGACCTGGATGACATGTATGTATATAAGTTATGAAAAGAAAACAAAGAAAATACTTAAAAAAAAAAAAAAAGCCATGTCAGCCATTAAACGATTTGCTCCCCCAGACAGTCCCCCGAGGTCTTGCCGAAATGGGACTAGGAACAGGCAATGCCCAAAAATATAGCGTGGTCTGCCGGGTTATATCCCCAGTCCTGCCAACAAGGTGGCACATGGATTTCTGTGGTAATGGAGACACAAGTACTGCAACTTTTTTTTTTACCTGTGATATGTCAAAAAAAAAACCCAGACATGCCTAGAATGTTGTCTCAGTCAGTCAGATTCCAAGACTGTCATTACCTATTTTATAAAAACAATAAAATATTCTTGAAAGAAAAAACAAAAGCAGAACTGTCAATGCTGTGACAGAAACAAGTTCCAATCTCAGACACTATTCAGAAAGTTTGGGAACTATTCTGTCAAAAGAAAGCGAGCTGGCGGGGGAGGTGAACTAGTGGCCAGGCGTGTGCTGATCACGTGCTCAACAAATACCTAATTTTAAACTTTATACAATACTATTAAAAATAGTATATGGTTACCATCTAGTGGTTGGAATGACAGCGGGACCCAGACAGCGAAGATGTCATCTCCACCTCTTGATGGAAACATAGCCCTGTTGTGTATGGTTGCCCACACTCTATTCTGTATGTGCAGCAGACAGACAGACTGCCAAACAGGTCACAAAGCACGATGCGATGTGTTGTTCTGCAGTGAATTCCTTCTGTATTCAGGGCAGAATGATGGTCTCCCCACCCACAGGCCTAACAATGGCCACCATGAGCTATTCACCATTGCTTCAGAGATTCTGGGTTGTGCTGCCAGAGCTGTACACTGTGTAGTGAAAGCCCTGCTTGAAAACGTCAAACAGTAGGCCTCAGTGGGGGTGAGCAACCAGCGCTATTTATAAAACCGCCTGATCTTTCCCTTCCGCCTAATGAATTGCCAAGGTATCAGAACCCTGTCTGCAGTGAAATGACAGCAGAGCAACAATAGAGTACCTGTGTGGCACCTTCTCCACGTACAGAATGGCTCGAAGGCCTTTTCAGCTCAAACAACAAGATGCAGGCTCATTCGTGTTATTGAGTATATGATAAATTGTTAAACAGATGAGCAATTCAAAACAAACAGGTTGCATCTCCAAGTCAACAACAGTCTCTAAAGTGGCACGTGAGCAGCACACACACACACACACACACACACACACAAGAACAGGCCTGTACATAAGACATTTGATGCATGGTTTGGTCACATGCAGGTTAATATCACTGTCTAGAAATACTTCATTGATAACATACAACAAAAGAAAGGACTGGCAGCCCCCCCCCCCCCAAAAAATGCTTTCCCAGCTGGATACAACATATCATTAATACATTTCTCTAACGCACAAACATTTTAAACATTGGAATAAGAAGTGATTGTGCTTTTCCTGAAATGGGTGCCTGCAGATCAAGTTCAAAGCTAAAAAGAGCTTAGGAAAAAGGTAATGTAAGGGAGGGAAGGACAGCAAGAGAGAGAAAGGTAAAAGCAGCGAGAAACAGGAGAAGAGGGGAAGGGAAAAGAAAAGGAGAAACAGAGGGCGAAAGAGAGGGAAATAAACAGAGGGAGATAGAGATGCTGGTGGGGGGGGGACAAAGAGGGAGATCAAGAGATGGTAGGAAGAGAGAGCAAGATAATGGAAGACAAAGAGCTGCCCTTGGCAAAATGCATACATAATTAATTTTTGGCTCACACATGATCATCTAGGCTCCTGGTAACATTGCTGGGTTGACCTACTCCTAGGCAATGAGTTTAGAGGAGTCAAGACACACCCACTGCTCTTTCCATATAGTAAAAGGTCTCATAAACCATTTTAAACTGTTCTGTTTGGGTAAAACACCAGTTTTGCATTAATGTGATGTAAAAAGGAACATTCCATCTAAAAAAGTGAAATGAACAGGGTTTCTTGAAAGCCTCATGTGCCACACTTCTGATCGAGTCTTCTTGTCTTTTTAATAAAGCTGGCTACTGAAGAAACATTGAGCATGGAAGAGCTTACAGCAAGCACTGTCAAAATCACTGCTCCCATCTCTGCTACAGCACCCCAAATTGTTATCCATGAGGCAAGAAAACAAGCTTACAGCAAGCTCTGTCAAAATCACTGATCGCTTCTCTGCTGCAGCACCCCAAATCACCATCCATAAATTCTGCACCCAGACTGGACCATAACGGTCAACTCTGTCTGCCCAAAAGTGGGGTCTCGGATTAGAACTCGCAACCCTTGCATGCTTAGGGAGGGTCTGTGCACTAGCACATCGACTTTGCCACTGCTACGCTGACGAGGCAGCCTTAAATGAGGGCCAAGATAGTAAGACTGCAGGTGGGAAAGCATCAGAAAAGTCTGCCAGCCCCTCCTCCATCCCCCCTTCCCCCGATTTCCAAAGGCTGCTCTTGTAGCTGCATTGCAGATGAACTCTCAGTACATCAGGACACACTGTAATCGAGCCAGCAGAGCAGAGAGTGTCTGCCAACTAGGGGCTCCTGCAAACACCAACAAGAAGCAGGTGTGTGTGTGCGCGCACACAGGCACCCAAGTATGTATGTGTATATGTAAATGTACAAGCGTCTGTGTGGGGGGTGGGGTGTACCCAAGACTGTACATGCAAGCAAGGCACAAAATAAACTGGTTCATGCCACAATTTGCTACCCAAAAAAAATACTCTTTGCTAATCAAGTGCAGTTATCATTAGCAGACATTGCGAAACAACTGATTTGCTGCACTACAGAATTGCAGTAGTAAAAAGTACAGTAATGTGTTAATTTTTCTAGCAGTTTGACACTTTTTCCCTGCAACTGCATCCTTCTGGATTGTATATTACAGATAAAAATAACTATTTAGTGAAACTGTTCCTCAAACTTGGCCGGTTGTTAATCAAGTGTGTGTACGTGTCCGTCTAAGGTTGTTTACGTGTGTGCACGAGACAGTGTATTAGCAAGAGCGTGTGTGTCTGTGTGTGTGCCCGAGATAGCATATGTGCAAGACAGAATTCAGAGAGAAAGAGAGAGAGAGAGAGAGCGCAAGTGAGACAGCGTGTGTGTGTGTGTGTGTTCAACACAGACTACTTTTCAAGTTCACTAGCTTCATCCCTGTAATCCATTTCCCACTACAGAGGTTCCGAGGTTGGGCATCACAGCCCCACATATTCGCTCACGGCACCAAGTTCCATCTGGATTCAGCTGTCTGCATGGACTTTTAACTTGGCCCTAGACTTGGCTAACATTGAGCTAATACAGGAGCCTAACTGCAAGGCTTGTGTAGTACTACCCAGCAAGAGGGCAGGGCACTGCACATGGGGTGATACTATTTGTAATGAATTAATCATCACGCCAAGAAGCCAATTAATCTGTAAGGCCCCTGAAACATTTTTATAAAGGTACATGAATCAATGCAAAGTATAAAATATGACAGCTTCAGTGTCATTATTTTACTCTTCTTCTGTTTAAACCAATTGATTTCCTTTGATTAAGATAATTAGCTTCATCTCTCACTTCTCCCGCAGTATCATTTTTAGCAGCTAAATTAAAACAAGCTAACTGGATCCACTGCTCCAGCCTCACGGTGACTGCGTCAAAGAATGAGTAATCGTTATAAAGCGAAACAAGGGTTTAAAATAAAACATAAACATCATGTCCTTGCACACCAGCCCAGCCCTGCCTACACAGCTCCAGTATGCTGTCCTACATCCTTAGATCTGAGTAAGCCTGCCTGTCAACATCAGATGCAAGTCAGCCTACCCAAAATTCTTGGACCTAAGCTACCCTGCCCATAATCTTCAGCTCCATGCAGGGAGGTACAAAACAGAGAGCCAGGTGGCCACTAAAAAAATTTGGCTTGGCAACTACATTTTTTTAAAAGTTACTGGCCAGCTGGCTACCTGCCCACAAAGTGATTTTTGAGCCCTTAAAAGGGATGGCCACTAAAAATATTGATTTGGCTACCAGATTTTGAAAGCTAGAGTGCTAAACTGACCACAAGCTCACAAACTGATTTGTCTCACCCTGGATCTGAGCTAGGTCGTAATCCTCAGATTGGAGCTATTGTAGTCTGCCTTACATTCTCTGATCTGAGCAGGCGTACCCTAGCCTCCTAAGATCTGAGCTAACTGGTCCATGATTCTTTCATCTTCTCAGCTAGTCTTCCTGACATACTCTGATATGAGCTGGGATACCCCACATGCTGGGATCTGAGCTAGCCTGCCTGTGATCATTTGAGATGACCAGCCCAACATCCTCCAATCAGAATTAGCCTGCTTAATATCCTCCAGTCAGAGCTAGCCTGCCCAGCATCCTATGATTCAAGCTAGCCTACCTATGATCCTTATATTCAAGTTGGTCTGCCCACTATTCTCTGATTCGAGCTGGCCTACCCAACATCCTAGGATCCAAGTTAACCTGACAGTGATCCTCCGATCATCTGAGCTACCCTGTCCAACATCCTCCAATCTAAGCTAGCCTGCATGCGACCCTCCAATCCGACTAGCTGGACCTACTTCCTCAGATCTGAGCTAGCCTGCCTTACATCCGAAGAATCAAAGCTACTCTGCCCAGCATCCTCAAGATCCAAGCTTGCCTGCCTGACACTCTGACATCTGAGTTAAGCTGCCAGACATTATCAGATCCAAACTACACTTTTCCACATCTTCAAAATCCCAAGCTAGTCTGCCCGACATCCAGAGAATCCAAGCTAGCCAGCCAGACCTCAGAATCTGAGCTAATCTGCTCAACATCTTCTGATTCAGAGGTAGAATGCCTGACATTCTCAGATCTGAGAGCCTGCTCAACATCCCCAGGATGCAAGGCAGCCTGCCTGACATCCACTGATCCAAGCTAGCCTGCCCAACATCTTCTCATCCTAGAGAGCTTGCTCAACATCCTCAAAATCCAAGCTAGCCTGCATAGCATCTTCAGAATCTGAGCTAGCGTGCTCAAAAGGCTCCAATAAAAAGGTAGCCTGCCTGACGGCCTCTAATCCAAGCTAGCCTGCCTGATATAATGAAATCACAACACAATGTCCCACCACAGCTGCCGGGCTCAGAAATGCTCACATCGACTGGCAATTACACCTTGTAGAAATGATTCATTTATTTAATCTGCACAAGGAATGAACAGCAGGACACCAGGAATGGACACCAACCCCCATCCTCTCCCCCGCATTCCCAAAGAAGGTACTTCTGACGTACAGATCAATAATGCATTGAATATTCGATTACTATTGATCAGTCTTCATCTATCCCAAACGTCAGCAACCATGTGTGTTTTTTAAGCTTACAACACAGCTTGCTAATTCAGTCTGTCCATTCTTCTCACTGGGCCCCATTAGAGCTCACGGATCTCTATTTCTGAAGGAAGAGGAATCCTCACAGGGAAACCTTTGGGGTTGGGGGTGGGATGAGATCAGTTAACTCTTAAGACTGTACACCCTTGTTCTCCTTGCACACAAAGCAGGAGCAGGGGTACAGCCAGGGATTTCAGATCTGCACACCAGGTGGATTCACTACTACCCTTCCTCCTCTTGTTAGGGTGAGCTCCCCCCCCCCCCGAGGTGTAGACATGCATGGTAATGCATTGCTCCCTAAGACACCCACATACCAGCCCAGAGCCTATAAAGTTGTATTGTCCTTGGGACGCAAAGACAGTATTAGTGACTAGTCCTTCTAGTTTCGACTCCAATGAATAAAATTAAAGAAAAGTTCAGCAGTTTCTTTGTTAGTTTTCATGGAAAAAGGAAGCAGTTCAGAGTCTATATGCTATCCCCTTAAATACAATTGCACACCATGGAGTGCTTGGAGTATGCCTGTCTACATCCATGATCAGAAGCATATTTCCTTGCATATACACTGGAGCAAAAACATATAGATTTACGACAGGAACCATGGAATGCAATTTTTTTTTATCCCGTGGGAGCCCAGCTTTAGAAAGGTCAAGGGCACGAGGGAGAGAGAAACAGCCAGAGAGAGATAAACACCACATCATACGGTCCCCAGACATCCAAGTCTATTTATTGCACAGTTTCCAGTATGTGTGTGTGTATGCGTGTAAGTGTGCGCTGGTGAGAGGAATTAGGCTGCTGGGTAAAAATGGGCCAGTTCCCACAGGTTGTGAAAAAAATCTAAAACTGTTCCCTGCAGCACTTCATAATCCATGGAGGACATAACTTCCGTCATGTTTACTCACACCTTTTCTTACCTTTTAATGGGGGGGTGGGGGAGGGTAACACAGACACTAAGAGAAGAAATGGTTTGCTCTCAGTTTAGCCTGCTCACTACTGCTGCTCTCCAATCACAAGACCTGGGTCCCTCAAGGTGTTGCCTCTCTGACTGCATTCCATGCTTTAGGCCGCCAGGCCTCACATTTTTTTCCTCAAGCATACAGCTGCAAACCACAGGGAGGGAACTACTAATTTCAGTAGAAGTGACATGAAATATGCTGAAAAAATGACTGATACGGTCTTATTACGGTGCTGAGTCACACTCACCCACACACACCAACACACACACAAAATATCTAGGGGAACCTCTTCAAACATTCGGTAGGAGAAAGTATGAATAATATAGGGAATGGGGAAATTGTTTAACCAGGAAAGGCACACTAAGCCGAAGCTTGTTTCCAGGTGCAACCTGGGAGCACAAGGAAGCTAGATGACTTGCTCAGGATCACACAGTATGCAAGTGGGAGCTGATGGGATTCAAACCCAGGTCTCAAGGCTTGTAGCTCAGTGCCCTTCACCACTTCGCTATACTGCCTCCTAGGACTCACTCAAGAGTGTACAAAGAATCTTCAAGTTTGGTGGCTATGTGGCCATTAGACTAAAAAGCTTACTGGACAAAGCTCCTGCTGTGGCACCCGTTTCATGCAACTGTACAGACCACGGTAAGCACTCATCACCTAGTGGCCTTGTGGTCACTTAAACATTTTTTGTGGTCACTAATGGTCTTTAAGTGGTCATAAGCCCACTGGCAACTGTATTTTCTTTTTAATAGCCTGAGGAAGAATGGACCACCTACAACCCACGTTACGTCTTCCAGAGCACAATGCTCGGCAAGGAAGATCAGAAAGGGGCTACCTGATCTTCATTCTTTTGAGTGATTTTATGGGGAAGACTACTTTCACTCTGCTGCTATCTGCCCAACCACGCATACACAGAAAAGGAGAGCCCCAGAAAATCCAGTATTATGCCATCTGTGATGTTACAAAGGTGGGGCAAGGTGTCCCCCAGGAATGATTCTTAAGGAGGATGTGTGGTGGATTCTCAGCCACAATGGTAAAGTGAGTCATTAATCAACCTGTTATTTGTCTGCTGTGGAATATGACATGATGGCTTAGAATGAGACGACAAAGACCCACTGAAGTGTAAGGGATATACCCATTTCAGGGGCTACTGATACAGCTTGATGGTCAAGAGACCTCGAACGACTGCCGGCCCAGTGTTGCTGAGGAATGAGGTGCTGCACGCCACACCTCACTCCATGCCGGCGACCTGGATTCAGATATGAACTCGGGTCATCAGGGGTCGGCAGGGGAGGGAGGGAGAGGATAGAGCATCCAGAGGACTGCTCTCCTCTCCCAGGGGTGGAGGGAGGGATCCAGGGATGCTCGGCATTCTAGTGGCCCCCACTGGAGAAAGGGGGGGCACTACAGATATGCCAGCTAGAGAAAGGGGGAGGAGTGTGGCGACGCCTGCAGGGTCTACCTCGCGCTGGCATCACTGCATGCCGCACTCCTGTGGGACTTCACGTTACAAGCCGAAAAAACACACTCTGTAGGCACCACAGAGATGATGGGGACTTCAAGGGGCAGGCCCACATCCCACTGCCAGCCCGGTGCACCAGGAAGGAGACTCCCTCTCTGCCCCAACACCCAGGTGGGGACCTATGAGTCTGTAATGTCGCCATGGGAGGGCGAACCCTCCCAGGGATGCCGGGTTAGCTGGGGGACTGGCCCTGCCGGGCGATCGGTGGGAGGACACTGGAAATGTGGGGGTTCAGGAAAGGAAGTAGAGGCCCCTCCGAAAGAAGTACCCCGGAAGGATGCCCGGGCCTCAGAGTGCTGAAGAGAATTGGAAAAAGAAAAGAGAGAGAGAGAGAGAGACCTTGAACGGCATCATGTGAACTTGCAATTCTTCCTTCTTACTAGAAGACAATAACAAATTTGCATCCTAAACATCAACTCGTCACATGGACCCCCTCGGCACACTTTAAAAGCAGGATCCACCCCCTCTCCAATGTAATGGCTACCTCACTTTATGTCGAAGTAACTTGTAAGATGCAGCACAGTGATTTTACCTGCCTCTCAGCAAATCTGAGCATCTACCACCCATATGCAAGGCACCTTCTTCCTCACAAGACTGCATGCACACACTCACAGACACGTGCACGCACCATTTAAGACCTTAAATTTTCCTCATTAGTTGCAACTGCCCCCACGATCTGTTTACTTTCAAGATACCCCTCTGTCCCACACAGTGCCAAGTTTTTTTTGTTTGTTTCTGTTTATGCCCCATTCTCTCCAGCAACCCTTCTATCTCATCAGAACCTCCAGGCACCCCCTGATCCCCCAGCCGTGATCACCTACCTCCATAGAACCTTAGTTATAACCCCCTAGGCAGGGCTGGGTTGGGGGGAATGTACTCCTCCAAACATCTTCTGTGTTTCGTCAAGTGGTGCCCCACGCTGGGAGGGAGGGAGTGGGACCAGGATATTTTGGGGTCCTTCACTGTGGAGCTACTGGGGCCATATTTTCTCGTTTCCTCCTATTCCCTGAGGATGTCGCATGCTCAGACATCAAGGCATGCCAACATCAGCAACGCGCCCCCCCCCCGACCCTCCAGCCACACTACCACCTGTGGTCACCGAGCTAGCAGTAACGCAGAGGACAGAATCCTCGCTCCCCGGAAGAGGAAAGCATCCTTTAGAATGCTCGAGCCCCCCCCAAGACCAGCCCTAATGACCCGAGCTCGTTTCTCAAACTTGGGTTGCCAGCGCCATGAGAGGCAGCACTACTGCTGTCCCGACGTGCCAGCATGCCCTAAGATTTTAAAACACACTATTAAAGGAATAATGCCCTCCAGGGTGGGTGTTATGGAATAATATCCCACCGGGTGGTTGGGCCCGAGGCCACTGGCCGACGGCATCCAACACCCGAGAAGGGATGTTATCCCAGCATGACACCCACCCTGGAGGGCATTATTCCTATTACACAATGGCTCGTTGTTTTATACTGAAAAAAAGACGTTTAAAGAATTTTATTTAGTGGTTTAAAATATTTTTTTAAGAAAAAATGCAGGCAATGCTCCAGATGGTCAATAATATCATCAGCAAGGATCTTATGCCAGGATAACATCCCTGCTGTGATGGCCAACTGACCAATCAGGAGACAGGATTCTTTCTTGCCATTGTATAATAAAGGAATAATGCATGACAGGGTGTGTCAAGGATAACGCCACTTGGGGGTTGGGCACGAGACCGCAGGCCAAGTGCGTCCAATGCCTCAGGCGTAGCATTATCCCAGCACAACACGCACCCTGGAGTGCATTATTCCTATTATACAATGGTTTGTTGTTATACATAAAATAAAATAATTTTAAAGAATGTTTTTATTAGTGTAGAAAAATATTTTAGTTTCTTAAAAGAAGATGCAAAAAAAAAAAAAAGAGAATGAGCTCATGCTCCATATGGTCATCCAAATGGGTTCACAGTGCTAGACCTGTGACGTTATGCTAGGATAACGCCCTTGGTCCAGCCCCAAACTGACCAATCGCAGTCCAAGATTCTTTCTTGCCATTGTATAATAATGAATGATGCTATGTTACTTATTTTCTATTGACCGATTTTTTTTTTAACCAGGTAAGTTCACTGGAGCACAGGCTCCTTTTCAGGAGTGACCCGAAAGAAAAAATTACTCACCTTAGTAATGTTGTTTCTTCTAATGGAGTCTTGCTATATTATGACATATGCAGTTTGTCCCAGCCTTAGAACTGCTCCGGAGATGAAAGAGTTAAACTTCCATGCCAGGCATGGAATCTTGAGCGCGAGCTCGGTTGAAAAAACTCTGTCTGTTGATCTTCAAACTGAAACTGTCAGATCTTTATGAGCAAAACTCACTAAGGTTCTGTGTGGAAGCTGTAAACCTACACTAGCCAACTGGCTACTAAAATATTAACACATTTTTCTGGTCCCAAAACCAAGACTCAAGTCAGGGGATCCAAAAAATAAAATAAAATACAATACAACACCCAAACACCCCAAAAAGAGGGATGAAAACACAAGGTGGGCATCATTAAGTGTCAACACTGCACTGCCCACCCACATCCCAAGAGCAGAGGTTCTGAGAGGGGCAGGCAGGGGGGAGGTCATAATATAGCAAGACTCCATTAGATGAAACAACATTACTAAGATGAGTTATTTTTTCTTCAAACAACATGAAGTCTTGCTATGTTATGACATATGCAGACTACACAGCAGCACCCCCATGGAGAAGGGACAGAACCTACTTAGGAAATAGGCTCTGAAGCACAGCTGTGCCAAACCGAGCATCACTCCTAGCCGGGATGTCCAGGGAGTAATGCTTGGTGAAAGTGTGTACTGTTTTCCAGGTAGCTGCTTGACATATCTCTAAGACAGGGATGTCCCTGGCCGCAGCTAGGGACGCAGCTGTACCTCTGGTAGAGTGAGCCCTCAGGCCTGAAGGGGGAACCTAACCCAGTTTTTGATAGCAAAATTAGATACAAGAGACAATCCACCTGGCAATGGATCTTTTAGTGGCAGGTTTCCTTTACCAACCTCACCATAAGTGAGAACAGTTGGAGGAGTCAAACCTGTGACCCTTGGAACGCTCTATGCAGTAACTAAGGGCCTCTTTACATCTAAATTGTGCCTCCTCTCGCCAGAGGAGGAATGGTCAGTGAAGTACACTGAAGAGATATAGATTGATTAAGGTGGAAATCTGAAACCACCTTAGGCAAGAACTTCCTGTTAGTCCTGAGGACTACCTTATCTCTGTGAAAGGAGATAAAATCAGCTCCACTGACAAAGCTTGTAATTCACTTATGCGCCTGGCAGAAGTGATGGCTACTAGAAACACAGTTTTCCAAGTCAAGTACTTAAGCTCTGCTGAATACAAAGGCTCAAATGGGGTTGCATTAGCTGAGCAATGCAAACATTAAGATCCCAGGCAGGAGCAGGGTCCCTGAATGGAGGGTTGGTGTGAAGCAATCCCTTGAAAATACAGGGTGAGCAGAAAGAGAAGAGGGCTTTCCTGCTGAAATAAAAGCAGAGACAGCTGCCAAATGCACTTTCAGGGTAGCTGGCCTCAGCCCCAAAGTATTTAGATGGACCATATAGTCCAGGACTGTGGGCAAATCAGCAGATTCTGGGGAAATATGCTTTCCAGAGCACCATATGGAAAACCTTTTCCATTTAGAATTATAAGTAGCCCTGGTGGAAGGCTTCCTAGAAGCTTTCAAGATATCGAGTACACCTTGAGAAAGGTGTAGCTCAGCAAACTCTAACTCCTCAAAAGCCAGGCCTTGAGGTTGAGGGATTTGAGATTCTGATACCAAACTCTCCCCTGGGCACAGGTTAACAGATTGTGATTCCTGGGGAGACACAGGGGAAGGTGGACTGCTAAGGACAGAAGGAGTGGATACCAGGTCTGTCTGGCCCAATCTGGAGCAATCAGAATCATCTTGCAAGGTTGAGATCTGATTTTGACTAGCACCTTGAACAAGAGAGGAAAGGGGGAAAGGCATAGAGGAACTTCCTTCCAATCGAGAAGGAAGGCATCCAGAGGGACTGAGCCCAACACTGGGGGCCTGCAACAAAAAAGCGGAAGTTGGTGATTGTCTGGGGCTGCAAAAAGATCTATCTGAGGGGTGCCCCACTTGGCAAATACTAACCCCAGTACTAGGGGATCCAGTGACCATTCGTGATGGCCCTGGGAAATCCTGCTGAGAGCATCTGCCAGGACACTGTCTTTGCCTGGGAGGTGAACTGCCATGAGGGAGGTGTTCAGGGAATAAGCCAAAGACCACAACTTCATCGCCTCGGGTGCACACGGCCGAAGACCGAGTGCCCCCCTGCCTGTTGATGTACCACATTGTAGTGGTGTTGTCTGTTCTGACCTGTACCACTTTGTTCTGAACAGATGCAGATAAAATCTGAAGTGCTAGAAAAACAGCTCTGAGTTCCAACAGACTGATGTGGAGCAGAGATTCCTGAGGGGACCACAATCCCTGGGTGGTGAGGTCGCCCATGTGAGCTCCCCATCCCAAGAGGGACGCATCAGTAGTAACGGTCAAGGAGTGAGATTGAGGGATGAAAGGAACCCCCTGTCTCAGATTGCTCTGATCCTGCCCACCACTGCAGGGCCTGGATCAGGGTTCGAGTTACTGGGATCAATTTGGTTAGAAGATCTCTCCTTTGAGACCAGAAGGCTATCAAATGGAACTGGATGTCCCTCATCTGAAATCTTGCTCCTTGCACTACAGCTGTGGAAGCAGCCATGTGTTCAAGGAGCTGTAGAAAGTGCCTTGCTGGTCGAGAGACCTGCAGAGTGAAGGAGGAGGCCAGAGCCACTAGGATCTTTACTCTTTCTAGAGGAAGGAAAGCTCTTGCTTTTTTGTGTCCAGTTCTGCGCCTATGAAGATGAGTAGCTGAACAGGCCTAGAACTGACTTTGGAAGATTGAGAAGAAAACCTAGAGATGTAAGCAGCTGCTGGGTAACCTGAAGGTGTGATTTGACTTGGTCTGGAGACTGACCCACTATGAGCCAGTCGTCCAGATAAGGAAAGATGGCAATCTTGCCTTCTTAAGTGAGCAACTGCTACTGCCAGGCATTTGGTGAATACCCTTGGGGCAGAGGTGAGGTCGAAGGGAATTGCTCTGAACTGGTAATGGCATGAGGGCAGTTCGAATCTGAGGTACTTTCGTGGAGCTTTGATGAGAACATGGAAGTAGGCATCCTTGAGGTCCAGGGACACTAGCCAGTCCCCTGGCCTTAGGGAGGGTAAATAATTCCAGAGTCAGCATTTTGAATTTTGGTTTTAAAAGGTGCTTGTTTAGGTATCTTAGATCCAGGATGGGCTGCCATTCTCCTGTCTTTTGGGGTAAGGAAGTACCTGGAGTACAGTCCTTGCCCTGGTGTAGGGAGGAACCCTTTCTACAGCTCTGAGAGCCAGGAGGTTGAGACTTCTGTTTCCAAAGCAACAGCCTCTGATGGATTTGCAGGTGGAAAGGATCTGGTTCTCATCTTTGGAAATTTTTGAAGCTGAGAACCAGTCCCTGGCTTACTACTTCCAGGACCCACTTGTCTGATGTTAAACACTCCCAGTCCTGGACGAGTAAGCCAGCCTGCCCCCACAGGTAATGGAGAATCGCCCTTGGCATCCCATCAGGGTGCCTGTTTGGCAGGAGCTTAGGCTGAGGGTGGGAGCAGGCCTGCCTGCACTCGCCTGCGCCCCTGAAGAACCCCTGGGCATAAGCTGAAGAGGAGGCCTGGGCTTGGTAAAAGGCTCAGAAAAGGCCTGCCCTGCCCCTGAAGGCTGCCTCTGAGGCGTGGCTTGCCTCCTTGGCCTGTGCACCCTATAAGTGGTCCTATACTCATCCATTTTTTCATGTAATTCTCTGTCTGCTCCCCAAACAGAGAATTACCCACAACAGGAAAATCCATGGCCTTAGCCTGGGTATCCTGTGACAGGCTAGTACACCTGAGCCAAGCCATTCTACTTAAAAGCCACAGATGTAGCCATGACTCTTGAAGATACATCATTAGAGTCCACTGCAGCATGGAATTGCACCTTGGATGCCTCAATACCATCAGCAGCCACCTGTTCCAGCTCCTTGGCAAGCTGGCCAGGGACCTGTTTCGCTAAAGCCATAACAGTATCCCATCTGGATTTCTGGTATCTTGCAACATAGGCCATATAATTTGCCTGTCAGAGTCCCAAGGATGCTGCCATGTATTGTTTCTTTGCCATGGCATCAATCCTCCTGGAGTCCTTGTCAGGGGGGTGTGAAGCCAAGGGAATATTTGCCTTATCACAGGCTGCAGCCTGCACTACCCCAACATGGCTGCATTGTTGTGAAAGGAACTCCATATCAGAGCCTGACAATGTGTACCTCCTGTCCATTTTTTTTAATCCACAGGAGATAAAGAATTAGGAGCTTTTAAAATCTTTATTGTCTGTTTCCTAAAAGATTTATGTAAAGGAATAGACAATCTCCTGGACTCTGGGATATCCATCATTTCCACATAGTCAGGCTCCTCCTGTTCATCCACAGCTTCTTCCAAAGGGAGCTGGAGGGTTTCAGCAACTTTTTTATAGAACAGAAAATGAGAAGGGGACTCAGAAAGCCTGGGGGGGGGACACTCCTGAAGGTCTGTCTGGGGAGATGTCCGGTTCAATGGGTACATCCAGACTTTCAAAATCACATTCACTCTCTTCATAATCCTCCTCCCCCTTCTCCGGTTCATAAAATTCTTCTATAGCATATACTTGAACCGGTGGAACCGCTCGTTTACCTGATGGTGCCGGTTCGGACGGAACCGAAAAGCGACTGGACAATTTGGATCGCTGGCTACCTCTGCAGCGGTTGGAGAAGGAAATTTGGCTCCACACCTGATGATTTTCTAATCCTCTTTGCTGGAACTGGTCCTCCAGTCAGCTCTTCGCTTGCCCGAGGAAGTATCGCCCTGGTCAGAGGGCACTCCCTCCGGTTCAGTTGGCACCGAACCGGGCTGGCCATCCGGGTAAGCGGACTTTTTGGCCTCTCGTTCCCTGAGCCTACCAACTCTCTTATCCAGGGTAGCTGCAGGGAAATTCTTGCAAATGTGGCAGTCTGCATTGAGGTGGTCAAACCCCAGACAATAAACACATGTGGTGCGTGGGTCAGCCTTGGCAAAGGCTTCCCCACAGACACTACAGTGCTGAAACCCACTGGGCCCGGTTTTTCTTTTGGGTTTCTCAGACATAATGCCAGCCTAACCAAAAACTTGCCTTTTCCGCAAATCGTCAAGAAGACACCTTATCGGTTCCCAACCGTGTCACAGGTCGTGGAAACCGAATGAAACTGCTTTTTAGAACCGATAAGAACCGGAACCGCACTCTAAATGTAATTTAATAAGTTTTAACAATAACCTGATCGGTTCAAACCGAACCGATAACAACATTTGCAAGTTCCACACAGAGAAATGTAAAACCTATCTATTACTTATGATACCACAGACAGAGCTTGAACCGACCGGTTGCAGTTAAAATATACAATTGCAGTTTAGAAAACCGAGAAATAACACTTTTTTAACCGACAAATGAACCGAGCAGTAGGAGGAATCTCCGGAGCAACTGTTCAGTGAGGCGGAGTAAAGAATCTGACAAGTTTCAGTTTGAAGATCAACAGACAGAGTTTTTTCAACTGAGCTCGCGCTCAAGAATCCATGCCTGGCATGGAAGTTAACTCTTTCACCTCCGGAGCAGTTCTAAGGTTGGGACAAACTGCATATGTCATAATATAGCAAGACTTCATGTTGTTTGAAAGGGTCTGTTCCTGAGGCAGTATAGCACAGTGGTTAAGGGCACTGAGCTGCAAACCTGGAGACCTGGGTTTGAATCCCACAGCCCCCACTTGCAAACTGTTTGACCCTGTACAAGTCACATAACTGCCTTGTGCTCCCAGGTTACACCTGGAAACAAGTTCCAGCTTAGTGTGCCTTTCCTGGTTAAATAATCTCCCCTATTCTAGCATGCCTTATGTTTCCCAGAGTCCAAATTTCCCAGGATCTTTTGAAGCTGTCCCAGGAAGACATCCCAACAGATGACATAAACTGACTCTTCAAGTAATGGACATTGTGACAAATGCATTGTGTTGTTTCGGCTCATCTTGGGGGGGGGGGGGCGCTCTATCCCAGGGACATGTGGGTTTATGACTCTGCTGTATTGCTTTCTCTGTTAACAGAAAACTTCTGAGAGAGTAGGATAGGTACAGATGAAACATCTAAATATAAGTTACATGTTCAATGTAACTAGCCGTGAATGCAATGTGATGGGCAGAGTAGTACCCTTGTCATACACTTTTCTGAAATGTTTGCATAAACTCTCAAGTTATTTAAAAAATTTGTTTTTTAATCTGCTTTTTTGTCCCCGAGTCCTCCACCAAGGGTGGGAGCTGCCACCATCGCACCCACCCAGCAGCTCACAAGCATGAAGCGCCCATCATCATCATAGAAATCACCAATGAGACTTTCAGGTTAATGGGTCAGCTGACAAAAAGCACTTGCAGCAGGTGACCACTGCCCCCTCCTCCTCGGGATCTTAGTAAGTCACTGCTACTGAACATGCAGACTTCAATGGCCCAGGTCCCCACGTGAACATGAGTCGCCATGGTAACATTACGCTTCCACAGCACTGGCTCATTACGCCTGACATGAAGCACCACGTTCAAGCGAGATGCACATTACAGTTATAGTTCCACATTTATTTTTCAGGTGACAGAAACTGGGCCTAACACGGGTGGGAGGGAGACACCACCACTAACCATGGAAGGACAACTTGCCTGAGACAAGGCTAGACCTTATTTTTGAAAACACACAGTTTTTGTAAGTTCCTATAGGTCTGGAAATTCTACTGTACACTGTCAGAGCGAAGCCCAGACTGCTGTATACTGAAAGAGCCCAGCACTAGACCAAGAAAAGGAATCTGGTTTTATAATGTGCCTTACACTCGCACTCACTCTATGCATCCAAAAATGCATTACTATCCAGTTGGAAGCAGCCATTAGGCTTACACAGAGACATTTAGAGTGGTTAAGGTAGAGAGAGAGAAAGAGAAAAAAAATGAAGCAATGGAGAACAAGTAATTTCCCCAGTGTCACACAGTAATACAGTGGTAGTGGCAGGATTCAAACCTGGGTCTCCAGGTTCCCAGCTCAGTGCTCTAACCACTAGGTTATATTGCCTCTCACAAGCACAGGATACCAATGCCTTTGAAGTCCTGATTGAACACATCTATTACTTGCAGCTGATGTACACAGTGGAACATCACTAATATATTTCAGGAGTATCCAGAAATGGCTCCCTTCCTTCCCAGGAGCCTTTACTCAGACTGCAGAAACCCTTCACACACTCATTTCACTTACCTGTGACATTCTGCAACATCTCTTGTTCTGCTCTCCTGAATTTGAGGTACCATGATCTGAATATGATGGATGACTAAAAGATGGGGCTAACCCTAACCCTAATACCCCCCACCCCCTCTGATGTATCAGGTGTGGGGCATCAGATTGTGCATCAGCAGAATTTTACTTCAGGGGTAACACAGTCCACCAATAAACTTTCGAGACCCATTTTAATTCCTGCTCGTCGAGTTGCCCGAGTAAGTTTTCTTCACCTGCACAACAGCAGCTATGCAAGCTTTAGATACATCTCTTGCGCATGTCTTCGGTCAATATACTGTTTGCTAGCACACACCACCCTAGAACAACTTCCTCAAGAGCTAACATGCAACAATGAGGTATGCGTCAAGCAGAAGGTCAGTTCAGTTAGGAAATGGTGGCACCAGCATGCACAGTTAATTTATTTTGACCTACACTGGCCAGATCACATTAGTATCTGGTAAAAATACCCACTTGCCAAGAAACTGCCACCATTAGGTCAAAGTTCATATACCTGCCAGGTCACTGTGACGCAGACAGTTTGTGCCCACGATGACCACTAACCCAGGGACAGATTACCAAACAGCACACAAAGAGGACGCAAAGAGAAAGGCCAAGATACTGCCGCTTGCTTTGAAAAAACAAGTATTTCATTCTCTGTGAACATAGTGTTTGCAGCAGATGGGCAAAAGCCCCAAAGTTTTGCAGATATTATTTCTGCTCTCAGTGGGGGACCACAAATATGTATTTTACATGGCAAAAGACAATACCTTGGACTTTTTTTTTTTTTTTTTTATGCATTTTCTTGGAGTACTGCGTCATAGTGCGGCCAGACTGTGTCCAGGGTCTTGAAAGTCTGCATCAGCTAAGACTGTCTGTGAATTCCTTGTGTGTTTGTTGGAGCCAGTTTACTACCAGTGGTCATGCGGAATTGGTGTAGTAAGGGCATGGATTCAGGGATGGCTGTGTTGCCAGAGGTGTGTCTAACTCGTAGCTGTAGAGGCACAGGTCAAGAAGCATAGGCAACCCAGGAGATGTTGTAAAATTCACAAGTAGCGATTTATTAGTAAAGGAAAACTGTCCTTTGCAGGGGCGGGAGCTTACCCTCCAGTTTAGCTTTTGTGAGAAAAGCGGCTTTTTTCTCGCGCTGCAAAGTAGTTTAATTTAATTATGAAAAGTCTGCTACCCGGAAGTATGGCGGATGCTGGGGTGGCTCCATTAACTGTAAAGGTGCGGCGCCGTACCATACGCTTCAATGCATTTGTATCGAAGTGCACGGTGTGGTGTCGCACCTTTACAGTTAATGGAGCTGCCCCAGTGTCCGCCATACTTCTGGGTAGCGGACTTTTCATAATTAAATTAAAACTATTTTACGGTGTGAGAAAAAAGCCACTTTTCTCAAAAAAACTAAACCAGAGGGTAAGCTTTGCAGGAGCGGGAGCCTCTGCAAAGGACAGTTTTCCTTTAACAATAATAAAATAAAAACATACAACATAGCGCTTGATACAGGCAGCCCAAACAAACAAAAATCTTTTATCTGAGAGTCTCTTTAAAATCTCCGGCTCTCTCTATCTATAAACAAAACATTGCTCTATTTTTATAAGATGTTTTTCCCTGGCAATTAAAATTCTGCACCCTGTTCTTGTAAATTACACCACCTGTGTTCCATAAAATGTATTAAAACATGTCAGTTTCCTTCCTGTGAGAAGCCTGAAGAGTACATTAGTCTTCTTAACAGGCGCAAGAAACTAACACATCCTGTTCCAGGGCTGATTTCCTGCTGATAATTCTGCAAACAAGGTTGTAGAGGTCAAAATGCACCTCAAGGTTAACCCCCCCCCCCCAGTTCCAGATAAACCCAACTAGCTTTCTGCATTCATTTCAACAGTATAACAAAATACTGTACATTTGCAAACCAAGGGATCGCAGTTCACATAAAGATTCAAACATATTTTTTAACCACAGAGAAGCAAGGGAAGAAAGAAAGAATAGAACAAGCAAGTGAAGGAAGGCAGAAAACAACGAAATTGTGGGTCTGACAGAGTGGCCAATTCCTAGGTGCCACAAGGAAAATTTGACTGCACAATCAAACAGCAAGAGATGGACAAGTGACAGAATAGAAGATGACAGACTAGATCCTTGCTTATAACTCTCTCTGCACAACAAATGGGACAGGGCCTTACCTAGCCCTGTCACACTCGTACTCACAACCATACAAAACTTGTCATTTGAAGTCCACAAAAAGTGCAACCATGTTTAAATGTCGCCTTCCCCTCGAATTTCAACAAAGAGGTGAGCCACAGTGGTCTGGAGTTTCAAGCACTAAAGGGAGTTATGTTCTAGAAAGAATTACTATTGTCGAAGGCTATTCCCACAGTATACTGATCCCAGATTCTGGGGCAGTAGTCTTACCCACAATCTATCTGCTCTGGTCACTGTCACCATCAAATCAAAGCTTAAAAATCTTCACAGTCTACATCATCATTATAATTTTCATGGTCAACGTTTATGAGACAACACACAAGCAATGTATTCCAGGGCAGTGTGCAGACCAGATACAAGAAATACCGCCCTGGGCGGTATTCAATAAGATATGCCTGCTTGTCAGCAGCTAGTTCTTTTCTCAAAATGTTATCTTCGATATACAAACACCTGTACACAAGTGCTTGTGTGCACATGCATGTATAAATATGTACTACAGGGAAGGCTAGCCCCTTGGTGTGGTGCTGTCCTGCAAGATATCTAGATTCGGAGAACTTATACTTTGAGCAGAAGACTGCATCATGACACAGTGGCATCACAAACACCGCCTCCAGGGGACCACTGTGGGTAGCAGTGCTATCACATACTCCCTAACACAGACAGATGTCAAACAAACATAGAAACTGTCAGCAAAAAAGGACTGCTTATCCCACCCAGTCTGCCCAGATGGTCCATGCCTAGTCCGTCTCCACAGACCCTAACTGGTTTTCAGTGTCGACCCTCCCTCCCTCCCTCCTTTCTGACTATTTACTATTATTCCCCATATCAATCCCACGCATGCCTGAAGCTCCCTACTGTTTTCACCGCCACCACTTCTCCTGGTAGTGCTCCAAGTTTCCACCACTCTTTCGGTGAAGTAGTGCCTCACATCCCTCTTAACCCCCCATCACATGCCCACTAGTTCTGGTGCTTGTTCTCATTTGAAAGAGACTCTCCTCCTGCACCCTGTTCACTCCTGTGAGGTACTTACAGGTCTCTAATATGTCTCCTCTCACTCTCCTCTCTTCCAGTGTGCACATGTTGAGATCCCTCAATCTCGCTTTGTTGGAATTTTGATGCAACCCCTGCACCATTTTAGATGTCCTCCTCTGGACTGCCTCTACTCCATGTCCTTTCTGAGGTGCAGCCTCCGGAACTGCAGAGGTGGGGGTCTCACTAACAAGCAATACAGTGGCAACACCATCCCCCTCCTGCATCACGCTAGCCCTATCCACTGCTTTTTCACACTGCCCTGCCACTTTAAGTTTATCACGTATGATAACCCCAAGGTCCCTTTCCTGCTTAGTGACTGTCAGTACCTTTCCCCCATCCTATACAGTTACTATGCCCAAGGTGCATGCTTTTGCACTTTTTGGCACTGAACCTCAGCTGTTTTGCCCTTAATCATTCCTCCAGTTTCCCAAGGTCTTTATGCATTCTCCCCACACCCTCCTGAATGTCCACCCTATTGCAGAGTTTGATATCATCTGCAAAATGGCATGGTTTCCAGTTTTTCTGCAATGTCACTTATGAAGACATTGACCGGGACTGATCTCAGTACGGAGACCTGCGGCACCCCACTGATCACTCTCCCCTCATTAGAGTGTATGCCGTTAACCACCATCCTCTGTTGCCTATCCATTAACCAGTTCCTCACCTAATTAACCACTTTGAATCCAATCCCTAGGCTGCTCAATTTCTTTATCTGACTCCTTTGTGGCACAGTGCTGAATGCCTTCTAAAGTTCACATAGGCCATGTCCACTGCCCTCCCTGATCTATTTCCATGGTCACCCCAAAGAAATCATTTAGATTTGTCGGGCATGACCTCCCGCCAGTGAATCCATGTTGCCTTTGGTCTTGCAGTCCACTGAATTCAAGATGCTCCACCAACATTTCCTTTAACTGTGCACCCCAACAGCAACACTAGTGTCTCAGATCCCTAACACAGAAGGCTGTCCACCCCAACAGCTACACTAGCGTCGCCGATCGCAACCCAGAAGGCTGTCCATCCCAACAGCACCACCAGTTTCTCTGATTCTTAACACAGAAGGCCATCCATCCTAACAGCTACACTACAGTCACTGTCTATCTCAACAGGAACACTGGAGTCACCAACCCCTACCAGTGAAGGCTGTCCATCCCAGCAGCAACACTAGAACTGGCGATCCCTAATAAAGAAGGCTGTCCAGCCCAATAGTAACCTTAGAGTCACTGATCCCTAACACCGAAAGCTGTCCATCCCAAGAGCAACACTAGTGCCACCAATGTCCGCACAGAAGGCTGTCAATACCAACAGCCAGGGACAGTGCCAACATGCACCAAAAGGGCAAAAGTTGCAATGTGTTGAAACAATGACCCTATTCTTGTTGCCACTGGGTCGGTCTGATGCACCTGTTTTAATAATACTATAAGACAGAAAAGGGGAAAGTTATGTTTCTGACCCAGTAGACTCCTGTTGTGACCCACATTTTTTTTATACCACTGAGTCATACTGGACCTGGTTTTAAACACCCCAGCACTGTCACTTGCCAACAACAACACTAGTGTCTCTGATCCCTAACTGAGATGCCTGTCCATCCCTACAGCAAAACTAGTGTCACCAATCCCAGCTCTGAAAGCTATCACCCCAACAGTAACACCAACGTCACCAATCACAACACAAAAGGATGTCTATCCCAACAGCAACACTAGAGTCACCGATACGTAACACAGAAAGCTGTCCATCCCAACACTAGTATCACTGATCCCAACAAATAAGGTTGCCTATCCCAACAGCAACACTAGAGTAACTGATACCTAACAGAAAGCTGTTAATCCCAACAGCAATACCAGTGTCACCGATCCCAACACAGAAAGCTGTCCATCCCAACAGCAACACCAGTGTCACCGATCCTAACACAGAAAGCTGTCCACCCCAACACTAGTGTCACTGACCCCAACAAATAAGGTTGCCTATCCCAACAGCAACACTAGAGTAACTGATACCCAACAGAAAGCTGTCCATCCCAACAGCAACACCAGTGTCACCGATCCTAACACAGAAAGATACCCATCCCAACAGCAACACTAGTGGCTCTGATTAACGTGTGTGAAGGAGAGGGTTATGATCCGGGAAGATGGTGGGAGGGATAGATAAACAAAACCGTAATGATGCACATCAGGGTATTACATAAACCCAAAAAACAAACAAACAAAAAAACTATTAGCAGTTTAATGCTTGAAAGTGCTAATCAACTGTCAAAATGCATAACATTTGGCACAAATTGATCAGCAAAATTTTAAAAAATATATAGTTTTATCTATGTTGTCTACTATGCCAGGGACGCACTCAAAAAAGAAGCAGCAGTCTATCTCTACGCAGTTCTGGGAATGGTTAGCATTACCCCCTGTTCTGCACAGCATTTTGCTAGGCAATACCAACTATTTAATACCTGCACACAGAAGTTAAAGTCTTGTGTAAATTACCAATTTTGGTCAACTTCCTTTCAAACAAACTGCAATATGCACAGGTTGCATCACTGATCTAAAAGGCGTTTCCCTTAATATCATGTCCCTTAACTCCATACAATATTTCACTATTTTTCCAATATCAATACCTTTTTTCCTACGGATTTGCATGAAAGTATAGGGCCTGTTGCTAGAAGTGCAAAATAGGCTTGTTGAACTTATATGTGATGTACCAGTGCAATGAGTGAGTTTATTTACCCAAGAAAGTTTGCCTGAAATGCAATGTCTTGCATATATAGTGGGGTCATGCTTCTGCAAACTTTTGCTCTGTACTGAACCATGGGGAGATTGAGAGGCTTGCTTAAGGTTATACTGCAAGTACCTCTGTTGGGATTTGAAGCTGGGCTCAGTGTTCACTGGATTGCACTCTAACCACTATCCGCAGAGTCTCCTATATTCAATTAAGCAATGTGGCATGACAGAGTGTGTGTTATGGTTGGAAAATGTCACGCCTCAGGTGTGGTGTGAGGCATGAGGTGTAGCCGAGTGCCTTCAACAACCTCAGAAGTGCCGTTAACCAGCACAACACACACGCACACAGAGAAGTGCTTTACTGCAATTATAAACTGCATCCTTTACAACTAAAAAAAAAAAAAACACAAACTTCTGATGCAGGTTTTTCTTTAGATTAGTTTTGAATCACGATGTTGTACTGAGATAATATCACAGCTGGAACTCCTGAAAAACCAGCTTTCAGGAATTTTTCTATCCATTTTATAATGGGAAGTGGTAAATGGAATGTCCAAATGTCATTTTGTAAAATAGTAACTTTGTTATGATAGGTTTTATTGGGAATTTACTACAGAATGTAGTTGTGTCACATAATATGGGGTACATTTGCCACTTGTTTTCACCGAGTAACTTTTTATCTGAGAGGTCTATCTGAAGACCCTTTCAGCTACCCTGTGATGCTCTTTTATCATTCCAGTTAGCCAGCACTGTTCAGTACATGTCACAGAGATGCCCTGCGGCTCCGTACATTGATGCACAACACTTTGGTGACGTTGGACTTCTTTGCAGTTGCACTTCATACAGCACTCCAGAATTCCACCCTAAGTTGGCTGAAGTGGTGGGCAGTGGGCACCTAAGACCAGTGGTTCTCAAATGTGGCCACTGCCATGATTCCATGTGGCAAGTGAGGTCTTCAGAGACTTCAACAAGTAAAAGATGTTGTGCTTTCAAAAAATGTGAAGTTTTCTTCTAACAGTGGCATCTGGGTGTAAAATGAACAGGGACGCTACCAGGAATCTGCAGTGGCCATGCTTTGTGGCCAACAGATTTTCAGTTAGAGAAACAGTGCTCTAGGTGGGTGTGGTGTGGGAAGGCTTTTGCAAAGGCCTGACAGTAAGACCCAGTGACAACCCTGAGTTGACGAATAAAGTATTGGGGGAGACATGCTCAAGCTCTCCACTATTGCGCACCACCACCATCCCTCCATGGCACATTCAGAGCAGCGTTTTGTGCCAGACATTCGCGCTCGTGCTTATGGTACAAGTGGCAACAAAGTGGCTTGCATCTGGGGAAGTAAAGGAAAGATAAATAAGGGAAACTTGGCAAGCTGAATAAAGGACAAGGGACTGCCAATGCCCCCCCCCCCAACCAGAGATTCTGAGACACTTCTTCAGAGTCCCACCACCCGAGACATTTAAACTTGTGACGGGAATTGTACTTGAGGGGTTGGGGGGTGGGGGGGAGACATATCCTGGGAGCTTCCAAAAATAGAGATGAATTTAAAAAAATGTAATAATAAGTCTTTTGAAGAATATAGAATCCACAGTAACTCTGCTGGTATGAACTGCTGTAGGCAAGGGTGCCATAAATTAAACCAATACATGTTAAGATGCCATTCTGAAACTGGTATAAGAACTGTTAGCCTGAAGTAATACTTGTTATCATTATTGGTGTGTCTGTTCTACTTGATCAATGATTATAAAATGGCATGGATAAATGTAGCATTCTGACTGGTCATCAGTGATCACATGATTGTGCAGCGAATTCTCTTGATGCACATCTTGAACCTTGTTGCCTCCATTTTTATCATACGTGCAGTAACACACTACAGGGTGTGCATCAAGCTAAATCAACGCACTTCCTGTGTGGCTAAAGGGTCTTGCCGATGATCACAGTCCAGGACTGAGTCAGAGGTGTCGGGAACTTGCTGGGGATGGTGGACTGAGCATCCCAGAGGACGTTCTCCTCATGAAAAGAGCATCTGGAGACTCCACTGCACTACCACCACTTGGGTGGCATGGGGCACCAGTACAGCTGGAGCATAATGAGGAAGGACTGCAACAGGCTCCGATATGCAATGACATGCAACAGGTTCCCATATGCATTGACATGCATCAGACATGCGACAGGCTCCGATATGCAAGGACATGCAACAGATATGCAACAAGCTCCGATATGCATTAGACATGCACACACTCACTGAGCCCACACGGTTGCCATCCTCAAGGAGCGAGAGTAAAATTGGGGTGCAAGATATGGCAGCACAAAGCTGCCCCTGCTCCCTGCATGGAGCAAGGGTTCCACTGTGGGATTCTGTCCCACTTCACCCCACCCCTGGCTTCCCCTCCCTGTGTAGAAAGCCAAGGAGGACCAGGAGGTGGGGCAAGTCCAGGAGAAGGCAGATGATGGGACTAGGAGTAGAGGATCAGCTGAACCAGGGCTAGCTTGGTGTAAGGGTGAGTAAAGAACACTCAATATGAAATAAAAGGTGGGGGGGGGACACCCTGTCGTGTGTTATTACGTACTTGTCATTCCCTTGCTCTTATATCTTTAGCTTTATTCTTCTGCTTAATTATTGTGACATCATCTATTTTTATCTTTTGGTCTCTGCAAAGCATCTGTGGATCTGGCCAGCATTAAAGACCTCTGAATCAAATAAACCTGTGTTGTATTTGCAAGTAAGAATTAGAGAAACTTCTGGCCGTACTGCAGAACATAAAGGATTCCAAGCCAAGAGCTCAAGCCCTTTGGTTTTTAAGGACCTGGAGTGACTTTATCCATCGATGGATACAGACATGCAGTACAGATCATGGAACTGTCGCAGAAATACCTTAAACTGCAGTAAGAAGTTGAAACGCAGAGCGAGCCCCTTTGCAGGCAACAAAGTATTGCAGTTTGAGCAACACCGCTGCGCAGGCATAGTTCCTGTGAAACTGTGTGCATCAGGTCACGTTTTATTAGGTTGCTCCTCCTTTCCTCCATTCCTCACCTGCATCCACGCCCCACATTCAGCCACTGTCGCATTCCTTCCTTCGTTTGGGAGGGTGCAGCAAATGACTGCTTTCAAAGCCAATGCTAATGCTTCTTCTTGCGCACCTGGCAGGGGTGGGGAATACATGTGCTCAGACCCCATGTGGGGACTACTCAGATTTTCGCATTTTCCGTCTCATTTTAGATATAAAAAGATGGAACTTTCCAGATTTTGAGCTTTTCACACAACATCCTTTTTTTTTTTTTAAACATTATATTTATTGCATCATCAATGTCATACAATAATATACAGATTCCAAACGTCAGACATCACATATATCACAGGAACCATCCAATGGTACAGTTTTATAAAATCTAAACATTTAAAGTTATGAATTGGGGGTATAACAGTCCCAGCAGATGAAACTGGATAGCTGCACTCTACAAGAAATAGGCCTCAGTCCAAAACATAAAATCTTTTTCCACCACAAACCCACCTGATCTGAGTGGACTCATTTGGACAACTTTATTAAGTCTATTTGCAAAAATATTGGCATAGTTTGTGTGGTCCAGATTTCAAAGAGAAATGGAAAACTGGTGTTTGGGGCTTTCCCCTCTTCCCCAGAACCAAAGAGAAACAAGTTTAAAGATGTTACTGGCAAGAGCCACATCTTGTCAGGGAACCTGATCTGCAAGTTCCCAGGGAACTTGATCTGCAAGTTTCCTCCTGGGGTGAGGGTCATCTCAGGAAGCTGCTCTGCAATCTAAAATCTGGCAAGTGAGACTAATGCGAGAGGGGGGCTGGATTACACAGCACTGGGACTCCCCTATACATAGACATTAAAGAGAGCCATGACTAGCAGCAGAGCTGCTGCGTGAACCACCAATAACCTGGGTTTGGGAGCATGCCCAGAATATTAGAGGGATGGCCAGGCCAGGGCAGGAGGATCGAATGTCCCAGAGGATGCTCGGCTCCTCGTGGGAGTTCGAGCCGCTGAATCTGCTGCGCTACCACCACTTAGGTGGCCACATGTGACAACGTAACAGGAACTGGCAATGAGAGGCTGGACACTGAGTGGCTCCACAGCACGCCAGCACTCACTTGCATGCATGTGTGTCCTTGAGCACTCAGTCAGTGTCCTGTGGGTGCAGACAAAACAAGGGAAAAACCCCACAAGGCATACAGGATGAAGCAGGCACTGACCATCTGTTGTGCCAGGAACTAAGCTATCTGGTGGGGAGTTCTGCACCCGGCTCCCTGAGGACCCCACCCTGGAGAGGCAAGTCCAGGGTTAAAGGAGGCAGACAAGTGGCGCAGAAGGTGGAGGATGAGGCAGGGAGGTCACCTACCTGAAGGGGGCGGGCCACTGTGGTGAACCAAGGAGCAGAAATAGAAAGTTAAGACAAATAAAATAAAGAGCCCCCCACCTCACTCCCACCACCGATGTCTTAGGGGATCATGTTGGGGGAAAAAAGTTACATTTCAGCTCATATGCAACAAATTGTCATTGTTTAGTTTTGCCTTTTGATTTCTTTTTTTAAACTTTTTCTTTATTTTTTTTATTTATCAAGTCTAGAATTACAAATACCTTTGAGCTATGGCTCTTTTACAAAGGTACCAGGTCAGAGAAATACAAATTATGGGGAACATCAAGACAGGCATTACAACAAAGTGGACACTGCAAACAGAGTACAGATTAATACAGTTCAAGGGTAGCATTGTAACAAGCAAGCCAGCGGCATTTGTCAGAGAAAACAGACAACAGATAAGAAGTGCCAGAGTCATAGGGAGAGGGTAGGGGGGAGAAGGAATGTAGGAACGGTGTCAAGAGGGTGAAAAGTGCAGCATTGGGTATACCAAGATGTGAGGGTAGAATCCAGTGAGGAGGGGAGGAGAGGGGGGACAACTAGAGCAGAAAGGGAAGTGGAGAACAAGGTTAAGTTGGGCAGTCACAGGAGCTGTTGGTAGTGAGATAGTCCCGGAGCCTAGTTTTAAACATACCAATAGTTGGTTTTTCATTAAAGCATTAAAGATGACACGAGTGCACATCTTGCCTTTTGATTTCTAACAATGTACCTCAACATGAAAATAAGAGTTCCCTAGACGACATCTGCTCAGGATACCTGTCAACATCTGACATTATGATGCGCTGCTTCTGACATCACAACCCATTACAGTATAAATTATTATAAGGTCATAAAAAAGGCCGCGGTGTCAACAAGCAGCCAGTGCAGATGATGTTTAAAGGTCAGTGATCACTGGTTTTGTGTTAATGTACATGTATATGTACGCATATGTATGCAGTGTCAGTGGCTCAGTAGGTAGCACACTCGCCTCTGAGGCCGGGAGATCAGAGGGCTGTGGGTTCAGTTCCCACATCTGGCACTTGGGTTAATATCCCAGTACTGACACTGTAGTGCAGCATGAGAGGGGTGCTGCACTTCTGAGGTGCCGTCTTCCGGATGAGACGTTAAACCGAGGTCCCATCTGCCTGGATTGGTGGTAGTTCAGGTGGATGTTAAAGATCCCATGGTACTTATCGAAAAGAGTAGGGTGTTTTATTTACAAAAATAAACATAGAATACAACACGCTTTCACAGAAATCAAATAATAGCCAAAAGACTACAACACTATATCCATTTAACTTCTTAGATCCACTTCTTGAACACCTGCTATCAAACTGTTTTTCACATTTATTCTTGCTTCTTCAGTTTCTTTATTTATACTTAATAAAATGAAAAACCCTTTCCATAATTTCTTTAGTGATCCTGGGGATACTCTTAACATATCAGAGGCAAAAATGTTCTCCAACTCTTTAACAATTAGCCTACTAATGCAAACATACACATTTTCTTTTGATACATAACCCATTGTATTCTGGCTTGCCACAGGAAGTATTTGAGACATCCCAAAAATAAAGTCAAAGTCCCTTATGCAATCCGAATGAACCCACTGGAGACACTCCTAAAGCTAAGAATTCATATGTCATATTTTTCAGCCATGTCAGGTTCCATACATCTGCTAAAAACCCACAATCCTGAAGCATAGGAACAATCTAGTAAAAATGGACCATGGATTCCTCCTTATTAATGCATTCAAGGTAAGGGCATAACCTTTCCTGTAAGACTTTATTTCGCATTCCCCTAACATTCAGTCTTCCATAGAAAATTAACCACTGTACCTCCCATTGATTTTTGGGCAACCTAGGATTATTCAATTGAGCCACTACGATGGGGTTCAAAGTTAATGGGCAGTTTTTAAATTCTGGCTCTTGTGGGTATAGTTTTTTCATTAGATGGTGATACAAGTCCCTTGTACTATATGTGAGTGCTACTGTCTTCTGTATTTCCCATTTATATAATTTTTGTGCTGCTATTCAAAGTGCTCTGGAATATGTACATATTTATTAAGTTTAGGGGCTAAAGAAGTCCAACACTTAAAAGTATTTCCCCATAATTATTAAATTCCATAAATTTTCAGATCTGGATTCCGATATCAACCCTTCTTTCAAGGAGTTGGTAATAAAGAAAACATGGGCGTATACCACTGGGTCTATCATTCCTAAACCCCCCTGTTTTATTGTTAGGTAAGTAAAACTTCTTTTAACCGGGTTTAGACGGTTACCCCAAAGCATCTGAAAAAAGATGCTATATAACTTGGTTTCAAATTCTGTTGGTAGTGGAAATATCATTGCCACAAATTGAATAATGGGCAAAAGGAATTGTTTAATTATCTGAACTCTTTTAATTTTAGACAAATGCCATTGCTTCCATCTAGAAACTTTTTTTCAACACTCCTAAGTATCCTCTGCCAATTATCATTAGAACATTCTGAGGACCAAAGTTAATGCCCAAAATTCAAACGGGTCTCTAGAAAATGAATTTTCTCCAGCCGTAGTTCCAAAATCCCACACCCCCAATAATCAGTCCTTTGTTTTATTTATGTTTAGTTTTGGCGTTAGACACTGTAGTAAATTCCTCAAATGCTCTCATAAACCCCTAGAATTGATGAACAGTCCTCCAAATATATAACCAAATCATCAGCATAAGCTTGAATATGTAGCTGTGCTAGACTGTTTTCTCATATTGTATCCCCTTCCATTTCTTTGCCTCCAATGCAGTTCGTAAAAGGGATCAATAGCAAATGTATATAAATGGGGCTTAAAGGGCACCTTGTCGAACCCCATGGTTAAGGAAATCCAGCAGCTCGTCGCCTCTCACAAAGGAAAAACTATCCCACTCTGGTACAATTGCTCAATTAAATTTGTCACTTAACCTGCACCCCATAATGCCTCAAAGTTTTAAAAAGAAATGGCCAATGGACCCTGTCAAATGCTTTATCCAGATCAGCTGCTACTAAACAACCTGTTAATCCCATCTCATTGAAATAGTCAATTACATCTCTTATCTGCATGATGGCAGATTGAATTCTTCTCCTGGCAAGCCACAATATTGATTCGTGAATCACTTCCTCATGTGATGTTTAAGCCTTTCATTCAATATTTTGGCAAAGATTTTATAGTCAGTATTTAATAGGGTGATTGGTCTCCAATTCCATATCTTGCCTGTCACCTGATTTAAAAATATAAGTTAATAAACCTTCTGAAAAGGAGGGTAGATGCGATTCTTGTCTAGAAAATCTTGAAATAATATGCCCAGGCATTGACTTAGTTCATCCGAAAACTGTTTATACAAGTTATTTGTGAGACCATCTAGACCAGGTGAAATATTTAATTTTAGAGACCTGAGAGTTTCCATAATTTCTTTCTGGGAGATAGTATCCCATTCTGCTTCCTTGTTATGCCTTATACATGATACCGGAATCTTGTTTAAATAATCCTCTATCTCTGTTATAGAAATAGTTTTTTTAGGATTAAGGGAACCAAAATGTTCCTTAATTACCTCTCTTAATTCCTGCTCTGAAGTTACTACACCCCCATCAGATCTTTTTAGCTCCTCCAAACCCATTGAATCTCTAAGTTCTTTGCACATCTGAAAGGGGTCCCCAAGAGGTGATTTCTTTACTCCATTAAGTAATATGGCCTGCATTGTTTTACTTCTGTCATACTGATATTCTTTCATAGCATCTTTTAATAAGGAGATTTGATCTGAGTAATCCCACCTAGATGTGTAAGCTAAGGACAAAATTCTCTGAAGTTGCTGTCTCAAACTTAGCGCAGAAATTTTTCATTTTTAATTTTCCTCCCAGTATTTTTGAACAGGTTACGTAGATCTGCTTTTGTGTCTAACCACCATATACATATATCTGTGTATAAAAAGCTACTGAAAGCCTAGCCTTCAATAGGTTTCTTATCCTAATCTGGATAAAATTTAGTTCTAGCACTGAATTATTAAGCTTCCATCTTATGTGTCTTATTTCTGTCATCTCTGGAAGGAAAAAGGTGCTTACCAAAATGAATGATCTGAAAATTCACAGGAAAATTTGGAATGAGTTTATGTGAATGTTTGAAGAAACAAACATATGGTCGATGAGAGAAAAAGATTTCCTTTTGAAAAGAAAACTTATTCTTAAGATTTAAAGAGGTATTACAACTCACTAAACCTGCATCTCTAAGGATTTTACCTAAAGCGTTAGTATCGCAGTAGGTTTTCTTGCCACTTTGTTTACCATGTATAAGATCTGGAACTGTGCAGTTAAAGTCCCTCCCATAAAACTCTGACCGTCGGAATAAAAAAGGCTGCACCAGTGTTAGGCAGTTCACCCTACCGATTTAGTTTGAGGATTGTAGATATTAATGAAACGAAACAAAACCCACACCATTTCCCATCCAAAATCAAAACTCTCCCTGGTACCAAGTCTATCAGATTATGCAACTGAAATGAAAAGAGTTGAATAAAATCCCACTCCATCCGCAACATCCTCCCCAAAAGACCAATAGGATGGGCCCCACAGCCAATCTTTTTAAATGCTAACCTTTGGTCAATGGTGACATCCATGTCTCCTGTAAAACCAGACTGACAAAGGAAAATCATGTATAAAATTAAACACAGCTAGTCATGTCGCTTTATTTAATAAGCTATGAGTGTTTAATGAACCCCAGGAGCACACCATAGTCCTTCATGATGGTCAATACCCTTCATTTTTTCCTTTTTTATCCTTATAGTTGTCTAGTATCTGAGATTTGATTGAAATAGTGGATTTTGGGAGTCTGATTTTCCCTTCTGTCTTACCCCAAGATGTAAACAGAGCCGCATAAGTATTGCTAGTCTCCATCTGGCAATCTGGGGGTTTAGCATGCAGATTTCTTGCTGATCTGCGCTATGGAACTGTACAAAAGTATCCTCTGACTTTTTACCATTTCTGTTTTCCTACTTTCTCATCAGAAAACAAACCGGGGAATGTTTAAGATATTCAGAGGACCCATTCCATCCTTTTAAATGTCCTTTGCTAACATCAGTACCCTGCTTATTTCTTTGATTTTCAGGAAACACTTTTTCCTGTTACCACCATTTTTGAAACCAAGCTAGTTTTCCTTTCTGTTGTACCTCTGACCTCAGGGAGTTGTACCACAGAACTAGGAACAGAAATGGAACCCTCCTGCAAGGGGTGGATAGAACCACAGCTTCTTGTGCTTTCTGTATATAAGACTCAGAACCAGAACTATGTGACAAATTATGTGCAGCCCAAGGGCAGAATTTAAACACATGACCTTTTGCCTCACATAAATCGCAGCAAGATGGATTATCACAAAACATAGTTACGTGCCCTACCTCCCCACAATTATCGCATCTGGGTTGGTCACAAACGCTAGACAGGTGAGTCTTTGCTCCACATTTATAGCAGGCACGAGGCTGTGCACTGTAAAAGCACACTCCTCTGTCCTTTCCTAACAAAAAAGAGTTTGGAATGTGCTCAATTCCTGCTTCATTTTGCTTAAGCTTAACTTTATATTTCCACCCTCCCGGCCCAAAATTGTTCTGAGTCTAAAATAGGCTCAGGTTCACTTAAACATCACACCTTTTTTTAGCCAGAATGTAATATCTTCTACCCAGACCCTTCATTCCAAACATTATAGTGACAAATTTAATCAAGGGCTTTGACAATGGTATCACAATAAAGGGGTCCATGTTGGGAAAATTTTACTTGCCCATAGCGTAACCAGAAGAGGTCAAGTGCTTGTTGAGACCTAAAGCTGATATCAAAATTATCTTCACCCGAAATGTGTATAAATGCATAAACATCCTTAGGAGAAAATGCAAAGAATCTTTCAGTAAAACTTTCCCTCGTAATGTCTGTCGGGTCTGACTTCCAATCCCCTTTATACCGTAAACGCATTGCATTCCTCCTTGAGCAGCTTCTCTTTGTGCATTGAAAAGAGCTCCGACAGCAAAGGCTTTCTATCTGGTTCCTTTTGGGGGGAGGGTACTAACAATTCCACTGCAGGTTTAGGTAAGGCCTTATGAGACACAGCAGCCTCAGCTGAATCACTCAAGTTATTCAGGTTACCTGCAGTACCTAAAAACATACACTCCTCTACCTTATCTGTACCTGAAACATTTTCCTGCAGTTGCACCTTTGGAGCCCACTCAGGAGAATCCTGAGAAAAGGATGACTTTGGGCTCCAAGTGGGGTCAGGAATCCATCCACCTGATTCCAACAGAGACCAACCTGCCCCACTTAGAGCTTTTTCTGGCGTCCAGTCTTTTGCCCCTCATTATTTATAATAGATGCTGCTTTATTACCTAAACCTAATGCATTTGGCATGGGAATTACATTTTCCTTGTGTGCCCTTCAGAAAAGAAAATTTGTAACCCCAATTGAGAACCTACATTAGACTGATAAACCACATTTTTATTTGCCTCTACTGCATCCCCCTGCTTCATATTATTATTCAACACAAAACCTTTTATTTTATCCATAGGGACAGCAAAGTCAGTAAAATCCATAGGCAAAGTGGTACAGCTCTTTTCAGCATTAGTTGAAATAATGTCCTGTTCCTCCTTCCTTTGTGCAGGCTGAAAAGACAGGCTACAGTTTTTTTTGAGGCTTTCAGGCATCCCAGACTTTTCTTCTTTTAAATCCTCCCCGACTATATTGCAGCAGAGCGCTTCAGAGCTCCGGTCATTCATAGCGCTATTTTCTGTCATTAAAAGCCGAGATCTGAGCTCCGTTTTTACACCCGAAACAGTAGCAGTGTTAATTTTGGAAAACGAGCTTGGCTGCAAGACGACAGGCAATTCTACCTGTTTGGACAACTTTACAGTCATTTCTGGAGCTAGAACAGGCAAATTCTCGATGTTGGGAAAATAAAAGTACCTGTTTGAATTTCGCGCCTTTACCCGGGCACAGTTCCATTGACAGCCGCCAGCTCACAGACTCTCCCAATCTCTTCCTTCTTCTTCTTGCTCCATGACCACCTCTGGTTGCCTTGTTTCCACCATTTTTTCATCCATCCTTGTATTGCCATTGCAAATCGCAGGTTCCAGGTTCAAATCCTGCTGCAGCAAATAAGGCAATTCACAACCCGAGTTGTAATCTTGTGCTCAGAGCCACTCTCTTCCTCAAGATCTGCAGATGCCATTACAGGCAATACCTCTGGCTGTAGTTCTTCAGTAAATTCTTAGTAAGCTCCCTGAAGATTCTCCTTCGAGAGCTTAAATTCTGAAATAAATTCAGCGAAACACCGGCTGCAGCCTCTAACATGATAATAGTAGAAGACGAGGCTCTCTCCTACCAAGCAGACATCCTCCTCCTCCTCCGCCATCTTGGTCCCACCAGAAAATGGGTCCCCTGCTCACAGGAAGCAGGAAGCAGGGAATTTCCCCGGTGTCCTGGCCAAATTTCCCTCATTCACTAAAAATACCACCAACAGCTTAATCTGGTTCAAGGTCAGTTGGCATTCATCTGTATCCCCCTCCCCCGGGTCGTGCCTGAAAATAGGCAGAATTTGTCTAGTGCACTTACCCGGTCAACAAAAGCTAAATAAATAACTAAATATGTAAAGTTGAAGGGACACAGAATGCAGAAAATACATGATATAAGTTGAAATGCATTTAAAAACTTAGGTTCCCAAAGTTTTGAAACATCAGAGGCCTTTTTATTTGCTAGACATCCTGAAAATGTAATTCTTACTGACCGACTTCCTTATTTGAATTTTTTACCAGGAAGATGTACTGAGCTGAAAGCAGCTACTTTCTAGATGCATCCCACGAGAAAGGGGTAAAGGGAGTAACAATTCACAGAACAACAAGTTATCAATACAAGGATGAAGAATGCTATTAACAAATTGCGAAATACATTTCTGTAGAGTAATTATTTATAAATAGCATCACTATAACAAAAACAGGTGCATTGCGCAGAAAACACAATTAACTAGAGAAGGAAGATGCAAGACGAGGAGTAATAACAAAATCTGCACAGTGGTGAACAGGAAAAGAAGTAACATGCACAATGAAGGGGGCAACTGTTAAACAGAACCCAGCTGTGAAGTGGTAGGGGTTAGGAGCAGTCGCTGGAGTAAGCCGTGACATCACAGGTTTTTAGGGATGAAGGATGGAGGCAGAAGGAACGACAGGGGCTTCTTCCTTCCTTCCTCCCGCCTTCCTGCAGAGATGGAACAGTCATTCACATGAGCATCTTGCATTCAATTCACAAGGTAACGAAAAAAAAAACGTTAACAGTCCACACATAACATGGCAGCAGCCACAGAAGGGCTTTGGCAAGCCTGCTATGAGCCCACCAAAGGAATAAGGGGGACCTTTGTTGGTCCCATTTAAAAAGTAAAATGTTTTTTTTCATGTGAGCCCTGGTTTCTCACAGTATGGTCGGCTAATGGCTCAGCATGAAGTGTTCAGCTCCCTGACTGGGAGGGTGCAGGTGTTTTGGCGTTCACACACTCCCGTACCATTTGACATGGCTGCAATGGCATTAACTGTAAAGGCAAATGCTTGCCTGCCCTTCTCATTGGGAGGAAGGGGGCAATCATGGAGACTCTTACGGTTGGGGTGGGGAAAGAGTAAAAGATCACTCTGAATGTTAATGGGATTGCTCATTTTATCTAACTGTACTCCCACAGACTTCACACTGCTCTGTATGATTTCTCCCATTGCTTGTAACAACACTTCTCTGTTCTACCTCGCATATGTGACTGGATCATTCTTGAAAATGGACAGAAGTTGGACAAGATCCTACCTGGTTAAAAAAAACTAACGTTTTAAAAACAATGTTTTTCTGCTTTTTATCCCTTAGGCTGCCGACAGAATTAGAACGTATAAGAATATATCACTCCACGGTACAGCAAGAATTAATTTACTGTGTTTTATGTCCCTTTTCTCACTCAACCTGCCCTTTCACCTGCAATACCCCCCAATCTCCTGTTTTCTCTGGGACTCATCTCCAACCACAACAGTGTCCCACGGTTTGCCCCCAGTGGTAGAACCTCCAGAGTTCCCCAGGCCCAGGAAAAGTTTATTTATTTATTAGGATCTTGGAAAATACCTTTGAGCTGAAAGCGCTTTACATGGGTTCCACATCAGTTGGATGAAAGTGGATAGCTGCCTAGTAAGCTGCAGGGCTTGCGAGGAGACAGTTTCCTTCTGCTGTGACCGGGGCCTGTTTTTTTTAATCCCCTTGGGCACTTTGCAGTATGACTGAACAGACGTCTGTAAGGAAGCCTGCCAACATCCCTGTCGGGAGGCGCCACCCCACCTATCACAGCTCTGCCTGAACCACCACTTACGGTAAGTCAGGTGGCAGTGGTGCGCATGGACCCCTCACCCCGAGAAGAACATCATCCTATGGCATGCTCACCCCAACCCCCAGCTGACCACCGACGACTCGGGCTCACTTCCGAACCCAGACTGCTGGCGTCAGAAGTGACGGCGCTACCGCTGTATTGATGGGCCAGCAAGATGTCTGCTTGTTTAAACAATAACTTCCCATTACTTAGAAGCCAGCAATAAATTTTAGTAATAACCCTCTAAGAGTGTTTTTTTGTTTTGTTTTCTTCTCCATTTTCCAGGGCATCGCCACTTACTGCAATACCCAAAGCAAGATGCTTAACCTCCATATTTCAACTCTATTCGAGTCTACCTTTGCACCTGAAATAGCAGTCACATTATGTTCATTTCCCTGCCCCCCCACCCGACTGTGAGGCACTCTGGGGTACAGTATATATGAAAGGCACTAAAAACAATCTTCCTTTCCATTCAAAATCTCTTCATGACCATGTTCTTTGTCAAACAAACAAGCATAACAAATCATTCTGTGTTCCACAGTGTTCCAGATCCTCTTTTGGTTAAAATAAAAAGACTTGCAGGTTCCCTTTAAACCAAACCAAACCAAGGCAGACTCTGGGCCATGTTTTAAGCGATAAAAAGTAGTTGTTTTAGGCAGTGAAAACCCATTGTTTACAGAAATGGTATGAAAGGCAGCAGGTATTTGGTGTGTGGAGGCGGGAGGGGTTTGAGAGGAACAACCAGCGCCACCTGATGACCCTGAAGTGCTGGACTGGCTGGTTTTGGGAGGAACCTGCAGGGCTGCCAATTCAGATGTGTGGGGGCTGAAAGAGACATGCAACAGACAATTGGCATAGCTTAGCAAGGGTTGTATCAGTCAGATGTCATGAAATACAAAACAACTGTACATCCAATCCTTCGTGCCTGGTTAACACTAGATCATTAAAACTTCCTTCTATCTGTATTCATAAGGCATCTTTTGGAACAAAAATTCTGGCCTCCCTCCCCCTCTACCCCTACCATTTACATCAGAAATACCATTCTTGTCTCTGCCCAGTGTTTCTGAAGACAGAAAGTGATTTATGAGTACTGCCATCACATATCCCCAAAGCACAAACACCACCAGAAATAAAAGGTGCAACGGAAGCCCACGGATATACCAGAAAATGGGTGACTGGTGAAGCAACTTTCCCTGCCACTACTTCTTCACACTGTTGTCCCTCACCCCCCAAGCACCTGAAGCAGGCCACAATTTGCCTGTTGCATATCTTGTAAAGAGATCTGTAGCTACAGCATCTGTCAGCCGCATTATATTACATTAGAAAATATGCAATGAATGAAGCACATTTTTTTGAGGGGTGCGGGGTCAGATCTTGATATACCTGCATCAGCATTAGTATAGGTGTGAACAGTCTGCACTAACAGCCCCACAACTAAGTGTGGGACAGGTCCAATTTGCACTTTGTCTGCAAAAACATATTTATTTTTTTATTTATTGTTGTACTACAATAGTGTGCAGTACAGCACTGTTCTACATAGAAATCCATCCTTTTCAAAATGCTGTTGTACCACAGTTCAAATGTCATGGTATGTGATTGTACCCTTCTGTGGCAAAACAGCATTCTAGAACCTCTACAGACTGCACAAGTGAGTTTAACTGTGAAAGAAAAAAATGCACACGTTTCACATAATATCATACACTATAAAAAATACAGAATAAGCGACTTCATGCATAACCAGTGTGTCCTGCCACCTCATGGTTCTGATTCCCATGGACCTTCGAGCTTCACTCTCGAGGTCACAGGGAATCAGAACCGCTCTGTGGCAGAACACACTGGTTACGCATAGTCACCCATCCAGTATTCTCTATATAGTAGCTTGTATCAGGCTGATTCTGATGACTCCCAAGCTGACATTTGCTGTATCCAGAAATTCCAGAATCCCCAGTGGCTGATGTCAGGGCTGGGCTGCGTCAGTGGAAGATTCAATAGTCTGCAGTGCATGTTAGACCATTTATAAGCTCAGATCAGATGTTTGCTGGTCCCGCTGGTCTCCCAGGGCTGGGTACAGTCATCTGTGACTGTACTTATCCCTGGGAAGACAACAGAGCCAGAAAACAAAAGATTTGAACTTATGTTAACTCTAATAAGCACCGCAGGTTATTGAATTTCCCACTGCTGTAGTCCTGCTCTCATGTCAGCTGCAGGGGATTCTGGGATTTGTCAGCTTGCAGATAAGAATCAGCCTAATAGAATCTACTATACTGCAGTAAACAATAGGTAAAAAAAAAAATAAGTTTTTGCACACAAACTGGGACCAGCCCCGTACTTCACTGTGGGACACTTAGTTCTGACTGTTAGGGGAACAGCTGGTTAACAGGCACGCTAATAGGACCTCCATAGCCACTCCTTGCAGATTAAGAGTGGTTTCATGCATGTTCTAGCTGTGCAAGAACAGCTTAGCAAAGCTAAGTTGTTCTGACATGCAAACGCAAGTGAAGCCACTCTTACCCTGAAACGAGTGCTGATGGGGTGGGGGAAAACATATCAACATATTACATATCGGGACTGCATATATTTTGGAAAGTACCCCCCCCCAACCCAAAAAAAAACAAATTGTACCAGCACTCCATCCGGTGAGCATCCACTGCCACTGCGCTGTACATGAGGCCAATTTTTTTTTTTTTACTTACATTCTTCTCAGTCTTCTGACTCCTGACTTCTAGGGTCTGCTTGCCTCAGGAGCCCTTAGGCATTTCACCTGTCTCTCCGTGCCTCTCCTCTACACTCACCTGCCTCCATACAACTCTAGATCACCACCCCCAGGTGTGGTCGTGGAGGGGGGATGTACCTCCAACAGCATTGTGTGTTAGGCAGATATCAGTGGAGGCGTGGGGGCCCCAGATATACAAGGGCCCATCGTCTGGGAGCAGTAATGCCCTTTTACTGTTTCCCTCCTCCCCACTAGGTTGCCAGCACTGTTGATGCCATGCACGCTACATGGCATCGGCATGCAACTACCCTCCACAAAAGCAAGCCCAGGCTGTAGCATCACCTGTGGTCATCCAGGCAGCACTGAAGCAGTGGTACCATGCAGCCTCCCTTCCTAGAGAGGTGAAAGCGTCCTGTGGGACCCCTAATCCATGCCCCCCCCCGGATGCCCCCAATTACCAGGTTCCTGTCCCAAACCGCAGCCTCTGGCAATGCAAATGGTACCTCTACCACTGTGCCCACAGGCCAGCTGCACAACAGGCACAGCTAGCGAAATAAGAGTGCCTCACATACAAACGAAAGGAGTGCTACGATTGGTTAAGGGTGTCACATGGCACTCTGCTCTATAAGGAGTTTATTCATGCTGTGCAAGCACAGTATTGGTGGAGTGTAATCCTGTGTGCAGTTTGGGCAAGAGGACAAAGAAACACAGCTCAGCAGTTCTCTACCTCTATCCAGACTGTGTGAGATGTCGCCCTTATACCATAAAATATATGGCACAGCACAGATATATTTATTATAAACCAGTGAAGTTGGCTAAAATGATTTATAATGATTTTTCTGTTCTATTATTTTTAAATACATAGAAGTGCAGGTAGCACTACCACTCCCCCCCCCCCCCAACGTGATTTGCTCCATTTTAAGGTTCTGTGCACGAGAGAACTGTATGCAGGATAAAGGGGCAAAGTTCTGACTGCTAGTTGGCAGAAATCACAAATGATTCATAATGTTCTGATCAACTCCTCGGAGACTGCCTGAGACTAGATTTCTCGGGGACTGGATTAGCTATTTTCAACCACTGACCCTAAGGCCTGTCCATACTAGGGTTTTGTAACGCTACAGTTGGTCTATAACGTTATAAACCTGCAGACACGGGTTCGTGTCCACACTACAGCATGCTTTATCCATGCTCTGAACCAGTTTAAGAAACCGTACTCAAAACCTGATCAGAGCAGGTTATAAGCATGGTTGTAGCCCAACACAGTTACCTTAAACCGTTTTAACAGTGGTGTGGACACACATCGTACTGTAAAGTGGTTTAAGGCAACTTCCATGGGCTGTCTTGGCAAATGTTTGCCTCCTCAAAGAAAAGAGGAAAATGCTACTTATATCCCAGTCCTCGCCACGGGATCCCGAATCGATCGGTGCTGTTTTAAGCCCGATTGGTTATCATGCCCATTCCCGACTATCCCAGCATGCACTGGACACCCACGGGACTGCCGCAAGTATGCCTGGGAACTCCGAGGGGCATCCTCCAAAGTCGGCTGTAGTGTGGACGGATGGACAACCGTTCTGAAAACTTATATAAAACAGTTTCCAAAAGCGCTGATAGTGTGGACATTTCTATCCAGCTCTCATCCTGCATGTTTACACAATAACTTCTTACCTCATCAAAACACAATGTTGGCTTAGCAAGGAGCACCCGCTGACCACCTAAATTTGTTCCCCTAAATCTGCAAATGGTGCTGGATCAGCTGCTGTTTGGGCTCTGGTTTCAAACCCTTGACTGCACTCTGTAACAAGTAGCTTGACTCACTTTGTGCTTTTACCCAACCTCTAGTAAGGAATGGTGAAGAATTTAAAATAAGACGTGTCCATGCCAAAAAGACACCTGACCGACACGCAGCATCAAGTTTTTTACCCTGGGACCAGAGGGGCATCCTTGCACCCTCTCTCAAACAATCGTGCAGTAGCGCAGGAATGGACTGCAAAGTTCTAGAGCACCTGCTCCCTGGCCAGACAGAGACAACAGAATCTGTCATCAGAAGAGGACTGCTTGACCTAGCCAGTCTGCTCAGATGGCTCCTGCCTAGTCCGTTTCAAAAGACCCTACCTGGTCTCAAGAAACCCTCCCTCCTCACTACCTATTTATTAATATTCCCCTATATCTCTCTCCCATGCATGATCAAAGCCCCCTACTGTTTTCACCTCCACCCTCCCGCTGGCAATCTATTCCAAGCATCTACAACTCTTTCAGTGAAGCAGTACGTCCTCACATCCTTTGTAAACTTCCCCATCTAGCTTCATTGCATGCCCCCTGTTTCTACTGTTCTTTCTCATTTGAAAGAGACTCCCCTCCTGCACCTTGTTCACCCCTGTGAGGTACTCATGGGTCTCTATCATGTCCCCTCTTGCTCTCCTCTCTTCCAGGGTACACATGTTGTGATCCCTCAGTCTTTCCTCCTAGGCCTTTTGGTGCAACACTTGCACAATTTTAGTTGTCCTCCTCTAGACTGTCTCCACCCTATGTCCTTTCTGAGGTGCGGCCTCCAGAGCTTGACATAATACTCCCAGTGGGGTCTTACCAGCAAGGATTATAGTGGCGACATCACCTCCCTTCTCCTACTGGAGATACCTCTCCGTATGCATCCCAGCATCCAACTGGCCCTACCTACTGCGTTTTCACACTGCCCTGCTACTTTGAGGTCATCAGATATGAAAAACCCAAGGTCCCTTTCCTGCTTAGTGACTTAGTACCCCCCAATAGTATACTCCGCTCCTAGGTTCCTATGATCTCGGTGCATGATTTTGCACTTTCCGAAATTACATCTCAACTGCCATGCTCTTGCCAACTCCTTGAGTTTCCCAAGATCCCTCAGTGTTTTCTCCACCCCCTCCTGAGTGTCCACCCTATTACAGATTTTGGCGTCACCTGCCAAAAAAAAAAAAAAAAAAATAAAAAAACAAAACACAAAAACAAAAGGGCATACCTACATAGATAGACAGTGTCAGCAGATAAGGGTCTATGACCCACCCAGTCTGCCCATTTGAGCTTGTAAGTTCACTTTATGTTTTCCTAGAAGTCTGTTGTCCCTTACCCCCGACCTCCAGAATTCCTTACATCTATCCCATGCATTCTTAAATCCCGTGATTGTTTCAGGCCCCACCACTTCCTCTGGCAGGGTGTTCCACTTGTCCACCACCCGTTCTGTGAAGAAATTCTTCCTCACGTTTCCTCCGATTCGTCCTCCCTCCAACTTCATCCCATGCCCTCTAGTCCTGGAACATCTTTTTCGTTTAAAAATAGTGTATTCCTGCACCCTGTTCCTCCCTGTAAGATACTTGTATGTCTCTATCATATCCCCTCTCTCCCTCCTCTCCTCCAGGGAGTACATGTTCAGTTCCTTCAACCTGTCCCCATAAGACTTGTGATGCAATCCATGTACCATCTTTGTTGCCCTCCTCTGAACCTGCTCTACCCTGTCTACGTCCTTGCGTAGATAAGGTCTCCAGAACTGTACACTGTACACTGTACTCCAGGTGGGGCCACACTAGTGTCTTGTATAGTGGAATATAGTATACCTTCCTTTCCAGTTCTTCTGCAATGTCACTTATGACGATATTGAAGAGGACCGGTCCCAGTACTTAGCCCTGTGCACTCCACGGATCATTCTCCCATCATTAGAGAGTGCCCTGAGCCACTACCCTCAGTTTATCCATTAACCAGTTTCTATCCAGTTCACCACTCTGGATCCCATCCCCATGGCTGCTCAGTTTCTTTACCAGTCACCTATGTGGCACAGTGTCAATTGCCTTGCTGAAGTTCAAATAAGCCACATCCACTGCCCTCCCCGATCTAGTTCCCTGGTCACCCAGTCAAAAAAAATCAATCAAATTTATCTGGCATGACTCCCCCCACACTCCACCTAGGCTGCCTGTGGTTTTGCAGCCCACTGTATTCAAGATACTCTACCAAACTTTAACAGGGGTTCCATTAGTTTCCCACCAACTGAGGTGAGACCAACTGGCCCATAGTTGCTATCCTCTTCCCTGCTGCCGCCTTTATGTAGAGGGACCACATCTGCTCTCCTCCAGTCCTCCAGAACCATGTCTGTTTCCAGAGAGCTGTTGAATAAGGCCATCCGAAGCCAAGGTGCAAAAGCGATAACCTAGATACTGGAAAAGAGGCAGGGGAAACAAGGGGAGGGGCGTAAATGAGGAACTGGCCCACACAAACATTTATTTGTGGCATGCCAAGGGAAAGAAAATGGACCTTTTGCTCTGACTTGGGGGGGGAATGACTTCAGATTGCAAGCCCCGTATTTTTCCCAATGGCAGCTATCACACGGGAAGCAGCAGCGCAAGCTTCTTAGGGATGGGAAGACTGCAGTTCACGTGCATGGTAATTTGCACACATTTTAATGCGAAGTCTGAAATTTACGTTACCAAAGAATGCAGTTCTGGACTTCACGTTGAGAAACAGTCGCAATGTGCAGCACTAAGAGGAAGGTGTCAAGAGTCACTCCCAACACTGATCACATTTTGCAACACAAATCGTCCATTCCTTGTTTCATGTACCTCACCACTGTCCTGAAGAGTGATGCACACATCCTAGCCACTCAATCTCTGTTGTCTCAAGTCATCACTGGTGCCATTTACTGCCAATTCTGATGACGCTGCAGTGTTCAAAACTGACACTGGCATACTGCCAAAGGCTGTAGATTTTGTATCAGGCCAGTAAAGCTTTACTTTAACTAGCCCAACCGGCTTGTACTGGTAAAAGTAACATTTCAATAAGTTCACAAGTTGGGCCAGTCTATCACTCTCTGTGATGACGGAGAGTGGGCATGCCACAAAGGTCATTCACTTGCTCTCCCGGGAATTTAAGGGCTAAAGCAAGTCACTCTCTGGGTCCAACCGTGGCCAAGTCACAAGGAGAACTTGGTGGGGCTTCACAGCAGACTGGCATCAACAGCCAGATACTGCAACATAATTTGTGAAGGCTGAGGTGGGGAAAAAGGGGGCAAAACAAAGCATCTTACTGCAAGAAAAAAAAATATTTAAAACAATTAAGAAATGAGTTTGTCAGTGTGACAAGGAGATCTCTTATTGATTGGTATATAAGCATATCACCTTATGTACCTGGGCTTGTCACCTCCACTCAACTTCCCTTCCTAGCACTGCCATCCTAAGAATGTGCTTGAAGGAGCTACATGCATACCAGAAGTAATTTCACCTTCTTACCTATAAATACATGACAGATACCTTAGGCTATAGCTAACGACTACTTGGCATGCCTGTGTTCCTATAGAAACGAAGGAACTGGATGCATTAACAGTGCAACACACTGCTGGATGGGACGCTTTGGGCTTGTCCAGACGGGTCAAGTTCCACTCAGAAGGAATGTTTAAATACTTCAGGGGAAAGCAGTCATAGCCCACTGGCCAAAAGAATAAACCAACTCATTTAGTAACCAAGTGTTGCAGTGATCAAACACTTAAAGAGAGAGGGGTCCTCAAATGAAACAAAACCCGCCCTTCGATTCTTCTATCAGCAATCAAGACTGGGTTGGCCTTCCAGACAGAATGCGGTTTATTACATACAGATGATCCCAACTGTGATCGGGGAGGCAGGGACACTCCTCTTCGGTGCTGACCTGCCAGTGCACCTGGTGCCCCCAACACGCTCCATGGTGATGATGTCAAGAGCATGATAAGAGTGAAACCCTCCCTACGCAGGTCAATGGGATGGTCCAACAGCACAGTAGGGGCATGTTGTGCTGCCACCTGGGAGAACAGAGTCTGCATGCACACCCCACAAGCCCATCCTCCACCTACACGCCCATTACCCTGTGCATATTGACTCTGCTCCCCAGATACTCACAGACTGCAATTCATATACTGTCCCCAGTTTTCATGGTTAAGAACAGTCAAAGCATTCTGGCTGGACTGATGGCCTAGTGGAGAATGGGTCTCCGCACTATACTGGGGGGACCCTGGCTCACGTTTCAGGCCCAAAATTCCAGTCGAGAGAGAGAAGGGGGAGACAGGAACAGAGGGAGTGGTGATGGGTACAGGGTGGGCAAGCAAAAGCAAAACGACAGAAGGTGTATGAAACAGGATCTAGTCTGGTTACATGCCACCTCCCCATAGACAAAGGTAGGGAGGATCATTTTCACAACAATCTGCCATCGGGCTGGTAGACGAATAAAAGGTTTGCTCCTGTATAGAGCGCCAAACTTGGGGAGCCATTTGGTATCAATGTGGCAGGAGAAACCAAGGTGACTGATGAGCCCAAACACTTTGATATTTAAAGAAGGAGACAGCTTCCTGCAGTTATTCGGGGTATTTAAGACAGGGGGTGGGGGGTGGGACTAGGTTCGAGCCAGATGCTGCCTGGTGCCAGAAGTCATGGAAAAATGTTTTATTTGCATTTAGGGTTAACTGGTGGCACATAACCAATGCTGGACATTACTAAAAGTTCTGCTGGAGCTGCACCATCCACTCAGGGGGAGATGGTTCACTTGTACAGAGCACTGTTGCATTTGTGTGCATATGGATATGTGAGGAGCCACAGACGTCAGGAAGAACAGGATAGGGCCAAGGGCAGAACCTTGGGGAACTCCAGAATCAACTAAGGGGAGGGACTCATCTATACGGACAGCCTGGGACCCGACTGCCAGGGAAGGGTTAAAACATTTGCTCGCATAACAGACAGTCTAGTACCTCTGAGCTTGTCCAGAAGGGAAGGGGGGGATTTAGCCAACCACGTGAAGGCCATAGCAAAGACGGCAAAGACAGCAGTGGTGACTTTGACCCATCCCATTCAGGACGGAGCTGATGAGATGCAGCAGTGAAGTGATGGTAGAGTGTGATTTCCTAAACCCAGACTGTAGATGTCTGAGGAAGGCTGCAAACTAAAGCGAAGGAAAAGGGAGAGCTGAGAAAAAAGCAGAGAAAGGAAGATCAGGCGATAGTCGCCACCTTTACGTAACAGGATGACTGTGGCTCCTTCCCAAGCATCAGGGACTTTACCTGCACAGAAACAAAAGTTAAGACCCTCCAAGACAGGGGCAGCAATATTAACGGCAGTGAGATAAAGCAGTTGAGTCCAGTCCATCAGTACTATAACTTCTCAAGAAGCTACGTAAACAATTAGAAAAGACAGGTTGTGAATTACACTGACATAACCCCAAGCCCAGGGGTGCAGTGAGGCCCAATGCTGCAGCCCCCGGAAGTGTGGTCATCGCTGCCTAACTCACATCCTGGAGTGTTTCACTGTGCTTATAGAATGGGTTTTATGGTAAATAAAAATGTACACAGACTACAGGATAACAATTACTTCAATGTTTTGCAAAAGTGTAATATAATAGTCCTCAAACTTGCAAATGTGAAAACAAAAATGCAAAAGTGTGACCACTGAAGTGTGGTAACTGGGGAGGCTGGCATCAGTACTTCCTTCCCCCTGCAAGTCAGGCAGAGGTAAAAAACAGGAGCCAGCCTGTGTCGGCCAATCAGCAGCCTGCATTCTTTGAACACATTTCATAAGAGATTGTAAAACAGAGAAAGACAGAGAGTTGCAGAAGAAGCTCTAAGAGAGATGGAGAATGAGTGGAGTGGGGGTCACTAGACCTTCTAGCTAAAGGCTATAAAACTTGAACCCTAGGCTGGACCGGTGGCGCTGAGGGTTGAGGCATTGGATGCCACACCTCACGCCACGCCGGCGACCTGGGTTCGGGAACGACCTCAGGTCACTGGGGTGCCAGCACGGGGGAGAGCAGGATTGAGTGCCTAATGGCAGCTCTCCTCTCCTGGGGTGGTTCTCACCCCCCCCAGTTCCGCTGCCACTGGGTGGAGGTCCGGTGGCAGCAAAGGCAGGAAGGGCAAGTTGAGGGTGTCTTGAACACGGCACGCTGCGGCACGCCTGCAGGAACGGGGTGGAAAATTAGGAAAAAACACATAAAATACATAATGAAAAAAAACCAATTTGAACCCTATCCTCTGGAAAGGTCACCAGCGACATCCTGGCGCCCCAGGTCTCAGCTTCTGAAGTTGCCCTCACATGAGACTAAACTTGAAAATTTGACTTCTTTTGAATCAATGGGACCTGGGTCTCCCAATATGACTCTGGCTTTGCCTCAGGCACAATAAGCTGTCAGTATCCACGATAACACATTCTATCCAAAATTACATTAAAAGAATTACAAATCTTTGTCTAAAATAAATTTGTTTTCTTTTTTAACTGTTACTTATATTCAAGACCAGAAATAACATCTGTACTAAGATATTTGCTTAACATATATCTGCGTTGTACTGTCTTTACGATCCATTTAAGAGATGTATTTTATGTATTATGTAAAGTGACAAGACCCTAAAGGGTATGAGGTGTCGGGGGACACTCGGATGACTAAGGCGGATTGTGGCCTGACAGCTCAGGTAGAGGGGCCAACAGTCCCTAGAAGTGCGAGTATCCCCCAACATCTCACCCCCTGAAGGGTGTTACTGCGCTCAGAAAATGGGCTTTTGCAGTTAAAAAAAAAAAAAAAAAGATTTTTTTAATACATTTAAAGAACAAGTTTATATGTAAGTAGTACTTATGCAGGAACACTGCTAGCTCTTTTTTCCGTTTGTTTTTTATTTCGTTTTGTTAAGAAGGCTCTGTTGACTGATAAACTTGTACCATGTGACTGCTGTAAGCCAATCAAGTTTCAGGATTTTCAACATATTTTTCTGATATTTCTTTTTTATTTTGCTTACTGTGTTTGTTCTTTGCATACTTGTTAATTATCCAGTGAAAACTCTAAAGCATAAAAAAGGATTTGCCTTAATTAACGATAAACCAGTATTTAAAAAGAGACTCTTGTCTCATCCCGAGGTCATTTTTTTGAACGAACAGCTAGTTCCCAAAAGGTGCCGTCAATGCTCCACCATACAATATAACTAAGACTCTTCTGAAACTAAAATAAATATATAATGGTAAACACACGGTGCCTGATGTTATGTAGAATGGTTCTACTGGGGAGATGGCAAGTCTTAGCTTTCAGTTTAATTGGTGCACAGAAGTCAATGACTCAGCCAAGACAGAGACAGACATGCAAGATGTCTTCCTTGATCAGAATTCAGAAATCCATTCCACCAGTTCTCCAGTTCTGACTGGCTGCATCAGGCTAGTGAGAATTTAATTTTCAGTGCTTCGGGACAAAAGAAAAATGTAGGTTCCCAGTCCCGTGACAACAGAAATTTACCATCCTTGCCTCGATCCTTCCTACATTCAGGAACCAAGGAAAGAGTTCAGGGTACAGTATTCAATGTCTACACTAGCAGTAACAGAAAGCCAAGGAGACTTGTTCGCTCAAGTCACTAGAGACTAGCTGCCATGAGCAATTTTTCAAAACCTCTTTCGTTGAGGTTACTTTTTGACTGTACACACTAGACTCAGCACTGGGGATGTGTATCAGGCTGTTTTCTGATTATGTAATAAGGCTTGACAGGGTGTACTTTATTATGGGATAATGGCACACCTCATGAAGTGAGGCACGAGGCAATATGCAGAATGCCTCACATACCCAAGAAGTGCCGCTATCCCACAATTACGCCCACCCTGGAGTGCCTTACCGCGATCATAAAATGGCTCCTCTGATTTTAATCTCAAAAAATGAGTAATGAGGTTCAGAAAGTTAAATATTTTGGACCTGTGTTGATGTGCTGGAATAATGAATTGTCACGTGATCACATCAGACAAATCAAAGGTCTTGGTTTCTCTTGCCTATATTATAATGATAAATTACACACCACCACACATAGTTGTTTATTGTTTTCATGGGGGGCACGGCAGGAGGGCAAGAACTTAAGTTACAAAATCATGTATCTCAAGTATGAAATGAAATATGGCAAAACAAAAAAAATTGCTATATTGGACTTTTTTTGTCAGAAATAAATTACGTGATAACATTTTTGTCAACTAACAAATACCACTGCTTTACTTAAATAAAATCAGAAATTTGCCGGCCTGCCGATGCAGCAGTAGCACTACCACTTGCAACAGCAACAACTTGGGTTAGGAAGGGAGCTCGAGGTGTTGGAGGGCCAGCTGGGAAGAGGAAGATTGAGAGTCTGTCAAACTGCTCTGCTCCTTCAGGGAGGAGCTCAGTGCTCAATTGGCCCCTGGTGGAAGCCAAGGAGAGGCAGCCTGAGCTACAAGAAGTGTGTGTGTGTGGGGGGGGCCCGGCACACGTTGGTGCGTGCACCTTGACGTCAGCGCATGCCACTTCTCCCAGGGAAAAAAATGGGAAAAATCTCCCGGTTGCTCTGGATGACCGCAGGCCCTACACCTGACGATTCAGATGCCTCCTGGAATCTGGTTCCAGTCCTGGCAGGTCATGGGACTCCCCTGCCATCCCAACATGCAGGGCAAGCTGTGGGAGACAATGGGATTGGTAAGTCCTGAGGGAAGTCAGGGTGACAGGGCCGGGAGATCGGTGGGAATGAGGGTCACCTGGGACATGAAGCAAAAAGAAAAAAAAAAAGAAGAAAAAAAAAAATCAGAGATAGTGTGTGCGCTACAAAGCTTGTCTTCGTTATCCGAAGCCAGAAATCACCAAACCTCCTGTTGAGATGGCCGCTTTCTTGATTAGGTCAACAGAGGTCGGACTTCAAAACTGTTTGGTTTTTGTGCAGCTCTCCAACCCACACACATACTGTACATAGTAAAGCCTCAATCCCAAGACATGGTACCATGGATATGCAAATACCTGTATAAGTCAGGCTGAAAAAGGACTGATTTACATACCCATGATACCTTGGGGCTAGGACCATGGCTTTAGAGTATGTCTGTTGTGGGGCAAGATGCATGAGCACCAAACAATTTGCATATGTCTTCTTGCCTTGCACCTTTACGGCTCCTACCCACTGTTCTTCCTGCAAACTGTCTCTTCAGTATGTTATCTCCGAGTGTGTTAAATGCATGAGGTAGAGCTTCAAAAGTCGCACAATCCCATAAACTAGGTCTCTTAGTCCCATTCAACCTGGCAAACACACAAACAAGAATGAGACCCAGAACAAAACACAACTCTACAATTCAGGAACCGATGTCCAACTCCTTATCACATGAACAGATGCCTCTCCAACTTTTAATCAAAATGTTCCCCTTACTAGGAGATGCGATTCTCACCCAAGGCAGAAATTCCACACATTATTAAATTTTGAAGATAAAAAAAAAAAGGTATAAAGGCAACTTTTTTTCACATGCTCAATTTATGTTACTGCTTGGCTCTAAAGCTTACTGCATGCCAGATCGATGTAGCATTTCATTAAAGCTCTCACTGCAGCTCAGCTTGAAGACATCACATAACAAACAAACCAGGCTTTGGGCACCTCACGTCCTCTGCGTACGAGGCAGAATCAACACTAACCAAGTCACTGGACGTTTGCAAACATGTGCCAGTGCACAGCAGATCCATCAGTGCCCCAGGACAGCTTCTTCTCGTAACCCTGTCAATGGCTCAGCTGGTAATACCTTAGTCTGGGCAAAGATGGCCACGGGCTCAAACCTCTATTTCTATTTTTTTTTATTCTACATTTGCCCCAGGCTCACCTGGTCTCTGCAGCACCACCTCCCATCTGTCAGAGCCTTCCTTGCCTGGGCATCCTGGGACCCTGCAAGCCACCTGAGACACATGGTTGCACTGCCCTCTCGGACTGAGCCCCCAAGGTGGGGCCTGGATTTAGCTTCCTGAGAGCAAACCAAAAGCCAGGAAAGAAGGCCGAATGATGGACATGCTAGGGCAGTTAGGGTGTCATCTCCCCAGCCAGTAGTTGTTTTTAAACCCTCTTATTTCCTTGGCTCGTAGCCATGGTGTAACGTGCAAGCTGTGCTCACCTGCAATTAAGGTTCGTAACAACATCATCCACATACCCGCTCTCCCTCAATCTGCCACACTGCCACTCAGTCTTTGCTAGGTGGTAGCTAGACAGCAGGTCATGCGAGCCTCTGACCCCAACCAGACCACCCATGGCTTAAAATCCTGCCCCTGACACATGGGCCAATATCCAACATTGACACCACAGTGCTGCACTGAAGGGAGGGGCTGTACTGGTTGAGGTACCATCCTTCAGATGAGAGATTAAACTGAGATACCCTCCTCTGCCTGTAGCTGGTAGCTGTCTGTGCTCTTTTTGAAACCGAGGTCCCTTCTGCCTGTAGCTGGTAGCCGTCTGTGCACTTGCCAACTCTAGTTATGGCAGACACATACATTTGGGTCAGGCTGGGAAATCAGAAGCTAGTTTTATTTACAGCAGACAAATAAAAAGAGTGGACAATGAGGCTGTGGGAGCCACTGCAGAAAGGAGAACCCACCGGCGTGGCGTGGTGTCCTCCAAAGGTGATGAGAGCAGCAAGTAAAACATTTATGGAATATATAAAATTATCTGAATGGCTTTAAAAAAGCAACCAGGGAAAAACAATGGTCGAGCGAACGGAACACAAACTCAAAAAAAGCCAACCTCATTTACTATCCACCCTCGAGTAGTCGCCATAGCTCAAACTGATACATGCAAGTAGAAGCCATGGCAAATGCAGTAAATTCAAATTGATTTCTATTCTATAACAGATACAGGCCAGGATCCTGAAGGCTTCAGTGACCCTGCTGAAAGGTTATTTAAGGCACTCTGTGAACAAGCATCTGAGGTCAGCGTGAAAAGTTTTCTGTTGACTTAGACACTCAAGGTTTGAATCGCAGCGCTATCAGTTAAGCAATAATGACCAAGATGCCAGTCATTTCCATGGGCTTAACGACCAGCTGAGGGGAGGGGGGGGTAGATGGCCTGTGGTGCAATGCAAACAAATGACTGGCGTAAAGGTTTTCACTGCGATAAAGTCTAATCGCAATAACCACTTTCATTTCTACAGTTTTGTTCTTTAACTTCCTTTTGCCATTTGAGCAGTGTGGTATGAGCAGTGTGGCACGAGTATGTACATCTTATGTTTAAGCCACTGTGTAGCACACCGTATCAGTGGCAGTTAAAATGGTCATTTCTAAGTTAAAGTCTGATCCTGTAGCCAATCAGAAACCTCGCTAAGCTCATGAATCTTTAATCTGATTTATAATTACTCACTGTGTGACCTTAAAGAAAAACTGCCAGCACTAAGAGCCCATACCCAAGTGTGAGACTGCTCCCACTTTGTACTTCATGTGCAAAAATTTATTTATTTTTTTAACTTATTTCCTGCAGTACACTGGATTGTATTTTGCTGATCCTGCCGACTCCCAAGCTGACACCTGGAAAGTCAACAGCCTGAAGTACATAAAGAGACCCCCCCCATTACACTGGGGGCACAACCACCCAGAGAGGAAAGCTGAAGTTAGTGTGTGATCCTGCTCCGTCCCTCCCCCTCGGCACCCCTGACAACCTGGAGGTCATTCGAACCTGGGCCGCCAACATGTCGTGAAGTGTGGTGTCCAGTGCTTCAACTCTCAGTACCAACGGGTCAGCCTCAAGTTAAGAGTTGTTATAAGCCCTGGGGCATAATATTCAGAGCCAAGCACAATCACAGCACAGTCAGTTGCTCCACGCTTGCAATAATATTCAGCTGGTTAGCACTCAACGACAGAGTGGCACTAACTGAATATCCAGCCATGTCAGCGCAGCACTAAGTGGTTCTGTGCCGCGCCAACACAAACTAAGGCCACATATGGCCCACATGAGATAGCGCTAGGTCTCCTGTGGGACATATTTAGCCACAGTATGCAAATAAGCTCACTGGGCATGCAAGGTGCTAAGGGACCATCAACATGTCCATTATGGGCTAATTTACATACGTGCACAGGACCCCCTAGCACTGCTGCAGGGCAGCAGTGAACATGCCCTGGTAGTCTAGTGGTCACCCCACCCATCACCCATCCTGCATAATGACAGTAAATCCCTGGTACTCTAGTGGTCCCCCCACCCCCCAATCACCCATCCTGCATACTGACTGACCGCTCACTTCCGCAGTCAGCCACTGCCCAACAGTTGGAGCACAATCACATAACTGTCAGACAGCAGCTGACCAAGGAGGTGAGTGGAGGGCTGTGCCAGCTGACACGCAGCCAGGTGTTGTAGGGAGGTCGGGATTATGAGGGGGTGGGTCGACGATGGCGGAAGGCAGCTGAGGAGGGGATGGTGAGCAGCACTGAGGTCGTCAGTTACAGGAGACGCCCTGGGTTTAAACAGGGCCTAAGGGGAGACCAGACGTGTTTGGTCTCCGCACCCAGAGGGCTGGCCATGCCCTTTAATCCTCTTCCAGCAGTGCCTTGCAACGCCAGGTCGATAGGGAACAAGCCCACCATTTCTGCTGACTTGATTTCCTCTGTCAACCTGGCTTGCATCACGGAGACCTGGCTGGGCGACAATGCTGGCCCAGTTCTAGAGGCTGCTGTCCCCACTGGGTACACCGTAGTGCACTGCCCATGGAAGGATCGCAGGGGTGGGGGAGTGGCCATCGTTTTTAGATCCAGCCAGGGCTTCACGGTGCACTCGATTGGTAATACCAGGTCTTTTAAATGCGTTGCCATACACGAGGGTCCAGGTGCAGGTTGCAGGATTCTCCTTGTTTACTATCCTCCGTGATAGGGAGGAGAATTCCTGCAGGAGGTAGCAGACATCATCGTCGACCAGGTACAGTATTAAACACCTGGGGGACGTAAATGCCTGGGTCAACAACAAACCCTCACATTTTGGCACTGGGCCTGACACAAGTGGTTGCTTCTGCAACCCACCAGCACAGCCACACACTCGATCTGGTGTTCCAGCTGGGTCTTGGGGTTGATAGCCTCAGCCTCAAGACTGATCAGTTCTCCTGGTCTGATCACTGTACCGTGGAGTTCACGTTTGGGCCCCCAAAGTTCCTCCCCTGTGGAGATGGTCAACTACCGCCCTTAAGGGGTTTGCACCCAGAAAGACTTTTGGTGTTAGCTGACCCATCTATAGTAGATGCGGCATGTGCGATTGGCATCAATAAGACAGTGGGCACTTATAACAGGGTGGTATGCAAAGCATTGGATATCATTGCTTCAGTTCGTATATGACCCAGATCCTCTCACTTGAGATCCCCTTGCTTTGATAGCAATCTCAAGGTGATAAAGATCAAGGGTCAGAAATTGGGAGCGTTACTGGAGGAAGACCCGGTTGGAGGCTGACAAACTAGCCCTGCGTGCTCATTACGGTGAGTACCAGTGGGTAATTTCCCATAAGAAGACAGTATTCCTGTTTAAGGAGATTGCCGAGGAGAAACAGACTTTCTCAGCTTTTTCGGACTGTGGATAGGCTTCTCCATCCTGCCTGTCTACAGCAGAAGAAGACTTTTTCATCCACTTTGACAGAGAAAACTCTTCAGTGTCATCAATCCTGTCGGGGATCCCGTCAGGGAGGTATCTGCCACGCAGTGGCTGGACTGGGAGGAACAGAGGTACTCTTCCTGTCTGGGAAGATTTTAGGCCAGTGGAGGTGTCTGAAGTGACTGGGGTGATCTTAGAGCTGTAGCACACATATTGCGAACTGGACCAGCCCCGATGTGTTTCTTAATGGAATGCGCGGAGGCTGTTGGCCCAGCATTCGCCAGGAATACCAGGTGCTCGATGGCAGAGGGAGTGTTCCCAGTGGCTTTGACAGAAGTGCTGGAGAGACCCCTTCTTAAGAAACCTTCCCTCGACCTAAACGTCCTGGCGAATTACCATCCGATCTCCAACCCGCCATTACTGAGCAAGGTTGTTGAGAAATTGGTGGCAGAGCAGCTTGAGGATCACCTCGTGTCCTCGGACACCTATGAGCCATTTCAGTCGGGGTTTCAGACTACAAATAGCACGGAAACAGCACTAGTTAGGGTGCATAATGATCTACTTAGGGCTAGAGAGAGGAGACAGGTCACTTCTTGTGCTCCTCGATCTCTCATCAGCATCTGACACTGTGCACTACATCATGCTTCTCGATTGGCTCTGTGAGTTTTGTGGACTCACTGGTGTTGTCATCAGATGGTTTGAGTCCTATGTCTCTGATAGGGTTCAGCAGGTGGTGATGGGGAATTTCTCCTCCTCCCCAATGCCCCTGTCATGCAGAGTACCACAGGGCGCGATCCTGTCGCCGATGCTGCTCACAGTGTACATGCTGCCCATGAGCGAGATCATTTAGTAATACAGCGTGGAGTTTCACTGCCATGCAGATGAAACCAAGCTGTATTTGTCATCTGAACCCGGAACACCCAGTGCTGTTGACGTGCTTAACAGCTGTCTGGCTACAATCAATGACTGGATGACTTCCAGCTGGCTGAGACTAAATCCGGATAAGATGAAGGTGCTAGTGACCAAGCCAGGTCACGGGCATGATCGGTTGCCACCAGGAGCCAACACAGGTCTTTTCCTGGGGTCTGCTCCGTTGGTGGCTTCCCCGAGGGTGCGTTATCAAAGTGCGATCCTGGATAGCAGACTGACCTTCGAAGATCAGGTATCGTCTGTAGGCAAAAGTGTTTTTTACCACTTGCAGAACATCACCAGGATTAAGCCCGTCATTCTGCCTGAGGATCTGCCGACTCTGGTACATTAGGTTTACTAAGGTTTCTTATTGATGGTTTTTATTTTATATACTTTTTTAGGCACCCAGGGCCTCAGGGAGTGGGTGCCCTAAAAATAAAATATGCCTTGCCACCCTGCACCAGTCATGACTGTGAGTGGCAACTGGGGTAAAGGGGTTGCAAGGCAGAGGTCCTCAGTGGGTGGGCGGGAGGACCACTAGACTACCCGGGATTTACTTTCAGTATGCAGCTTGAGTGATCGGGAGGGAAGGGGAGAAACCGTTAGACTACAATGGATCTAGCATTGCTATGCAGGACGGGTGTTTGGGGGTGGAGGAAATGCCTGATACAGTGGCAGGTGGCTGCAGTACAGCTGCCCTGCCTTTGTAGGGTGGGGGGAACAGGGTCGATGCCAAGATAAGGCATGGTTTTCGCTAAACTACATCACTCTAGGGGCTGTTCAGCACTGCCGCAAACCTCTGCACGTACTGCTGCGCCAGTAAGTGTGACAGACCCCCTCATTTGCATAGGCACAGCAGCATGGGTGGTGCCTTGGCACTGTTCTGCTAGGTTTGGACAGCACTCTGGGGGCCTCTGAATATGGCCCCACCCGGAACACCAGTACAAACTCAGGTTAGTGCCAGCACTAACCACATTTGTGCCGGTACTACCCTTTGAATATGGTGGCCCAGATCTGTTGTTTGCTAGTCCTGCTGGAGAACTGCACTTAGCCCTGGGAGAACAGGTCGATCAGTAAACACCTGATCATAGCTCATACAAGCTCAAACGTACACCGTAGGCTATTGGATCTCCCACGGCTGCAGCCCTGCTCTGACATTATCCACAGGGGATTCTGGGATTTCAGATTACAGCAACTGTCAGCTTGGGAGTCAGCAGAATCAGCCTGATACAAAACTACTATACTGCAGTAAACAGTAAGTAAAAAAATGTGTTTCATACGAAATGCAAGTTGGGACCAGCCCCACACTTTGGTGTGGGGCTCTTAGTGCTGACTGTTCCCCTTAGGCAAGTCACTTAAGCCTGTTCATTAACCTCCTTACTTTTCCCTCAGCCTATCTGGCTTTTAAAGAGCTTTTGAAAACCATGCATGTGAAAGGTGCTGTCCTTTCCCACCCTTCTGCAATGAGGATATTCATGCTATACAGTTTACTACTTACAGAAACACTGTGCTCTTATACTTTTCTCCACAAGCCAGAGGGGGCAAGCCAGCTCTCCAACCAAAGTGTTAATAGCTCTTTACAACTAAGCTCAAGGCCAGTATGCAGACAGAAGCACAAAACTTATTTTGTTTGGTGGGGGGCGCTACTGAAATAACAAATGAGTTTCAAGCTTCTTTTTTTATCCTGCTTTGGGTCTCAGATGAGCTGATCCTCCCTTCCAACAGGCAAATTCCTTTTCCCATCTGTACTGTATTAACATCACCCCATCCACCAGACCCCGGAATGCTGCACCACAGCCTACTGCACGTCATACTACCCTGCAGACTACAAACCATTAAGCACCTAGGCAGGCAGCTCCCAAGATCCAGTTGCTGGTGGTGAGGGGCAGAAACACCCGCACCAGCCGCCACCCACAACCAGCCCTTGTTAAACATGGCGGATGGGCCTGACTTCATATGCCTACCGAGTAACCTCCACTTTTCCCATTTTGTATGCCCTCCCACTGAGGACTTCGAATAACCTTTATGTCAGCACATCTGGCATAGCAGCACTTATATACTCCTGTCCCACTTGAACTCCAAGCTGCATCAGCACCTGCTGTTACCCAGGTGGCAGATACGCAGTGGCAGACACAATTCTCCCACCTCAGAGGAGGAGAGCACCATCTGAATGATGACCACAGCTGTCATGCTCGGGTCTCACCCCATGAAGCTCACCTCTTGCTCTAGATCTGGACTGAGTAACCGGGGGTGTGTGTGTGTGTGTGTGTGTGTGTGTGCGCGCGCGCGCAAGACCTCTGCTGCAGTGGGAAGAACAATGGGAGTTGGCGGAAGCTGTGCAGTTAGTGGTAGATGGGGTCAGGTGATCGTCAAGGGACAGCGGGAGGGTGTAGAGGACTAGGTCAGGGAGAAAAAGCTTGATAAAAACATTGGAATGGGTGGGCAGTCAGCATAGGAACAGGCTACCGTTCTGGATGTTGGAGACCCGAATTTGGGAACAAACCAGGGTGTTGGGGGCCAGCCAGGGAAGGAGGATGACTGAGCATCCCAGAGGACACTCTCCTCCTCCTCCAGGGAGGAAGAGTCACTGCCTCCACTGCAGTGCTGCCTCCTAGGTGACCAGAAGTGGCAATGCAGCAATAGGCTGGCAAGGGAAGATGGCTATCGGCTGGGCATGCAGATGGAGCGCCACTGTGCGCATTTCTGCATGTGCACATCAATGACTGCAAGTAGAAAACCAAGGAAAATGGCCTTGACACTCAATGAAAAAGACTCCAGCACATCCTGTTCCCGTATTGTTCACCGAGCTGCCACCTGAAAAAAAAAAAAAAAAAAAAAAACAGAGAATTCAGTGGTACATCTCCCCTCCTGACCTAGCGGATCAGGGGCCCAAAGCACAGCCCCATAGAAGATCAATCACCGCCACAGAGATGCGGGTGAGTCAGAAGTGCCTGGGGATTCCGGGGAGAGTGGGTGTTGGGAGACAAAACAGCAGTATAAACTATAATTTAAAGTGACACTGTCAACTCTTTTTGTATCATACTATTTCAAGCTGAAAACCCACATTTTATGATTACTCACCTGCTCAAAAATTCATCGGTGTTGCTGGGGGTTTAATCTGCCTCATTTCTTAGTAAAACTGAAATGCATGGTAATTATGTAATTATACCCAACCTTGTTTTGTTTAAAATCCTTGATTTGCTCTTACTGCTCATTTCCTGAACAGCAGGAACACCCCAAGCAGTGCAGCCACTAATGATGCAATAGTCTCCTCTGCTCCCACTGCATCTTGAGTGGTTAGACTGTGCTGAGGGTGTTCCCAAGTCCAGAAAAGATGCAGTGGGAGTTGATTAAGGGATGTAAACAAACATGTTTTGGTGTGGCAACACCAGCTTGGTGGGCAGTCTGTTTTACACTTTTAAAAAGAAAAAAGGAATCAGAATCAAACTTCTAGCCATATCAGCATATTCTACAAGATGCAAACAATCTTGGGGTCCTGTACTGGTTATGGTTACTTGTTTTTTCTTTTAGTCTCACTCCTGTGTGCGTGTCTTCTGTACAAATAGATAATGTTGTATTCTGATCTTCCTGCATGGGGTCCCGCTAGTCGCATGCACTATTTTCTACTGTTTATGCTCTGTAATTTTGCAACTTTGTATTCTGTACTCTCCCGGGTCGTGCTTGAAAATAGGCCTAATATTGCCAAATGCACTTACCTGGTCAACAAAAACTAATAAATAAAATATGTATTTTTTTAAACTAGGGACAGTTTGAGGCCTAAAGGGGTTGGCAGTGTCCCTTTAAAAAAAAAAAGAAAAAAGTGCTGGGACTCAAATTCAATGCCGAAGGTTACTGAAACTTCGGAAAAATAGTAGCAACTACGGCATGTGCGTTTACTGCCCAAAACAAGACTGCATGGGCATGATTAAATTTAAAACTTTCAACACAGGACAATTAAGAAAACAAGTCTTTGCCACATAATTTGTTAGCAAGGACGAATCTTAGAGAGTTGATCATTCCCCCTATTCCTTCCAACGGCAGTACCAGACACCACATTGCAGTACTCCTGCAGGAACCTATGATGGAAAGGAAAGAGTCAGAGACCCCACTGGTGTACGTACGAGCGACTAAACCCCATGTAGGGGGACTGAGCAATAAAGGATCCCACACCTGAAGATAAAAAACAAATTGAGTATGAAAAACTCTTCCACACTAGCAGGGGTTCTTACTCCTGCCTGATCCACATGCTACACTGACCGCAACAGGCACATTTACTACGTTTCATACAAACCCACTACTTCGGGTCTTTTTTGTAAGAAACCAAGAGCACATGGACCTGCAAACACTAAGTTTTTCTTTAGCAGCTCCAGACAGCCCAACAAACAGAATATCAACTGGAAGGGAGATTCCTATGCGCTGACTCAGTCAGAGAGTGTAAAACAGAGGGCCAGTGGCTCCAGTTACGAGGTGAGTGGAGGACTCATCCATGCTTGTTGAAGCTGCCCCCCAGAAGGGAGGCTTGTGTGATTCTATCCCTAGTCATGGGTACTGCCTAATAGCAAACTGAGCCCTATTCTTCTCAATGGGCAGAAAATGTCCCTGAAGGGGTACTACTAACTTTCACATGCAATTGATGTAACAGGATGTAAAAAGAACATGGGCAGAGCGAGTCACTGAACTGAAAGCAGCAGGAACCTGGAGCTCTGCTTGTACTTTCTTTACCTGCTTTCCAAATATCAGAATTTTTGATCCAACAGCAATAAAACTCACATATTTTACAATAATTTTTTTATACTGAACAAACCAATCCAAATTTAACTGCAGAATTTACAAATCTGCCAAAATGGGATGCCTGAACAGAACTACACATGGAGGTGAGGGACAAAGGTCTAAAGAAGGGAAACCGCCTGCAACTCTGTCAAAGAAGACCAACTCACCACCACCCAAAACTGGGTACAATCAGCCTACAGATTCGGCTGTACTAAGAGCCATTCAATCAATGGACATGAGATTGGAGGAATTCACTGCAAAATGTACAGTCCTGGATACTTGGGGTTGGCACAGCAGAAGAAGAGGTTAAAGCAACAATGACATCAGCTGACTTAGCCACTGCAACGACAACCAGGCTGGTAAAAGGAAATTCATTATTGTGCCATGGACTGGAAAACTTAAAGAATGGAACCCGGGCAAATAACATTTGTGTGCTGGGTCTTCCTGAATGCTCAGAGGGAGACAATCCAATAAACACCTTCTCCAACTCGCTACCTAAAATGTTACAGCTCAACTGGCCTCTCTTCATTCAGACTGCATATCAAATCTCACCCCAGGGACCATGGAACAATCTGGCTACGGGATGGCAGACAAGAAGAATGGTTCTGATAACTGTGGGCTCCGTTTCGGAAAGAGACCGCATCATAGTGGAGGCCAAATACAAATGCCCGCTTCAAGGGCTAAACATAGCCATCCACACTTTCCCCGATCTGAGCTTTGCCATGCCTCAACGCAGGAAAGTGTTTGATGGGTTGTGCATGAGGCTCAGATAATTGGGCATTCACCATCTCATGCCAGCCAGTTTAAAGGTGACTACAGGGTAAACTTGTTCAATTTTCTGACCCCGCAGAAGCCAGCAAGTTACTATAGAAGACTGAACTAGAGTTCTTGGTGAAACAGAAAGACGCTGAGGGAAGAGGACGACTCAGAGGAGTAAAAACTGTGGTCTAAACTTAATGTTGCACTGACCAAGGTGAGAAGTATTTATACTAAAAAACAGACTCTCCATTTAAAGCAATTTGTTCTGACGCAGGTTAACCAATGAAATGTTGGGTTTTCTGTTGCCTGTTGGTTTAATTTTGCAGCATGGTTTATCACCTCAGGATATGTGCAGCATGGTTTATCACCTCAGGAGCCAAATGGCACCTGATGGTGCAGTTCGGACACTGCCTTCACCTCAAGCTCTCTCTGACACGTGTTTGCCACCCTCTTCAGTTGTTTAGATTTTCCATTCCAGGTTTACGCAGATGCTGCTGGACTTGTTGCTGTCACAGATGTTACATGAACTGTGGTGCACTGAACTTTGCATGAGACTTATTGCTATGTAATGTATAAATGCAGTTTTTCAAACCACACTGCACAAAGTGGAGTTTACAGTCACCAAGCAAGGGAGATACCTACAGGTCATCATATCTGATTACCTCAAGGTGCCTGGCCAGCGTGACAGAGCAGTGGAAAGGCTATCAGGGCACTAAGGTGCATTGAGAGAGAGATTTCTAACTTGAGGAGGGAGGTGGTGGTGCTGCCCCATCTGGAGTTCTGTGTCCAGTTCTGGAGGCCGCACCTCCACAAGGACACAAAGGGCGGAGGCAGTACAGAGAAAGGCAACCAAAATGGTGAGGCGATTGCATGAGAAGCCATACGAGGAAAGGCTGCAGGAACTCAACATGTACCTTGTAGAAGAGAAAAGAGCAAGAGGGGACATGACTGAAACCAACAAGTACCACACAGGCATGAACAAGGTGTAAGTGGAGGGTCTATTTCAGAGAAAGAAGGCACTAGAATAAGGGGGCATGCAATGAAGCTAAAGGAGGGAAGTTTAGGAGAGATGCGCAAAAAATACTTCTTCATGGAAAGGGCGGTGGATGACTAGAACAGCCTGCCAGAAGAGGTAGTGGGGGCAAAGACTGTGGGGAGAGTCAAGCATGTGTGGGATAGGCACAAGGGCATATCAGTTAGAGAAAAGGGGGGAGGGAGAAACACCTATGACCAACTAGGGTCAGTGGTGATGGAATGGGGAGGAACAAGGGACAGACTGGATGGGCATACGGGTCCTTTTCTGCTGACAAAGTCTAAGTTTCTATGTTTTTAAAGTACTAAACGTTACAGGAAACTAAGGGTCTATATGGTACCTGCGGTATTATAGCAATGTTAACATGATTAAGAAGTTCCTTGTTCTTACAATGATTTCTACAACGAAGTAAGCGTTGTTGTTATCAAGATGGGCTGGGTTATTTGTTTTTCCTTAGCCCACAAAGCAATTACACTGTCAGCTGTTTAAATGCCTGGGGGAGGGAGGTTAGTGGTTTTCTTAAGAGATATTAACACTCTTTATTTTGGTCATGATATAAAATGATTTTCTCCCTTAAGGATATGGAGATGTTAGACCCAGATAGTAGGGTGCACAATGGTTGTTATTAATTGACCTACCATAAGAATCTCCTCTCATGGTGACTACATGGCTCAATCTATTACATATGCTGTGCAGAAGAGAGCAACAGAAATGATTCAGGGGCAGCTAAAGAATTAAAGAAATCCTACATGGAGAGGACTGAGGACCTCAGCATGCATACACTGGAGACTGGGAGGAGGGAGAATGAGACTGAAACTCACAAGTTTCTTAATGCGTCAAAAAAGGTAAACATGAAGAACTGTTCACAGTGAGAGGAAACACAGGAACAAGGGGGGAACATAAAGAAGCTGGTGGGAGGGAGATTCAGGAAGGTCATCAGGAAGTATTTATTTACAGAGAGGGGTAACGGATAAGTGGAACAGGCTGCTGAAGGGGTTAGTCTCCACCAAATCAGAGAAGGGATTCAAGTAAAGGTGAGACAAACACATGGAAGAGGAGAGCAAAGGGAGATGATGACATAGGGGTAGGAGAGTGAGTAGGTAACCACTAGAGCATTTGCATCATACCACAGGTACAGCTGCGCAGACTAAATGATCAGTGGGACTTTGTCTGCCATCAGTTTCTCTGTTACTATACAAATAAAAAATCTACACAAGTGGCATTCTCAATTAGTACTGTTCAGCTAAAGGCATTCTCAGCTCTGGGACAGAACACTGTGGGGTTCCAGTCCCCACCTAGACCTGAACTCCTGTACCTAATGCTGGACACTGGAGTGCTGTACTCGGGAGAGAGAGAGAGGTGGCAGCACTGTTATTTTTTCCATATTGTTTTTCCCCTTTCTCTGACTCTGCCCACCTGCTCCCCCAGTCCTGTCTACTCCCTTCTCTGTTGCTGCACTGGCCTTACAAGGGTTTAAGGCTGGCACTTCCTCATTTGAAGGAATTTCCTCCATGGTTGACTCCCTTGGAAGTGTCAGTCATGACCTCCCTCGGGACCATCTGCTGTGTGGGGGACCTGTGGCAGCTGGCAGCAGTGGGGCCCTGAGAGTGCCCGCTTCATGCTGCTGGACAGTGGTGCTTTTCCTTCTTGTTAGCCTAAGCCCTTTATGATGCCAGCAGCATGGGCGTCTGAAGCATGTGAGTTGGTGTCCTCCCTCCTATTCATTGCTCCACATGTACTGCTGCTTATGGTCACCCAGGTCACAGCCTAGTAGTGGAGCCTGCAACTCAGAGATGCTCAATCCCACCTCCCCCTGACTGGTCCTAGATAATCATTTCCAAACCCAGGTCACCAATGGTACCTCGGCCACAGCGTCAACTGTCTGGCTTAGTACTACTATTTTTAATTATTGAAGAGGGGATCCTGTCACCAGCAAAACACATCCCAAACACACAACAAATGGCAGAACTCAACTGCCTAACATTCCACAAACCCTGAATTTCAAGTCATTCCATTCTTTATTACTAAAGGAATTTATATGAGAACAAGTGCTTTGTTGTCCCTCACTGTTCCATCTACAGCTGAAACTCGTTCAGGAGCAGAAGTCAGAAAGCCATGCTTGTGACATCCCAGGTATTTCTACAGCAATCAAGTGTGGTGTCACAAGCCACAGACTGCGACTTTAGCTCCTGAATAAACCTCAGCTAGAAGGAAACAGTAGGAAACAAAGATCAAGCTTTCATGCAAATGTCTAATAAAAAAATTTAAAAATGCGTTTAACATTCATATTATTTTACGTTGTGCAACTAGGTTCTGTTGATGTCACAAGAAGAGGACTATGTCGTCACTTGTAGACAGGCAGCAAACACAGATGAATACTGAATGTCAGAAATCTTGTTTTAGAGCTGGCCCATTGGCACAGTGGTAGGGCTACACTCACAATGCCGGAAACCAGACTTTGGGAATGAGCTCAGGCTGTTGGGGGGAGGAAATGCGAGCATCCCAAGGATGCTCTCTTCCTCTGGGGAGGGAAGATGGATGCTGCTGCTATCACACTGCTACCTGGGTGACCACAGGTGGTTCTGTAGCGCGCACCACAGTGGGGCGGGGGGGGGGAGACAGTGGTTGGGTTCCACTTGAAGCATGCTTGCTTGTGCAAGCCTGGAACCCCTAGCATGCCGAAGTCCCATGGGATGGCATCCAGAAACACGAAAATTAGCCTGTCTGTTCAGGATAAGCCTAGGCGTGCTGAGGCCCTAACCCTAGTCACTGTCCACTGGACACAGCACCATAGGAACTACTGCCACCATCAGCAGAAGGAAGTAACGGGTTGGATCAAGCATGGGGAAAGGTAAGGCCTTGAGGTTGGAAGCTGCTCCAGGTAAGCGGTAGGGATGCCGGGGAAGGGGGGCAGTGGCACTAAGAACATAAAGGATTGTGTAATAAATATATAGTGTATAATAAAATCTGTTTAAGGTGTTACCTGTATATGGCCGAGGAGAGGAAACAGCACTCTGCACCCCAATTTTTAACAACTGGCTGAAGACATGTTGCATGGAGGAGGGCACTGGCTACACAGGGGACCAGCCTAGGAGGATATGGCCCTCTATAGGGGAGATGGACTGCATCCTTTCAGGAGGGGGACCACAGTCCTTAGTGGAATGTTTAAAGGCTACTTGGATAAGCATTTGGACTAGCCATGGTGGGGTGGGGAGGCTATAATACCAAAAGAGACAGAATACCAAAGGAGGCAAAGACTGCCTCCTCCCAAACAATGAAGCAACAAGAAGGGAATGCCCAAGGTGAGGAAGCCCCCCCGGGCCAGGGGTGCAGGAAGACAAGGGTGGGGACACAGTAGAGGACTAGGGGGCTAGAAATCAAGACAGCAAGAAGAGAGGAGTAAAGGAGACAGGTAATGGAGAAGGTAACAAGGGAAAGGGGGGTCAGGGAGAGCTTCAGGAAACAGCACAGGCAGAAGGGGGGTGGAGGCGGGGGGTGCCATGAGCCATGTGTGACAATGCAAGAACCCTGGGAAATAAAATTCCAGAGTTGAAGGCTATCATGAAGAAGGTTAGCATGGATTTGGTGGCCATAACGGAGCCATGATGCACTGACAGCCGTGACTGGGATGTGGCCATATCAGGCTACTCTCTGTTCAGGAGAGACTGCACTATAAGTGAGGGAGGGAATCAAGGCTACAGAGATGCAGGGGCAGCTGGAAGAAAAGGAAGGACTGGAGACGCTGTGGATCATCCTGGAGAAAGGCACTGGGCCGCTAGCCACAGAACAGTGATATACAGAGCTCCAACACAGAGAGAGAAATTGAATAAGGCACTTAGGGAGGGCATCATCAGGATGGTAAATTGGGGGGTGGGGGGTCTGCTAGTTGGTGCCTTCAGTCTGCCAGATGTGGACTGGAGTCTTCCAGCTGCAGCTTCAGCAAAGATCAGAGCCATCCTCTACTCCTTAAAAGGGGCCTTTCTCAAGCAGCTAGTCAACAAACCCAATAGGAATGGAACAGCGCTGGACCCTGTGCTTACAAAAAGGGAAAGCACTACAGACGTCACAGTGGGCAGTTCCCTAGGCACTAATGATCACTGTACAGTGTGGTTTAACATTAAGAAGGGAAAAGAGGCAAACTACACGAGGACGATGGTCCTGGACTTTAGGAAGGTGGATTTTAAGTAAATGGGAGACAGCCTCAGAAACTGCACTGTAGGGGGTGCCAGGGAAGAGTAGAGAACAGTGGGGAAAATAAGGGAGCACATAATTAAGGCAACCAGCCTTTCCATGAAGGAAGGAATTAAAAGCAAAAAGAAAAAGAGACCGTTATGGTACTTTAGAGAAGAGGTCATGGTGGCGAAGAAAAAAAAAAAAAAAGGGTGGCATTCAGAAATTATGAGGAAATGCAGAAGAAAAGAAGACAGGGAGGTGTACCAGGTAAGGCAGTGAGGGGAGCAAAGGTACAGACAGAGAAAAAGATAGCCAAGGGAGTAAAAAATGGAGATAAAAACTTTCTTCAGATACATAAATGAGAAGAGGAAAGCAAGGGGAGGGATAGTCAGGATAAGAAGGACTGCAGAGGGAGACTGTGCAGGAGAGGACCAAGAAAAAGCAGACATCCTGAACAGATGCTTTTGCTTAGTCTTCACGATGACGGGAAGGGAGGGAACATCTACCAGTAATTAGCAGGAGCAAAGGGGGAGAGGAGGCAGACGAGTCCATTTTCAGAGGAAAGAGTTCTGATGGGACTTGCAGCTCTGAAAGTTTATTTTGTTTATTTAGTGATTCGGAAAAGACCTTTGAGCGCAAGCTCTTTTACAAAGGTTCCACATCATAGATTGTAAAACAAAGAACAATAGGAGAAAGCAAAGGTACGTTACCATGAACGATACAGCTTGGTTTCAGAACTTACAGAATAACTCAAAACATAGGTACAAGTTAAAATAACAAGAAAAACATTTAATGGGGGGCGGGGGCAGAGAGGGCCTTGTCAGTAGTTCAGAGGGACGGGGATAGCTGGCAGTGGGGTGGAGAAAGGAGGTACAAGAGAGGTATGTAATGTGGTGGAGGTGAAGGGTGGGGGAAGAAGGGCAAAAAGGTATACGGATAAATGGTGGGGTGAGGGGAGGCTGAGTGGAGAAGACATGCAAAAGTAAATGGTGGGGTGAGGGGAGGCTGAGTGGAGAAGACATGCAAAAGTAAATGGTGGGGTGAGGGGAGGCTGAGTGGAGAAGACATGCAAAAGTAAATGGTGGGGAGAGAGGGGGCATGGTCAGGCAGCCTACATTAGTAGCGACCGTTAGGGAAACTCATGGGATTGTGAGTTGAAGGATGGTGGAGTGGCGGGTGCCGAAGGAGCATGATGCAGATTGATTGCTGAGGCAAGTCATGAGAAGGGAAAGAGGGAGGGGGTACCTGAAGCCTGCCTAGTGCTTGCTAGGGGGCAGAGAGAGCAGGTGGGTCTGGACTCAGGGGCAGGTGCACTTAGAGAGCGTTATTAGGTGCTGTTTGAGGTCAGTTTTGAATTGTGCCAGACAATTGGTGGTTCATTCATCCACAGGGGGGCCCGGTAGGCAAATGCATGTTGCCCAAGTGAGGTGCAACGGAAGGGGATAGCCAGGAAAGTGCACAAGAATATAAGACCAGAGGGGATACACCCAAGGGTATTGAGAGAACTCAGGGAGGTGCTGGCTGCACCCTCTGACGGCCTTATTCAACAGCTCACTGGAATCAAGCATGGTTTCAGAGGACTGCAGGATAGCTGATGTGGTCCCTCTACTTAGGGGCAGCAGCAGCAGGGAAAAGGCTGGAAACTACAGGTCGATGAACCTTACCTCAGTAGCAGTAGTAGTAAACTTTATTATATAGCACCCAACACCAGGAGCTCTGAGCATGTAACAAAGGTTAAACAAAATATTTACTATAATAAACCATTCATCATAAAACAGCCACAATTAAAAAAATATATAATTATAAACATTCAAATGTTTAAAATACCAGTACAAACTGGATAGTAGGGGACTTTCCAGCAGGATCGATAAATTTCAGGATATTTCAAAGTGCCACATTCCTCCAGAAACAGAAAGGATTTCTGATCTCTTTTAAAAACATCCAATGAGGGGGCCCTCTCAGGGTCCTGGGTAGCCGGTGCCAAAGGACTGGACCAGCAGAAGAAAAGGCCCTACCACTGGAATATTTCAACTTTACTCTTGGAACAGCCAAGAGGCCCACCACAGAGGAGCAAACAGAGCGAGAGGTCCGGTAAGGAACCAGTAGGTCACACAGGTAAGCCAGGTCCCAGACCATACAGGGTTTTGTAAGTCAGTAAACCGACCTTCAAGGTGATACGCCACTGCACCAGCAGCCAGTTCAGTTTCTACTGGGCCAGGATTATATGACCTGACCTCAGAAGGCCTGTCAACAACCAGGCCACTAGCTGCAGATGCTGTAGGACATCTCTACTCACCCCAAAGTAGGGAGCACTGCAGTAATCAAATCTGGAGACAACGAATGCATATACTAGTGAAGACAGATCTTCAGGAGGAATCAAGCTTCTAATCCAGATGATGCTCCTCAGATTATAAAAGCCATTCCGGACCACAGCCAACACCTGAGACTCAAATGTTAGCCTTTAGTCCAGGATAACCCCCAAATTCTTAATCTTAGTAGAGGCCCCCAACTGGAAGGAACCTGCCATAAACTGGTCCCCCTACTGGTGGTCCCCGTACCCTTTTTACAACCAGGCACAATCACCAGTACCTCCATCTTGGCTGGACTGCGTTACAACCAGCTTGAAGACATCCAGTGCTGGATCTCAGCCAGGCACAAATGTATTGCCTTGAATTTCCCAGATGCAAAAGACAGATACAGCTGGGTATCATCCACATCGCAGTAAAAACCAATCCCGTTTCATCTAATGATCTCACTGAAGGGCAGCATATATGCTGAAAACAACATGGGACACAGGATCAATCCCTGGGGCACGCCACAGAGCAGCAGCATCAGACGTGAGGAGAAACTCCCCATCACCACCCTCTGCATCCTATCTCCGAGGTTGGACTCAAACCATCGCATGATGGTGCTGGTGCATCCACAGTACTCCCTGAGCCGATCAAAAAACAGCCCATGGTCAATGGTGTTAAAACCTAAGAGAGATCAAAGAGAATGACAACTGACCATAACCCTCAATCCCTAGCCCCGAGCAGATCGTTCTGCACCCTGACCAATGCAGTCTCAGTACTATGCCTAGACACAAACCCCGACTGAAAAGGTTCATAGATGTCAAACGCTGTGGTGTGCTCCTCAAGCTGCAGAGCCACCACCCTCTTTATAACCTTGTGTGAAAAAGGAAGGTTAGAGACGGGTCTATAATTCGCTAAATAATCTGGGTCTGGAGATCCCTGACCAAATCAAGGACACCTGGTCAGAGAAAAAACAAGCAAACTCTTTGCAGCGAGTGGATGAATCGCCACCTACCAGCTGTAGACAAACCAGATATAAAAGTCTGTCCACCACTCAGAAGAGCTTCGTTGGTCAATTCCTTCCTGCAGCGATCTCCTTGGACATGAATACTGCCTTCTTACAGAAAACTGCTCTTTGATACTCAGCATAGTGAGCCATCACAGCCAGCCTGTCCCAATCAGATCTGAATCTTCTCCAGCAATGCGCCAACCTCCGACACTTTAACTTAAGCTCCTTGAGCTCCCTATCAAATCACGGGGATCTCAGGCGCCCAGTCAAGGGTTGTATACGGACTGGTGTGACTGCATCAAAGGTTGAGGTGATGGCCCACTTATAGACTGCCACTACCTCCTCAAAGTGGTGGGGAAATCAATGCTAACACTAAGGAAAGGCTAGTAGAGTATCTTGAATCCAACAGGCTCAAAGACCAAAGGCAGCATGGATTCACGGGGGAGGGGCACACCAGATTAATCTGATTGAGTTATTTGACTAACTGACCAGGGAAATAGATCAGTGAAGGGCAGTGGACATTATCTATCAGGACTTTAGCAAGGCCTTCGACACTGTGCCAAACAGAAGACTGATTAATAAACTGTGGGATCCAAAGCGGGGAATTTGGTTAGAAACTGGTTAACGGATAGGCAACACAGGGTGGTGGTTAAAGGCAGTCACTCTAATGATGGAAGAGTGATGAGTGGGGTGATGCAGGGCCCACTACTAGGACCAGTTTTCTTCAAAGTCTTTGTAAGTGACACTGCAGATGAACTGGAAGGGACGGCAAGCTTTTTTGCAGACCATGCCAAAATCAGTAATGGGTCAACAATAAGAAAGGGGTGGAAAGATTGCATAGGGATCTTGGGAAACCAAAGGAGTGGTCAAAGACATGACAGTTGGGGGTTAATGTGAAAAAGTGCAAAATCATGCACCTAGGGCATAGGAACCCAAGAACTGAGCACACGATGGGGGAGGAGGTATTGTCAGTTATTAAGCATGAAACGGACCTTGGGGTTATCATAGCTAATGACCTCAAAGTGGCAAGGCAGTATGACAAAGCAGTGGGTAGGGCCAGTGAGATGCTGGGATGCACAGAAGAAGTATATCCAATAGCAGGAGGGAAGTGGTGCTGTCGCTAGATCACTTGCTGGTGAGACCCCACCTGGAGTATTGTGTCCAACTCTGGAAGTTGCACCTCGAAAATGACAGAGTGGAGGTGATCCAGAGGAGGGCAACTAAAATGGTGCAAGGGTTGTACCAAAAGCCCTATGAGGAGAGACTATGGGATGTCAACATGTATACCCTGGAAGACAGGACAGCAAGTGCAACAGGGGGTCTCTTTCAAATGAGGAAGAGCACCGGAACTAGAGGGCATGCAATGAAGCTGGGGGGGAGGGGTGCACGAGTTTAGGAGGGATGTGAGAAAGTACTACTACACTAAAAGAGTGGCTGATGCCTGGAATAGACTGCCAGCGGAAGTAGTGGAGCCGAAAGCCGCATAGGGCTTCAAGCATGCATGGGGCAGACATGGGGGAATTTAGGAAATGAGAAGAGAGGACGGAGGGTTGCCAGAGACCAGTTAGGGACAGCGGAGACAGACTAGGCGGGGACTATCTAGGCACAACAGGTGGGCCAAGCAATCTTGTTCTGTTGACAAATTTTATGTTTCTGCACTAGACCCATGTCTGCTACATACTGTAGATAACATTGTTTAATCTATTCATAAACAGAATGAAAACCAAAAGTAAAAACCCTTAACCCAGAGTATTCAGTCCTAACCACAGTGTTCCAGGAGGCAATGCTGTGAAACATTCTATTACTATAAAAAAAAAAATCCCTAATGTGCTGGAAGACACAGTTGGAAATACTTTGAAATGTTGCTACATGTACATGTATTCATTACCGTATGGTGCATTTCAGCTTATGCCTTTATCAGCACAAGATTATTCTGACAGTTTTCTAATTGAAATAAAACTTCAGCTGCTATTGACTACAAATAAAGGGTAAGATAATGACTGATAGTGGGGCAAGTACATAACCAGTACTATTAATATCATATGTACTGTTGCACGCGGGATAAGAACAGGCAGGAGGGCTGGCACACTACCAATACCATTAATATTATTGGTTTGCTATCAGAAATGACATATAGAGAAGACAGTACAACACCAATACAGTTTATGTCATGGGTTTGTTACTACTAGGATAATGACATGTAAAGAGACTGGTACACTACTAATACTGTTTATGTTATGGATCTGTTACAGGAGGCATAATGACAGGTTGAAGAGCTATCGCACCATAACTGTTTGTATTACATGTATCATTACAGGTAAGATAAAAACAGGCAAGGGGGTCTGGTACGTGACTAGTACTGTTAATATCACATGTGCTGTTACGGGAAGCCCAATGACAGGTATTGGGCCTGGTTCACGACAAGTACTCTTAATATCACATGTACTGTTACAAATAGGTCAAATGACAGGTAGGGGGCCTGGTATGTGGCTAGTACTGTTAATGTCACATGTATTGTTACAGACAGGCCAATGATAGGTAAGGGGCCTGGTATGTAACTAGTACTGATAATGTCACATATACTGTTACAGGTAGGCCAAGGACAGAGGGTCTGGTACACGACTAGAACTGTTGATCACATGCATTGTTACAGACTGACAGGTAAAGCGCCTAGTAAACAACGAGTACTGGTAATGTCACATATACTGTTAAAGGTAGGCCAATGACAGATAGTGAGAGTCTGGTACATGACTAGAACAGTTGATCACATGTACTGTTACAGACCGACAGGTAAAGGGTATGGTACACGATGAGTACTAGTAATGTCACACATCCAGTTACAGGTAGGTCAATGACAGAGAGAGGGTTTGGTACTCAACTAGTACTATTGATATTAAATGTACTGTTACAGATAGGCCAATGACAGGTAGCAGGCCTAGTACATGACGAGTTATGTTAATATCACATGTACTGTTACAGGCAGGGTGCCTGATACATGACCAGTACCATTAATGTCACGTGTACAGTTACAGGAAGGCCAATGACAGGTACAGGGCCTGGTACACGACTAGTACTGTTACCATCATATGTATTGTTAGAGGCAGGTCAAGGACAGGTTGAAAAGATGGTAAACGACCAATCCGGTTTAGATCATACGTACTGCTACAAGTAGAATAATGACTGGTTATGGGGCTATCTCATTACCAATGTTACAGGTACGATAAAGACAGGTAGAAGAGCTGGTGCACTACCAATACAGTGTATATCAAACATACTGCCACAAGTAAGATAATGACAGGAACAGGGGCTGGTACATGACAAATACAATTTCTATCACATGATGACTGGCATACTACCAATATTTATATCACATATACTGTAACAGGTAGAATAATAACAGATGGAAGAACTGGTACATGACCAATGCTGTTTATACCACAAGTAATGCTATACGTAGGACAATAATAGGTATGAGGACCAACACATGACTTGTACTGTTTATATTACGTGTCAGGTAAGACAATGACAAATAGGGGGCCTGCCACACTAACCATACTATTTATATAATGGGTTTGTTACAGGTGGGATAATGGCAAGTAGAAAGCATGGTGAACTACAATACTATTCATATCATGAGTTTCCTACAGCTGGGATAATGACAAGAAGAAGGGCTGGTGCACTACCAATACTGTTTATATACAGGATTTGCTACAGATAGGATAATGGCAGGAAGAGGGTTGGCACGCTACCAATGCTGCTTATATCGTTTTGTTGTGGGGTAATGAGAGGTAGAGTGTCTGGTGCACTACCAATACTGTTTGTAGCACGGGTTTGTTACAGATGGCATCATGACAAGTAGAGCGGCTGGCGCACAATCAATACTGTTTATAGAATGGGTTTGTTATAGGTAGGATAATATCAGGAAGCGGGCTGCTACAGTATCAACATGGAATATTTTACCTGATACAGCACTTAAAAAAATTAAGCAATTTTCAGCAACTGCTACACAAAATTGTTTATGCACAGCAGTCACTTGCTCCACATCAGAGTTTACCCAAAAGTGGTTGCACAGCTGCTTTATACACAAAAAACAAACAAACAAAAAAACAACACTACACATACTTTTCCTACTGCTATTCCAATTAAGTTTTTAACATTACACAAACATTTGTAACAAACAATAACAGGTGGGATACTGACAGGTACAGCAGGTGGCACACAACCGACCGGTACTGTTAATATCATGGGATACAGAAGATATGATGGTATGTTCCAGGTAGGATAACGACAGGTAGTGGAGCTGGTATACTAGCAGTACTGTTTATAGCACATGTAATGTTGCAAGTAGAATAATGACAGGTAGTGGGGGCTAGTATACTACCAGTACTGTTCATATTACATGTTACGTTGCAGGTAGGATAACAAGTAGTGAGGCTGGTGCACTACCAGTACTGTTTATATCATAAGTAATATTGCTGCAGGTAGGATAATGACAGGTAGTGGGGCTGATGTACTGCTAATACTGTTTATACTGCATGTACTGTTGCAGTTAGGATAATGACAGACAGAGGGGCTGAAGCATGACAACTGCTGTTGATATTATGGGACTGTTCCAGGTGAGATAATGACAGTTAGAGGGTGTGGTGCACAAGTGCTGTTTATATAATTGGTCTGTTACAGGTGAGATATTGACATATAACAGATATGGTGCACTACCAATATTGTTTATATTATGGATTTGCTGTAGGCGAGACAATAACAGATACAGGGGCTAAGGCACTACCAATACTGTTTCTATTACAAGTACTGTTATAAGCCGAATACTGACAGGTAGTGGAGCAGGCAAACAATCAGTACTATTGGTTATCACATGTACTGTTACAGGTAGGGTAATAATAGCTAGATGGGTAGTGCACTACCAATGCTATTTTTAATCACGAGCTGTTGCAGGTAGGATAATGATAGGTGGAACAGCTGATGCACAGCAAGTGCTGTTTATATAATGGATCCACTACATGGTGGGATAATGACAGGTAGAAGGGCTGGCACATGACCAAATCTGTTTCTATCACATGAAAACGTACATGTGGGATAATGACAGGCAGTGAGTCTGGCACACTACCAATACTGTTGGTACCCTATGTACAGTTATAGGTAAGATAAAGACAGGTACAGGGTCGGACACACAACCAGCACTGTTTATATCATGGGTTTATTACAGGTGGGCTGGCAGGTAGAAGGGCCGGCATCTGACCTACACAGTTTATATCACATGCACTGTTAGGTAAGCAACAAGACACAGCAGGATATGGGTTACTATTGTATTCCTGAACCGCACACCCAGCTATGTTGTGAGGCAGGAGGTGCTTGCACTGACTGCCTTCCACCACCCTGACGTGCGGTTCAGGAACAGTAACCCAAACGCTAGAGTGTCTTATTGTGCTTACAGAATGGATCTACAATGTAATTAAAAAAAAACTAAAGATAAGCTTAGCAGTACAGTAACTATTCCTGAATGGCACTGCTCTGGAACCCTTCGACCCATCAGAAGGTAGAATTCTCCCAACCCACTTTACATAGGCTGAATAATGACAGGTAGAGGAGTGCCCGACATGCACTGTTATATCACATGTACAGTTACACGTAGGATATTGACAGGTAATAAGCCTCGTGCACTACCGATACTGTATATATCATGGGTTTATTAGTTGGGATGACAGCTAGAGGGACTTGCACATGACCAATACTGTGTATTTCACATGTACTGTTACAGGTAGAATAATGCAGGTAGAGGGGATGGCACCCAACCTGCACTGTTAGCACATGTACTGCCACAAGAGGAATAATGACGGCCAATGTTGATGGTGCTTTTTAAGTACTGTTTATAGCACGTATACTGTTGCAGGTAGGGTAATCAGAGATAGAAGGGCTGGTGCACGGTAAATTCTGTTAACATCAGTCTGTTGTGGCTGGGATAACGACAGGTAGAGGGACTGGCAAACTGCCAATACTGTTTATATCATATGTACTGTTACAGGAAGGATAATGACAGATAGAGGGGCAAATGCACGACCAGTACAGTTAATATCATGGATCTATTACAGGTGTGATGACAGCATTCCCTCAGTACCGCACTTGAGTGTCAGAGTTTTATGGTATGAGCCCAATCCCAGTGTGGGACTAGAACCCATGACCTTCTGGTCCAGAGATCGATGTGCTACCAACTGAGTCACGCTGACACCTATACCAAAAGCAAACCACCGACATCCAGGGGCAGAACCCTACATGTCATATTATCCTCTTGAAGTGGAGCCTTCTAATGTACTGTTGTTTCATGGCCTCAGTCATAACGCGCTGCTTGTGTCATTTAATTGTAATGTTCTGGCAAGGAAAGGCACACTGAATTTTTCAGGTGTGTCCCTTGGGTGGGTTACATGGATCTGTTTTAATCAACAGATGAATTGTGAGCCAGAAAAATCTACTTGCACTAAGTGACATGGGATCCTTAATTTCCACCTAAACAGCAACCAGAAATGGGCAGAAGGGAATTAGGTTTAACATTTCATCTGAAAGACAGCACCGTCACAACCCCCCCCCCCCCCAACATAAAAACAACACGCCGCCCTCACTGCTGCACTGTAGTGTCAGCACTGGATATTAGCACAAGGCTGTGAAACCCACGACCTTCCAATCTTCCAACCCAAGAGCTGTGCATGCAATCTACTGAGCCACAAACACATAGCCTGCTGCTGTAGAAATTGTGATGTCACAGGCAAGGCATTATGACTTCAGCACCCGAATACACCTCAGCTGTAGATGAACTGTATAGGACAGAAACTCGCGTTTTTCATGTGACTACCTTTAACCATGATTTATTAGTTTAGAAAACTTTTACTAGGAAAAATATACTGAACTGAACAAGAGCTAAGTTCCAGAGGAGTCCAGGGAAAGGAGGGGAAATACATCTAGACTAACAGATAGTCAACAAGGCTTAATTCAATGAAAGGGCTTAGGTGACAACATGATTAACCATGAAAGCACAGCTTCATTTTTTTTTTTTTTTTAAACTGTATTTTTATTTTCTTTAAAAAAAAAAAAAAGGTATGTAGTACAAAATCTACATAGTACTCTACGATATACATGTGCCTGTGATAACAGGTAAATACATTCTCACTTTGGATGTCTGCCCTTTAAAACTTTTCTATTAAAATAATACAACTTACTATTTGCCATATTGTAATTATCCTTTGTTTTATATATCTCACAATTGTGTACTTTTCAATGCACTCCGAATACGTGCTACTACTCTGTACCCCCTTTCCCTGGGGTCACACCTGGAAATGAGCTTTCGTTCAAGGTGCCCTTCCTGGTTATCAACTTTTAAATAAATAAATATACTGATATATGGAGAATCCAACAGTCGAAGCTGTTATGGATAAGAAACCATTATTTATTTTTCTATCATTTTATTCGTTGTAGATGGCTACAGTTGGTTGTGAAATCACCTAAATCCCAAGTTCAAAATACAGCCTTAGAATTCGTAGTTGGCTGTTTTTCTTATTTTATATAATGTATGGTCAACCTGCAGGAACATTTTCCTGTGGGCGAGCAGTGATGAAGACTTTCACATAGTGCACGCATGAGAGGCAACTGAACGCGCAGGCTGAAAAACAGGCTGGGGAACCGGAGTCTCAGGTTTGTAAAATTAAAAACCTACAGAAAAGAGAAAAAAAAAATGTACACTACAACACAGAAACCTACTTTAGAATATGATTTTTTAAACTATTGGGTGGTGGTGTCACAGTGTGTCAAAAGAATGTATGTTTCTCTGCTCTTTTAGAAAAAATGTGTGTCAATTGAGACGCGTGCTACAATGTTTTCGGCCTTTTTTTCTTTTACCTCTAGGAGAGCATGATGGAAACTTATGCATACTGTGGATTGGGTTTTCTGCATCTTTCCGAACCACACATACACTCAGGAGAGTAGACAGGATTTCAAAAACGAAAGGCCCAGGCATCAGTATACGCTGAACAGGGCAGGTTGCTATCCATGGCCAGCTCAAAAGTTTTAAATACAAGTGAAGGTTTAGGACTTCAGGCTATGGTCTGCCTACTCCCATCTAAAGCCTAAATTCCACAGCAAGGCATTATGGGTATTGAACTCCTTCTGCAAGGCTGTCAGCTGCCGTAAGGAAACTTGTGTGTAGAGCTTGTGCGAGGGGAAACAGGTACTTTTACTTTACTGATTGAGCAAGCTGATAATCAACATTTTGGAATGTTCAGCCATGAGTTATCACACTTGAACATTCTAAGTGTGGATTATCAACTTTCAAAAGCGCACTCTAGTCAGCGATTATTATTGTACCTGACCAGATATTCTAATATGCAAGTAATTTACAGGGACAAAAGAAACATTACATTACAAATAATAAAATATAATTTTCAATGAGAATCTCAATCACATAAATGACTGCAGAGAGAATGACATAAAATTCCAAGTATGAGGAGGAGTGCAGTGCAATTGACAGCCATGTGGGATTTTTGTCTTGAGACTGGTCCCCCTGCCTACCCTTTAAAGGTGATAGTAGTGGAAAAGAAGCACAACTAAAGAGTCACAGAAATTTTCAATTAATATGTACCAATTTATTTTCCTTTTTTTTTTTGCCCACTTCCTACCTCCAGGACCTGTCTCCTTCAGATGCTCCCAAAGCACACAAGACCCCAACGCACACCTACCTCCAATCACCATTCTCCATGGAGCCAGGTTTAGCCCCACAGGGGGATGGGGGATTTACACCCCACCCCAAGTCTCCTGCATCGTCAGGAGGTGTCAGTGCAGTCTGAGGTCAAAAACAATTGCAATAAAGTCCGATAGCAGCGTCTTTTAAATACGACTTAACAGAGTCACTGCTGGTGGAAGCAATACTTCAACCAGTGGTAACTCCAAGAAACCAACTAGGTGGGGTCAAAAGATGTCAGAAAGTATTTTTTTTACTGAAAGGATGGTGGCAGATTGGAATAAACTACCAGACGAAGTCATACATGCTTTGATAATGGGGAGGGTTTAAAAGGGGATGGGACAGACATATGAGGTGTGCAGTAGGGAACAATGGGTGGGGGGGTTGGAGAGAACATTGGGGGCTCAGCCCATCAGATAGGCAGAGAAGTGCAGGCTGGATGGGCCATTGTTGTTTTTTTGGCGACATTTTCTATGATGCAATGCACAGTTACCAAGTGGCGTCCCCCCATTCACTGCTGCCTAATCACACAACCTGGATTTGACCTCTGTGGCTAAGAGCTCTATTCTCCTGGCACCAGGCCAAGGGGTTCTCTGTACTTGAGGGATCCAGACTATCCAAACCACTTCCAATTAAGTGCAAGCTCTTTGTTCCTACTGGAGTCAAGATGTAGTCTTCCAGGACAGCCCAGTGGTGCAGAGGGCTGATACACTGGACACCACACCTCCCACCAAGCTGGGGCCCCCGCTTCAGTAATGGGCCAGGGTCACCTGTGGGGTCGGCCATGTGAGGGAGGACTGAGCATCCTAGGGACTGTTCTCTCTCGGGAGGGAGATCCTGCATCTTGCCACTTCCTGCCATCTAAGAGAGCCCAAGCAGCAGTGCCAGCAGGAGGAAGGTCAGCTGTTGAAACAAAGCACTGCATGTCGATAACCATGGGGAATCACCAAGCAGGAGAAAAAAAAAAATGTGTGGCCTTCCCTGCATGACCCTATGTAGCAGGCCACCCATTGGTTGGACAGCCAGTAAGGCCACTGGATGGACCAGTTATGGGAAAGCAGCCAACCTAGGGCCAGTAACCAAAGGAGGAAAAATACTGATGAAAAGATTTAATTTTCCAGAAAAAAAATCTTTCCCTAATCCTGGTGTAGGTTTTATTCTAATAACGTCTACATACAGTGTTTGGGAAAGTACTAGGTCTTACTCAGCACTCAGTTCTGAGAGAAGAGAAAAAAAAAAAAAAAGGAATGGCATGCGTCACTTTACAGGTACCACCTCATCCTCTCTGCCATCCCTGATTTTACATCCTAATTTGCATATGTCCCTCCTGAAACTCATGTTGCCGTCCCTGAACAGAAGGGTTGTGAAGCATCAAATAATGACAGACATTCTCGTTACAGTCCAGTTCTCCCCGAGAAAATGGTACTTGACACTGGGCCTCCTGTTTCAAACTTCCTGATCAGATAGTACCATTGTATAACACAGTGCCCAGTAGTGGCTTCTGACAGTGGCTACACAGGGTGCATGCCCTGATATTAACAAAAAAAAAAAAAAAAGTGCTGGCAAAAGGGAAAATGGAGCCCTTCCAATATAACACAGAGTTTATTGTACTGCAATACTTCATCACATCGGACCACAATCATTATCACCACCACTGCACAGCCCACTTGTCTTGCTTTATCACTGGAGTGGTCCGATAAGGTTTTTTTTTTTATGGCTATCAGAATATTTTCAATTTATTGCATGCCATGAGACAGTGCACTAGGAGTTCCCATACTTGGTTACAAAACACCTTAAATTTCTGTATACTATACAGTCCGCTGGAAGTGCCTTTTCTTTGTCAAGCTTTCATGACAGTGAGCAACTATTAGAAAATGTCTGGTGAGCAAGTGGCCTCTATTTTTTCCTTTTCACATGTTCACACTTGGTGCTAAGCCCACATCTCTCAGAAATCTTTTGCCCCCAATAGGGAACCAGATTTTCTAGGGTCACCCTCTCTTTGACAAAATGATGCTGTGCTCAAGCTGTTCCTGTGCCCTTGCGCGACACAGCAGTGCCAACGTGATCAAGATCGAAATTCTGCGTAAATGAAATGGCACACAGGTTCACTTTACTTTCATAAGCCTCAGTCATCCTTAAACCCTGCTGCTGCCACCTGCGACAGCCCCCAGACTGGTCACTACTCTCACCACTCCCAAAGCTGTGTTGTCAGTTTTATGCATCAGTGGAAAATGAGAGGCATGCCTCTATCCATATACCACGCGCTCCTGCCCCATATGTTCTGGCCCGTAACTGTAAGAAGGCCAACATGCTGAATAGTAAACTAAGCTCTCAGTACAGCTACAATGGGAAGTTGCCATCAAGACGAGGAACTTACAATGTGGTGGCTGCAGGACAAAACACGCAAAGAGAAAGAGAAGAGGCAGGTAGGAGTAGAACCTGTGGCTGTTTCACAAACCTACTGACAGACAACTGACTGCTGGCGGTCGTTATTACTAAAATCACCCAGAGCCCAAAGACTAAATAACAATGCACGCCACCAGCTGCCAGCTATTTGTTTCATCACAACGAAGGCCTGCAATCCAAAGGAAGGTGGTGCACGCAGGAAAACAGCTGCCCTTACCTCTGGCTGACAGTTTTTTGGTGTTGATGATTTTGGCTGCAAATTCTTGACCTGTGGATTTCTTTACACATCTGCGCACCACGGAAAAGGCACCCCTGAAAAATAATTTACAAAGGAGACAGAGAAAAAGGTGAGACTGAACGACAGAAGGAAATGAAGACTGGCAACATACACTTACGAACTGCACAAGGAATAGGGCTGGGGAATACAGCTTTGAGCATTTGTATAAGTATACATGCACAGTATAGAGCCAGAAAAGTACGGAACAGAAAAAGAGGTAACTAGTATCCTCTTAACCTAAAGATGCCCTTAAAATAAAAAGATGAGTAAAAATAAAAACTAGTTTTATCGTGCAATACCGTTGTCAGACTGATAAGCCAGCCAGACAGGGATGGTGGGAGGGTAGAAACACACAGAGAGCGAGATAATGTGCATAAACTACATGTCGAACAAAAGCATAAAAAAGGAAACACGAAACGTAACAGTAGCTGACGACAGGAAATACAGATTAGCACAAAGACACAAGACAAAAGCAGGGACTGCACCGTTTTACATTGGACCGAGGCAAGCGAACAAGCCAGAGACACGAGTGGGTACATACATGGACAGCAGAGAAACTGATACATAGATACGTATATGTACAATATGCATTTCACAATCAGCCATGCAACAAGGCACATACGAGCCTTCGTAACACGACAACAGTACCGGCAGCACACCAGGTAACGTAAATCATATTCACAGGAATTATAGCACGCTCAACATACAACACAAAAAGGAGACCTATCCTGGACAGGCAACGCAGGATCGGATCCTCCGAGCACATCAGATGCAAAAGCCAGCAAAGCATATATTACAAGAGGTACAGCTTAGAAAGACAAGCCTGTAGCACTACTGATCGGATGCAGCTCGAGAGATAAGGCTCTTGCACAAAGCAGCGCTTCAAAAAAGGAGGCATGAAAACAACAGCGGCGCTAGCAGCAGGAGAGGCTGCTGTTCTCTCCCCCTCCCCTTGCATTTCATTTTCTTCTTCCCCTTTCTTTTTGCTGCACTGCTTTGGGCTGGCTGAGCCGGGTCGAACCAGAAAGCAGATCAGGAAGGATGTGGATCGTACTTTCCGAGCTCCTCGTACAGCTGGTACTCGTCGGTGAAGCGGGTACACGTTGCGGTAGTAGCCATGATGTTGAAGGTGCTGTTGGCTGGCTGCTCAAGCTCGCTGTTGCGGCTCCTACTGCTGTCGCTGCTTGCGCTGTTCTTGCAAGGGGGGGGCGGGTGTGTGGGCGTGGCGGGGCTGCAGGAGCGTCGTAAGAGGGCGGAGTTCAACGACTTGCGTGGGCGTGGTCACATGGGCGGGACTGTGAGACTGAAGGGCGTGGCTGTGTTAGAGAGGGAGAGAAAGAAATGGGTGCGGAGCGGAGCTCTGGGATCGGTGACAATGAAAGCGGAGCTCTCGTGAGGTGCGGTGGGGCGGCCTGGCCATTCAATTATCTAAAGGTCTGGCTGGAGTGGTTACAGACACAGCAGATTCCTTCGCCCTATTACCGCCGCATGATTCAGTTCAAAGTCACCGTTGCTCAGAGGGGAGCTCGCATCCGAGGCTGAGCAACGCGAGAGTTGGGGATCCCAGAGAAGCAGGAAAAGGAAGACAATTCAAACCTGTTTATAAATTGAGTTAGTCATCATAGTGGTCTACAGCGACATAATTGTGTCTTGTGTTTGCTGCTGCTGCACACCGTAGGGTTGTTATTCAGAGTGCGAAATAACAGGAGTTGGGATGGCCCCATGTAGTGTACCTACCTTTCCAGGCTTGGCTGTACCATTCATTATTTTATTATTTTTTTTTATTCTTTGTTAACCAGGTAAGACCAACTAGGCACAGGTGCCTGTTTTCAGAATCAGAGGCGACCTGGGACCACTGGGCAGGTCAAGTGACATGCTTAGTCAGACAGTATGCAAGTCGAGGTTGTGGGAATCGAACACTAATTTGTCTGCTGGATGTACTAAGCTTATTTATGGTACCTTACTCTAACCTGTAGGTTGTATTGCAAAGGTAAATGACACCCCCCCCCCCCGTGACACGCTCTATGAAAGGTGGTACCCATGCTCGTCTACACTTCACAAGTGCCCCCTTTCCTTATTTTTACCCAAGAATTTCACCCTCTTATATACAAAAACAAGGAGACACTTCTGTTACACCCACCCCTTTGGCATAAAAGTGAGGAACTACATTATGGATTTTCAAGACATTATATTTGGAGGCTGTAGTCCTAACTAGTACACATTGTATATTTAGTATTTTTCTTAGCATTTTCATTTGTACTTCTCTCATTGTCTGCAACCTATTATTTGACAACACCCAGGGGTCACTGTGTTATAGGACAAGGTGTTTCAAAGCTTTCACAAACCACCTCTTCCGAAACTCTTAATGTGAAATCCTACACCATTTCTCACAAACAAAAGTGTACATGAAGAAAGTGTAACCGTTCAGAAGAATCCATACTGAGAACGACAGGCAACATCATGGTAAGGAAGTGTCTTCTTGTGTTTGCATGCAGGTATACACAAACACACTCACAGGTGGTTCTACCCCTTCCAAGCCATTCCTGCCTAGCTCTCTCTGGAAATGGTATTGGTATGGATAGTTAGGCAGTGTCAGTGGCTCAGCAGATTGCACACTTGCCTCTGAGGCCGGAAGATCAGAATGCTGTAGGTTCTATCCCTACACCAGGCACTTGGGGTAAATCCCAATACTGAGACTGTAGTGCAGCATGAGGGGGGTGCTGCACTCCTGAAGTGCCGTCTTCCGGATGAGACGTTAAACTGAGGTCCCATCTGCCTGTTCTGGTGGTAGTACAGGTGGATGTTAAAGATCCCAAGGTACTTCTCAATCAACTTTATTTAACCAGGCATGAAACACCATTGAGCAAGCTCATTTTCAAGGTGGTCCTGGACATTAATTCAGTACAATAACAGCAAAAAACAAAACATAGTTACAGATATGGTAGCAGACAATGAACAGGTGTAGGCCAAAGGAGGCCTATACATAAGGTCTAACATAGTTACATACAACTACGTTCCATCCGGGTTTACAGGAGTATAAAGATCATTGTAGGCTGTCTCCACTAATTAGAAGCTAGTACCTTTCACTAATAAGCAGGGAAAGAGAGCATACGGGTGGAGAGGGGGAGCAAGAGTGCATTAGGAGAAGGGAATACATTGAGAAAGACCAAGTTTAGAGGAGATAAAAGAACTAGTAAGTGCTTTTCGAAAAGAATAGGGGAATTTCCCCGGTGTCCCAGCCAGATTTCCCCCATTCACTAAAAATGCCACCAACATAATCTGGTTCAATGTCAGTTGGCATCCATCTGTATCCCCCTTCCCCTGGGACGAGACTGAAAATAGGCAGAATTGTCCAGTCCCCCTTTCCCGGTAAATACATAAATAGATGACAGGGGGGTAGAGGGGTACAGAAGGATACTGGGGAGGATGGGAGGAGGCAGGTAGCACCCAGACAGGGTGAGGAGCCAGTAGAAAGGATGAGGGACATGGAAGTGGGGGGGGAGAGGAAAGGGGACGGTCAGAGTATTGGGTGATTCTATGATCAGGAGTATCACATGGGCTAGGGAGCCTGCCCAGCTAGAACAAAATGCTTCCATGTACTAACGTTGCACAGGGCCAAGCATGAGGTATATCAGCTGGCAAAGGGTTGTGTAGGTTCCCCGGACATACTGGTCCAGCTGGGTACCAATGACATTGAGAGAAATAGGGAGCCAGAGATACAGGCAAAGTTCAGGGAGCTTGCCAGAGTCTGTCATGATATAGGATGCGCGATTTCCTTCTCGGAAATCCTGCCGGTGCCAAGGGCTAGTGGGGAACACACAAGGAAGATTAGGGAGATAAACCAGTGGCTTGGGGAGTGGTGTGGGGCCAGAGGGTATGGGGGATTGGGGGGGGACCTGGGAGGATAAGAGGCTGTATGTTAGAGATAGGCTCCATCTCAATTTGGAGGGGAAGGAAATCCTTAAGTTGAAAATAGAGGGGTTCATTGGTGAAAGGTGGGGTTTGAGCTTGTGAAGGAGGGAGGGATAGGAGAAGAGGTTGTCGAGGGGGGTCCGATAAAGGAGGGACTCTGTCTCCACCCCCCTGGGGAGCTGGAGAAATGTGGGAAAAGGCAGACTGGCGAAGGTGCAGACCGGGGGGAGGCGGAATCCCCATGGGAGCGTGAGCAGGGGAAATGAAAGTATAGGGAAAGGGTAGAAGCTAGTCCTGCTAAATGCCAGGAGCTTGGATGATAAAATGCCTGAGCTCCAGGCAATGCTAACTGAGGGAGGGGTGGATGTGGCAGCGGTCACTGAGACCTGGGCCACTGCAGGACACGACTGGGACCTAAACCTGGAGGGTTACACCATGTTCAGGAAGGCCAGGGGGAGGGAAGGGGAGGAGGGGGTAGCAATAATAGTCAAAAACTGCATTGGCATAGGAGGAGGCGGAGAGATCTGTGGAGGCGATTTGGGTCATCTTGATAATGGGGGTGGGGTGGGCAAGAGAGTAAAAATACAAGTGGTGTATAGACCCTCTGCGCTGGTGGAGTAGCTGGAGGAGAGTCTGGTAGCAGATGCTGGGATACACTGCAGATTGGGCAGGGGAAGGGTGGTGGTGTTGGGGGACTTAAACATGCCAGGAGACATATGGGAGACTATGACATCCTCGGTGGCTAGGGAACAGAAGTTGTTCGATGTCTTTGAGAACGTGTTCCTAACTCAGCAGCTGGAGGAACCGACCAGGGAGGCGCAGATACTGGATGTGGTCCTGGCAGACAGTGACCAGATTGGGGGCCTGGAGGTAAGGGACCCATTGGAGGGAAGTGACCATGCCATTGTCTGGTTCTGCCTGGACCTAGGAGGGGTAGAAGGCTGCACAAAGATGGAGGTAATTGACTTCAGGGGGGTGGATTTCAAGAAAATCGGAAGGATCCTTAAGGAGCATTTGTATGGGATTGGGCCAGACATGGATGCTGACGGTAGGAAATCATCGGGGGTGGGTGCGGATGCTACCAGTACCTGTGCAATAGTAAGACGTAAATGCGTAGAGCCTGAAAACCTAATGGTGCACCAGGGAGGTTCAAGAGGTGGTGAGGGGAAAGAAGGCAACCTATAGGCATTTCAAGTGCTCAAGGAGTGAAAGGGATCAAGGGAGTACGAGCTGATGGCAGAAGGGCTCTAGGGTGATAAGGGTGGCTAAGGCAAGGAAGGAACAGAACCTGGCCAGGGAAATTAGGAGAGAGAACAAGGGGTTCTTTAGATACATTGGGGGGGGGGGCAGATTAGCAGGATTAAAATAGGAGGGATGGGCACAAGACCCGGGGGAGCAGGCTGATGTACTAAATGGGTACTTGCATCAGTTTTCACCAAGGAAAATGGGAAGAGCTGCATCATACATGGGAGGAGTCGGTGAAACTGAGATGGGGGACCCTTACCAATCGGTGGGTCTGAGGAAGGGGGCCATCACTGGCAGAAGGGAAGGCAAACCAGGGGCACAAGGTAGCGGAGGTAGAAATCACAGCAGAGAGAGTGAGGGAAGCCCTTAGGTCCCTTTAGACTGAGAAAACACCAGGGCCAGATACATTACATCCAGAGTACTGAAGGAACTGGCGGATGTCCTGTCGGAGATTTTCAGCATCTTTCTGAGTACAGGGTGGGTGCCCCAGGACTGGAAAGTGGAGCATATAGTGCCTATCCACAAGGGGGGGTGGCAGGGAACTACTGGCCTGTCAGCCTAACATCGGTGGTGGGCAAGGTGATGGAGAGCATTGTCGGGGGGAGACCTGGAAAAGTCTGAGTGCCTGGACGATAGACAGCATGGATTTGTTCCGGGGAAATCATGTCAGACAAACCTTGTGGAGTTCTATGACTGGGTGACGAGTGCCTTGGACCTGGGTAGACCGGTGGACATCCTCTTTCTTGACTTCAGCAAGGCATTTGACTTTGTTTTTCATGGGGTCCTGTTGGATAAGCTGGGGGAAATGGGGGTGGGGAACCAGATGAACAAATAGGGAATTGGCTCCAGGACCGGACCCAGAGGGCCGTGGTTGGTGGGATAGTCTCATCCCCAAGGAGGGTAATTCGTGGGTTCCCTCAGGGATCGGTCCATGGGCCCTTCCTGTTCAATGCCTACGTCTCTGACATAAGGGAGGGTATTAGGAGTGAGATGAGTCTTAAAACTGGGGGCGGTGGTGGATGGGGAAGGGAGGATGGTCCTACAGGGGGACCTGGAGGCTCTGGAAAGGTGGTCTAGAAAGTGGAAGCTGAGGTTCAATGCAGGGAAATGCAAAGTACTGCACCTGGGAGCCAGAAACCTGGGCAAGTGTACACGGGGTGTACAGTCTCAATGGCTGAGAGGAACCTGGGGGTGCTGATGGATGTCAAGATGAACAACTCCGAGACTTGTAGGAGGGCAGCTGCCAAGGCCAACAGGATGCATCACTAGGGGATCACCTCCAGAAGGAGGGAAGTGATACTCCTCTGTATAACTGCTTGGTGAGCCGCACTCAAGTATCATGTGAGTTTTGGAAGGCCACACTTAAAAAGGATATTGAACTCTTGGAGAGGGTCCAGAGGAGGCATCCAAATGATCTGGGGCTTGGGGGCAGGACCTATGAGGAGAGGCTCAAGAGCTAAACATGTACACATTGGAAGAGGAAGGACACGTGACATGATAGAGGTCTCTCAGATACATAAAGGGGTAATAAGGAGGAGCAGTCAGCGTGTTCGGGCGAAAGGGGAAAAATCTAGAGGCATGGGTGGAAGATGGAGGGGGAGATTCAGGGAAAAAAGGAAGAGATGCTACTTCATTTGAGAGGGTGGTGGAGTCATGGAATGCGCTGCCGGGGGGCGCTGGTGGAGGCAGAGACGGTGGAGGGGTTCAAGAGGGGTTGGGACTGGTACAGGGGAAGGCTTCTGGTAGCAAATTCCAGTGCAGCGAGAATATCCAGGACTGGGAAGGGAGAAGCCAGAGAGGGCGAGGTGGGCAGCAGGGTCAGCTCCCAGGGTGGGGACTGAACAAATGAGCAGACTGGAAAGACCGTTGGGCCTATTCTGCTGGCATTTTAGTATGTTATTATTAGCATTACAGTGGAGAATAAGCTTAGTCTGCTTTAAAAAGCAGCAATGTGTAAAAAAAAAAAAAAAAACTTAAGGGACCAGATATTCAAAAGGGTTACGCCTGCGCAAGTCCGAACTTGCACCATACTGCGATATTCAGCAGGAGGCACTTGCGCCACATAAAACATGCTGAGCAACAGCGCAATGCAAATGAATGCATGCTGAACTGTAGGGGGAGGAACCATGCATAAACTGCACAGCCCGATATTCAGCCGGGCTGTGCAGAGTTGTTTAGGCGCAACCCCCAACCTGCACCTGCACAACTCTGAGCCAAAAAAAGCTTAGTTGAGGGCCACCCACAGGTGAGCTGCTGCATTGCAGGCGCAACACAGCAGCTGCCACCTGTGGCTGGCCCTCATCCCACACCGTGTGCCCCCCTGCAGCCCGATCGCGGGCAAAGAGTGTAAAATCCCCGGCCCAATCACGGGCATAGTTTAATCCCCCAGCCCAATCGCGGGCAGCAATGTGTCTCCCCCTCTAACACATCCCTGTGGTCTAGCAGACCAAGATCCTGATCACGGATGGAATAAAATAACACCCAGACATAGCCCTGGTGGTCCGGTGGACGAAATCCCGATGTGGGATGGACAAAACAACCCCGAACATAGCCCTGGCGCGAGTACCCCCACGAGCCTCACCATCGCTCCCCACCCCCGCAGCATCCTACCCGCCTGCCTGCCCGGTAGTCATTCACAAAACATTCATCCACAAACTGGACTGTCTCGTGCGGTATGGGCTGCATGCCCATTGGCTCTTATCTGCACCAATGGGTGTGCAGCCCTACCGGCTGGGCAGTCGGCGATGGATGCTGCCGCCCGCCCGGCGGCGGCGTGGTGAGCCGGGGAGCACCAGGGCTGTGTTGGGTTATTCCATCCCGCATCGGGATTTTCGTCCACTGACCACCAGGGATGTGTTTGGGAGACACTGCTGCCCGCGATCGGGCTGGTGGTGGGGGATTAAACTATACCCGCGATCGGGCTGGTGGTGGGGGATTAAACTATACCTGCGATTGGGCTGGTGGGGATTAAACCATGCCCGCGATCGGGCCAGTGGGGAGATTTTACACTGTTTCACCCACGATCGGGCTGCAGGGGGCATCGGTCCCCGACGGCTGCTGCCTGGCAGGGTGCCAGGCGCAAGTTCTCGGGGATCGGCGCACCTGCATGGTAATGGCATGCAAGTGGTGCCATAATCAGATGCAAATGGCCACCCCTGCGCCTTGCATGAATTATGGCCCCATTTGCATGTCACCTTTTGAATATCAGGATTTTGCGCATGGCACAATGGTACTTGTGCCACCGCAAGTTGAATGCTCCACTCTGACCACTTGCGGTGGCGCAAGCTCCACTGCGCCATGCACAGTGGCTGTGGCTCGATGATATTCAAAGGAGTTGCTCAAGGGCGCAACTCCTTTGAATATCGCTCTGGCCACACCCCTGCGCAAATATTTTGTGCAGCGCAAGGGCTTCTCCACAAAATAGCGCAGTTTGAATATCTGGCCCATGATGTCCAGAGTATAATTAGATGGCAACAATAACTGTACATTATTTAAAAATAACCATTCTTGGGAGACATTACATAGCACAAACTATCACAAATATGATAAAACAAAAATGCCTTATAATATTCAACAAAACAGGTACATCTCTTCGTACAGTATCAATGCTGGTTTTGAAGGTCTTGAGTCGTAGCATTCCGAACACCTGCCTGTAATTCATTCCAAATTTTTGGTAGGCATAACGTTATTGCATTTTACTCTGAGTTATTCACAAATGGGATTACTAAACACCTATTTTTTAAATTCTGTCAGGTTATGGCCATGATTATTTATTTGAGAGAACCTGGATGTAAACATTCTCTCCCCACCAGATTCTTGGAATGTCATTACCCCAATTTGCTTTCTTCTTCATACCTCTTAAGAGTCCCACCCTAACTGATCCAGCATACTGCAGTGGTGGCTGCCAAAATGACACCTCAAAACAAATCGGGCCATCTTGTTATAAATCTTCTCTAATCTGTTTAGCTGTGTCAGGGTAACGTGTTGGTAAATTAACTTCCACCACCCTCTGTCGCCTGTCCCCTAACCAATGTCTTATCCAGTTTACTGCCTTTGGTCCCACTCCTAAGCTACCCAGCTTGCTTACTAGTCACCTATGTGGAACGGTGTCAGAAGCCTTACTAAGATCTAGGTAGACCACATCCACTGCTTCACACTGATCTAATTCCTTGGTCATCTCATTGAAGGCACTTCAGCAGGAATCCCAAAAGCCTGAGGGGACGCAGCTCTGGGTTGGCTTGGGTGGGTGGGGCATCATCGGCCTAGTACTCTAAATTTTTCTACTGGTTTTCTGTTTGCCTCCCAAAAGCACACCTTGTGAAATGAGGTGCTGTCAAGCCTGAAGCACTGCCATGCATGCTGTCCCCAGACACGCAACCTGCAAACTCCCAAAGCTGCACTGCCACCTGTTGTCACCCAGCTGGCGGTAGCACAGTGGGACACCCACGCCTTCCTCCCTGGAGGAGTAGCGTATCCACTGGGACGCTCAGTCCACACCCGCCCCCGTCAGCATGTGATGACTGAAGCTCAGTTGAGAACTTGGGTTGCAGACACTGCAAGCAGTAGCTTTACTGCTGCGCCAATGGACTAACTTGAGAAAAAAGCGACTTTAAAGTTTTTAAATCCAGATTACTTGAGTATTTGAATTCTAAATATAAATGTGACTTTAAAGTTTGTAACCTGGTGTTTATATTTATTGATGCAATGTAACATGTGATCTATATTATGTACTGTTTGTATTTTATGTTGCTTTATGTCCTATAATAGTCTCGAGTTTTCCCTGAAAATGGGCCCTAGTGTCTGTGACATTTTACCCAGTCGACAAAAAACTAACAAAAGTAAATAATAACCTGACACACAAAGTAATTCTACGTACAGAAATGTTGTAAAAACTCTTATTATTCAGCAAGAATATTATCCAGTAAGAAAGCTAATTCTGTATACACAAATCCATTTCTTGGTTGTCTTCTTCCCCTTACGTCAGTCTCAGACATAAAATTGTTACCTGAAAGAAACCGGCTGGTATGGTTAATCATGCTAGACTAATTGTCTAGAAAAGAATACATGAATATTTGATGCCGTAATGTGTTGGTAATTGCTTGAAGAGCTAATCTGCAGACTATAGTTTTATATATGTATGTATATATTATAACTGTCTTAAATTCAATAAAAGGCTCAGTTCAAACACCTGCTCTGGTGTGCTTTAGTTTATGACTTGGTAGCCCCCACCCAAAAAAATGAATAACCTCAAAAGCAAATAGCACTATCTCCAGACTTTCTCTGTCCCTCTCCCCTCTTCTCTCTGAATCTCCCTCAATCTACGTCTCCGTGTTCTGGATCCAAATACCCATCAACATTTCTCAAATTTCCTAAAGGACTCTCTCCAGCGGCCCTTTACCTTATTTCAGGTGTCCTTAACTTTTCAGATAATGTTGACCCCTGATCATTACGAGACATACCTGAGGACCTCCACTGCTCATGACCAGACGTGTCGAAGACTCCCTATCCGTAACCAGATATGGCTAATGATCCCGCTGACCATGACCAGACCTGCACGAGGACCCTTATCCCCAAGCAGAATATAATCTGTAGCAGTGTCTCACTTTATTCAGTGATTACTAGCACTTGAACTGTCTTGTATATTCCATATTTGTAAATATTAAACTGTAATTTAATAAGTTTGTTGGCTGTCCCACTGATGCAGCGGGGGCAGAGCGAGTCTCTGTCATTGACGGCTGGCCGGGGGGAGGTGGTTTTAGCATCTAGGAGGAGCTCTTCTACTCTGAGGAGTTTGGTTGGCATACTCCAGTGCAGTACTGCCCCCTGGGTGACCACAGGTGGTAGTTCTGGAGGAAGAGGGTGAAGCTGGTCATCGCAGCGTATGTGCACACTCTTGCAAAGATGACTGTGACAGTGCCAGCTTTGGGGGAAGAGAGAAACTTATTTATTTATTGAATTTTGATGACCGGGTAGGCCCACTGTGTCCCGAAGGTCCCTTTTTCCGGGGTGACCCAGGAATAACAGTACATGTATATTATAAACAGTTGAACATAAGCATATACAGGTTAAAGAAAATGGGCAAAACCTCCTTTGTTGTGCATCAAAATATCCCATGGTACCCTCAGTCCCTGCACCAAGGCAACCCTGCATAGCATCTTGGTCCCCCACCCCAAGGTCCTGGTCTCTGGCCTCGGGGGCACAAGCCATGGATTTCTGGGGTGGAAGGTGAGTCCTCTAGAAATGCAGGGTGGGTGAGGTTGGGATGCCTTAGTAAGGGGATTGATGGGGTATATTCCTAGGAACCAGCTGGGGAGATAAAGATAGTTGAAAAAAATAAGTTTGTTCTTATTTTTTTATGCCTTACATTCTGGAGACCCCCCTCCGAGTGAAGCCTCGAGGATCATCTAGGGCCACACCCCGAGGTTGAGAAACCCTGTCTTATTTATTACCAATGTTTTTTTCTTAACAAAAAAGTATCAGAGCTTCAGTTTTTCTTAAATTTATGTAGTGCAGCTCATACACTGCACCTAGAAGCCAATTAGAAAACATGTTGAGACTTGGGGAAATTGTCTCAATTATGCATAAAAAGGGCCAAACATGTTCTTCACAGGGTTGATGGTTGACAGCACCTTAGTGGATCCCGTCATATGGTTGGACCACTGTGTTGTGTGACTCCACCTCAGGGCCCCACAAAGACACCGACAGCTATGGGGGTAATCCAGTATCGCCCGAGGTGAGACCTGGATTAGAACGCCTAAATCCAGCATCTGAGTAACTGGTTAATGGAATACCGTTCACCTTGAGTCAAGATTGGGTAAGGTTGCGACTTTGGCCAATGTCTGTTGCCATTGATATTCCATTTTAAACTAAAGTTCTTCAAACTGAAAGTAAGAGACATTTTATTTTTGTAATTTTTTCATGTGAGGACGTGTGGAATTTCAACATTGACTTTCCTTTGAACATTAATCTCTAGAGTTTATTATGAAATGGGTAGAAAAAATGTTGGCTACTAATTGGCCAAAAAGTACTATCAGCCGGACTGCCATCCTAGTACAACAGCCCAGATGAAAGTATCTCAACAAAAATATGTTTAAAAAATACATCCAGTTTACTTGAAAGGACCCATTTCACAATCCCAGTAAGGCACTCCAGTGGGTGCATCATGATAGACCAGCAGCCCTTCTCGGGTGGTGGAAGCCTTCGGCTTTGCCACATGCTTCAGCCCACCTGAGGCAGGCCGTTAGCCCACCATAATGCACCCAGTGTTGTGTCTTACTGCTTAACTAAAAAATGGGTTTAAAAAAATCATGAAACCTGGTTGGCCGAGGACCATCTTGATCATTACTGCTTTCTCAACACAACAGCACTGGATAAAGATCCAGCAGCCTCTTCACACTAAAGTGGTTGTGGTAGTAGTAAAATGCTACTTATGTCAGATGAACTGAGATACATAATTCAGTTGGACCTTGTCTCATAAGCTAGTGCTAACCACGGAGCCTTGTTTGCCATCACAAATGGCCATCACCTGTACTCATTAAAAACTTTCAACTAGGCCCTCAAAATAAAACTGCCTTAAATTTAAAAATAATAAATAAATGTTATTTGCCACCATAATTCTTTTCTTATACACAAATAATGTATTTAAAAAATGAAGTACTACAATACTTACAATTTTAATTTCTGGTGTTTCTCTGCAGACCACGAAAAATCCCCCTCCTATCTTCACCTATTTACCAGGTCTAAGCCCCCCTCCAAAAATGGGGCTTACCTCTGGCTCCTCAGATGTGCCAGGAAAAATGCATTCACCCTCTGGTCCCCTAGAACTCCTATAGGTGGGGACAGGCAGGGTCGAGTGTCCAGTCAGGAGCCCTGGTGGAATGTGAATCAAGAATCCAGAGGGAGTCTTTGTGGCCATCACCACGTTACCCCTGTCCTCGGGCCTCTCCAGTGTCTTCTGGGGCCCAGGTGGAAGGGGGGCACAGAGAAGCAGCATTGTGGAATGTACCTGTGTGTGCCCAGGAGCTGAACAGGGCCAAGGAATGGGAGCAGGAGAAACGCGGCAGCATGTCGAGCTGCCGTGCATGTGCAGAAGTACGCAAAATGGAGCAGGTGCTCTGACACCTGGATCAAGCAGTGTGCTCATATCAAGAAAGGATCCCGGCTCTAGAACAGGAATCATGGATCCTTAGGATTGTTAGGGCGGTGGAGAAGGAGCAGCATGTCGCTGTCCATCTGGGGACTAATGACCTGGCAAGGGATGCACCAGAAGTGGTGCAGGATAGGTTTAGGCAGCTGGGAAGGGGCCTGATGCAGACATCATTCATGGTGGCCTTCACTGAGATGCTACCTGTGTACAACTGGGGAAAGCTAGGGAACACCGCACCAGGGCCTTCAATGACTAGTTGAAGGCATGGTGCAGGGAGGAGGGGTTTGACTGCAATGGGGACTGGAGTCCCACCTGGAGGAATGAAGGCAGGGGCATTTCAATAGGCTGAAAAGATCAGGAACTTGAGCCCCCACTCCTCCCACCCATTGGGGGGAAAAATAACTAGAATGGGTTCAGTATTAGCAATTGGGGATCATTTATTCAGGGCTAATCAATACATTCAGAGTTCCAGACCCTAATGCCCAGCCCTGGTGACAACCCTGGATAAAATACTGTATAAAGGACATTGCCTCCATCCATCCATACAGGCAGGGAACGGCAGTTCTGGGTGGAAGGGTTAAATGCTACTTTGAAGGGCATTTAAGCTAGCCAAGAGGTGAGGCAGAACAAATGAGTGAGGCAGTTATTGTGCCCCTAGAAAATGGAGCAGCCGAGAAGAGAAGCCCTAGGGAAATGGGTAGAAAAGGGGCGTAGGGACAAAGGCAGGGAAGGCATGGGAGGGTCAGGAGGTGGTTCTAAGGCTGGGAGAAGAATTAAGGAGGTTAGACAGTGGGAGAATAAAAAAGGTGGGACAGCACCAGGGACAAGAGAAAAGGGAAGGATGGACTCAGGAAGGGAGCTGAAAGTACTGGGGTGGGACAAAAGGAGTGTAAAGCACTGTGTGCCAACGCAAAGAGTCTAGTAAGTAAAATCCCCGACCCTGAGTCAACCATTACGGAGGCAGACCTGGGTCTGGTGACCATGGTGGACCGACAACCAGAGCTGGGATGTGGCTATACTGAGTTACACCATGTTTCAGAGGAATACGACAGAGATTTTTTAGTACTTTTTTTTTTTATTTAGAATTTTGCTGACCAGGAACTGCACTGGGCCACATGGCCCTTTTACAGGCTCAACCTGGAATTCAGTAAAAAAAAAACATGCAAACAGGGAGGAAAGGGAGAGTTGTTTTGTGTGTGAGGGAGGGTGTAAAGGCCACAGAGATACAAGGACATAGTGGAGACAAGAAAAGAACAGAGTTTTTTTTTTGGGGGGGGGGGGGTTGGATTAGAGACATGGGGAGGATTCGCAAAACTCCTGAACATTCCACAGTTGTGGGGAAAAACCCAGCGCAAGTGTGCTGCCACTTGCAGAGCCGGAGTTTTTCCCGCAGCTGTGATATTCACAAAGGTGGAGGCTGCTTACGACCGGCTCCACGATTTATGGTCGCTTGTGAGGGTTTTTTTTACCGCAGTTACAGAAAATGTTATGCCCAGTGGGACCAGGCGTAACATCTCCTACAGCTGCAGGGGAGCATTTGTTTTTCTTTTTTTTTTTTTATTCATTTAGCATGCTTTTTCTCACCCTTGCTAGACATCTATTGGTCCACTCCAGTCACCCACCCATCTCCCAGGACTTACCCCTTTTCCCAGACTGCCCCTGGCTTACCCCACAGGGTGGGACCACTGGAGAGGGACCCCAACTCACCGATGAAGGCCTGAACTTGAGCTGGGGAGGTCGAGCACTTCGGACAGCTGTGTGGGGTGCAGCAGAACGGACATCCTCCATTGCTCACCCAAGTGTTTTTTTTCCCTTCAGTTTTCTCCCTGAGGAGGAGTGCCGTGCATTAAAGTACGTGGCACTCACGCAGAACATCTGGCACACCTCCCAGCTAGGTACAGCCCCAATGGTCGGACCCCTAGCCTCCGCAAGGAGTCAGCAGCATGCTGGTAACTTCCCAACCCTCCCCTCTGGAGGAGGAAAGCAGTCCTTTGGATGCTCGATCCTCCTCCTCCTCCCCCAGTCAACCCTCCAACTCCTGAGATTGCTTTCAATCCCAGATCATTGGAGTCCCGAGTAGTAGTGCTACCGCTGCACTGGTGGTCCGGCTTACGGGGCATTTGGGCAGTTGGTTACATAACTTTCTAGAGATCAGATAGTGCTGGATCTGGTACTTATATACAAGGAGAGCACTGCGGACGTCACAGTGGGTAACCCCCTGATTACAAGCAAACATCGTATGGTTTAGTTTGGGATAAGAATTGGGCAGGAGAAAACCTACAGTAGGACAAGGGCCCTGGATTTATGGAGAGCGCTTTTTAAGGAAATGGGAGACTACCTAAGTAAATACGTTAAAGGAGGGGAAGGCTCCGGGGAGGGGGCTGCAGGTACTGGCATAATTGAAGCAGTTAAATGAGGGAATAACTAAGGCAACGTGGCATGCTGTTTGAATGAAACAAGCAAGGGCAGGAGGAGGAAGAGGCAGGGTCAGACAGCCAGGCCAGTTACCCAGAAATTTCTGGGTAGGCCCTCACAGTGTGTATGTTGATGTGCAGTGTGTCCTCACGGGTTGGGGGTAGCCACGTACGGCATTCAAAGCAAATATAGCATAGAGAGGAGACTGTCTACTTCATGTTCATTAGTTGTGACTGCGAAAAAGCATTGCAGTAATAAAAACGAGAATCAGTAGCTTTAGGTGTTACTCACCTCCACCCCTCCTGCCCCCCGGCCCCCAATGCATCAGCCCACAGGGAATCAGCGACATTTCAGGACAATCACTGGTTGTATTTTTCATTTGAAAGAAGACAATAAAAAGCATCTGAGCCAGTGTTCACAGGGCTGGGCTTCTTGTCTGGCATACCATATACATCCAGAGCCCTAGGCACGGGCAAGGCAGCACAACTATGGTGCAGCAGTGGGAAGAAACAACAAAGAAACAAAATCTGTTTCAAACAAGGTAACCTGTCTCTTCTCTGAGTGTTTTCCTTACCTCAGTGCACAGTCGAAAGTTGGGGGAAGGGGGGCTGGCACTGGAGAGTAGAGAATGGAGCTTGGTGTGGGTGCGCGCTGCTACAAGTTGGTTTGGTTGGCTTGTAATTGTAATCGGTTAACACGTGACATGGCTGCCGCCTGCTGCGGCGGGCAATTCGGAATCTGTCAACGTTAAGGGATGTCTCCACAGCACAGGTGCTGCCGATCCTGAACAGTTACAGAAGCCAACAGATCCAGTACTCAGTCCAAAAAATGCACATTTACAAACAATCTTGTGCAATATAACAAAAAATGAACAAACATTTTATTTACTAAAGTGCAGAATAAGTGCAAACGTTACAAAGTCCATGGGAGGACTCAGGGAGCACCAATGTTTCGTACCCACAGCTCCCAGTGCTTTGTCAAGGTTAGATGGCCCCCCTACAGTACATTGCTAAAACAGCAAGTTCTTAAAGCTATACAGTACTATTTGATATAAAGTGCTTAAGGACGTTACCTGGTGTTTCAGTAATGTCAAAGTCATAATTATTTGCCCAGTACATGATGATCATCAAAACATTTAAAATCCGCAACAAAAATAAGGGTTGCCACCGGCCCGGTGGCATAGAGGGCTGAGGCACTGGACGCCTTACCTCTCGCAACTCCGATGACCCATGTTCGTGAGTGACCACGGGCCATCTGAGGTCGGCATGGGGGGGGGGTGTGGAGCAGCACGAGCTGCCATCAGGCAGATCTCCTCTCTGGGGAGGGAGCCTGAGTTCCTTCTGCGCTAGACTGCCTTTCGGTGGTGGCCAGGGTGCAGTGCAGCCGAGGGAAGCCAGAGGCGCTAGGCCAATGAAGTGGGAGTATGGGGCTGTCACTGGAGCAAGAGGGCACATGCATGCCTCCATGCACATGCAGCCCTCTGCCTGGGCCCCCCGGGTTAATCGGAAGGAAAAACCAGAAAAAAAGTTGGGAGCTGCCACAGGATGATGCCTCCAGGCCAACTCCTGGGGGTCTGCCAGGGCACGCACAATGTAACAAGACCCCGAACGACCCCCAGAGACTGGTAAGGTGGCGGATGGCAGCAGTGGCCCGCCAAAGCAGCATAAACACCTCTATGGGGAAAAAAAAATAGGGTTGCCATGCTTGTTTTTAAGTTACAATTCTGAAATGTAATCTCTCTTTGTGGAAAAAATCCAGAAGCGGTCAGATCGTTTTTGTGGTTATAATATCAATATTTTAGATGTCAACATGAGAGTGAAAGAAAATGTGAAACAAGGACACATCATTTGTCATGATGCTTGCTTCATTTTTTCCACAAATACAAAAATAAAGAGTATATTACCAATACTACGACACCCTCTTGAACTGATATTCCACAAAAAAGGGGGGAAATATTTTATGTTTTTATACATCAAACCATTTCACACCTGTGTCATTTTCATTAAACGTTTTTGGATTAAAAAAACGGTTATGAATATAGAAACAGAAAGACGTATAGGGGTTGCAGTGCTTCTTTTGGTTATATCTGTTTCTAAAGTTGCAGTTTAATAGGTGGTCGGCTCAGGACAAAAATAATTAACACATCCCAATAAAAAATAAAACTTGCAAGAATACTATTCAGACAATTCAAAAGTACATGCAGAACGACAAGGACTTTAACATAAAATAAACAGAGTGACCAAAGACAGGCAGATATTTAGGTAAAGTGCCTTGAACGATACCAACTGCTGCAACTGTGGGAGCCAATTTCCTTGCTTTCATCCTGTATATATTCTTAGCTGGACATGACATAATAGGATAAATCATTATTCTAACAATGCTTCCATACATTTAAGAATGTACTTGTGCCAGAAAACAACCTTGAAAACTTTTTCGAGAGCATCGAAAAAATGGAAATTTGAAACACCAGGGAACATCTTTAAGTGACCAACACAACACCAAAAAACTGATACAAAAAGAAGAAAAGGACATTCTGTCACCAACTCAATTTAACATTATTCAGTTGCACCCTTTAATTATTCCAAAAGAGCTTTCTTGTATTCTTTGGAATCTGAGTGAAAAGGAGCTGAAACAAGGCAGCAGCTGGATCACTGACTCCAATGCCTCGACTACTACTTTCTCCTCCTGTCAGTAGTAAGTTTTCATTACATCATAGCATCTGACGGGAGGCTGGCTATTTACTCAGCTTTTTTTATTTTTCTTTCTTCCTTTTTAGTTAAACTTTGTTTTGCCCCCTAACATTCCTATCTCATTTATTCATTACAAATCGGGTTTGCAACCTTTGAGTCAGAGGCTCATTTACAAAGGCACCTCGTCACAGAGGGGGCAGACATCAAGACGGTTATTACAGGGCAGATTAAAACGGAGGATAACATTACAGGTGCAGTAAAAGGAACATTTAACACAGATACACTTAGGTCTCAGTTGCTGCCTGCCCACCGGCCCTAAAATCTGTGAACTGCGGTGAAAGGAAAAGAGCCCTGCTGCTGTGCTGCACTTTTTTCTTTATTAAATCAATCTGTATTCTGAGAGGGGTCGTCGGGAGCAAACAGATGGGAGGGTTGGAAACAGTCAACTGTGGGTCTGGTGCAATGCAGTCGGCATGGGTGGACTGGTCAAAACAATATTTTTTCTTCCAGACTGAACTAAATCAATTCAAAATTCAGTTCAATTAAATTAAGCAGTGTGCCTCTTGAACATTTTTCGTATGGGCTGCTTAGCCAATGGGGAAGGGAAGAAACAAAGTGGGGGGGGGGGGTCTGGTCTGGCGCAAACAAGCCTCACGTAATAAAATGGGGGTAGCCTGGGAGTCGGGTGCAGCATATTTGGCATTGGTGGTCATATCAGTAATTTTCTTCCAAATTGAACAAAATAAATCCAGTGGATTAAGCTGTGTGGCTCCTGAACATTTTTGTGTGGGCTGCTCAAAGTGGGGAAGGGGAGAAACAATTCAGAGTGTCTAGTTTGGAGCAAACCATCCTCACATGAAATCGGGGTTGGGGGGCATGGACTGGGAAGTAAACAAAGCTTGAGGGACTCTAGAGCTTGGGGGCTGAGGCAAACAATGTCAGGCATACTTCTCAACCTACAGAGCAGCCTCACATGAAATTGAGGGCACACAAGGCTTAAAAAATATGGGGACTTGGCCCAAGTCAGTGACACATCTGAAAAGCTCCAGAAGGGGGCGGGGGAGCAAACTCTGCAGGTCAAAATATTGCTTTCAACTTGTGAATTAATTAAATAAATCAAGCTGCGACTCCTGAGTATTTTTGTGTGAGCTGCTCCGGTGAGACGAGCTGGGGAAGCTGGGAGCAAAGCCGGCAGCTCACAACACTGCTTTCAAGTTCTGAATTAATTAATTAAACTAAGCTGTGACTCCTGAGTATTTTTGTGTAAGCTGCTCAGGTGAGATGGGCTGGGGGAGCTGGGAACAAAGAAAGTCGGCGAGTCACAACATTGCTTCCAACTTTCAAATCAATTCATTAAACTAAGCAGTGACTGCAGTATATTTCTGCATATACTGGCATGCAGAATTAAAATATTAAACGCACTGTGAGTGTGTCTCCCAGTTAGTCAAAATACTCCACCAGAGTCCCCTTAAAAAGGCCCCCAGCAGTGCACCCTTGGTGCTCCCTGATGTCTTTGGGGAACCGCAGCATTGTGCGCCCTGCTCGTGCTGGCCCATTCATTCTGCCCCAGGAAGACTAGGATGGTGCTCAAAGTGCTTTGTAAATGCACCAGCGAGCGGTGGGCTGGTATTGCACGTAGGTCTGAGGAAGGGCTCCACATGTTCATGCCTTGTTGCATTTAAAAAAAATAATATGTTGACCAAATCTTTTATCTTTATAACTATTTATTGCCCCCTCTCTTAAGCTCCTTGACAAGTGTCGTAAAATGGGAGACTTCCAGTTCTAACCTTCAATCCGAATCTCTAGTGCACTGTTTAATTTTTTTTGGGGTGGGGTGCAGAGCCAGCATGCCTTTTTTTTTTTTTCTTCTTCTTCGAGGTATTCAGCTAGGGATAGGGGTTAACGATATTTTTCTCTATCCAACTAGCTGAGAGAGTGGAATAATGATATTCATCTGCTGACTTCCCCATACCCATCACCAAATACACAGTGCATCATGGTTGCAGGGCTGGGAGGATAAGCATAAAGTAAGTAACTGAACTTACTCTCCCAGCCCCCAAGAGTCCAACCCCTTCCCACTTCAGTGATATATTTGGCTGGTGATCATGTACCTATTCCACAACCACAGAGGCATCTTCTGAAGTTTAGAACTCGTGAAAGCTGAAAGAAAAACTTTAGCATTTGTCTCAATTAATTTCCAGGAAGGCTGGGCTGAGCTTTACTTTTACACTGGGGATGAAGATGTTGGATGAGACAGCATGATCGTCAGTTTGGGTTTAGTTTGTTGTAAATTTATTGTTGCGGCAGTCTGACAGGTGCAAGTATTGAGGGGGGTAAGCAAGGCAGAGTAAATATACAGTCTACAATTAAAGAACAAAAACTACAGTCAGAAGCAGCCTTTGTGTAACACATAACGTGATCACCAGCCAAATGTATCATACTCAGGTGGAAAGGAGTTTGACTCTGAGTCATGACAGTAAGTTCAGTTACTTGTGTTTAAACCTTCCAGTCCCACGTCCTGATGCACTGTGTATTTTGGGGTGTTGTACAGTAGATGAATATTAAGTAAGTAATAAGTCATGTCAGGGTGTGCATTATATATACAATAATACATGGGGCGGTGTGTTTAACGAGATTTTACACACACCCTGAGGTGCTGGATGCTACATGAACCCAGAGAGCGAAGCTCGAGGGGTTTATTTAAGCATCCAAAACCTCAGGGTGCGTGTAAAATCTCAAGTTAAACACACCACCCTATGTTTTATTTTACTGTAACACCTAGGTGGAACTATTCCAAGGGCTACCACCCCTGCCTGCTTGGCTAGTACCAGGTTACTGCTGAGATGGCCTAGTGATTAGGGTGGCTGACTACTGTGTAGAATAATTCAGATGTGAAGGGGCAGGGGTTCAAATCCCGATGCAGGAGTTGAGCGGGGGAGTGGCCTGACAGCTTTGTAGCTTTTCAAAACATGACTGCTAAAGGGGAGGTTCTGATAATGGGAGACTTCAACATACCAGATACAGATTGGTCAATACCAGCAGGAACATCTTCCAGAACTAGACACATGGTGGATTCCCTTCGGAGGGCGGCTCAAACAACTGGTACAACAACCCACAAGAGATAGGGTTATCCTAGATCTAGTACTGACTAACAGGGAAAGGATCACAGATCTCCAGGTAAAAGGTCACCTGGGGGCCAGTGTGGGACTTCAGAGGAGCTGACTTTGATAAGATGGTCAACAGAGTTAAGCTAGCCATGGGAAAAAGAAATACAGGTGAAGGGGTACAGGCAAAGTGAGCAAGCATTAAGGATGCAATACTTGAAGCAACATCCCCTTGTGTTAGAGAGAAAAGGAAGTGCAAAAGAAGAAGGAAACCACTTTGGTTCTCAAAAACAGTAGCAGAAAAGGTCAACGCCTAAAGGCTGGCCTTCAGGAAATATAAGGGAATGTAGCAGGATGAAGATAGGGAGGCATACCAAACTTCCCTAAGGGAAGCAGGGAAGGCAGTAAGGCAGGCAAACGCCCAAACCGAGGAAACCCTAGCACAAACAGTAAAAGAAGGTGACAAGACTTTATGTAGATACATTAGTGAAAGGAGAAAGTCCAGAGGGGTATTGCTAAGCTCAAAGGAGATAAGGGGCCGTGTGAGGAGGAGGACCATGTAAAAGCATCTATCCTAAATAGATAATTCTGCTCAGTATTTACTGAAGATAAGGTAGGGTAGGGCCCATAGCTCAGCACCATGGACACGGGGAAGGGAGATGTGCACTAGTCCCCTCACAAAAGAAAGGGTCCTAAAAGAGATCTATAAGCTCAGGGTGGACAAGGCAATGGGATCTGATGGCATACATCCCAGGGTACTAAAGGAGCTAAGGGTAGAACTAGCAGAACCATTACTGGAACTGTTTAGTGAGTTTCTGAGCACAGGAGAGGTCCCAGAAGACTGGAGAAGGGCTCATGTGATCCCACTTCACAAGAGTGGTAGCAGGGAGGAGGTGGGGAACTACAGACCAGTCAGTCTTACCTTAGTAGTGGGCAACATTATGGAGCACTCCTTAAGGAAAGGATAGTACAACACCTGGAATCCATAGGAGCACAGGATCCAAGACAGCATGGGTTTACAAAAGGAAGGTCCTGTTAAACTAATCTCCTAGATTTCTTTGACTGGGTAACCAGAGTGGTGGACCAAGGGGGATCAGTTGATGTCGCCTACCTTGACTTCAGCAAAGCGTTCGATACTGTTCCACATAGAGGATTGATTAATAAGCAGGGTAGGCTCAGGGTGGGTCAGACGTTGGTCAACTGGGTGGCAAACTGGTTGACGGGCAGAAAACAGAAAGTGGTGTTAACAGTATACAGTCAGAAGAGATGCAAGTCACAATTGAGGTACCTCAGGGATCAATCCTGGGGCCAGTCCTCTTCAATATCTTCATCAGTGACATTGCAGATGGACTGGAAGGTAAGGTTTGCCTGTTTTCAGATGACGCGAAGATCTGCAACAGAGTAGATGATCCAGATGGGGTGGGCAGAATGAGAAGAGATCTGGATAAACTGGCAAAATGGTCGGAAGAGTGGCAACTGGGTTTAATGCAAAGAAGTGCAAGATCATGCACATAGGAAGAGAAACCCTGAAGCCACCTGTAGGCTGGGAGGGGAGGCTGGCAGTCACAAGGGAAGAAAGAGACTTGGGCATCATCACCACCAATGACCTGAAATCATCCAAGCAGACCACTAAAGCGGTAGGTAAGGCTAGGGGGATGTTGGGGTGTATTAGTAGGGGAATCACAAGTCGTAAGAGGGAGGTAATAATCCCTCTTTACAAGACACTGGTTAGGCCCCATCAGGAGTACTGCGTGCAATACTGGAGGCCACACCTTCACAAGGACATTAACCAAATTGAAGCAGTCCAGAAAAGGGCAACCAAAATGGTGCAGGGACTGTATCAGAAAACATATGAGGACAGATTAACAGAACTCAATATGTATACCCTAGAGCAAAGGAGGGAGAGAGGGGATATGATCAAAACATTCAAACACCTTAAGGGCATTAACAAGGTGAAAGAATCTAACATGTTTCAATATAAGAAAAATGGCAGGACAAGAGGACACAGTATGAGATTAGAGGGATGCCGATTAAGGGGTAATGTGAGGAAAACAGGTTACTCACCTGTAACAGGAGTTCTAGAAATGGTATATGTTGTTCATCCACACTTATTGGCAAGTATCCTTGCCGCTTTAAATCTTGCCGGAAGGTCTTCAGTTGGCTCCTCCCACCCACCCGGTGGTAAACCTCGGCTCCGCCCCCATGACGCCAGATCTGGCCGCTGGAAGCTCAGGCTGTGCGTCGGTTGGAGGTCGTAGGATGAACAACATATACCATTCCTAGAACTCCTGTTACAGGTGAGTAACCTGTATTTCTAGGGACATGGATATGTTGTTCATCCACACTGTCTGGCAGACTCCTAGCAGTTCTCCGGGAGGAGGGAGGCAAGGCGCACACCGCTACTTAGGGAATAAAGACTGGAGAACCGAGGCCCCAAAACCAGCATCCCGGCGTGACTCAAGGTCGATGTGGTAATGGGTGATGAAGGTGTGTGCTGACTTCCAGGTAGCAGCCCTGCAGATTTCCTGGATAGGGACGTCCCTGGAAGAAGCCACCGATGCAGCAGTATGGCGGGTAGAATGAGCTCTATCCTCTGGGAGGCTCCATGCCCGCCAACTTATAGCAGAGATCTAAGCAGGAGGTGACCCACCTGCTTATCGTCCGCTGGCTGCAGGTCTGCCAGGTGCGGCTTCAGCGTAGGTGACAAACAGCTGGCGAACCTCTCCCCGAATTTCAGCCGTGCGCTCCTTATAATAAGCGAGTGCCCTTCTAGGGTCCAAAGTATGGAGCCTGTATTCGGCCTCCGAGGTGTGACTGGGGTAGAACACCGGCAGAGTCAACACCTGGTTAAGGTGAAACTCCGACACCACCTTCGGAAGGAATTTTGGGTGGGGGCGCAGGACAACCTTGTCCCTGTGGAAGACCAGGTAAAGGAGAATCGATGCAGAGCGCCTGGAGCTCTCCCATCCTTCTGGCTGACGTGATAGCCACCAAGAAGGCGGTCTTCCACGACAGGTGAGAGAGTTCACACCTGTGCATTGGTTCGAATGGCTTGCCCATGAGCTTTGCCAGTACCAGCAGTAGATCCCATGGAGGTGGAAGTTCTCGCACCGGAGGGGAAATGTGATCAAGGCCTTTGAAAAAGCGCCAGACCACCTCTCTCCTGCGCCACCGACTGTCCTCGCCCGCGCCTGCAAGCAGAGATGGCTGCCAGGTGCACCCTTAGGGTCGCCGACCCAAGCCCTTGCCGAGAAAGGAACATAAATAGTCCAAGATGCTTGCTAAGGAACAGGAGGAAGGGTCCAAGCCCTTGCCCTGACACCAAAAGGAAAAAACTCTTCCATTTGAAGGCATAGCATTTCCTGGTCGACTCTTACAGGACGCCTCAACTCATTGAGGACCTGGCCGGAAAGACCCAAGGCCTGGAACCCCAGCCGCCAGGAACCAGGGCCAATAGGTGCAGGGATTGAAGGTCCGGATGGAACACCTTCCCTGATTGACTGAAAGCAGGTCCGGGCGGCTGGAAGCTGCCTCGGGAGCCTGAGCTGAGGCTGAGGAGATCTGATACCAGCATTGGCGGGCCAGTCTGGGCTACCAGAATCACCTGCACCTTGTCCCTCCTCGCATTGAGAAGCACCTTGTGGATCAAGGGAAATGGGGAAAGGCGAGAAGAGGCCCGGGTCCACGGCCTCGAGAAGGCATCCCCTGCGAGCCCTGCTGAGGGGGCAGGCATGGAACAGCTCAGCTTCGCTGCTCCCTGAGGCAAACAGGTCCACCTGAGGTGTGCCCCACTGGGAGAACAGATCTTGTACTACCGCAGGGAGACCACTGTGGGACGCAGCCCTATCCCGCTTAGGCATCGGCCAGGTGTTGGAGCCCTGCCACATGAATGGCTAAGAGACGCCTCCAGGCTGCGCACGAGTGACCAAATGCAGAGAGCTTCCTTGCATAGAAGCATGGAGCTCGTCCCACCCTGGTGGTTTAGATAGTACATGGTCGTGGTATTGTCCGCCTGGACTCGGACCACTTGACCCCGGAGATACGGAGCAAAGGCGCTGAGAGCTAGGCGGACCGCTCGGAGCTCCAGCAGGATGATGTGGCATCGGGACTCCCGCGGGGACCAGAGGCCGTGCGCCCGGTGTTCCCCCAGATGGGCACCCCAACCCATCAGAGAGGCATCGGTCGATAGAGAGACTGTCGACTCTGGGGACAAATGGATGCCCTCCTCCAGATGATCTGAACGTCCACCACCGGAGAGCTGCCCACATCCCCTGGGTCACCGCCACTAGCTGGTCCAATGGATCGCAGCGCCAGACCACTGGCTGGCCAGTCTCACTGAAGAGGGCGCATGTGCCAGCGGGCCCCAAGGACCACACTGGTGCAGGCCGCCAAGAGACCCAGGAGGCACAGGAAGTCCCGGGCAGGGCCCGATTGCCCAACCAGAAATGATTGGGCAAAGGAGGAAAGAACCTCGGCCCTGTCCACCAGGAGCTGTGCTCTGGCTCGAAGAGAGTCGAGCTCTGCCCCGATGAAAAGAATCACCTGCTTTGCCTCGAGTTCCGACTTGGCCTCGTTGATGAGAAGGCCGACTTGAGAGCAGACCTGGAGGACCAGATCTCTGGACCGCTCCACCTCCTGTCTGGAGGGGGCTGCTATCAGCCAATCGTCCAGGTAAGGGTACACCCGGACTCCTCGGTGCCACAGAAAAGCTGTCACCACTGCTATGCACTTGGTGAAGACCCTGGAGCTGAGACAGGTCAAGGGCATGGCTCGAACCGAAGGGATTCTCCGTCCGAAAGCTTAAGGAATCTCTGATGACAGACGGATAGGACGTGAAAGAACGCTGGGCCCTGCAGGTCCACAGAGAGCAGAACCACACGCCGAGTTCCAGGATGGTATTATCTGAGCCAGAGTGACCATCGTGAAGGTTCGAGACCTTAGGAACTTGTTTAGGTCGTGTAGGTCGAGAATGGGGCGCCAGCCCCCCCGTCCGTTTCGGAGGAAGGGTCCACCACCTCCCTGATCACCTCCTTTTGGAGGAGGAGAGCGAGCGTCGGCCGCAAGCCGACAGTGAGGCTGCGGATCCCGGCGCCCCGAGGTGCGATGGCTCGGAAGGGCGGGCTTGCTCGAATTCCAGGGCAGGCTCTTCCCACCACTTCAACACCCACCCGTCCGGTAGTAATAACGGACCAGGCGGAAAGAAAGGATGGAGTCTGCCTTCCCACGGGGGACCTGGGGTGAGGTGACGGGTTAGGGGCGACACCCTCAACCCGTCACTGGGCAGGCTTGGAGGGGGACCGCCGAGGGACCTCCTGGGCCTTACCTCCTGCTTCCTGTTGGAGGAAGTCCCAGGCTTGGGTTTGGGATGCCAAGCTCGAGCCTGCTGGCCCTGACGCTGTTGGCCGGACGTATGCAGGCGCAGAGGGACGAAGGGCTCAGGCTGTGGTTTAAGGCCTTGTCCTTCTGAGCGGATGAGACCGAGTCCAAGGTAGCATTGACCCTCTCGATCCTTGCAGGTGACCTTCCACCCCAGGGTCGAAGAGGTCGGTCCCCAAGAAGGGGACATCCGCCAACTTGTGCTGGGTATCCGAAGTGAAGGTGGATATCCTCAGCCAAGCCCAACGACGCATAGCCACTGCGGCCACCACAGACCTTGCACATGAGTCCCCGATGTCCAAAGCAGTCTGAAGCTGCTGTTCGGCCACTGCCCTGCCCTGGTCCCGCACCTGCCTAACCATGGTCTGCAGATCCACGGGAAGATGAGGGACGACTCGTCCAGGGAGCCCAACAGGGCATGAGAGAAATGCCGCGAGGACGGCCGAACTGGCCTCGCGCGGCGTGCGAGGAGGACGCAGCGGACTTTCGCCCGGCATAGTCCAATTTCTGACCTTGACGGAGGTTTGTCCACATCCCTAGCGCTCGCACGCCGGAAAACGCTGTCGGTAACTAACCCTCGGCCGAGGGTGTTCCAAACCGACAAGGAACCGGTAGGGACTGCATTTCCTGGCCATCCTGCCGAAGGCGCAGGGCAGGAAGCAAGGCGCCAGAGCTCCAAGGACGGGCTCCACTATGGCCTCGGCCACCGGAAAGGCCTCCAGAACTCGTCCAGAATTCCATGAGGGGATACCTGGCCCGCTTAAAGACGGTTCGAGCTTCATCCCGGTGGACTCCGAAATAAGCCGAAGCAATCCTAGGTAGGATGAAGGGCTATCGTCCACCGACTGTCATCCTGAGGACTCCAAGTCCATTCGCTTGGAGAAAAGGGAGGAATCGCCTTCGGACTCAGAAGAGTCCTCAAAGAGCTGCCTCGGGCCTGAGGCACCTTCCACCTGCCGAGGTCGATTGGGAGTGAGGGTAACACACAGCCTAAGGGGCAGTCCCTGAGCCGACCGAGAATTCTTGGTCGGAGCCCCAAATAACGGCTCTGGAGGCAGAGGTTCCACCGGGATCTGTGGGGCAGCTGGTTTTGGCCTAACAACCGGCCTGGGAACAGGCTCCTCGGTTAAAACGAGGGATTGTTTCGGCCGCTCGTGACAGCCACTTAATGGGGCAAGGCGAACGCGCGGGCTTGTTCCTGGTCAGAAGGAGCTGTCACGAGGTCCTCATATCGCCGACGCAACTCACGCCGAGGCTTCCCTCGTCCGGGAGTAGCGACGAACGGCGATGCCGCTGTCGCAGGTGCCGACCGCCATGATGGCGGATCAGCTGGACCGCCAAGAAGTCCGAGACAGAGACCGAGAACCTTGGCTTCCCGAGGACGGTGCGGAGGTGTCGGGGAACCGGCACTCCCCTCGGTTCGGAGGGTTCAACCGAAGGCTCCGGAACCGGAGGCACAGACAAGCCAATGGGGTCCTCAACTCCCACCGGGGGAACCGGGGAGAGGGGATTCTCGGCTTCTCCTGCCGACAACCCGTCCAACGGGTCGAGAAAAATCTCGACCGCGTCGACGGTAGTCTCGGTAAACTGGCCTGACGGGGACACCGCGAGACCAATGGCCGAAGCCGAGCGGTCGACCAAAGTCGACGGCCGACAACTTGGGGAGAGGGATCTTTCCCGCTCCCAAGAGCGTCGACGGTGGGACTTACCCTTGTCTCTCTTTTTGGACCGAGAAAACAGTCCAGCAGAAGTTGGTCCCTCACCTTTAGTAGAGAGGGACAGACAAAGCCCTTAAAAGAAGATGAATAAGAGGCACCGAGAGAGCGTGACAAATGCCGCAGACCTGAGGTAAAGGCTCAAGGCCGGTCCTTCTTTGAGGGCGATCATCTGCCCGAGTTGATCCGCCGAGCCCGCCCGCCGCGGAAACCGCCGACCGGCCCTTTGACTTTCACCGGGAAAACGCTTCGACGCCCAGTTGAATCGGCAGCGCGGCTTCGAGGACGTAGGCCGAGAAGGAAGAGCACAGGTCGCAAGCCTGCGGGTCGTGCTCCAGGCCTAGACAGTAGACACACGTGGAGTGCGGATCCGTCCGAGACATCTTCTGCCCACAAGGGCATCTCCGGAAACCGGGAGTCGATGTGTCCATCGCAGCCGCGAGGGATAGAAGACCTAAGATTATTTTAGCGAAAACTGAACAATTAGGAACCAGTCTTATACGCAGAGCATTAAGGAGGGAACCTGAGCTTCCAAGCGGTAAGGAAGAGCTGGCGCCATGGGGCGGAGCCGAGTTTTACCACCCGGTGGGTGGGAGGGCCAGCTTGAAGACCTTCCAGCAAGATTTAAAGCGGCAAGTATACCTGCCAATAAGTGTGGATGAACAACATATCCATGTCCCTAGAAGTTCTTTTTCACAGAAAGGCTGGTGGAAGCATGGAAAGGCCTACCTGAGAAAGTGGTGGATATGAATACAGTGCATGGCTTCAAACAGGCATGGGATAGGCATAAGGAGCAATACAGATGAGTATGAATAGATAGGCCATTGACAGAGCAAAGCCCGATGACTGAATGGGCCTTGCAGTCCTTATCTGCTGTCAACTGCTATGTTTCAGGTTAAGGGGCCTGGGTACTGAAACAGTTGCCTCCACCTAGAGGTCAGGGTTGTTAGTGGTCAAACTAACCTGGGCACAGCCCTCCGGGACACTGTAACCCCCTTCTTTCCCTTCTACTAGCCTAAACAATATACAATGATCACTTTCACAATGACCCTTATTCACCATGCAATTACCCACATTGTTTATAATTACCACCAGCACTGGTTTCTCTTGCTCGACCCTGGGGACCCCCTGTAAAACAAGATTATGCACAGTAAATAGCAACAGTACAGTACTCATGGCACAAACTGGAACCACAGTTAGGTTAAATGCAAAAATGGTTAGATCTGATTTATTCAGGGGACTTGAACAACGGAGTGGCGTAATCAGGTTGATTGGCTTAAAAGCTAAATCAATCAGACAGTTATGCATGCACTTTAGAGTCCCTACACAGTTGCACATTGTGGGTACCGAGGTAGGAAAAAGGTGGGCTAGCCAGGAACATTGCCTGGGGTAGGCTGGCATTGCAGCTGGTTGGAGCCCTGTGATGGAAGAAAGCAACATGCACACAACACACACTATTTGTAATCCGGAGCTGGAGGGCTCAGTTCATAAAGGAAAAGACAACAAAGCAATCAGATGACAACACTTTAGATTTAGCTGTTGTTGCAGAGAGCTACCCTGACATTTACTCACGATACTCAATACAAGACACAGTCAGGACGAAATCAAGACTGCAGGTTGTGGAGCTGGAGTGCCAGGAGAAGCAGGGCCCGCATGAATCACCGAGGCGTCGTTCCTGTTCAAGGCGTTGAGCAGGGGGCTGATCCCCAGGAAGGTCTCTCGTCGATGACTTTCTCTGTGTAGAGGGTATTCTGGCTGGGCAAGGCCCCGGCCGAATGGAGATGAATATGGATTCAGTCCGTGGAGCTGGATGCAGCCTCCATCAAGCAGAGCACAGTTCAGACACACAGTGGGGAACCAAATCACAACCCACTAACAGCACACAGCACATTCACATGTAAGAAATTCTACTGTACCAGGTATATAGCTATCCAGTCACAATTACAGAGTCTCTACCCAAACTGGGAGTTCAAAGGTAGCTGGAAATCCTCACAGGCCGATCGCATTCAGCAAATCTTCGGTCTTCTTCAAGTTAAAGCCTGGTTACAGTTCTGTGGCGTAAATCGTCCTCACAATTCCGATTCAGTCCGAATAAACCTCAATTTCTCTCTCACGGACAGCAGGCAGGCCAAAACTCGGCCCTTTCACTGTTCTCCTGCGCGAACCCACGCAGGATTGCTGCTCAAATTTCTCAAGCTGTTACTCCTTCACTTCCCAACTCTGAACTAACTGAAACTGCAAGCAGCCTGGGACTTTCCCCAGGATCCAAAAGGTTCTGTTGGCTGATCTGTCTGTCAGTCACAACAAGGGCTCCCCCTCCAGGTTCATTTAGGTGCCAAAAAGCCAAAAACTACAATTCCTGCAGAATTTTGCTCCCACAAGACCCCTGGGGACAGGCTCCATTTTAGAGTCCCCGATGGTACTGATTGGCCCATTTCGGCAGTTCATAACCAAGATGGTGGAAATAAACAGAACTGTCCAAGCTGCCAAGAAGGCAGGTTAGACAAATTACAATATCTTTACCATTCTAATAGATAACCAGCAAACAAGCACATCTTCTGACAGGGCTCCCGCTGCACTAATAGCGATGGCAGAAACGGAGTGATTAGCTGGAAGCCCGGGCGGGACTCGAGCATGGAAACACTCATCTCCCCTCTCAGATCAATTATAACTACAAGAAGGCAGCTCTTAAAGAGACAATGCACAGAGGTTATACAGACACTCTCTGGCAATAACATTTAAACTGCTAAAATGCTGGACACCAGTCTGGCAGTGAGCATTTAGACAAGCTCAAGGAACACTTTTCAGGAACCCCCATTTGTAAGGGGGTTACATTATATAAATGCTGGGGATCATTTTTCTGCCAGTAGTTGTACAAAATAGAAACACATCTCTCTCTACTGCTGCTGTCCGCTCCAATTTCAATGCTGTGTGTGGATGGAAACGGTGGCACTGCATGCCTGCTGTGACTACACTTTAAAACTCCAAACCAGTCGCATAAAATACAAAGGGCTCAAAATAAAAAAATCCAGCAATGGCTAAGAGAATCATTTGCTCTTCCCTCCCACCAAACTCTCTTTTTGGCAGCAATCAGCAGTCGGCTCTCTCGCATGGCTGTCTTTTGGAATGATCTGGCCCTAACTCTATCTTTTGAATCACACACTGCCACTTTCTCTGTTAAACCAGTCACCATTAAAAAAATCTAAAGGCTAAACTGAAAAAAAGAATGATTATTTGTTTTAGTAAACAACCACTGACTCCAAGTGACAGTGTGTGACGAGTGTCTGAGAATGCCGGCTGGTGGGGAAGCGGGACTGAGTGGCAGCCAACACATGTGCACAAGCGAAACTGGGTGTTTGTTTGCAAATTATAACCCGGTTTCCCTTGGGGAAAAAATGGTCCCCAGTTATTATAGGATGTTAATGTGCATCCCAGGGCTGCAGTAAGACATGAGGCCAAAAGCAAAATGTGCTTATTCCCCTGGGAAGTGCATTAAAATCCTTTATAAAAAAGGGGAAAAAAATCAAGTTATCTGATTGGTCAATAGCTGTCCAGACCTGTGCAGTAACTGACCAATGATAACGCAGGTCTGAAAACTGCTTGCAAGTCTTGGTACTACACTGCATCTGAAGTCTCAGGAACCAAGACAGTTGGTGAAAACAAACAAAAAAAAAGGTTCAGCTAACAACATAAGTAATATACTTTCCAACCAATCTGACCTCTTTGATGTGGCAAACCTAGCTGTTTGATGTGAGAACCAGTGCAGCGGTTGCGGTGGGGGGGGGGGGGTATGACTGGGACTGGTACTTGGGTGTGCTATAATTGATTGCATTTGTGGTAACCGAACCACTATGCATGGTGCAGGGTGTGTTAGTGGAAAACCAGTGCCCCTACGTCAGTCACCCTGTATACACGGGCCCAGATATTCAATAAGGTTGCACCTGCGCAAGTCCGAACTTGCTCCATTCTGCCATATTCAGCAGGAGGCAGTTGCGCCACAGAAAACATGCTGAGCAACAGCGCAATGCAAATGAATGCATGCTGAACTGGAGGGGGAGGAACCATGCATAAACTGCACAGCCCGATATTCAGCAGGACTGTGCAGAGTTGTGCAGGTACAACCCCCAACCTGCACCTGCACAACTTTGAGCCAAAAAAAAAAAGGCTTAAGTTGAGGGCCACCCACAGGTGAGCTGCTGCATTGCAGGGCGAAACACAGCAGCTGCCACCTGTGGCTGGCCCCCAACCCAGTCCCTGTGCCCCCCCTGCAGCCCGATCGCGGGCAGCCGACTGTAAATCCCCACCACCCCCCCCGCTGGCCCGAGTCGAGGGCATAGTGTAATCTCCCCACCAGCCCGATCGCTGGCAGCAATGCGCCCAAATGTAACCTGGTGGTCAGTGGACCAAAAAGCCAGATGCAGGCAGTGGTTGTTAACAACTGACGAACATGTATCGACAGTCCAGATTTGTGGAATGAAAACTGACTGTCTTAGCGGTATGGCTGCATGTCCATTGGCTCTTGCTCTGCAATCATCGGGCGTAGACCCACCGGGCAGTCAGTCGGGCGGGTGGGTGGATGCCAGCCGTCACCGCGGGGAGCGGTGGGGGCTTGAGGGTGGGGTGGGGGACACTAGCGCATCAGGCTATGTTCGGGGTTCAACATTTACATCCTGCGATCGAAGTGCCACTGGACCACCAGGGATGAATTCAGCGGGGTTGTTAAACAACCACCGCCCGCGATCGGCTTTTTCGTCCACTGACAATTGCTGACCTGCGTCGGGCTGGTGGGGTGGGGGACTTTGTACACTGTTTAGCCCGATCGCGGGCTGCAGAAGCGTCGGTCCCCGGCGACTGCTGCCTGGCAGAGTGCCAGGCGCAAAGTCCCTGGGGATCGGCGATCATGCTAATGGGCCATAATCAGATGCAAGTGGCCCCCCCGCGCCTAGATGAATTATGGCCCCATTTGCATGGTACCTTGAACAGGGGAATATGCGATGGCGCAATGGTATGCATCACCGCAAGTTGAATGCTCCACTCTGACAACTTGCGGTGGCGCAAGTTCCACTGCGCCATGCACAGTGGCTGTGGCGTGATATTCAAAGGAGTTGCTCAAGGGCGCAACTCCTTTGAATATCGCTCTGGACACACCACTGCGCAACTATTTTGTGCAGCGCAAGGGCTTGCGCCACAAAATAGCGCAGTTTGAATATGCAGCCCACTGTGTTTAAAAAAAACAAAAAACTGAAAATAAACATGGATAAAGTCCTAGTTCCTGCACTGCCACTATCAAACTCTGTGTTGTAAATAACTGCAGTGTTTCTCCCGTTACAGTTTTTGTACTACTAATATGTAAGTCTTGGGGCCAGAGTTTCAAAAGATACTGAATGGTGCTAGCCCCGCATGCACTGACCAAATGGCGCACAGGGCTTGTGGCATTCTCCTGGCCAGCGATTGGGATATTCCATTCCATGTGTCAGCTGCTGCAAGTCAGATCAGCTTTTTCTGGTCTAGCTTGCAGCAATCCCAAGTACCTTTTTTTACGGGTTTTGCGCCAAAAATATTTGGCACAAGCTTCTGTAAATCAGGGAAAGTGTTGTCATTGTCCCTGATCTACTAAAATTAAGCACAGTTGGCAAAGGTGTTTGGTGCAGTTGCACTGTCGTCGAAGCACAGGTCAGGAAGCAAAGGAAAACCAGGAGTAGTTGAAACATTTGCAAATAATGTTCTATTATTAACAGCAAAATAAAAAACATTGTTTAGTATAACTATTTACAATGGCAGTACAAACCCAGAAAACAGAGTCCTGAGTTTTTCTTCTCAATTTCCAATCTCAGTCTGTCTTGCACAAGCATTGCTGCTCTTTTTATAAGTCTGTACCTGGGAAACCCGTAAGGAAAACAGCATACTTCTCACACAATGTTCTTCTAAGTTTCCAATGTTCTTGCAGGTGCAGCAAAAAGAACATAATGACCCAGAATTGACCTCTTCTTTACAACATCTCAGAGAGTTTGCAAACTAGCTTCTCAGGTTAGCCCCTTGAGTTCTAAATAGCTTATTGCAATAATTTAAACAGTATAACTATATACAGTTTTAAACAAAGGGATCCCAGTATCGGTTACATTTCCACAAAATGATTCACATATATTTGTATACCAGCAAATATGCAAGGGGAGGAAGAAAAGTCAGAAATGGCAAGGGAAGGCAGAGAAATAGCAAGAGGCAGAGAACTGCGAAACCATCAGAGTGATCAGTTCCTTGGTCTCACAAGAAAATGTGGTTACGCAACCAGACAGACAAAAGACAGAAAAGGAGAGGATAGAACAGATCCTTGTATTTACCTCTTTCAGCATAACAAATCAGACAGGGCCTTATTCAACCCTGTCACATGCACCAAAAAATGGGTTTGATTCAACAAGACATGATGTACACCTTGCGTCAGCATTTGAAACTCTGGCCCCCTGGTGTACAAATGCTGTTTTATTTTTCTGTGGTGTCACAGTCCTTGCACTACCAGTATGTCATTAATGTGGAATAGTGGCAAACCCTTGAACTGTGTAGGTGACTTTAAAAAGTCTAATCTACTATTGGGGGGCTTAATCTGTGTGTATGGATGGGGGCTAAAAGTCTATCTGAAACGGGGGGGGGGGTTGAACCTGTGTCTCCATCCTTTATGGGGCTATGTTGATTTGGTGCTTTGGGGGTTTAAACTGAAACTGTGTCTAGTATTTATACGTGTGTGTGTGTGTGTGTGTGTGTGTGTGTGTGTGTGGTGGGGTTCAAGCCTGTCTGTATGGTGTGGAGGATGGCCTAAATATGCCTGAAGGGAAGCTGTGGATGAAGGTTTAACCTGCACATCCATGTTTGGGAGGACTATAAGTGGGACTAGTACTTGGAGTGGGGTAATTGCATTTGATTGCTGTTGAAGGCATTCAAACCACTCTGTATGGTATAGGGAGCACTGGTGAAAAGCAATGCCACTTTGTCAAAGTCCTACCTGTGGGCACTGTTTCTCTGCATCTGTAGAACAGAGGGCAGGTGTGGTCCTTCTATAAATGAATGTCAGCACAGCTCAGTTGATAGCATATTCACTTCAGGGTTAGAAGGTCATTATGGGTTTTAGTCCTGCACCACAGTTGTGCTCCTACCATAATTGGTGGCACCAAAATGTAGTACAAAGGGAATACCATACTGTTGGGGTATGCCGTCCTTCGGATGAGGCATTAAACTGAGGTTCAGCCTGCCTTTTCTGGTGATTGTTCTGTTGGATGTTAAAGCTCTAACTTGAGAAGAGCAAGAGAATTTCACCAGTATCCTGGCACTATTTTCTCCATTCACTAAAATACCATCTCAAGCTTAGTTTGGTTTAGTTTCAGTTGGCGTACTTCTGTATTCCTCCCAAGGGAAGGCTGGAAAAAATATGCAGTATTGTCTAGTTCTCCTTTCATCCTGGTATTTTAGACGAACTGTCTTCAGAAAGAAAAGAGTAAAGAAAGCATAAGTCTTACCCCCGGAGGCGCCTTAGCTGGGTATTGAGCTTAACCATTGATTTTGTTTTAAAGGGGAACACTGGGCTCCCCTGCAGCAATGCTGGGGGACTATGATGTCCCGATTCAGCAAAACGCAATGTAATATTGGTGGTGGTTGGGGGATTTGCAGGATCAACTACATAAAAACCTACATTACTTTTAAGTAAGTGAATAAAAACAAGATTACATTGCATTTTGCTAAATCGGAACCACACAGTCGCATAGCATTGCTGGAGGGGAGGGGAGCTGAGAGTTCATGGCTTGCAACATTTCTGCAGGGCAGCTGAGAGTTAACCTCTAATCAGTGGGACTAAAGCCTCAGGTACTAATACCAGGACCTTAATAGCTTTCTTCCAAATGGAACACATGCTGTTATTTTATGGTTGAAAATTCAGGCTATGGTTTGTATACCAGGGCATACTGCTGTCATTAAAATTTGGGCTACAGTCTGTATACCAGGGGAGATGTCTAAGGTGGTAAGGAAGAAAAAATAGCTTTTAGAAAGGACAAGGAGATCTAAACGGAGGGGGACAGAGAGACTTATCTAGATAAAGAGAGGCAGGAAGGAGGGCAAGGGCAACAAAGGTTCAAACAGAGGAGGTGATCGCCCAGGAGGTCAAAAAAGAGGATTATAAGACGTTCTTCAGATACGTGAGCAAAAAGAGGAAGGCAAGGGGTGGTATAGTGAGGATCAAAAGACTGTGGTGGGGGACTGTGCAGAGGGAAGACTGAGAAAAAGCTAAAATTTTAAATGAGTACATCTGCTCGCTCTTCACAACGGAGGGGATGGATTGACATGCATCGGCAGGCACTGAGGGGGAGGGGGAGTGGACACAGGTCAATTCTTGAAAGAGAGGGTCTGCCGGGGATTGGAAGCCCTAAAAAACATACACAAGGCAAAGGGGCCAGACAGAATCTACTCAAGGGAACTAAAAGGAACTGAGCACGGTGCTAGACACCCCTCTGGCAAAACTATTCAGCACCTCATTGGACGTGGGGGTGGTTCCATATGACAGGAGGGCCGATGTGTTCCCTCCTGCACAAGAGCAGCAGCAGGGAAAAGGCTAGCAATTAGACTGGTCAGTCTCACATCAGTGGTGGGAAAATAATGAAAACTATGCTGAAGGAGAGACTGATGGAGTACCTTGAGGCAAATGGGCTGCAGGACTACTGGCTGCACGGCTTCACAGGGGGAAAGTCATGTAAAACAAATCTCATATATTTCTTTGGCTGGATAAATAGGAAGGAGGATCAGGGGAGGGCAGTGGATGAGGCTTATCTGGACTTCAGTAAGGCCTTTGACAGTGAACCACACAGGAGGCTAATTTAGAAACTTAGCATCCTGGGGTGGGGAAGAATGTGGTAAGCTGGGTATCAAACAGGCTGAAAGATAGGAGGCAGAGTGTGCTGAACAACAGTCATTCGGGGATGTGAGAGTGACCAGTGGAGTATAACGGAATGGTGCTAGGTCCTGTCTTATTCATTGTCTTCATGGAGGGGGAGGTGTGTCTCTTTGTGGATGACACAAAAATCTGCAACAGGGTGTACAACCAGGAGGGGTGAAAAGAATGCAGATGGATCAGGGGAAACTAGAGTAGTCTAGGGAGTGGCAGCTGGGTTTCAAATGCCTAAAAGTGCAAAGTCATGCACCGGAGCAGTGAAACCGGGGCCGTCTATGTCAATGGTGGCGGGGATAGTATCTGTAGTCACCAAGATGGGACCTCGGGGTAATCGTATCTGATTATCTCGAGGTGACAGGGCAGTGTGACAAGGCAGCAGGCAGTGCTAGCCAGAAGCTGGGGTGCATAGGGAGAGGAATTTCTAGCAGGAGAAGGGACGTGGTGTTGCCACTGTATTGCTCACTAGTGAGACACCACCTGGAGTATTATGTCCAGTTCCAGAGACTGCATTTTTGCAAGGACATTGATAGGGTGAAAATGGTCCAAAGGAGGGCTACCAAATGGTGTGGGGGTTGCACAAGAAGCCATACAAGGAGAGGCTGCAGGAGCTCAACATGTACTCATTGGAGGAGAGGAGAGTGAGAGGGGACATGACTGAGACCTCTAAGTACTTCATGGGGGTGAACGAGGTGCTGGAGGGGAGTATCTTTCAGAGGAGGAGGAGGAGGAGCATCAGAACATGGGGGCATGCTGTGAAGCTTGAGGGATGAGACTAAATACTTCTTCACAGAAAGGGTGTTGGATGCCTGGAACAGCCTGCCAGAAGAGGTGGTAGGGGCGAAGACGGGGGAGCTTCAGGCAAGTGTGGTATAGGTACATGGGCATAATAAGTAGATGTAAGGAAGGAGGTGGGGAGACCTATGACCAAATAGAATCCAGGGTGTGGTAACAAGCAGGATAAACAGGGCAGAGTAGATGGGCCTACCGCTCCTTTTCGGCTGACAACTAGATACAGTCTAAACAGAGTTTGTACTGCTGTTACTTATTTTTATTATACAATTTGAGGCCAGCAAAGGAACACTAAGCTGAGGTTTGTTTCGAGATGCTCGCTCGCAGTTGCACAGTCTGCAAGTGGTGGCTGTGGGAACTCAAATCCAGATCACCAGATTTGCAGCTCAGTGCTCTTAACCACTATGCTATACTGCCTCAAGTTGCAGGGTACTTACTGTAAATTCATTTTTTGCAGGTTACTCTACTATAATAGGTTGATGACTAATATATATGTCTCCTCTGCTCTCTTTAAGGACTGTGCCTGTATTGCACAGACTCTATTTACCTTTGGGTAATGTTTAATGTGTAAAATGTACAACGAGGCTGTTTAACTTGTCCCTGGATACAGGGTATGTGCCAAGTGACTGGAAGAAGGTAGATGTGGTGCCACTACATAAAGGGGGCAGCGAGGAGGTGGCAGAGAATTACCGTCCGGTAAGGCTCACCTTAGTGGTGGGTAAGGTGCTGGAGGTAACGGTGGTAAACTGCCTGGTGGACAGCGGCCTACAAGATGATAGGCAGCATGACTTCACAAATGGGAGGTCACACCAGATGAACTTAATGGAGTTCTCTGATGGGGTGACAGAGGTGGTTGGTCAGGGAGAGGCAGTGGACGTGGCCTATCTAGACTTCAGTAAGGCCTTTGGCACCATCCCTCACAGAAGGCTGGTAAACAAGCTGGAAAGCTTAGGGGTGGGATGGAAAATAACTAAGTGGGAGGGTGAAGAACTGGTTGAAGTACAAAAGCCAGAGGGTGGTGGTAAATGGGCACACCTGGGGGTGATGAGTGGGTGCCCCTCCTTTGACATCTATATCATGATAAAGCAGATGGGCTGGAAGAGAGGGTGTGCCTGTTTGCAGATGATATAAAGATCTGCAATAGGGTGGACACTGGGGTGTATGGAGTACGAGGCAGAACCTGAATATTCTGGAAGGGTGGTCAGAAACTTGGCAGCTAAAATTCAATGCCCAAAATTTTGCTGTGATGCACTCGGGGTTTAAAACAACAGATCAGGACAGGGATCTGGGGATTATAGTATCAAGCAACCTTAAGTTAGGTAACCAATGCAGCAAAGCTGTGGGGATGGCAAATGGAATGGTGGCATGCATTGGGAGGGGCATAACTAGCAGAAGGAAGGAGGTACTGATGCCTCTCTATAAAACCACGGTGAGGCAACACCTGGAGTACGGGATCCAGTTCCGGAGACCACATCTATGTAAGGACATAGATGGGATCGAGAGAGTTCAGAGAAGAGCAACCAAGATGGTGTGCGGTATGCAGGTGAAGCCATATGAATAGAGGTGGAGGGAATTGGATCTGTACCCGTTGGAGACTAGAAGGGAGGGAGGGACATGATAGAAACATTTAAGTACATGAAGGGAATCAGTAAGGTGAGGGAAGGAAGCTTATTTAAAAGAAAATGGGGCTAAAACAAGAGGGCATAGTCTAAGATTAGAAGGAGGAAGATTTAGAGGCAATGTGAGGGGGTGTTTCTTCATGGAGAGGGTCGTGGAGGCCTGGAATAAACTACCAGAGGAAGTGGTGGGGGCTGAAATGGTGGAGGAATTCAAGAGGACATGGAATAGACATCTGGGGTTGGCAAGTGGGGGGAAGGGAAGGGAAGGGCCCATGGCATAGATGACAAGTAAGGTGGGGGGTATATGGGAAGACTCGATGGGCCAGAGGGGCCCTTTTCTGCCATCAGATTTCTGTGATTCTATGTTTCTGTATTATCTAACATTCTGTATTATGCAGCATATGTAGCACTGATGTGCCCTCAATATATACGTATTGAAAATAAGTTATAACTTGGATTAAAGTGGCTTCTTAGGTCTGCTAGACACTTTTGAGTCTGGTAGTAGCATCCCCAGGGGGTCAGCTGCCAATATTGAGGCATATAATCTGTGCCTTGACAATGACAATAGACTTCTTGGTGCCAACCTGTTTGTGTCATCACCTTGAAGCACACTATAATGTACTGCTGTGCTTCATTTGAAAGTGCAGGAATACAAGTCAGTGTGTACAGGTGGATGCAGACAAAACCTGTCGTGATACCCACAATGGATGCTTTCAAAAAGCTCATAGACTACAGACAGCTAAGTTTTTCCTTGGTCCTTACAGCAGCTGGAAAGAGCAGACTGACTGCACTTTTTGTACTGTGGACAGAATATTACATTTGGCCTCTCTGCAGCTAAAAGAAATTTATTTGGAGAAGTGAAACAGCTTGAATCTGTTCTTCAGTGCCAATATTGCTGGTATCGTGGACCAACTCTCTGTGTTGCTACTAAAGGTCCTAAGTAAACAGTCAACCCATCTGTTTTTACCTACTCTTGCTGCAGAGTTGGGCATGCCTTCAGCTCATCCATTTGCTTAGATCCCCAAATCTTCTAGAGCACTGTTAACTTGCACTCGGGTACGTCTTCGTTTGCTCTCCCTCGGACCTCCACAGACTTATTACTCAAGGCAAAGTCAACCATATGAGAAGGATATAGGCTGAGCACTCAAGTTCAACAAGGAGGTGGAGGCCAGAGAAAAGCTGGCACACCTAGATGTGGGAGAGAGCATGGTGGCATCAACCAGCCCTGCACCCCCTCCATTTTCCATTTTTTTATTTGTTTATGGTGTGGTTTATAAATGCAGCAGGAATACTACTGGGGGAAATGGGCAGCATGTAAGGGATGTGGGGCAGTTGGAAGGAGGGTGCACTGGGTGTACGTCTGCTGCCTGAATTGTAGAACGTTCCATGCACTCATGGCTGAGCTGTAGGCTGTAAGAGATGAAATATGGACAGTAGGGACATTACAAGAACCAATTACACAGAGGATGTTTTGGTCTGGTAGGGGAGGATGGGTGATAGGGAACAGGGCTAAAGGAGGGATGAGGATTGGAGCAGGGCTACCTACCAAGTACTGTTTCCTACCTCCTGGAAGTACAGGTTAAGTCAGATCCCTGCATCAAGGTGACTGGGTCTGGTACACCCATGAGGAAGGCATGTCAAAAAATTATGTGCCAGACTATAGTGAGAGACCGAAAGGAGGTACCAGGATAAGGACAGTTTTTAATAGTTGGGGACTTCACTGAGAGGGAGTTGGAGTGCATAATGTTTTTCATGGGGTCATTAATGAGGAAGGTCCCCTGTAGTCCTGAGACCACGATGGCTAGACTCAGGTCTGAGGTGCCTTGAACTCACTGGGGCGAGATCAGATGTGGTGGTGCAGGTAGGAATGAATGGCCCAGAAAGGGACTTTAGAGAGGACACTGAGAAAAAGGGCAGGCTCAGTAACCTTCTCCAACTTCCTACTGAAGCCATGCGAGGGGGAGAAGTGGCAATTCAAGATTAAAGGACTGGTGTATGGAGGAAGGCTTTAAGTATTCGATTGGGGACATTGATGAAGGGGATGGTAGGTGTTTAACAAAGTGGTATACACCCTAATGAGAAAGACACCAAAGTGTTAGGGCAGAACATTTGCAGCACACATTACAGCTCATTTAAACTATAAAATATAGTGAGAAGGAAATAATATGTGTAGTATATATATAGGTATCTAAGTATATTGTAGTAGGAAGTACAGGGTACGCCATTAGGGCTGTAGTTCTAGCATATAGATATTTGTAGTTCTAGCTATGTATAGTTTCTGTCATGCCCGATTGGCATTTCTTTATGTCCAACAGTGTGTAACCTGTATCTCCAGAGTAGGAGTAAAGATGACCACTGAACTGATATGCTGTGTTTGAATCTGTCTGTTTACAGCACCAAAATATTGCACTGGCAACGAGGATCATGAGATAAATATCTCACACAGCTGTCTAAAAGGTTGGGTAAGCTCATTTGGCTGCTCAATTTCTTTATCGGTTTCCAGTGCGGCACATTGTCTAAGGCCTTGCTAAAGTCCAGATAGGTCCTGTCTACTGCCCTCCCCTGATCTATATCAACATATGCTTCTATGTTATGTTTCTTCCCTGATCTATATCCCAGGTTACCTAGCTGAAAAACTCAATCAGATTCATGTGTCATGCCCCCCCACCCCCCGAGAATCCTTGCTGCCTTTGGTCTTGTAGCCCTCACTGGATTCAAGATACTCTACCAATCTTTCATTCAAGATATTCTATCAGCCTTTTTATGTTTAAGTTATGCAGCCTATCCTCATACATCTTATCCCCAAGACCATGGACTATATTAGTTGTCCTGCACTGTACTGCCTCCACCTTGTTGCAGTCCTTCCTTATCTGTAGAGTCCAGTAACTTACGGAGTATTCCAGGTGTGGACGCACTAGTGACCTGTACAAAGACAGGATCATCTCTTGCCCTGTACTGCTTGTCCCCCCCCCCCCCCCCCCATGCAACCCATTATTCTGTTCGTATTACTCACCACTCTGTTGCAGTGTGCAGATGTATTTAGGGGCTCCGATACAATGAGCCCTAATCCTTTTCTTCCATAGTGCTATCAAGCACAACTCCCCCCATCTTGTACTGTACCATCGAGTTCATTCTCCCAATTTGCACTACTTAGCATTTTTTTGCACTGCAGTTCAGCTGTCAAATTGTTGACCAACCCACCAACCTGCCAAGATCCTCCCTTAGCTGCCTTCTTCCTTCCTATCTCTGTGTGTTCGCTTGTACAGATCATTGTATTGTCTGCAAAGAGGCAACTCTTACCCTTGATGCCTTTACCAATGTCACGATGAAAACACTGAACAGGACCAAACCAAGTACTGACCCCTGAGGTACCCTGCTGGTCACTTACCTCACCCCTGAAAACTCTCCATTACCTACCACCTTCTGTGTTCTATCTCAAACTCGCTCTCTGCCCAATTTGCCATCCTATCCTCTACCCCAAGGATCCAAAGCTTTTTGACCAGCATCCTGTGTGTGTGTGTGTGTGTGTGTGTGTGTGGGGGGGGGTTCAAAGACCTTCCTTAAGTCAAGGTATACTATATAACCTGCCTACCCCTTGTCTGCTGCTGTGGTCACCCAATTGAAGAACTTGACCAGATTAATCTGGCAAGACTTCCCCCTTGGGTACAGATGCCATCTGGGGTCCTGCGGCCCATTCTCTTCTAATAAGTCCACCAGGTCCTCCCTCAGTAGAGACACCATGATTTTCCTCACTATAGATGGCAAGCTGACTGGCCTATGGTTTCCTGGCTCCTCCTTCTTTGCACTCTTTTATAGCAGTATGACATTCCCTGACCTCCATTTCCTAGAGACCATTCCCATGTTTAGAGAGCAATTGAAAATGTCCACTAGTGGTCCTGTTATAAACCCCTGATGCCTCATGTAACATCCCCAGGTGTAAGTAATCAGGTCCCATAGATTTATGAACATATGAATTTACCAGCAGAAACAGGCCATAATGGTCTATTGAGTCTGCTCGAGTGTACAGCTCAGTTAGATCCCGGGAGCTGCCCCCCCCCCACCCACTCTTCCTGGAGTCATCCTCCACCAACCCAATTCCTTCCCCCTTTCACCTCCCAATAATGCCTCCGTCTGTCCTTATTTTTCTTTTTCACCCTATCCCATCCCTCCTTGAAAATGGTCACCATCTTTGCTGCCAATACCTTCTCTGGCAACTCATAACACCCTTTCGGTGGAAAGGTACCTCCTCATTTCCTTCCTGAATCTACCCTCCCACCCACCAGTTTTAGGCTGTGCCCCCTTGTTGTACCTTCTTTTCTTAAGTTAAAGATGCTCTCAGTATCAACTCTGCCCATGCCCTTAAGGTACATGAAGGTTTCAATCATATCCTCCGGCTCTCTTATTTCCTCCAGGGAGTACATGTTTAATTCCCTCAGCCTTTCCTCATATGATCAGTCTCCCATGCCCTGGATCATTTTGGTTCCCTCCGCTGGACCCCCTACAGCAGTTTGATATCCTCCTTCAGGTAAGGGAACCAGAACTGAGCAGTGTTCCAGGTATGATCTCACCAGTGACTTGTACAGTGGCAGAATAAGTACCTCCCTCCTAGAGGGGATTCCCCTGGTGATACAGCCCAGCATTTTATTTGTTTTAGCTGCTATCTTTTGGCACTGTGCTGTGTGTTTCATACCACCCCTGACCATTACTTCAAGGTCCTTTTCCTCCTCAATCACTGTCACCTGTATTCCCCCAGCCAGTATCTGGCACTTAGGTTTCTGGCTCCCATGTGCATTACCTTACATTTCTTAGCATTGAAACGCAACTGCCAGACTCTCGACAATTTGTCCAGTTTAGCCATGTCCTCCCTTAAATTATGTCTTCATCCCTCTGTGTCCACCCTCCCAGAGAGATTAATATCAACTGCAAAAAGGCAGATTTTGCTGTTGACCCACTCCACTATGTCACTTATAAATATGTTAAACAGCACAGGTCCAAGCACTGCGCCCTGTGGGACCCCACTGGTTACAAGCCTAGGTCTGGACAATTCCCCCCGACCACCACCACTCTCTGGTTTCCATCCCCTAGCCAGTTCCTGATCTACCCGTTCCCAGGCCCCACAGCTTGCTGATTAGCCTTCCATGTGGCACTGAGTTGAATGCGTTGCTGAAGTCCAGGTACAGTACGTCCACCGCATGTCCCCTGTCCAGAAACCTCGTCATCCAGTCAAAGAAGTCAGTCATATTGGTTTGACAAGACTTCCCCTTCATGAACCCATGCTGCCTGTCATCCTGGAGACCATTTTCCTCAAGGAAGGACACCAGCCTTTGTTTTAAAATCGGTCCACTCTTGTGGAGAGGTACCACATGAGCTGTCCTCCAGTCCTGTGGCACACACCCCTTCTCCAGTGTGGTATTGAACAGGTCTGTCAGTGGGGCCACTAGTACTCCCACCCGTTCCCTCAGGTGCATCCCATCTGGGCCAGGTGACTTATTAACCTGCGGTTCCCTTAGTCCTTGAGACCCAGTCAACCCTGGTCTCCCCATCATACTCCTCCCCCCCTTTAGTTTCCCCCGTCTTCCCCTGTGGCATAGGCCCTTCCACTTCCCAGGTAAAGACTAAGCAAAAATACTCATTTAGTACCTCTACTTGCTCCTCTCCCTTTTCTGCACATCTTCTCTCCCTCTTTATCCTAACTATCCCATCCCGTCTGCTTCTTCTCTCTTTAATGTAACGGAAGAAGTCCTTCTCCCCATCCCTAATCCCCTTCACAGCCATTCTTTCTCAGCCTTGGCTGCCTGGACCTCTCTCTCGAGATTTCACCGCGTATGCCTCTCTGTCCTCCCTTGAGGTACACTTGTACTTAAGGCGGCCCTCTTTTCTTTCACATTCTCAGCCACCTTCCTGCTGTACCAGCTAGGTCTCTTGGTTCTAGCATTCTTATTATTTGCCTTTGTACAAGTGTAGGTGACCTCAATTAACCCCATCTTAATGATGAACCATTTCTGGTCCGCATTCCTATCCGGTTTGAGCTTCACCAGGTGCTCCTCTAATATGCTCCCCATCCTGTTGAAGTCTGCCTTCCTAAAGTCCACCACTTTCGTTTTTGACAAGGCTGCTTCCTTCCCCATGTAGATGGAAAACTACACCGTACCCTGGTCACTGCCTGCAAGGGGTTACCTCACTTCAACTTCCAGGACATGATCCCCATCTGATAGCACTAGGTCTAGTATGGCCTCCTCCCTTGTTGGCCGACTCCCCGTACAAAGAAACTCCCCTGGATAGCATCCAGGAGGACCTCTTCCATGCTACAGCAGGTAGCTGGGGTGCTCCAATCTACTCCAGGTAAACTGAAGTCTCCTAGTATTACAGTGCTCCCCCCCCCACCCTCCTGATCTATTCCCCCAGTTCCCTATCCAACTCTGTGCCCTGCAACAGTGACCTGTACACTGCCCTCACAAAAATCGTTTTCCCTTTGGTGGTCTGGAACATTACCCCTAGAGCTTCTGTCCCCCCTTCCCCCTTGTGCACGTTATTCCATCCCTTATGTACAGTGCCACTCCACCCTCCTCCCTTTTGCTCTGTGCATCCTGTTCTGTTGGTATCCTGGGATCTCGAGATCCCAGTCGTGGTACTGAGTTGTCCATGTCTCTGATGGCAGCTATGTCTACCACCCCTTCTACCATCAGTACCTGTAGGTCTCCTGATTTGTTGGCTAGACTCCTTGCATTCAAGGACACTAAGTTTCAGTGTGTCCCGTGACCTTTATTGCCCCAGTTCCTTTTGTTACTCTACTCCCCCCAGTCCCTACTATCCCCTTTTCTAGCCCTCCCACTTCCTTTAGATTCTCTACTGGGGGAGGCAGGGAGGCCCCCCTCACCTAGTATCTACTTTCAGTCCTGCTGAATTTTCCAGTACCCTTTTCTTTGTTATTGTGCCTTTACCCAGCGTTGTTGCTTCCTTCATAACCCTACAATCTGGCAGTGGTCCATCCTTCTCCTTAGGAAATATTGAGCAAAAATATTGTTCAGTATCTCTGCCTTCCCCTTGTTCCCCTCCTCCCACCACTTTCTGCTATTAAGTCTCATCTACCACTGTTGACCTTTTGCTTCTCTGTGATGTATCGTAAGAATGCCTTATTTCCCAATTCTTTACCCTCATTGCCAATTGGAGCGCTGTCTCCACTTTGACCTCCCTCACCATCCTAGCGGTTTCTCTTTTTGCTTCCAGGTACTTCATCCTGTCCTTCTCCATTTGACTTCCCTTATACTTGGAAAATGCCCTCCTTTTGGTTCTTACTACTGCCCTTACATCAGCTGTGAATCACAATTGTCCCTTACCCTTTTCTCCTTCTTGGACATGTTCAGAATTGTGCTATCTGCTGCTTCTATCACAGCCTTTATGAATGTTTCCGACTTGTCTTCTTCATCCCTTCCCTTCACTTTGTCCTTTATGCGTATCTCAGATTTAAACCACATTGTGCTAATGTCTACTTTTTTGAAATATCATACTCTTATTCCTCTTGCCCCTTGCCTTTCCCAACCTAGACCCTCCAGTGCTACTGTCTTGTGGTTACTGGAACTGAGTGGTTCCAGGACGGTTACGTTCTGAGTCCTTTCACTGTTGATGATGACCAGCTCTAGCATGGCCTTCTCTCTTGTTGAGCTCTGAGCTAATTGTTCTTGGAATGCCTCCTGGCAGGCATCCACCAGAATCTGGTTCCTAGTACAAATCACAATAGGGACTTTCCAGTCCACATCTGGCATACTGAAATCTCCCAACTACCACCACTTCCAACAGACTGGATATATTTTTAAGCATCTCTCCTAATTCACTATCTGTCCCATTAACCTGGCCCAGTGGCCTGTAGACCACCCTGATCTAGAATGATTTGTTTCCCTTTCCCTGTTGCTGCTAGTACCCAGAGGGTTTCATTTAACCCCCATAGACTATCAACTTATATTGCTTCAAGCCCCTCAACATACAGCAGTACCTTTCCCCCTACCCTTTGTCCTATCTTTTCTGAATGTGAAGCCTGATATGGTCATGTTCCAGCCATGTGTCGACGTTGCCCACATCTCTGTTACTGCCACCAGGTCATGTCTTCCTCCATGACCAGTGCCTTACGTTCCGGCATTTTGTTGCCCAGACTCCTAGCGTTGGCACATACCATTTTCCAACATTTCCTCCTAACTCCTAATTAGGGGGAAATGTTCTTTTTTGTGTAACTTAAAAGTTTCATTAGAATTTTTATAGGGCACAGATGATTTTATACAGCATTAAAAGAAGGAAAAAAGAAAAATAATCACATACAATACATTTAGCATTTCAGTATTTGGCATGGTCTGTCAGATATACTGTAACAATAACTTTGTTCTCAGAGTCATAACTCTATATTTTCATGGTTACCCGGGTCTGATGGCATCCCTTGAACCCAAACACTATGGGCCGGATATTCAAACTGCGCCCAAAAAGTGCGCAACAGCAGGAGCAAGCACAAGTCAATTGCGCACATGCGCAATAGACGCAATATTCAAACATGGAGCAAGACAAATTGCGCAAGCAGCCAACGTCTGAATATCGCACAAACTGCGCCATAGCGCAACCAGGAAGGGGAAGCTGAGCAGAAATGATGCGCCATAGCGCAACAAGGCTAGCCCAGCTGAGCAGTCCAGAGGTGCCATAGCGCAAGCAGCGACCCCCCCCCCCCCAGCAGAGCAATGGAACTGCACAACCAGGGAGGCAGGCTGGGGCCCACCACCAGCCATGCCACACATGGGCACAGGAACACACTGCAGAACTAACAATACACCCGCACACCCCAAGCACAGCATCACTGGGGAAGGGATGGATGATCCACCGGAACATGGGGACAAGCCAACAAAGCACAGCAGGGCCATGTGGCCCCAGCACACACACGGGCAGGCTGAGACTGCCACACACAGGGGGTCGACAACCACAGTGCACATCAGCCCCCCCCTTCTGTACAGCACACCCTGCACTGTGACCCCAAGACACCACCCATGTGTAGTGACTGTCACTGCAGTAAACCCCATGCATCCCCGGCACACTGCAACCTCGCGTAGCACAGAACCATACAAGCCACACCCACCTTGGGCGGCAGCAGATGGCAAGACCTACTGAAAGGCACTCCCACACCAGAGACACCTCCCCATGCATACACACACATACCCAGGACCATACCACCCCAGATGCCATGCACACCACTGCAACTGAGCAACCATAGCCAGCTGCAAATCAGAGACCACCACAGAATTCATAACAAAATATATATATTCGAAAAAGATATGTACAACACCAACAACATCTATATACATATTTACAAGACAAGAGGGTGAGGTACAAGGTAGGGTGGGTAAGGGTGGGGTGAACAACTGGGAGAGGAAGGCAGGGTGGGGGCTGGGTGAGTGGGAAGGGAAGCGCATTCAGCGCCTGGCAGGCTGGTCCCCTGCTGCCTGTTGATCCACCCGGTTCCACCGGCGTCGCCTGACCCCATGGCGCTGCATGTCTGTCAGGAGGTCATGTGTAGCGACTGACACCTGCGTCAGCCGCTGGAGGCCAGGGTCTTCAAGGTCTTGGACACAAAAAAAAGTACTTGGTGCCCCTTTTTAAAGTGAAAAACATGGACAGAAGTTCTTTGCCACAGGTGCATAGACTATGATAAAAGGATATGGGGTCCCAATAAGGCTGGCCTCTCTGGGTACCTGATTCAGAGACACTGGCACCCACCATCTAGGTCACCTCTATTGGAACAATTTTGTCCAGAGCCCTCTGACTTCCAAGCTCTTTGTTAAACCACTTCCTAGGGGCTAGATATTAGCACTCACAGGGATCACAGCCCTGACTTCAGTGACACTTCTCTTGGGGATGACGTTCACTGTTTGCCAGAATTCAGTGCACTGAACCTGGAAAGAGGAGGCTGGACCACCCTTCCCTTCCCCCCCCACCAGGTATAAAACAGTCACAGAATTAGCAGCTGCAAGACTAGGGGCTCACAGAACAGCAGCTGACATTCTCTGCACCAGCAGTAAAGCAGCACAGTAACAGATGCTGGAGGTTTTTCTCAGAACCAAGACCTCAACTTACTACACAGTCGCATGGAATCAGAACAGGAAATACTACGTACATGGCAAGCCAAAACAGGTAGGCAGCTTTAACTTGCATGATGCTATCAAAGGGTAGAGATTTCCACAGGTTAAGAAGTTACGCAGGGTCCCAAAGCATATCTCTTACAAAGGGAAAATGCTCTCTGGCTGGGCAGGCATTGTACCCCAACCCCCTAAAACTTCCAGGTCATGCTAATTACATTTCCCTTGGGTCTAGCACTCCCAGACACCAGGGGTTAATACCTCTCACCTCCCTGATGGCCTGCCAGTGTGGAACTTCCACAGGCTTGGTTGTCACCAAGGGTCCAAATGCATATCTCTTACACAGGGAAAGGGCTCTCTGGCTGGGCAGGCTTGGTAACCTCACCCCCTAAAACTTCCAGGTCCTGCTATTTACACTTCCCTTGGGACTAGCACTCCCAGACACCCAGGGCTAATGGCCCTCACCTCCCTGATGGCCTGCCAGGGCAGAGACCTGCACAGGCTTGCTTGTCACCCAGGGCCCCAATGCATCTCTCTTCCCCAGGGAAAGTGCTCTCTGCCCGGGGAGAACTGCTGGCATGTTCCCTGGAGACTTCCAGAATCAGCCTGCCAGCCTCAGCATCAAGCCATGCCCAGCAAGTGCTATCACAGCCTGGGTAGGCTTCAACAAACTCCCCTTGAGCGACTAATAAGCCCGACCAGCACTATTTAAAGATATCCCAGCCAACACCCAGTAGGGCCACCTGGTCTGGAAAGCCCGTCGGGCCATCTGGTCTTAACATCTCTCAGGGACATCTGGTTCCACCAGGACCAAGGGACATCTGGTCACACTTTCTCCCAGGGACTTCAGCTACCACTAGGATTCCACCAGGACTCAATGCTCTTAGCCTGGAAACAGCTGCTGGCATTGCCCTAAGACTACCAGGGCCTGCTGTTAAAACCTCCCTTCGGTCTAGCACTCCCAGACACCCAGGGCTAATGGCCCTCACCTCCCTGATGGCCTGCCAGGGCAGAGACCACCCCAGGCTTGCTTGTCACCCAGGGTCCCAATGCATATCTCTTACCCAGAGAAAGGGCTCTCTGGCTGGGCAGGCTTGGTAACCTCAACCCCTAAAACTTCCAGGTCCTGCTGTTTACACTTCCCTTGGGTCTAGCACTCCCAGACACCAGGGGTTAATACCTCTCACCTCCCTGATGGCCTGCCAGTGTTGGAACTTCCACAGGCTTGGTTGCTAGCCAGGGTCCAAATGCATATCTCTTACACAGGAAAAGTGCTCTCTGGCTGGGCAGGCTTGGTAACCTCACCCCCTAGAACTTCCAGGTCCTGCTAATTACACTTCCCTTGACTCTAGCACTCCCAGACTCCAGAGGCTAATGCCTCTCACCTCCCTGATGGCCTGCCAGGGCAGAGACCTCCCCAGGCTTGCTTGTCACCCAGGGTCCCAATGCATATCTCTTACCCAGGGAAAGGGCCCTCTGGCTGGGCAGGCTTGGTAACCTCACCCCCTAAAACTTCCAGGTCCTGACCCTTACACTTCCCTTTGGTCTAGCACTCCCAGACACCAGGGGTTAATGCCTCTCGCCTCCCTGATGGCCTGCCAGGGCAGAGACCTGCACAGGCTTCCTTGTCACCTAGGGTCCCAATGCATATCTCTTACCCAGGGAAAGGGCTCTCTGGCTGGGCAGGAATGGTAACCTCACCCCCTAAAACTTCCAGGTCCTGCTAATTACACTTCCCTTGGGTCTAACACTCCCAGACACCAGGGGCTAATGCCTCTCACCTCCCTGATGGCCTGCCAGGGCAGAGACCTGCAAAGGCTTGCTTGTCACCCAAGGCCCCAATGCATCTCGCTCCCCCCAGGGAAAGTGCTCGCTGCCTGGGAAGAATGTGCTGGCATGCTCCCTTAAGCTTTCAGGGCCTGTTGTTAATACTTCCATTGGGTCTTACAGTCCCACACTCCCAGGGTTAATGTTCAGCACTACTAAAATTGTGTTCCTCTTTTACAGATGCTTCTCTGGGGACACCAAGCAAGACAGTGAGACCCTTGTGTACCTGCACAATGTGTGGTAAGAAAATTAAGCATCTACCAAGGCACCTCCGGGAAGTACACTGCATGACACCGGGAAAGGCACGATACTTTGGTAGGCAGTCACTCCTGACCCAACCTCCTGCAGGAAAATGCTTTTACAAATGCCAACAGCCAGACTGTTTTGCCATTGTTAGAGATCTAAGTCAGCACTTCGGAAGGTACACAAATACACTCTGACCAGCTTTAAAAGCCCGACCAAGTATCAGAGACACCCAGACTCAATATTCTCCATCTCTGGATTTGCCACATACTCAGCTGCCTAGCCAGTCTACAGAGTCAGAGATACAGAGTCCTCAACTGCTGAGTCTCTATAGAGCTTGGTTCCAGACCTTGGAGGGAGGAAAGAAAGACCAAGAAACAGCAACCGCTCACCAGCAGATGCTGTCCCGCTTGTGGAACTCCACTGACCCGGCCCTTTCGCTCACATCCCTGCTGGGTTCCAGGGCATTCATAAGAGATACTTGGATTCCAGAGGCTGAAGCCTCAGGGTTTAAGCCAGGCACTATCAAGTGTTATATAAACAGCCTCCTTCACTTCCTGAAATTCTTAGATTTGAATGGGTTTGCCAGGACCTATCAGGCTGAACTTGACATGCTCATCAAGGTAATTATTTTCTGGAGAGCTGGTCTCAGTACCTCTGCCATGAAGAGGCGCCATGAGATCCGGCTAAGGGACTCACAAATGCGGATACCACCAGAGACAGCATCCCTGTATAAGGACACCTGTGCAGCGAAGGAGGCAGTCAGGATAATTAACAGTTTACCCAGAGCCAAGAGACTTAGAAACCAAGATCACTGCCTGGCTAGAAATCACCTCATCTTCAGCTTGGCCCTCCACAATGCCCAGCGGTCTGCTGCCATCAGAAATATGTCTCTGGGCGACTTGAAGAAAGCAGAGAGACTGGTCGTTGATAGTGAAGACAGCTATGTCGTAACCATTTTTCTTCACAAAACCATTGCAACACATGGACCAGCTAGACTGGTGCTAGAAGGAGAGCTATTCAAGTTACTTCAGCTCTATGCACACCACAAGGCTGCTCTCCCAAACTGAGACCATCAGCTACTGGACTTAATGCCCTGTGCTCATCGAGACAGACGGATCAAACCTGACATGTTCTGCCATTGCAAAAGCAGTGAAGAAGCAGGCAGCCATACTCGGAATCAAACACTTCTCCATGACTCTGTGGCGAAGGGCACGTAACAAATGTAAGTATGCCTCAAACTCCACAATCAGCCTGGGTAGAATTGATAGGCTGTCCCCATAAAGCTTCCAGGCCCAGATTCAACCACTTTCCTCAGGGTTAGAAGTCCCAAACTCACATAAGTGATGGCCCTGACTTCCCTGATCTCCCAGGGTACATACTTCCACAGGCTTGGTTATTCCCTGGGTCCCCAGCATATACTACCCAGAGAAAGTGCACTCAGTCTGGGAGACCTAGTGGTACCCTCACCCCTCAATCGTTAGGGGCCTGCTTTTGCCACTTTCCTAAGGGCTGAGAGTCAATACTCACAAGGCTAAGGGCCATGACCTCCATGATGCCCTCCCAGGATGGGGACTTCAAAATATTAGGTTTCCAAAGGTCACAAAGCATATGCCTTCCCAGGAATGTGCTTCCAATCCTGGGGATACATGCTGGCATGTCCCCCTAAAACTTCCAGGGCCAGCTGTTGACACTCCCCTTGGGCCAAGCACTCCCAGACTCCCAGGGGTAATGGCCCACACCTCCCTGATGCCCTGCCAGGGTAGGGACTTCCACAGGACTAGTTTTTACCCAGGGTCCCAAAGCATATGCCTTCCCCATGGAATGTGCTTCCAACCCTGGGGACACATGCTGGCATGTCCCCCTAAAACTTCCAGGGCCAGCTGTTAACACTTCCCTTGGGCCTAGTACTCCCAGGGCCAATGGCCCACACCTCCCTGATGCCCTGCCAGGGTAGGGACTTCCACAGGCTTACTTTTTACCCAGGGTCCCAAAGCATATGCCTTCCCCAGGGAATGTGCTTAGAAGCCTGGGGACACATGCTGGCATGTCCCCCTAAAACTTCCAGGGCCAGCTGTTAACACTTCCCTTGGGCCTAGTACTCCCAGGGGTAATGGCCCTCACCTCCCTGATGCCCTGCCAGGATAGGGACTTCCACAGGCTTACTTTTTACCCAGGGTCCCAAAGCATATGCCTTCCACAGGAAATGTACTTCCAAGCCTGGGGACACATGCAGGCATGCCCCCTAAAACTTACAGGGCCAGCTGTTAACACTCCCCTTGGGCCAAGAACTCCCAGTCTCCAAGGGGTAATGGCCCACACCTCCCTGATGCCCTGCCAGGGTAGGGACTTCCACAGGCTTACTTTTGACCCAGGGTCCCAAAGCATATGCCTTCCCCAGGGAATGTGCTTCCAATCCTGGGGACACATGCAGGCATGCCCCCCCTAAAACTTCCATGGCCAGCTCTTAACACTTCCCTTGGGCCTAGTACTCCCAGACTCCCAGGGGTAATGGCCCTCACCTCCCTGATGCCCTGCCAGGGAAGGGACTTCCACAGGCTGACTTTTTACCAAGGGTACCAAAGCCTATGTCTTACCCAGGGAAGGTGCTATCTGGCTGGGGTGGCCTGGTACCCCAGCCCCCTAAAACTTCAAAGACCTGCTGTTAACACTTCCCTCAGATCTAACACTCCCAGACACCCAGGGGTCATGGCCCTCACCTACCTGATGCCCTGCCAGGGCAGGGACTTCCACAGACTTACTTTTTACCCAGGGTACCAAAGCCTATGTCTTCCAGGAAGGTGCAATATGAGAGGGTGGCCTGGTACTACAACCCTAAAACTTCCAGGGCCAGCTGTTAACACTTCCCTTGGGCCTACTACTCCCAGACTCCCAGGGTAAGGCGCTCCCTCCCTGATGCCCTGCCAGGACAGGGACTCCACAGGATTAGTTGTTACCCAGGGTCCCAAAGCATATGCCTTCCCCATGGAATGTGCTTCCAAGGCTGGGGACACCAGCAGGCATCTCCCCCTAAACCTTCCAAGGCCTGCTTTGACCATTTCCCTATGGTCTAGCAGTCCCAAACTCACAGGGGTGATGACACAGAGCTCCATGATGCCCCCAAGTTGGAGATTTCCATTTGCTTAGTTGTTAAACGTGGGCCCAAAGCATGTATCTTACTTTCATTCTTTCCTTACACAGTTTCACAGCATTCATCCTGAGGGTAGACATGAGCTTGCGTCACACATGAGCCACAACAGCAGATGCATACTATCGCCTGATGGGCAGCAAAGAGGAGAGCATCAGAGTGAGCCGACAAATATGCCAGTTAACCACAAAGGCCCCATGCACCACCACCATCAGCCCACATGCAGGTGCTCCATCACAGACTCTGGAGAGCAGTTCAATTACCATGGGTGAACCAGGAAAAAGGCCCTCTCTTTCACCAGGTACCTGTATTGCAACAAGAACAAGAAGGGGACTTGGTTCACAGGACATCCACAGAAGCCAAGAGATGATTGGGGCACACACTCCACCTATACGGTCCCCACATTGCTAGCAATCCTTTACTGAACAACAGCAACTGGCAATCAAATCTGCATTCGCAAGCCACCTTACACAAGGCCAGATCAAGACAGATGATGTTAGGCATGCTGCAGACTGACACCACCCTCCTGGTGCCCTTCCCCTGTCCAGTCAAACCAAGACTTGCCAAGAATGTGATGCAAAGTATGGACTTTGAGTCGTAGTCGTGCAGAATTAAAACCAGCCAATGATTTAAGCTGTATTGCACTAAAAATAAATAAATAAATAAAATGTATAAATTATTAAATGTCAGGCTTATCTTCAGGGCCACCTCCACCACGTCCCACTGAAACCTCCAGGTCTTAGGTGAATTTCCTGCTGGGGATACCCCCAACAACCATATCAGGGACCAGGGGGTTGGGCACGGTCCATCCACCGTAGGATGCGGAGACCCAGGAAAAGGGAACACAGTCAATGGCTGTGACTGTCCACAACCCTGAACACCACCCATCCTGCAAGGCATATAGCCTAGTGCCCCGCACCTGTGATGGTATACACCACCACAGTGACCATACGCAGCCGCCCAGCCAAACACTTTCAGCTATGTACCACCCTTTACACTGCCCATGTCATCACCACAGCACCATCAAGGCAGTCAAGTAGCGTGGCAATGTGGTGGGATGCCAGTTCCACAGCCATGTGCCCAGTGCATGCATGGACCACCAGTGGCCTTTACACAGGCGTGCAGTGACACTGGACAGAGATGACTTTCGCCTGTGTCGTGCATGGTTGTGTTGTCCATGGCTGGTGGTCATGCCCACCCCTTCCAGCATGCAATAGCATCCATGATGTTATGACACTCACACTCATCAAGCAGCTGTGGCTGCTGCTGCCGCTGTGGCCCACCCATCACGCCTCCTCCGGCTGCCACCTGAGCCCCGCCACGGCCCTCCTCAGCCTTGGCCTGCATCCTCTCCGCCAGGCCTGTGGGTGACAATGGTTGAGAAAAACATCAGTGTGACCCCAAAGCAGACTGCCCCCTGACCCAGTGAGTGTGCCTGCCCACACAGCCAGACCCATGCATCTCACACCTGCACACACTGACACAGCCAACCTAGCAGAGCCACCCCCCATGCACCGCAACCAATACAGATCACACCCCTACGGAGAATACAGGTGCATAGATGGGTACACCACCTGACCTAGGCTGCGCGCCCCCTGGCACAGGACCTGGCGTTACAGCACATCCAGCTCCCTCCTCGAAGGTCATTATACCTGTGCCTGCACTGTTGGCAGACCGCCACTGCCCTGTGACCCCCTCCAGTTCAGTGGCCACCTGCTGCCACACATGGGTGCGGGCCATGGTGAGTGGCTGATCCCCAAACAGTGCCCCACAGTGAGGCTCAACCACAGCCACCAAGTAGGCCACCTCCAACTGACTCCATTGTGGAGCTCTCCTGCGTGCCATTACTGTGGTAGAGCAGGCAAAATGGCGCCCCGCAGCACGGCAACCCCACGTGGAAATGTTGCGCAATAGACCACCAAAGGTTCCAATTGCGCTGTTCGTATAACGCGGTCGGTTCACATAAGCGCTTCACCAAACAGCGCAACGAGCCCATACATGTCAGCGAACAGCGCCAGGGGCATAGGTCGGACACAAGGTCAGGGGTCAGTAACTCAAGGCCACGCACAGCGCCATCGGACGTCTACGCATCCTGCGTGAACGGTCACCTGCGTGGACTATTGCGCAGTTGTGCCACAGCGCCATATGGTGCGCAGCGCTGTAGCGCCACTGGCACAATGGTGGCCGTGTCCTGTATTGCTGATCGCGCACAGCACGCCATCAGCGCGGCAGACGCCTGTGTAAGCTACCTGGGCATGCGCAGTGCAGTGTACTACACAGTCAAAGAAATGCGCCATTGGCTCAGCCGGCTCAACCGTATTGCGTAAAGTGCAACGGCGCGATATTCAGCCAACACATGCAAATCATCTGATCAGCCATTCAAAGGCGCAGTGACGCGATTAGCATGTCATTAAAGTTTACCACCTAATTTGCATGCATTGCGCTATAATTGGCGACATCAGCTGCGCTGGCCGATTCGGTTACTGCAGGTGAAGGTGAGTTGCATGCTGTGTGATGTTCTGGACAATGGTCATGGGAAAGCGCTGCTAGACTGCACGGTGACGGGTGTCCACTTCCACGCATACAGACCGACGCGGCCGAGCAGAGCCAAGGTGAGGTGAGGATGGTGGGCCAAGGATGAGCCCAACTTCACCAGCGGAGACGAGACCCTCTTCCAGGCCTACCTGGAAGAGGCCACTACTGAGTGGGCCAGTGAGGCACCCCTCAGGCCCGCTCGGCTGCATGGGAGGGGTAGCTCGGGCAGTGAACCTGCAGAAGCCACCAGCTCCGTGCAGGAATGCAAAATTAGATGGGGCAGGACCGCAGGAGGGTGAAGGAGAAGGTGGCAGCCCTCAGGACGGCGCGTGCTGGCACAGGCGAGGGGCCAGCCAGCGGTGGCGGAGCTGACCCGGCTGAAGGACCGACTGGCTGCATCAATGCAGCGGAGTGCTGATGAGGCGTCCCAGGAGGTGGGATTCCAGACAGGTGGAAGCCCATCACTGCGGTATGAGCGTGGTGGTGTTGGGGAGGTTGATCACATACTGCATGTCCTCACTTTCTGTTACAGATCCTGTTCGTCTTCAGGGGATGGTGGTGGTGGGACCAGGCAGTGAGGAAGACCTGCCGGAGTTGGAACTTCCACCTCTGTCGCCAGCCGGCATGCACTGCACCAGCATGCGCCTGGCTGGCACCTCTGTTGTCGGTGGAGTCAGGTGTGGGATGCACAGCCTGTGTCTCAGCAGTCTGGCATGCAAGCATGCCTGCACGCTGTGACTGTGGCTGTAGCACGTCTCTGCACCATGGATGATGCAAGGACTGCAGTGGGCAGTGACACGTGTGTGTCCTATGACGGACACACAGCAGGCTAGCACGTGCCCCTGGGCCTAGCTGGTTCCGTGTGTGCCAGCATGTCGGCACAGTCCCAGGCTGTGCTGACTGTGCAGGTGTCTGGCATTGTTGCGGCCACAGCAGTGGAACGAGTGGTCCCTGGGGCACAGCGGTTGGAGGGGCAGCAGCAGTCACCCACCAGGTCTTGGGGTACAGTGTCCAGCGGTGGCACATGCATACCGCCCTTTGATATGCCCATTCCTGGTCCTGGTGAATAGCACCCACACTCAAGGGGTGTTGTGCATCAGGACCTTCCATACCCTGGGGGACAGGATGCCGTTGTGGCAGAGTACCCATTTGAAGAGCACACCCGCCTGCTGCGGGAATCAGTACAGCAGCAAAGGCGGGTTGCAACGTCCATGGCGGCACTGTGCGTGGCTGTGGAGCGGCACAGCAGGGACTGTGCTCTGATCCTTGCAGAGATGGTCCAAATGCGGATGGATGTGACCGCCGCCACTGACAGGCAGACCCAGGCATTGGTCGCTGTCCTGGCTGCATTGAGCACACAAGCAGGTGACCCTGTACCGCGCACCCCACACAGTACGCTCTCCACTCCCCATTCCCGGCGTCGTGCGACACCCAGCCTGTCGACGCCGGGTTCTGCTGTGGGCATCCCGAGCACCCCTGGTGCAGGTATGTTTGTCATGCTGCAGACCCCTGTGCGGACAAGGTCGCGATCGCGCAGTGGGACCCCTGGTGGTCCATCGGTGCCACCCCATGTGGCCCCTGCTCACCCTGCCAGTGCAGCTGGGTCACGGCGGGGCCGCCCACGCATCCGCATTGGCCGTGGAACAGTGCAACATGACTGACCTGTCTCTCAGTGCGGGCCCTGTCTGGTGCTGCCCTGTGTGCAATGTGTGTCCTGGTGGGAAGTGCACTGGTGGGTGCCCTACCCAACACGCCAACACACGGACTACCTGCACACCCTCCTGACTGCTGTCCACAGGTGCGTGTGCATAATGATGCCTGCATTGTACTGTACACCAAGGTGCAAGGGTGCCCAGCATCTGACACACGTACTTGGACAGTACAGGTGGTGGGGGTGGTCTGTGGATCTGTGTGTTTCCCATGTCTGTTCTGCTCTGCTGTGCACCTGCCCATGTACGCTTTGTGCCTGGTGTGTGTGCGTATGTGTGTGTCCATATGACTGTTCACCCCTCCCTGATGGTGTGTTTGTGTACCTGGACCCTTCCACTCCCCTTGCCGTCATGCACCCTTGGTGTGTTACCCTGTGTGCCTGTGGGTTGCGCCTGGACAGTGTTGGTTGCACATGGCCCCTTGACTTACCTGTGACGTGCATAATGCTCCTCTGTGATGGTGTCCCGATGCAGCTGAGCCTGCCGGATCAGTCAGGGGTCCCGCCGTCCTGGGGCGGATCAACACCATCATCACCGGGCGCAGCTGGCGTCCCCATCGCTGTCCCCCTCCTCGACCTGTATGGCTATCCTACAGTCTTTGGCCATGTTGTGCAGGATACAACAGGCCAGGAATATCCCACAGGCCTTTGAGGGGCTGTACTGTAGGGCACCGCCGGAGGTGTCTAGGCATCGGAAGTGTGCCTTGAGCATCCCAAACACCCGCTCGATGATGTTGCATGTGGCGGTATGTGCCTCATTATAGCGTTGCTGCGATGGGGTCATGGGGCGCCGGTACAGTGTGTGCAGCCAGGGACGGAGTGGGTATCCGCTGTCACCTGTGTGGAGATAAGTATCATGTTCAGGTCCGTATTGCCCATATCCCTGTGTGCCACTACCATGGCACCTGTGGCATTCCCACCCTTGCCCCGAGTTTGCAATTCCTACATGCGTACTCACCCACTAGATGGCCTGTGGGGATGTCCCCACTATTGAATCGATGGCACAGTGGGGACTGATACCATATGAAGGCATCAAGTGCTCCACCAGGGTGTGTGGCACAGACATGGATTATGCGCCCGGTGGCATCACACACCACCTGGCAGTTGACACTGGAAAAGCCCTTCCTGTTTCTATATGCGGCCCCATCGGGGCCAGGTGGCATGCGAACGGCCACATGGGTGCAGTCTATGGCCCCTAGCACGCCAGGCATACGTGCTACCCAGTGGAACCCCTGCATGTTTGCTGTGCGCTCTGCCGCGGTGCTGGGGAAATGGATGTGCTCCGCAGCATGTGGCAGCAGTGTGCCGAGGAATTGGGTAAGGATGCGTGACGTGGCCGACTGTGTGATGCCTGTGGTGTCCCCTGTCGGCCTCTGGAAGATGCCCATGGCGAGCAGGCACATGCAGGCTGTCACCTTGGTCTCCACTGACAGAGCGTGACTCCGTCGTGAGGGTGCCTGTATCACATCAATGCATAGCTCACAGAGCCGCCTCAGTATTGCCCTGTTCAGGCGGTACCGGCCCACGATCTCTACATCTGTGTACAGCTCAAAGCTGATGCAGGCACGGTACTGCCTGTTGGGGGCATACTGCCGACGGACCCTTCCACGGAGACGTCCCCCTGCAGCTTGCATTCTCACCCCCCTCAGGTGTCATGCCACTGTCCATCTCCCTGGCTTCTGTCCCCCGGCTGATGTTGCTCTGTTACCCCCGCTGTCCTGACTGCTGCCTCCACTGCACCAGGTACCCCCCGCTGGCCTCTGCAGCCTATGGCGCATACTACTTCCCTTGCCTGCCCTGTTCTGGCCTGTCGCTGTCTGTCTCTCTCTCTCGCTTGGCATCCCTGTAGCGTTCTTGCGCCTCTTCCTTGATCCTTTTTATTTTGGCTCATTTCCGCTGTGGCGCACCTTCCGGCTGTTCAGCTCTTGCACATTGCGCAAGTCTTTGAATATCGCATTGCGCTCTTTATGCATGGATCGACCCCCTTCGGTTGCGCATGCCTTCATTTGCATTGCGCTGTTGTTCAGCCTGTTTTCAGTGGAGCAACTGCCTCCTGCTGAATATGGCGGAATGGTGCAATTTCGGACTTGCGCATGCGCAACCCTTTTGAATATCCCACCCTATGGCTTTACTCTTTGTTCCCCTTCTTTTATTTCATAACTGCCATAAGTCTAACCTAATACATTTCTTATGGGATGTCTGATCTGTTTGGAAAATGCTTTCTTGATCTTGCCAAGTTCGGTGGGGGGAGAGAAGCAAGGTTAATGATAAATTAGTGGTGCAACAGATTGAACACCTCATGTCCTTTGACATCTATGAGCTAGTCCAGTCAGGTTTCAGGGCTAAGCATAGCACCCAAACTGAATTAGTCAGGGTGTATAATGACCTCCTCAGGGCTAGAGATAGAGGAGACAGGTCAATTCTTGTTCTCCTTAATCTCTTATCAGCTTTTCATACTGTGCATCTCATCATGCTTCTTGATCGCCTTCAAGAATATTGTGGACTCGCCATTAGTGTCATCCACTGATTTGAGTCCTATCTCTTGGGCAGGGAACAACAGGTGGTGATGAGGAATTTCTCCTTCTCCCGAGGCCCCTGTCATGTCGAGTACCCAAGGGTTCAATCTTGACGTCAATGTTATTCGCGGTATACATGCTGCCCTTGGGAGAGTTCATTAGACAATACAGTGTGGGGTTTCATTGTTATGCGGAGGATACCCAGCTGTATTTGTCTTTTGCCCAGAGAACACATGATGCCATGGAAGTGACTAACAACTGCCTGGCTGAGATCAATGACTGGATGTCCTCCAGCTGGTTGTAACTGAACCCAGATAAGACGGTCGCACTGGTAATTGAGCCAGGACGCCGGCGTGATGAGAGTGCCTCTGGAGTGGGTACAGCATTGTTTCTGGGATCCACACCATTGATGACCTCCCCTAGGGTGCAGAATCTTGGCGTTGTTCTGGACAGCAGATTGACACTTAAAGCTCAGGTGTCATCTGTGGTCAAAAGTGTTTTTTACCACTTGAGGAACATCACCAGGGTTGAGCCTCTAGTTCTGCCCGAAGACCTGCCATCACTGGTGCACACCTTTGTGACTTTGAGGCTGGATTACTGTAATGCTCTCTACTTTAGGGGCCCTGGAGGGACCCTTTGCCAACTGCAGCTGGTGCAGAACACAGTGGCTAGGTTGCTGACGGGTCTGGCAAGGTCCAGTCATGTGACCCCAGTCCTGCGGGTTCTGCACTGGCTGCCTGTCAGGTGGAGCATCCTCTTCAAGGTGGGCTTGCTCACCTACAAGGCCCTATATGAGCTGGGCCCTGGTTATCTGGCTGATCTCCTAACACCTGCCTCCTTGATCCATTCCCTCCGCTACTTGACACGGGCCTCCTTGATGTTCCCAGGGTCAGGCTAAAAACATCTGGCAACCGTGCCTTCAGTGTCACCGGGCCAACCCTGTGGAACACTTTACCAGCTACTATCAGAAAAGCCCCAACAGTCAAGCTGTTTAAAAAGGGGCTAAAGGCCCACCTTTTCTGTCTGGCCTTCCCCGATGAAGGTGACTTGACCTGTATTAATTTTATGAAGTTATTTAGTCATGCTGAGATTTAGTCATGTATTTATTGTTTAGATCTTTTACTGTGTTTGTATTGACCCTATCTTTTAATGTAAGGCATCTAGAGCCTCCAGGATAAATAAAATTTTCCTTGCCTCGCCCTCCAAGTTGGGCCCCAGTCCCCAAAGAACCCAAATCCCACCTCCCTACACCAACCATTTTGCCATGCATTGAACTGGAACATGTGGAACTGTTCCCTTTGGTTCAGATATGGCCCCAGTAGCACAGTTCCTCAGAGAAGGTTACTGCTCCTTCTGTCTCCATTACTACCTTTCACAGATCACAGAAGTCAGCCTTCACCTATTCCATGCTCAGCCTGCTCAGATCATCAATGCCCAGGTGCACAATCAGATTTAACCTTACCATGCCCTCTCCTGTGAGTTCTACCACCCTGGCAATATGTCTGTCTGTTGTCACCCCAGGATAACAGCAGAGTACTTCTTTACCATCGAGGGTGAGACCCAGTTCCTTCCAGTGCCCCTACTATTGAATCCCCCACTATATGTGGCTTTATCTTGCCTCCTTGAGGCTTCACCCTTCCCCAGTCTGCTCTCCAGCAGAACCTGCATCCTGGTGGATTTCTTATACCAGCATCGTCTTGTCTGGTGGGAGACTGGAGGACACCCAGATGCAACAGGCTTAACCTGTTGCTGGTGCACATTCCCACATCCCCAGGCTTGGACTCTTCATCCCCCAACACATACACACTTCTTCTCTTCCCACCTCTACTCTGTCCACTTTCTTTTACAAGCTTAAGATAGCTTATGAGGTGGCTGTGTCAGTAATGCTCTTTGTGGCCTGGTGGCTTCAGCTCTCAAGCAGCGTATTTCAGCCCTTACAGCTTCCAGTTCCACCATCATGGCTGGAACCTCCTACAGCTGAGACAATGGCCAATCCCAGAGAACCCTGTTGTTCACCACTGTATTACGCCTCTTACACTCCCCCCACCACCACCACACAGGGCTTGCGTTAATGCACTACTGACGTCCCTCTCAGGCAAAAATCCACATTTTGATGCATTACTTTGAATGCACTGCATCTGCTTTGATGCAGCCCTTCACTGCTTAATTGGTGCTGCTGTCACTTTAAATGCACTGCGTCTCCATTGGACAGTGAGAAGGGTGGTGATGATTGGTCCTGTATTTTTTTGTCTTTACATACTGGAGGTCAGCTGCGATTGGTGATGTGACTGTAAGGGGTTGGGGGACCCAGCTGAGTAGGCGTTGCCAAGTTATCAGCGTGGGCAGCGATTTGACAGTAAATCTGGTGGGAGGATTATGTGGGCCGGCAGTCTTCTTCAGTTTGCATACCTGATCTGCGGCAGTTGAATCGGCGTGGCAGAGACAAGCAACTTATGGAGTGGTAGTCCCTGTCTCTTTGGGTCTGGAAGAGCCAGTGAATCTGGAGAACTGAGCATGGAGGAGCCAGGAGAGATGGGCGTGACAGTGGCAGCAGCAGAAGACTGTGTCCAGCTTGGCAGTTCCACCTACAAGGTGCTGTCAGACGGAGTAAAGGAACATGTGTTCCTCCTTCCTTCTTTGTGTGGGTCTTCTGACTGTGTCAGGAATCCAGGATAGTGCCGCACTGGAGACTGGGTGATGTTCATTTAGGCCGACATCAATTCAGAGGAGAGACTGTAAAGTTACTGTTATTGGGGGTAAAACAGTATTTTCCTGTCAGTCTAGTCAGTGCCTTTGAGTAGTACTGCCTTCCTGCTGCAGTGAAGTGAAGCTCGACTTGGAGACTGGCTTCCTGCATTTTCTATGGGCTGGCTGAGGAATGAAAAAAGTTACCGGCTGCTAGATGAATGCCTGTGACTGCCCCATCATAATTAGGGAAACCGGGGGTACTTTCTCTGTTTTCCCTGGCAGCTGAAAACAACGTTTTATTTGGTGACTTCTGATTCACAGACTGCCTTGCACTGAATCCGATTCAGTCTGTGGAGCAATCCGGTGGCCCAGGCGAACAGAGATTGCACCTCCGCTTTTGCTATTGATGTGGCAGCCGCAGGCATTTCTAACAGCTGGTAACTGCTTGTATGTATCTGCCGGTATTTTATTTTTTTTTATTCCTCGACAGCCTGACACACAATAAAAAAGGCAGGAAGGGTTTCACTTTTACGTGTCATGCAGAGCAAAGTACTACTGTGCTGATGAGGCATGGCAGTAACTTGTATATACTATACCTTCCAGCAAGGGGAAGGGGAACATTTTTAACCAGGAGAGGCACACTAAGCCGAAGCTTGATTCAAGGTGTGACCTGGGAGCACAAGGAAGTTAACTGACTTGCTCAGGGTCACACAGTATGTAAGTGGGGGCTGTGGGATTCAAACCCAGGTCTCCAGGTTTGCAGCTCACAGCCTTAACCACTGCGCCATACTGCCTCCTAGCTGACATGTTATTAAAAAAAAAAGGCAATTTTTTGTTTTTTTCATGAACATATAAATTTGGTGCAGTAACCCCCAACTTTTGGCTTCTGACCCCCTACTTTGGGAGAAGAGGGTCAAACTGACCCCCTGATTTCTGACCCTAGTGCAAGGCCTGACCACATTCCACCAAAGTGTCCTCCCTGCATTGTGTTGGTACTGTAGTAGCATCAGTGTTGTGTTTGTACTCTAAGGTTATCCCAGTTAGGGAGCCTCAAGGATTCACTTGTGCCATTTTCAAATATAAATGCGCAATATACGGTTATCCCAGATACAGTATCTCTGGGACATGATTACACTCCTGCTTTTTTACCCCAAGATAGATACTGTACTTGTTACCTGTTCTCCCAGAGTCCACATGCGGTCCTGTAGTCTTCCTGTAGGTGGCCTGCAGGCACACTACAGGTATACTACAGATGTACCACTCACACGATAGGATGCCACACAATGGGAAGCTTGCAAGTGTGCAGTTTAAATCTCTAAGCTCCTCTAGACCTACTTTAGCCCCCTTCCTCAGTCAGACACCGGTTTCCCAACAAGTAATTAGCCACTCAACCCTACAGAGACTGCAGATATTCTCCCAGCTACAGTTGGTTCCCCTTTCTGCCTACTAAGAATTACCGACAGTTAAAGAAGCCACAAAACACTGAACCAAAGACACCTACTTCTGCCTACTCACTCACACAAACCCTTTAAACGGAAAACTGCACCGTCATATCTTGTAAATGTTCTTTGTTTCCATGTCAACAGATAACTCTCTTCCTTTAGCTGTTGGGGATATATGTGTTTAGTTTGTTTTCACTGTTCATGCTAGTCCCCTGTAACTATCCTGGGGAGCCTCCATTTTATGGTTGTTGCAGTCTCAATGTCCATGAGAGAAAAATCTCAATGTCCATGAGAACTGCATTAGCATATGACAACGTGATGTCACATCACCCATTTATAACATGTCTCTAAGATGAAACTACAAATATCCTGAAAGAAATCTCTGAAAACACACAAACTGAATGCAATTTAAAGGGTCCCCCCCCCTTACAACTGAAATAGTTTTAAAAGCTAACTGAAGGTAAATTTGGTATGTCACACCTTGCTGCGGCGTGATTTGTTGAACTATTATTAAGCAGACAGGCATACTGTGGAGTCTAAAGGGTGCTGACACATCATGTTCTCATATGCTAATGCAGCTCTCAAGAACAATGAGATTTAGACAACCAGAAAATGGAGCCCTCAGGATAGCTACAGGACTGTAGAAGCAGTATAGAGCAGAGGTTTAAGGCTTTGAGCTGCAAATCTGGAGACTTCGGCTTGAATCCCACAACCCCCACTTGCATACTCTGTGACCCTGAGTAAGTCACTTAACTTCCCTGTGCTCCCAGGTTGCACCTGTAAACAAGTTTTCAGTTTAGTGTGCCTCAACTGGTTAAACAATTGGAAGAAAAAAAACTAGTTACAGGGACTAGTAAGAACAGTGTAAATCAATCAATCAAAATATTTATTTATCCAGGCGAACATCATTGAGCAAAGCTCATTTACAAGATGGATCTGGTTAAGGCCGGTCAAAATAGAGTTACATACAACAGTGACAATATTTCATTAAGGCAACAAATAAATACAGAACTCATTTACAGGATGGGCCTGGTTAATACCAGTACACAACAGATCCATATACAACAGTGACAGTACATCATATGACACAAATAATACAAAGTAGGTACTCAATGCAGCGGCAGAACAAAACAGAAGGGAATAGTGAGGGTGGGGAGCTGGGAGGGCATGGTGGGTAAAGGAGAGCATAAGGGAGATAGAGGACCTAAGTTTGAAAACAGGTAGCTAGCGTGCAGTTGCAACATAATTGGGCAGAGAGAAATTAAAGGGGTTGCTCACAACATGACATGGATCCATAGGGCCAGCAGTACTCTAGTCTACACTGAAGGCAGCTGAGAACTGGGTGCCTAGGACTCAGGATAGGCTATGGAGCGAGGGAAACGGTTCCAGTGTTCCCTTACAGTTCGAGCAAATAAGGTCATGAAGGAATCCAAGCTGATGGGTAAGCTCAATTTCAGAGATTTTTGCAATTTATTCCATAAGGTGGGCAGTGCAAAGCTAAATGATGCTCTACCAAAGCATTGAGACTTTGGGAATACAAAGTGTGAAAAATGAGGCACTTCTTAAGGCATAAGTTCCTAACGTAAATGAACTAAAGCAATCGCATACATCTCTAACACCGACACAAAAAGAGTTGTCAGTTGACATGGATAGAAATAAAATTTACAAGATGTGAGGGTACAGTTTTAAAAGCAATCACCTTTTCTGTTTGGGCTAGCTGGTCTTGTCTCTCTTTCCTCTCAGCTCTCTCTAAACAGGGCCCATGGCCAAATCTCCCTTTTAATCTCATATCTCCTCATAGTTTGCTATAGCCCCACCCCCAGTCAAACACCTGTTTCACATTGTGTAAGTATCCACTGAACCCACAAAGGACTGCAGATATTCTCCCAGTTACAGTAGGTTTCCTGTCCTGACAGCTAAGAATTACAGAAAGTTGAAACAAGGGGTTGAAAAAAGAGTTTGAAAAACAGTGGTGCTCAGGTGGATGAAGCAGACGGTGTGGATATAAAATGCTCCCCAGGAAAGGAGGGAAAAAATAGAAAGTACCCTGCAAAAATGAAAACACCAGGAGGGCCAGATTCCCCAGTCTTGGAGAGAGATGCAAAACTATCACTGATGAGAACCAGCTAATCCACTGGCGAATGACACAATGATAAAGTAGCTCACTTACCACTGCCTTTTTTTATGCTCTTTTTTATATTTCTGTATCACATTGATAGAAAATGACTAATAAAAATAAATTACATCCACACAGAATAATTCTGACAAAAAAAATAATTTAAAAGTAGATAAATAAATGCTCCTATAGTACAGTATCAAGGGATAGATTTTCAAAGTGTGGTGCACGATACTCAAGTTCAGCTAGTGTGTTGAACCCCTTTGCTGCAACAGCCACCGATTTTACAATCTTGGGCACAGTTACGGCAGTTTCCACGGTTTACAGCAGCTTTTCCCAACTATCTGGCACAAGCTCTGTACAAAAGTCCTGGGACTTCCTGGCCTGGTGGGGCTGAGGACTGAGGCGCTGGATGCAACACCTCGCGCTGCACCAGTGACCTGGGTTCAGGAGCAGACGCAGGCCCCCGGGGGTCAGCAGGGGAGAGGGAGGATGGAGTCTACTGTGATTGTTCTCCTCTCTCTCTGGTGGGTGAAGGGGTTCATGTCACTCTGCAGTGGTGCCTGATGGAAGTTGGGCACACTACATCAGTAGCGTGTAGCAGAGAGCTGGAGCTCGGTGGATGTCTGCACATTAGTGCTCTGACATCATTGCATGTCTGGCTCAAGGGGGGCAAAAATCAGGTGGAAAATGGTGGGAAGGTCGTGGCGACTAATGGCCTGCGCTGCACCCCTGGACCTAGAGAGGTGCACCCCCCAGGTGTTGGCCAGCCTGCATGGAGGATAGCATATGGCAGACCAGACCCAGGTCCGGATGCCGGATGACCGACATGCCCGCTCCGCAGAGGAGAAAAGAATATTGTGACAAAAAAAAAAAAGTCCTGGGATTGCCACAAGCTAGACCACAGAAAGTTAGTCTAACTTGCGGCAATTGAATAGACAGAAAATCCCAATTGCCAGCCAGGAGAATGCCACAGGCCTGGTGCACTATATGTTCGGCACACCTGGGGCTTGCAGTGTTCTGACCCATTTGAAAATCAGGTTTCATATTTTATTTCTATTATGTCATATAGTTGGATGCTCAGACTTCCTGGGTGGAGAGCATCTAGGGAGGAAGGGGGTGTAAAGATGCTTACAGGCAAATGTCACTTTGGAAGAGCTGCAAATGGGGTGAACTTGCAGCCTATGAAGAAACATGTGCAAGATGCCATGGGAGAGAGACAGGGGACAGGGCTGAAGACTCGGAGGGAACATATAAACCACTGAAGGGATACCATGTGGGACAGCTGAGAAACTAAACTCAAGTACGTGCAGGAAGTGGTTTGAAGGTGCAGGGGAGGAAGGAGGGGTACTCTGGACACTCCAGCAGATGTGCAAGTTGGGGAACAGCACAGAGATCTGGAAAAAGGGACCAGCGGTCAGTCTGTCAGTATGGGACAGAGGGAGAATTGGCCTGCCGAAACACAAATGTCCATTTATTTTCTTGTTTATATTGGTTCTGGTTTATAGTTCCTGCTTACATGGTTCATTTGATTAATCATCTAGAGCATCTGGAGTTGCTAAACCAGCATTAGCAAGATTTGATGACTATTTATGACAGACATCAAAGTGTTAAATTTAGAGGTTCCATAACTTTTTGTAGGCATGCTCGGTATTGTCCCTAAGGCTCCATACTGGGCCCACTACGATTTTCTTTGTTTGTTGACCCCATAACAGGTGTCACCCATGACTGTGAGCTTCTTCTCTATACGGATGATGCTGTGCTGTATTTTCATATCCCCTCTGTAAGTGAGATTAATACAATTCTTACCAAGGAATTTGCTGCAGTGAAAAAATTTCTAAGTCAAAAATAATCTGTTTTAAAATAAATCTAAAACCATGGTTATATTGTATGGTATTACTCCAACGATCAAAAAACATGCAGGTGACTTAAAATTCCTTGCTTTGGGTGGTACCCCCAGACCGTGCAGACTCTTATAAATACCTTGGGGTTGTTTCAGACCCTGTTTTGAGTTACAGCCCCCATATGGACAAAGTTACTTCTAAAATGCATTCAAAAATTGGTACCCTTTTTAGAATACATTTTTTTTATCAAAATAAACTAATTTGGCTGTAGCTTGTCAAAATCCTCTTCCAGTGTTAAATTATGCTACAATAGTGAGTGACTCAGCCCATTCTAGCACTTAGTTAGAAAAGAAGAGTTGCTTCAGGAAATTGGAAAATTTGCCTTATTGGTTGCAAACTGTTCACAACGTTGTGGTGTTCTAGGTAGCCTTAATTTGCTTTCCATACAAAATAAATTAAAGAATGCATGGGACAGACATAAGGCAATTCTAGTTGGGGGTAGGAGGAAGTAGGCTGTTGGTTAACTAGGATATGCAGCTTATCCGTTAGGTAGGGAAATGGGCATACTAGGTGGGCCAAGCGGTCGTTATCTGCCTTCAGATTCTATGTTTCTATAATTATAAATTGACTGTAACTAGTTTTGTTTTCTGCACAGAATCATTATAAATTGACTAAACCTTGTTTTGTTTATAAAATCAGAAAATCTAGTGTTCCCAGTTTTTTAAGCAACCCCAATTTTGTGTCATGTTCATGATCATGCAGTTTAAGGGATGCTAGCTGCACAATCGAGCAGAATCAATAGCCCTTAAGGCCTTTACCTGTTGGCAATTTGGTATGTTTGTATCACCTGAGTCTTTGTTATCCTCACTGTTAGTTTGTATTGTTGCTGGACAATGGACTTTTGCTTTTGTGCTACTTCAATTTGGAATATTATACCATTTCATATAAAAAGCTTGCCTACTTACAAATCTTTTTCCTCTGCTATATTCCAGTATTTTAAAAAAGTTGATGCCTGTACTTCTTTTAGTTAACAAAACATGAAGCGTATCTTGTGTTTGCATACAATAATGTGTTTTTTTATCTTTGAAAGTGCTTGTAAACTTGTAAGTTATCATGTTTGACCTCAGGTTGTACCTGAAAAAGGAAAGTACAGTTACGTAAGAACTTACCGTAACAGTAGATCTTCGAGAGAGGCTCTTGCAGTAGGTAATTACATATAGGACTGACGCCGGCCAGTGGCAGGACCCCACGGAAAAGTTTCTACCTAGCAGTCCCTGGCAGGGACCGCCCCCCTCGTCAGGTGACCGGCGTCATACGACGTCGGTATAAAGGGGCGGTCCCAGACGCCCGCCATCCAGTTCTTTCCCGCCACAGGCCCGGACGAGAGAGAAGCAGACCTTTCCCTCAATGGAAAAGGAGCTGAAATAACCTAGGGGATGGAGGGCGGGAAGGTATTATCTACTGCAAGAGCCTCTCTCGAAGATCTACTGTAACGGTAAGTTCTTACATAACTGTACTATCTTACTTCGAGAGGGCTCTTGCAGTAGTAATTACATATAGGACAGAATCCCAAGCAGTCTGGAACAAATGAAAGGCACCGAGGAGGAACTACTCAAAAAATAGCCAATAATCTAGCAGGTCTCAAGAAAGGAGGCCTTGCAAGACAACTAACCGAAGAAGCCTGCTCTACGATGAGAGGCAATGTCAAACTGTAATGTTTAGTAAGGTATGGACTGAAGTCCAAGTGGCGGCAGCACAGATGTCTCGCAGACACGTTCTTGAAACTCAGCAGGAGGCTGCTACACCACGAAAGTGGAGTGGACTTCTGACTTGACCCGAAGGGTCTTGTTGTACTTGTCATAACAGAAAGTGATGCAATGGCCAACCATTTTGATAGACATTGCTTAGAAACCGCTTGCCTTCTCTTTTCTGAGCAAAGAGACAAACAACTGATCAGTCTTTCTGAGGAAACCTTAAGTCCCTATGATTATAGTATTTCAGGATCCTGTGAACATCCATGGTATGGAGCAGGTATTCTCCTTGATTGGAGTACTGCGTGAAGAGGCGGGTAATTCAATAGACTGATTCAAGGTAGATTCCGCTACCTTCGGGAGAAACTTAGGATTAGATGAGAGCTACTCGTTCTTTGTGAAAAATCAGATAAAGGTTTTGCACATCAGGAACTGGAGCTTGGAAATTCTCGAGCAGAAGTAATGGCCACTAAGAAGAGCGCTTCCACGATAAAACTTCGTCTGTGGAAGTCGAGACCGAAAGGAGTATGGGTGTTTCTCGAGGACAAAGTCTAAGTCCCATGGGGGAGCTGGAATCCGGACAGGGGGCCTGAGATGAAGGACCCCTCTGAGGAAAGTTTTGGATACCTCCAGCTGGGCAAATGCCTTGTCAGTGAAAGGGACATGGTAGGCTGAAATAGCCGCCATATGGACTTTCAAAGAGAAGTGACTGAGACCCAGGTCAAAAAGATGACACATGTACTTAAGTAGAATGGACACATGGCAGGAAACGGTTTCCACGTTCCTGGCCGCAGCCCAGATAGAAAATCTTTACCATTTCATGGCGTAGGTGGACCTAGTGGAGAGTTTTCTAGCCTCCACCAGAATCTCGGCCACCATAGCAAAAACGCCACAACGAGATTGAGCTAAGTCTGCAGGAGCCATGCATGAAGTTGAAGGGACTTGAGTCCGGAAGGACCAGGGTCCCTGATCCTGGGTCAGCAATCCTGGAGATAAAGGAAGAGGAAGAGGAGACCTCTGAGTATTGCTGTAGAAGAAGAGAACCAGATTTGCCTGGGCCAGAAAAGGAGTGATCAAATCATTCGCTCCTTCTAAAGCCAGCTTCTGTAACACCATGAGGGACCAGAGGAATTGGGGAAAAGGCCAGACGAATCTGTCCTTCCAGCTTAGAGATAGAGCGTCATTCCAGAAAGCGTCTCGCTCTGGAACGAGCAAGCAAAAGATTGGAAGCTTTGCGTTTTGGGAGAAAGCGAACAGGTCTATCTGAGGAGTCCCCCAAATCTGGAAGATGCTTTTTAGAACATTTTTGCCCCATTCCCACTCGTGTGGTAGAGCCGACGAGCGACTTAGTCTGTCTGCCAGGACATTGTCGACACCCGGAACATGGATCGCCGTGAGGTGAAGGTGTGAAGCGTTGCCTAATCCCAAACCCTCATTGGATCCCTGCACAGCGGGTAGGACCGAGTCCCTCCCTGCTTGTTGATGTACCACACCACGCACATGTTGTCCGTTTGGACAGCTAGGTGACCGGGAAGGATGAATTAGTGAAGGGCCTGGAGAGCATACAGGACCGCTCGAAGCTCGAGCACGTTGATATGGAGAACTATCTCCATCTTTGACCATAGGCCCTGGGTTCGGTGAGGACCCAGATGGGCTCCCCAACCTTCGCCTGAAGCGTCCATGGTCAGAGTTTGATCGGGGGGAGGAGAAAAAAGGGGACCCCCGGAATAGGATCTCTCGAACCATCCACCATTGCAAGTCACTTATCATTGGCGAGGAGCTCAGAACTAGATAATCTAGATCGTCTACCCGTTGATCCCACTGAGATGGGAGAGTCCACTGAGAGATTCTCATGTAGAGGCTCGCGCGCGGAACCGTCGGGATGGCCGCCGCCATAAGCCCCAGTAGACGAAGCACTGAGATCGCAGGGACCCTCCTGCATTCCGATAGGAGGGAAATCTGTGACTGGAGGGAGGCCCCCCTGTCTGGAGGCAGAAAGGCCTTGCACAGTGATGTGTCAAGAATTGCCCCGATGAACTGGAGCCTCTGTGAAGGATCTAGGTGAGACCTGGAATGATAGATGGTAATACCCAGGCCAAAGAAAACCTGCTGGGTGAGGGAGAGAAAATGCAGGAGTTCCTCCCTGGACGAGGCCGCCAGGAGCCAGTCGTCCAGGTAGGGAAAAACCTGAGCTCCCAAAGAACGCAGGTGGGCCGCAACCACCGCCAGGCATTTGGTAAAGACTCGGGGGGCAGAGGAAAGACCAAACGGGAGCGCCCGGAACTGGTAGTGGACCACCTGGAACGCAAACCTGAGGTACTTTCGGTGCGAAGGGCGAATGGGAATGTGCAGGTACGCATCCTGCATATCTAGTGCGCAAAGCCATGGGCCCGGCCGAAGCAGGGGCAAAAGGGTTTGAAGGGAAAGCATCCTGAACCTCTTGTATTCCACATACAGCTTCAGAGAGCTGAGATCGAGAATAGGTCTGAGATCTCCTGTCTTCTTTGGTACAAGGAAGAAGTGGGAATAGTAACCTGTACCGTAGAGGTGAGGGGGGACAGGTACTATAGCCTGTTTCGCAAAGAGCGCCGAGATTTCGTCCCTAACCAAAGGAAGATGGTCCCTTGAGTAAGCGGAGTTCAGAGGGGGGTGACGCAGAGGTTTCTGTAGAAACTCTATGGAGTGCCCCTCTGCTATGATCTGAAGCACCCATGAATCCGATGTTATCATCTTCCCAACCCGGAAGGTGGAGGGAGAACCTCCTCCCCAGTTTCCTCCGGGCTGACGGAGGCGGGAGAGGGAAAGAGTCAGGGTGGTGGAGGCAGCGCCGCACCTGGGGCACTCTGTTGCTTTTTGGGCGGGGCGGAGGCCTGGCAGCCGCTGTGGGGGCCCGACGTTTAGTGGCCCACCTTCCCTGAGGTTTCGCTTGAGGCCGCTGCAGTCGGGTGACGGCTGTGGGGGATGGGGACGGACATTGACTCAACAGATTTAAGGGCCGTCCCCTTCTCCTGCAGATCAGTGATGATGTCCTTGACATCACCACCGAAAAGCACCGAACCCCTGAAAGGTGCTTCTTGGATAGCTGATTGCACCTCCGGGACCAGACCTGACACACGGAGCCATGCATGATGCCGAAGACTCACGGCAAAGGCAGAACTCCGTCCTGCGGTGTCCACTACGTCCTCCTCAAAATATGACTAGCCGAACGAGCAGAACGGACCAGGTGGGCCAACTCCTGCTTGACTTGGGAGTCAGGCAAAGAGTCGATCTTAGATTCCGCCTGGGTAAGGAAGGCCTTCTGGTAATCCCCCATATGTGCTACATAGTTCAGGGCCCTAATCCCCAGTGTGGAAGAAGCGTAGATCTTCCTTCCATACTGATCCAGAAGGCGAGATTCCTTATCCGGGGGAGACGAGCTCAAAGATTTTGGGTGTGCTGACCTGCCGTGAGCGGCGCTAATCACAACCGAGTCTGCACGGGGGTGAAAGTCTAAAAAGTCTGCACCCTCCGGAGCCTAGTATAGCCTGTTCGACTTCCTGGGAAGTGGGGCTAAAGCCGACGGTTGCTTCCAAATCGTGGAAACAAGGTGGGCGTGAGGCTCGATCCAGGGTGGCACTAGGGTAGGAGCCAGAAGGGTAAATCCAGATGTTCGGGCGAAGTTAACCCGCTGGGATCTGGCTCTAAGTGGGAGTGTCACTGATGGACCTCCCTGATCTTCCTGAGCAACTCCGCGGAAGGAAGGATCCTCCGGAGAACTTAGGAGGAATCCTCGGCCGGGGCCTGACATGAGGCGTGGCTCGTCGTCTTTCCGGAACATCCATGGAAGCCTCCGAGGAGTCCGAGAGAGAAGAGAAGAGAAGAATCTGAAGCAGAGTAAGACTCCCTAACTCGACTAGGGGGAGGAACGGGTTCCTTGGGGGGAATCCCAGAACGCGTGTCCTGCCCCTCTCTGGATCCCGAGGGCAAGGCCCCCGGAACCGGAGGAGAGGGAGTGTGCCGCCTGGGGTGTACGGAGCCGGGTGGCACAGTCGCCGTGAAGACGTGCCTCGACTCCTTGGTGAGCTGAGCCTTGGCCTCAGCTCACCAAGAGGCAAGAGTCTCCTGAAGATTCACCGCGGCCTAGAGGCGGTGGAGGAGGAGGAGGAGCGGGGATAGGTGCTAGGAGGAAATCCGTAGGGGAGTATCCGTAACCCGCCGCGGGTAGTCGGAGCCGGTACCGCGCCGGCGGAGTCGGCACTGGGTACAGCGCAAAGATACCGCGGACCTGGGAAAACCGGCGTCAGATACGACGGCGCAAGCCCATGCACTGGAGGAGCTGCCGGAGCAGACAGCCCAGCCTGGTACTCCACGGGCGGATCAGTCGGAATAGGCAAGTGGGGTGGAGGGCCTGATGGAAGAGGAATATCCCCCGCCGGTGTTGGAGGGGCCAGTATCGGAACTGGCGTCGGCAGGGCCAGCGTCGGAGGAGCCGGCGCCAAGGGAGCCGACGCTCGATCCGGCTCTTCAGGAAGAGGATCTGATGGTAGCCCATGGTCCCAAGCCTCGCCCGGGACGGAGGGGAAAATCCCTGGTCGGGCAGGGGGACTGGGTTCCCTGATGGCAGCGAGGCCGCGGGAGCCTGGTACGACAGACGCCGCAGGGTCTCCGCGAGGGCTCCGAGGGCTGGCGACGCCGGAGGAGCCGACGTGTGGCTTATGGACCGAATCCCGGCGGACGCCAGAGGAGCCGGCGTCCGACTTCGGGGGTCCCTCGATGGAGGTGGGCAGAGTATGGGAGGAAGCCCGTTCTGAGGGGGACACTGCCGTGCGCCACCCCGAAGGGTCAAGCATCTTAGCAGCCTTCTCCCGGTGTACGTCAGAGGAGCTGACGTCCGGCTTAAGGGAGGTGCCCGCACCAGTAGGCCGCAGGCCAGCGGGCGGTACTGGGGCTAGAGTCTCCTTTGCCCGAGACAACCGTGGGCTCGAATGCGAACCCGATGTGGGCCGACGCCCTCCAAAACCTTGGAGGCTGCTGTCGGGCGATCCCCCAGAGGGGATATTATCTTGCTCGCGACTCCGGCCGGAGTCGCGGAGGAGGAGGCCTTCTCCCCGTGCCTTTCCTTGTCCCGCTTCTTATGCCCTTCAGGGGAGGTCGACACCTGCTGGAGTTTCTTCAACTCCTTCTTCATCGCGGACATCTTCTTTTTGAGGAGATGGGCTTCGAGGGACTGCTGGCGTCGTCTGCGGGTGGCCGCGTTGAATCGAAGGCAGTGCGGACACTTGTCGACACCGCTGGGTCGGGCCCAAGCAGAAAAGACAGAGGGAGTGACCGTCTTTGTGAGGCAGTTGGGCGCCGCAAGAATCGAACTTATTCTTTAAAGGGACAACATAAACCGATTATCTTACCTGACGAAAGAAGAATAAAATTCTATACTGAAAACTTGTTCGGAAAACCGATGTAAGTAACAGGACTGAGCGATAAGAACTTAACGCCGAGCTGCACCGGAAGCTGACGGCGGAAAGAACTGGAAGGCGGGCGCCTGGGACCGCCTTTATACCGACGCCATATAACGCCGCCACCTGATGAGGGAAGTCCATCACGGGACCGCTAGCCAGAAATTTTATCAGGGGTCCTGCCGCCGGCTGGCGTCAGTCCTATATGTAATTACCTACTGCAAGAGCTCTCTCGAAGTAAGATTGTATATTCCAGTGTGCCCACCTGCTAACAAAATAAATGAAATGAAAATGAAATAATACAGTTCAATGCATGTCACCAAATGCTGATCAAGGGAATGGGAGGACTAAAAGTGATACAGTGCTGGGGGACTGCTCTCGCAGCGGGAGAGGGAGTCTGCACTCATGTTTCAGAACCAGATCGTGTGACATGGCGCGATTTGTTTCATAACCTAAAGAATGGTCATTAGCATGCTAAAAGTCAGCCTGCCTGGTAGCGCTGAAGGTTGAGGCGCTGTTCAGTCAATCAGTCTTTATTTTACCAGGCAAAGCACTGTTGAGAAAAAAGTCATTTACAAGGTGGACCTGAGAAGGTCAAGGTAAATACAGTGGAATAACATAACAGGGTAATTTAAGAATACATATTTACATATGAGGCAGACTAATTTACAATGAGTCGCTGTGAGGAGAAGACATACAATACTTTGTAACTATTCACCTATACGCTACATACATACATACAAATGAAAAACCTCATGCTATGCCAGTGATCCAGGTTTGGGAACCAGCCTGGGTTGTTAGGGGTTGGCCAGGGGAGGAAGGCAAGGAGCAGCTCTCTCCTCTAGGGAGGGACTGTAGGCTCCCCGGCCTCTGGCCGCCACCTAATGGAGGATGGATGGTGGCACCAACCTGAGGGAGCTCCGTCAGTAGCCACGGGAAGGGGCAGAAGGGGCTGAGCCAGTGTCAGGGGGCATACGTGCGCCTCGACACGCACTACACCCGTGTGCTGGGGCCCCAGGAAAAGGGGAGAAAAACAGGGCAAACACCGGAAAGAGTATGAATAAAAAAAAGCATGCTAAAAGTAGCTACTGTATATGGAATGTATGGGGCTTCTCTACTACGGTGAAGCAAAAAAAGTCCCAACGGCTCTCAAGAGAAAGGGAATCCATGTCACAGTATTGCATGAAAGATACCTGACTGCTCAGGAACACCTAAAACTGGAGTGGGACTGGGTGGACAAATGTTACTCATCACCAGAAGAGCGGGTCAAGCTATGAACTGGGAAACTATAGACCAGTCAGCCTGACGTCCATAGTGGGGAAACTGTTGGAGAGTATATTGAAGGAAAGGCTGGTGAAGTTATTGGAGGTAACTGGACTTCAGTAAGGCATCTGACTAAATGCCACATGACAGACTGCGGGGCAAGCTGAGTGACTTGGGGGTGGGGGAAAGGTTGGTGAAGTGGATTGGGAACTGGCTATGTGACAGACAACAGCGGGTGGTGGTGGAGGTGCTATCAACACCCAGAAGGGTCATTAGCAGAGGGTACCTCAGGATTCGGCTCTGGATCCATTCTTATGTAATGCTTTCATTTCAGACATTGCGGTGGGAGCTGGGAGTAATATGAGCGAGTTTGCTAATGACTCCAAACCAGATGCAGAGGTGAACAGTGAGGAGGGAAGGAGGACACTCCAGGAAGACCTAGAAGGGCTAGAACAGTGGTCAGTCACATGGCAGATGGGGTTTAACATTAGGAAGTGCAGTGTGCTTTACTTGGGAGTTAGGAGTCCAGGGTACAGCTACAAACTGCAGAGGGGAGTAGAAGAAAATGATCTGGGAGTATTGATCACTGGTAAAATGAATCACTCAGGACAATGCAGGAAAACAGAATGCTGGGGTGCATTGCTAGGGGATCACTTCAAGAAGGGAGGAGGTAATTCTGCCACTGCACAACTCCTTGGTGAGGCTGCACTTGGGAGTGCTGTGTGTAGTTCTGGCGTCTTACTTGAAGAAGGACATTATGCTCCTGGAGAGGGTCCAGAGGAGGGTGTCTAAGATGATCCTCGGAATGGGGGATAAGCCCTATGGGGAGAGACTTAGGGAGCTAAACATACTCCTTGGAAGACAGAAGGGACATGATCGAGACATTTTAAATACTTAAACAGTATTAATAAACACAGAGAGGGTGTTCAGACTGAAGGGGGAAGGGACCACAAGGGGTCATAGCCTGAAACTGGTTGGTAGGAAGCATAGAAGAGGCCCGAGAAAGCATTATTTCATGGAAAGAGTGGTGATGCCATGGAATGCGGTACCTGAGGAGTTGGTATCAAGGGAATCAGTGGGAGGTTTTAAGTAGGTATGGGACAGATACATTGTCAGGGTACAGGTAGGGTGGGTAGAGACCAGGGAGACTCTGAATGGAAACCAGGGGAGGGATGGAAGGGAGAGGGGAAGGGGGCAGCAGCAGTTATCAAACTGTGAGCTGCATCTTGAGCAAACTCAATAGACTTCGAGGCCTAATCTGCTGGCATTTTCATATGCACGTATGTACACTTTGATTCCCACAAGAGGGGAGGGGAGTGGCACTCATAATGCACAAGAGTCTGCCTTTCCAATTTATAAACCAAATGGTGGACACCAATGCTGAAAGGTATTTTTTTTTGTGTGAGAAACTCGGGGGGGGATTGCCCATTACTCACAAATCAATTTATACCCGTGTTGTTTGACCCACAATTGTAGTACAAGGATATAGTGACCCCGATGCAGCAGGAGCAGTCTAAGGGTTTCAGAGTAGGAGGAGACTTTAACTGCACCCTAGAATCGCACCAAGATAAAGAAAAAGGGAAAGTCAGAAATGGGCCAGTGGTGGAACAGTGGAGACAGGGACTTCTAGATCTGGAGCTGGTGGGTATGTGGAGGATGGCACATCCCCAGGAACGAGAATACACATTTTTCTCCCACCCACACAACACTTGGTCCAAAATAGACTACATCATGATGCCCAACATATGGAATTGTTTATTGATAAATATTGGATAACACCTTTGAGTCAAAGACTCCTTTACAAAGGATCCACATCATTACATAAAACAAAGACGACAGTGACCAAAGTAACAAGTAACATAATAATTACAGACAATGGTTACAGAATGGTTAGAAAATATTTACAGACTAATACAATACAGCAGTTGAGAATACAGAGTAACAGAGTGCTGCTAAACAAAGGGGCAAAGTTCAAAAGGTTGCAGGTACAAGCATACACTTCAGGGCAATGGTGCTAGACATACCCAGGTGGTTATTTCTTGGCCAAGGCAGGACAGAGAAGTCCACTGTCATGGTATAGGCACACCCAGGGGCGGCTGGACCGGTGTTGGGTCCATAGTCGTGGAGGGTGGGGTAGGAGAACGGGAGGTCAAGTTTAGGGGCAGTCACATACTGATTCCTGGGTGATTAGGTCTCTTAGTTGGGACTTGAACCGACCAAGTTTGGGTTCAGTGAGGAGGGAGTATGGGAGTGAGTTGAGCCAGTGTGGGGCCAGATATCAAAAAGTTCTTTGGCCCGAGGCGGTCTTGCAGCGAGGTACCCTGAAGTGGGTTGTCGCCGATTGCCGTGTGAGGCGGGTAGACAGTGGTGCTTGAAGTAATGGGGAGAGGGCAGGTGGAAGTAACCGTGATGTAATTTTCTTAGTGAAGAGGCAGTCCTGGTATTTTAGCCTCCCATCAAAGTTGAGCCAGTTATTCGAGGCGTAAAGGGTGCAAGTATGTGTTAGCCTAGCACAGCCTGTAGCAAGTCTGCATGCCTTATTAAGGGCCAGTCTAATCTTGTGTAGGTGTGTGTTGTCGGCTGCACTATAAATGATGATTCCATAGTCTATTAGAGATAGAATAGATGCAGAGATGGTTAGGTGGGGAGATTCTGGAGGGAGGCAGTGCTTATAGCGGTGAAGGAGACCAATACGTACGTTGACAGCAGTGCTCAGTATCCGGATGTGGTCATGGTAGGTGAGACCAGAGTCTAGAGTGATACCAAGGTATTTGAAAGTGGTAACCTGTTCAAGGGGGTCATTTAGTGAGAGTTCAGAATGAGCAAGGGTTGTCCTAGGTAATTGTTTTGGGGGTGTGCAAGCATCATGGATTTAGTTTTTTTGTGATTTAATACTAATCTATGCTGAATGAACCAGGATTCAGCTTCTGAGAAGGATTTCTGGAGTGCCAAACGAGGGCTGTGGGATCAGTGTGTCAGCTGTAGAGGACGGCATCATCTGCATACAAGAGAAGTTTCCCAGAGCAGGCTTTGGGCAGGGTGTTGAGGAACGGGGAGAAGAGTAGTGGGCCAAGAATAGAGTCTTGAAGAATCCCAGTCCTGACTTGGAGGGGGGAGGACAGGGAATGGGCAATCCGGACTCTCTGGGTTCTCTCAGACAGGTAGCTTGGCAAATCAGTCAGTGATCTCAGGGGAGAGGCCTATCTGAGTAAGGGAGTCCAGGAGAAGCGAGTGGTGCACTGTATCAAACGCCTTAGAGAGGTCTATGAAGACAGCGCCAGCAGTGTAGCCAGTATCCAGGGTTGTGTGGAGGGCATTTGTAAATTCTAAGAGGGCAGTGGTGGTAATATGGTTATGGCGGAAGCCATGTTGTTCAGGACACAGCATGCTATATTTAGGAAGGTAGTCAGTTAGCTGGATGGCCACAATTTTCTCCAAGGTTTTAGAGAGAGGAGGCAGGATTGATATAGGGCGATAGTTCCCAGGCAGGGTGCGGTCCACACTTTTAAGGATAGGCGTGATGGCAGATTTCCATTTGGAGAGAAACTGGCCCAGAGAAAGGGAGCGGTCAGAAGCATGGTGGGGGAGAGAACTCATTGAAGGTGAGTCTAAGCAGCTTAAGGTCTAGTGTATCACTGCTAAAATGAGATTAGCTGAGGGCTTTGAGTAAAAGAGGGGCAGTGACACACTGAGAAACAGCTTTAAAGTGGAATGGGGTGGAGAGGGAGCAGTGCGGCATAGGGTGGGTGAGGGAGAATAAATTATGGGGGGAGAACATCAGTAAGGTCGGAGGAGGTGTCATTAAGTATATGTGCAATATGGGCTGGGTCTGTGGTGATAGACCCATTGGCCCTGCTCTGGGTAGGAGGAGCGGTGGAGGCTTTGCCACTTAGCATTTTGAGTGAGTTTCAAAACTTGCGAACTGAGCCCCATGTGGTGGTGAGCAAGGTTTTGTAGTACTCAGCCTTTGCTTTTCGAATACTCCATGTACATTTATTGCGTGCTTCTTGGTAGCGCTGCCTGTCAGTGGGTTTACTAGTATTCTGCACAATGTGCCCCGGATTGCCTCGTTCGCGCATCTGGTCCATTACGGCTTGTGATAACCAAGGTGTGTCAGCACCTTTAATTTTTACTTTGGTTAGGGGTCATACCGGTTGCAGGTATCAATGAAACAGTTGAGGGCACATTCAATGTTCAATGCATTTTTGATGGGGGACCAGTAAGTAGTTAGGTACTGTCTAAGGGACTGAAGTTTGCTGGGATTGAGGCAGCATTGTAGGATACTTTTTGGGGCGGGACTTTTTTTTTTTTACTTTCCCTTTGCTTCGCCGCTGGCGCGCCTGAGTTCTTTCTTCGAGGAACCCCTAGGCTGTGGTTTCCCATAGTCCCGCCTCAGGTACCTCCCTCCGGGTGCTTGGCTAGCCTTCCCCATCATGCCGCAGTTTGCCCACCGGGTGGGGAGGAGGGGGACCCCCCGAATAGTCCCCCTCTCACACCTAGAGACTGTGTCAGAAGGCCTCGCGAGCCCCAGCTATGGAGCCTGGTTATGGGTTTTCTCGGGACAGCCAGGTCCCGTCTACAGGACCCCAGCACATGGCTTTTTTCCGCTTTTCTTCCCGGACCACAGGATGTCCGCGAGCTAGAGAAGCCAAGGGGTGGAACATGTAATGACGTGCTTGACGCTCCAGCTTCCGGCAGACGTCCTCCCACCCTTCTGTGTGTAGTCTCACTGCACCTCCACCTGTGGTCACCAAGGTGGCGGTATTGCAGCAGGACTTGCACCCAACCAAACCCGGAAGAGGAGGAGAGCAGCCACTGGGCGCTCAATCCTCCTCCCCTTGGCCGGCCCTCCAACTGCCCGAGTCCGGGTCGCTGGCATCGCAAGCGGAAGCCCTACCGCTGCACCGGCAGGCCAGAACTTGTTAACACTGTACGGCCAGTGACAGAGCACTGGGGAGTGGTCACTCAGGGCATTAGGTAGCACCCAGATCTGTGTAGCTTTGTGTGGCACGTTGGTGAGCACTAGATCAAGGAGAGTGGCAGTACCAGTCTTCTGGCCGATTCTTGTGGCAGTGGTTACAAGCTGGGCCAGGTTTTGAGCAGCTGCAGCATTCCTAATAGGGGATGGTGCATCAACCAGCCAGTTTGTATTACAGTCTCCAAGAGCAATGATGTCAGCATTGTCAGGGAGAGTCTGGAGATGTGTGAGGACAGAGTGGAAAGCAGTCTTCTGATTTCGGGGAGGGATGTATATGGAGGAGAGGAACAGAGGGGCTCTGTTTGGGGCAAGCGTGACCTTCAGTGTGAGAGATTGGGCCCCATGATTGAGGGATGGGGAGGGCAGGGCAAGACACTATAATGATTCCTGGACATACAGTGCACAACCACCCCCCTCTTTTTTGAGGTTATATCGGCGCGGTGCAGTGTGATACCAGGAAGTGAGACTGCAGAGTCGTGGGTGTGATTGTTGAGCCAGGTTTCAACTACTGAGATGATGTTGGGGCGATTCTGGGCAACCCATCCCTTAAATGAATCAGATTTCTTGAGGAGGCTACATATATTGGGGAGCTGATATGAGGCTCTTGTGGGTAGTAACCCGGGGGTCCTGGATTTGGGTGAACGTCTCTGGAAAGAAGCAGTAGCAGTAGAAGGATGCACAGGGAAGCCAATTTTAAACGTTTCTTCATGAGCTTAGGCACCATTAGGAAGGGGGAGCAGCAATGTATGTAGATGGGGGTGGGTAGGTCCCGTAGAGAGGGAGAGGCCAGGCAGAGTAGTGTCCACTGCAACACCACGGTAATACCAGTAGGGGGATTGAAGCATACCGGGAGCATGGCCCATTGGTAGAGTGAAAGGTATGGATCACTGGGTAGAAGTGAGGAGGGGGAGGCTAAGATGAAGAGCCAGGTGATAGGTGGTTCTGGTTCACCATAATGGGGGAGAAGTGGAGCATCCCCTAGTAGGAAGATGGGGGCTATGGTTAGTAGCAGGAGACACATGGCGGTGGACGACATGGTAAACAGTGTTATAAAGATCACAGAGTGGTTGGGGGGAGGGAGACAAAAGCTTAAAAGCTTTGAAGGAGTGAGAGATATTAGCCTGACTTGTTGGCTCAACGACAGCACTGCTGATTTAGGTGTCAGGGATACAGGGTTTGGGGCTTGCAAAAAGACAGTAGGGAACTGAATTGTTTTTGTTTTAGCAGACTATAGTGCCAGTAGGTTTAAGAGCTGTAAAGTACCGAGCAGAAAGTAGCCTGATACATTGGCGTAGAGGTAGAGCTGCAGACCTTGGAGTCAAGGGCACAGGGTTAGAGACCCTCAGCAAAACAGCAGGAAACCAAACTGTTTTGTTTTTAGCAGACTATGTAGCCAGTAGCTTTAAGAGCTGTAAACTAGTGAGAGAAATTAGCCTGACTCAATGGCTTAGAGATAGAGCAGCTGACTTTGTAGTCAAGGGTGCTGGGCTTGAGACCAGCAGGGGGACATTAGCAAGTTATAGGAAAAAAGGCTTAGTAGTTGGGAGGTGAGCTGGGAAAGAGACCAGTGGAAAGACAGGAGTAGGGAGTGCAGTATAGTGACTCCTAGTGCTCAGAGAGGGAAATCTAATATTAGATACAGAGATGATGAGAGTGAGCAGAAGGGGTGCCTGAGGGGCACTGCAGCACTCCCTAGTTGGAGAGTATAAACTGCAAATGGGAAAGTGGGCACTTAGAAAAAACAGTGGTGATCATATGATATGTCACGTGACTAGTTAACAGCAATAAATGTAGAGCCAACCGTGGGCACCTCTCCACAATTAGGCTGGAAGGAGGCTTTACTACACATGCACCAACTGTTGTGACAGAGTCGGGATACAGGTGGCTAGTACGCATGTGCCAGTATTCACCCGTAATGGCGGAGAGAACACCAGAAATCTTAAAACAGTTCTAAACAGGTAAGCAGTCTGCTTTCTCTAATACATGCTAAATATCACAGTTACACAGTACATGCAGGTATCAGAAAAGTAGTCGCTACTATGTAAAAGCAGTAGTACACTCCCCTTAAAGTACCACAAGGAAATCCCCAAAACCCAGCACACAAAGGTCAAAATAGCAGATAAGAAAATCAAACAGCTGCTGTGGAGACAGAAAAATAGAACCCCAATTGTCCAACACCTCTTCACAAGTAGGCTGGAAGGAAGGAGACTTTACCTCTTTAGGCTCTCTGTAGTCCCCTGCTACAAGCTCCTCAGCTGGGCTGTGGCAGGGAGGCAGAAGTGGACATCAGCCCCACTGCTATAGCAAACCATGCAAAAGTTTTCCTCTAACTAACATGGGGACAGGAGAATAGGGGACCCTCCGTTTGGAGGTTTGCCAAGTATTTAGCATTTGAACCGGAGTTTAAAGAATACCTGTCTACACATTGGGATATATTTGAGAATACTAACAGATTATTGGCCCCATCTAAAAGCACCTACTGGGAGGCAGAGAAATACAGGTTACTCACCTGTAACAGGAGTTCTAGGAATGGTATATGTTGTTCATCCACACTCATTGGCAGTATCCTTGCCGCTTTAAATCTTGCCGGAAGGTCTTCAAGCTTGCTCCTCCCACCCACCCGGGTGGTATAATCTCGCTCCATATGACGCCAGATCTGCCCGCTGGAAGCTCAGGTTGTGCTTGTCGCAGGCCGGGAGGGTGTGGAATGAACAACATATACCATTCCTAGAACTCCTGTTACAGGTGAGTAACCTGTATTTCTAGGGACATGGATATGTTGTTCATCCACACTCATTGGCAGACTCCTAGCAGTTCTCCGGGAGGAGGGAGGCAAGCGCACACCCCCATATACTTACTTGGGAAAGAGAGACTGGAGAACCGAGGCCCCAAAACCAGCATCCCGCGTGACTCAAGGTCGAGTGGTAGTGGGTAATGAAGGTGTTTGCTGACTTCCCCAGGTAGCAGCCCTGCAGATTTCCTGGATAGGGGACGTCCCTGGAAGCAGCCACCAGCAGTATGGCTGGTAGAATGAGCTCTTATCCTCTGGGAGGCTCCATGCCCGCTAACTTATAGCAGAGATCTATGCAGGTTACCCACCTGCTTATCGTCCGCTTGGCTGCAGGTCTGCCAGATGCGGCTTCAGCGTAGGTGACAAACAGCTGGCGAACCTCTCCCCGAATATCAGCCGTCGCTCCTTATAATAAGCGAGCCTTCCAGGATCCAGAGTATGGAGCCTATATTCGCCTCCGAGGTGTGATTGGGGTAGAACACCGCAGAGTCAACACCTGGTTAAGGTGAAACTCCCACACCACCTTCGGAAGGAATTTCGGTGGGGGCGCAGGACAACCTTGTCCCTGTGGAAGACCAGGTAAGGAGACTCGCTGAAAGCGCCTGAGCTCTCCCATCCTTCTGGCTGACGGATAGCCACCAAGAAGGCGGTCTTCCACGACAGGTGAGAGAGAGCACACCTGTGCATAGGTTCGAATGGCTTGCCCATGAGCTTTGCCAGTACCAGCAGTAGATCCCACGGAGGTGGGGGTTCCCGTGACTGGAGGGAAATGTGATCAAGGCCTTTGAAAAGCGCCCAGACCACCTTCCTCCGCCACCGACTGCTTCCCAGCTCCGCCGGTAAGCAGAGATGGCTGCCAGGTGCACCTCCTTAGGTCGTCGACCCAAGCCCTTGACTAGAAAGGGACCATAAATAGTCCAAGATGCTTGCCAAGGAACAGGAGGAAGGGTCCAAGCTCTGTTCTGACACCAAATGGAAAACCTTTCCATTTGAAGGCATAGCATTTTCTGGTCGACTCCTTACGGGACGCCTCAACTACATTGAGGACCTCGTCGGAAAGACCCAAAGCCTGGAACTCTAGCCGCTCAGGAACCAGGCCGTCAGGTGCAGGGATTGAAGGTCCGGATGGAACACCTTCCCCTGATTGACTGAGAGCAGGTCCGGGCGAGCTGGAAGCTGCCGCGGAGTCCTGGAGCTGAGACTGAGGAGATCTGGGTACCAGAACTGGCGAGGCCAGTCTGGGGCTATCAGAATCACCTGCGCCTTGTCCCTCCTCGCCTTGAGAAGCACCTTGTGGATCAAGGGAAATGGGGGAAAGGCGTAAAAGAGGCCCGGGGTCCATTGCCTCGAGAAGGCATCCCCCTGCAGCGAGCCCTGCTGAGGGGGCGGGCATGGAACAGACTCAGCTCGCTGCCTCCATGGAGGCAAACAGGTCCACCTGAGGTGTGCCCCAGTGGGAGAACAGATGCTGTACTACCTCGCAGGAGAGACCACTCTGGGATGCAGCCCCTATCCGGCTCAGGGCATCGGCCAGGGTGTTGGAGGCTCCTGCCACGTGAATGGCTAGGAGATCCGCCTCCAGGCCGCGCAGAGTGACCAAATGCGGAGAGCTTCCTTGCATAGAAGCATGGAGCTGCCCCCCGCCCTGGCGGTTTAGATATACATGGTCGGTATTGTCCGCCTGGACTCGACCACTCTGACCCCGGAGGAACGGAGCAAAGGCGGTGAGAGCTAGGCGGACCGCCTGAGCTCCAGCAGGCTGATGTGGCATCGGGACTCCTGCGACCAGAGGCCATGAGCCCGGTGTTCCCCAGATGGGCACCCCAACCCATCAGAGAGGCATCGGTCGACAGAGAGACCGTCGGCTCGGGCGGACGAACGGGATGCCCTCCTGCAAATGATCTGGAACGGTCCACCACTGGAGAGCATTCCACATCCCCTGTGTCACCGGCACAAGCTGGTCCAAGGGATCGGACGTGCTGTGACCACTGGCTGGCCAGTCCCCACTGAAGGGAGCGCATGTTCCAGCGGGCCCAACGGACCACGCTGGTACAGGCCGCCATGAGACCCAGGAGGCGAGGAAGTCCCGGCAGGCGAATTGCCCAACCAGAAATGATCGGGCAAAGGAGGAAAACCCCGCCCTGTCCGCCGGAGCCGCCTGGCTCAAGAGAGTCGAGCTGCGCCGATGAATAAAATCACCTGCTTCGCCTCGAGTTCCGACTTGGCCTCGTTGATAAGGAGGCCCAGTTGAGAGCAGACCTGGAGGCCAGATCTCTGGACCACTTCGCCTCCTTCCTGGAGGGAGCTGCTATCAGCCAGTCGTCCAGGTAAGGGTACACCCGACCCTCGGGCGCCGCAGGGAATGCTGTACCACCACTGCCATGCATTTGGTGAAGACCCTGGGAGCTGGAGACAAGCCGAAGGGCATGGCTTGAACTCGAAGAGGGATCCTTCCGCCGGAAGCTAAGGAATCTCTGGTGAGACGGACGGATAGGGACGTGGAAAAGCGCCCCTGCAAGTCCAGAGAGCAGAACCACACGCGCTGCTCCAAGGATGGTATAATCTGAGCCAGAGTGACCATCCTGAAGGTTCGAGACCTTAGGAACTTGTTTAGGTCGTAGGTCGAGAATGGGGCGCCAGCCCCGTCGCTTCGGAACCAGGAAGTACCTGGACACAAAACCCTGGGTCTGAAGGAGGGTCCACCACTCTCTTACCACCCTCCTTCTGGAGGAGGAGAGGATGTCGGCTCGACGAGCCGCCAGTGAGGCTGGGGATCCCGGGCTCCCGAGGGGCGACGGCCCTGAAGGGTGGTGCCTGTCAATTCCAGAGGCAGGCCTTCCCACCAATTCTCCAAGACCCACCTGTCCGCGTAACAGCGACCAAGCCGAACGGATGTGCCGGAGCCGCCTCTAATGGGGACCAGGGTGGTGACGGGATGGGGCGACACCCCTCAGCTCGGTCACTGGCAGGCTTGGAGGAGGGACCGCCGAGGGACCTCCTGGCCCTTTCCTCCCTGCCTCCTGTTAGAGGAAGTCGCTTCTGGGTTTGGGATGCCAAGGCCGAGCCTGCTGGCCCTGACGCTGCTGGATTTCATGCCGCTGGGGAACTGAAGGACGAAAGGGCTTAGGCTGTGGTTTGCGCCTTTGTCCTTCTGAGCGGAAGAGACCGAGTCCAAGGTGGCATTGACTCCTCGATCCTCTGCAGGTGACCTTCCACCCCAGGGTCAAGAGGTCAGTCCCCGCAAGGGAACATCCGCCAACTCTGGTGCTGGTATCCGGCAAAGGTGGATATCCTCGCCAGCCAAGCCCGGCCGGACGCAGAGGCCACCGCGGCCGCCACCGATCTGGCACATGAGTCCCTTACATCCAAAGCAGTCTGGAGCTGCTGTTTGGCCACCGTTCTGCCCTGGTCCCGCACCTGCTTAACCGTAGTCTGCAGATCGGCGGGAAGATGAGGATGACCTCATCCAGGAGCCCAACAGGGCATGAGAAAATGTGCCATGAGGACGGCCGAACTGGCCTGACGAAGGCCGAGAGGACGAGCGAGACTTTTCGCCCGACATAGTCCAATTTCTGGACTCCTTGTCAGGAGGTTTGTCCACATCCCTGGCGCTGCCGGGCACCGGAAAACGCTGTCGGTAACCAACCCCTCAGCAGAGGGGTGTTCCAAAACCGACAAGGAACCGGGGACCGATACTTCCTGGCCATCCTGGCCGAAGGCGCAGGGCAGGAAGCAGGGCGCTGCCAAAGTTCCAGTGCCGGACTCCACCATGGCCCTCGGCCACCGGAAAGGGCCTCCGGCCGGAGAATCCTCGTCCAGAATCTCCTCGCGAGGGGATACCTGGCCCGCTTGGAACGGGTTCGAGCTCCATCCCGTAGACTCGATGAGCCAAGCAGTCCTAGGAAGGACGACGGCTATCGCCCATTGGCTGACCTCCTGAAGACTCCAAGTCCAGTCGCTTGAGAAGAAGGAGGAATCGCCTTCGGACCGGAAGAGTCCTCAAAGAGCTGCCTCTGGCCTGAGCCACCCTTCACCGCCGAGGTCGGTCGGAGTGAGGGTAACTGACAGCCGATGGGTAAACCCTTAGCCGACCGAGAATCCTTGGTCGGAGCCCCACTGGTGGCTGTGGAGGCGGAGGTTCCACCGAATCGGTGGAGAAGCTGGTTTTGGCCGAACAACCGCCTGGTGTAGGCCTCGGACAAGTCGAGGGTTGTGTCGGCCGCCCGTGACAGTTACTTAATGGTCGGGAAGGCGCCGAGTCGGCTTATTCCCGCCAGGAGGAGCTGTTGCAAATATAAGGTCTCGCATCACCGACGTAATTTACGCCGCTTCCCTCATCCGAGGAGGAGGACGAGGACGAGCGGCACGCCGCCATCAGCGGTGCCGAGACGGTGACCGCCTATGACGGTGAACGGCTGGACCGCGAAGAGGTCCGAGACCGAGACCGAGAGTCCCGAATTTCCGGGTCGGTGCAGGAGGTAGTCGGCCCAACCGCACTCCTTCGCTCGGAAGGTCCATCCGAGGGCCCGGAACCGGAGGCACAGGCGAGCCCACGGATCCTCAACCTCCCCGGGAACCGGGAGAGGGGAATCTCGCTGCTAAAGGCGACAGCCCGTTCAATGGGTCGAGAAAATCTCGACTTCATCAGTGGGAGTCTCGGTCAACTGACCTGACGGGACACCGTGAGGCCAGTGGTCGAAGCCGAAGCGGTCGACCGCAAGCAGACGGGTCGACGGCCCGGGAGAGGGACCTTTCCCGCCCCAAGAGCGCCGACGGAGGGACTTACCTTGTCCTCTTTTGGACCGAGAAAAGGTCCAGCAGACGCAGGCCCTTCTCCTTTAGTGGAGAGGGACAGACAAAGCCCTAAAGGAAGCCGTGTAGGAAGAACCCAGAGAGCGGGATAAATGCCGCCGCCGAGGAAGATTCGCCCGCTACCGCCCTCTCTTCGAGGGAGACCATCCGCCCGAGCCTGATCCGCTGACACCGCCAACCGGCCTCCTTGACTTCACCGAGGGAACGCTCGGGACGGCCCAGTTGCAATCGGGCAGCACGGGTTCGAGGACGAGGGTCAGAAAGATGAGCACAGGTCGCAAGCCCGGCGTCGTGCTCAAGGCCCAAGCAGTAGACACACGTGGAGTGTGGATCCGTCTCGAGACATCTTCACCCGCATGGGCATCTCCAAATCCAGGAGTCGATTTGGTCCATCGCGAGTCATGAGGGATCAAGACTCAAGTCTTTTGCAAAATATTATTTTTAAATCCGCAAACGGAGAAATAGGAACTAGTCGCAAACGCAGAGCTGCTAAGGAGGGAACCTGAGCTTCCAAGCGGTAAGGAAGATCTGGCGCCATGGGGCGGAGCCGAGAATTATACCACCCGGGTGGGTGGGAGGAGCAAGCTTGAAGACCTTCCGGCAAGATTTAAAGCGGCAAGGATACTGCCAATGAGTGTGGATGAACAACATATCCATGTCCCTAGAAAGCCTATATCCAAGGTATGATAACGGCATTCAGAACAACTAAGAAAAAGTTCAAAATACTTAAGCAAAAAGAGCTTAAGGAACAACTCAAAAATTAGAAATCCAGTCTTACACAGATAAACTGGAGCAGTGCCTAACGCAACTTTACGCTACCAGAGAAGTACTGAACTCCTTACTTACTTACTGAAGGAGTGAATGGCTCACTATTTTTTGCCAAACAGTTAATCTCTCAATGGGGAAATAAACCTAGTATCCTGCTAGCTTGCCTGGGGGCACTAACCATGTCCCTATAATTAGAAAAATGGATGGACCCCAATCTGAGAAGTAAGGGAGATTAAAGCAGTGTTCAAACAGTTGGAAATGCAGGAGGAAGCTATGGCTTTTTTGGAGGACTAGAGAAGGGCTGAAGTGGTCCCTCTATATGAGTGGCAGAACGGAGGATGCTAGCAATTACAGACCAGTCAGCCTAAGGTCAGTGGTGAGGAAAACAATGGAAACCCTACTGAAAGAGAGGCTGGCTGAGCATCTAGAATCCAGTGAGCTGCAGGACACTAGCTGCACAGATTGACAGAGGGATGGTCATACCAAACAAATCTGATAGAGCTCTTTGACTGGGTGACCAAGGAAACTAATCAGAGGAGGACACTGGATGTGGCCTATCGGAACTTCAAAAAGGCCTTTGACACTGCCACACATAAGGTTGATTAGGAAGTCGACCAGCATAGGAGTGGGGTCCAAAGTGGAAGTTTGGGTTCAAAACTGGTAAACAGATAGGAGACAGAGGGTGGTGTTTGATGGCACACACTCGGTAACACAGGGTTTGGAACTGGGACCAGTCCTCTTCAATATCTTCATTAGAGGCATTGCAGGAGAACTGAAAGGAAAGGTATTCCTTTTTGTAGACGACACCAAAACCTGCAATAGGGTAGATACTCAGGAGGGGGTGGAGAAATTGTGCAGGGATCTGGGGAAACCTGAAGAGTGGTCAAGGACATGGCAATTGGGGTTTGGTGCCAAAAATGCAAAATCATGCACTGAGGGCATAGGAACCCCAGTGCTGAGTATAGGATGGAGGGGGAGACACTGGCAGTAACTAAAAGGAACAAGACCTTGGGGTTACTGTATCAGAGGACCGCAAAATGGCAACACAATGTAACAAGACCATAGGCAGGGCTAGTGGGATGCAGGGAGGTTATCACCAGTAGGACAAGGGAGGTGGTGCTGCTGTATCACTATTTAATTTTTTCCTTTACCACCCCTCCTGTTTCACTTGAACTCCACAACCCCTTCGCTCCTCCAGACTTATAGACCTGAGTGATACCTGGCTTTCCCCAGGCGGGGCCATGGCACGCTGGTGAACCTCTTGACGGGAGCACTCCACTAACATTGCCTCCTGGCTTTCCCCTAGGGTGGTGTTCGAGGCCAGATAGAGCCACAGACATCAGAATTGGTCAGCAGGGGAGAGCCAGAGGAGCGATCTGAGCCAGGAGCGGGCATCATGAACAGGCGGCTGCAATTGTTGGTACGCTGTTTTCCCTGAGGCGGGACATGCAATGACATCCCGATCCGGCTCCACCACAAGTGATGCAGGCCAAGTGAGGTACCCCCAGCCTGCCAGGAGTCTGGCAGCAGCCGACACCCTCCCTGGAGAAGGGAGAAGTTCCCAGGACGTTCGAGCCTTCTCCCCTGGCCGGTCATCTAATGTCCTGAGTCCGTTCCCAAACCTGGCTCATCGGCACTGCAGACTGGCACCCTGCCCCTGTGGGCTGGCCTTGCTGTATCACTCTCTGGTATGCCCCCACCTGGAGTACTTATCCAGTTCTGGAAACTGCACCTCAGAAAGGATATAAACAGGGTGGAGCCAGTCCAGAGGAGGGAAACTGAAATGATACAGAGGTTGCAAGGGAAGTCCTATGAAGACAGACTGAGGGATTGTAACATGTACACCCTGGAGGAAAGGACAGTGAGAGGTGACATGATCGAAACCTTCAAGTACCTCGCAGAGGTGAACAGTGTGCAGAAGGGGAGCTGTTTCCAAAAGAGACTGAATTCCAGGACTAGGGGGACATGCAGTGAAGCTGGAAGGATGAAGTTCAGGAAGGCTGTGAGGAAATATTTCCTTCACTGAAAGGGTGGCAGACGCATGGAGCCATGTACCAGTCGAATTGGTGGAGGCTAGAATGGTGGAGGGCCTCAAGCATGCAGGGGATAGACATAGGGGCATATTACAACATAAACAGTGAGGGAAGGGTCCCTGAAGACCAGTTAGGGTGTGGAAAGGTACAGTAGGCAGGGAACAATTGGGCAGACTGGGTGGGCCTAGCAGTCCTTTTCTACCAACAAATTTTATGTCTCTATGTTTCTATGGGCAAGTTACCCATCCCCAGAATATTAGAGGAGCAGGATGAGAAATTAGGGGTACTGATCACCATAGAAGAAGTGTCCAAAGCCATAGGACTGTTAATATGGAGTAAGGAAGCTGGCCCAGATAGCTTCACCATTGAATTTTATAAAGAATCGAGAGGAGGAATTAGTGAAGCACTCACCCAAATGTATAACAAAATAAGGGACGAGTGGACCCTCTCAATAACCTGTTACATGGTATACATTTGTGTGATACCTAAACCAGGGAAGGCTGCCATAGGATGTGGAGCATATAGGCCTCTTTCCTTGTTTAACTATGATAAAATAGTGGCTAACATTCTTGCAACATGTTTGGAAAGTCTTCTGCTGGAGATAGTTGACCCTGAGCAAACAAAATTTGTAAATGGGTGCTTCTCATACTATAACATGAGAAGACTGCTGAATGGGATGAACTATGCCTCTTGGCAGCTGGTGGGTGCACATGTGGTCTCCCTGGATGCTGAGAAGGGGCTTGACAGAACGGATTGTGATTATCTGTATGAGGTGGTGGACAGATTCTCACTGGGACAGGGGTTCCTAGATATGGTTAAGCTGCTATACCTTTCCCCAATGCCTAAGATAATGTTGAAAGGGAAACTGTCAGATAATTATGGATTACATACGGGCACACGGCATGGGTGCCTGCTGTCCCCCCGCCACCTGTTCATTCTGACCATAGAGCCCCTGGCCATTAGTATTACAAACGACACCGACGTTAAAGGGGTAGTCTTGTCAGTCTGATAAGAAGCATGTTATTAAACTCTATGCTGATAACATACTGCTTTATCGCACAGAGCATAAAACCTCGAACCTCTAATTGTTTCGATGCCTGAGGGACTTTGTAACATTTTCTGGTTACATAATTAACCCATCTAAATCATTTACACTGTATCCACGGAAAACAGGTACAATGTACAGAGAACTGCACATCCTGTTCACATTAGTGGAGAAAGCAATAGCATAGTTGGATATTAAAGTGAGCCCAAACCTAGACAGCCTGTATGGTATGAACTACAAACCCCTCTTGAATAGAAACATAGAATTTGACGGCAGATAAGGACCGCTTGGCCCACCCAGTCTGCCCATTTCCCTACCTAATGGATTAGCTGCAGATCCTAGTCAACCAGCAGCCTATTTCTTTCTACCCCCCCACCCCCTTGAATTGCCTTATGACTGTCCCATGCATGCATGAATTCAACCACTGTTTTCGACTCCACAGCCCCCTCTGGAAGGCCATTCCATGCATCCACAACCCTCTCTGTGAAAAATACTTCCTTACATTACCTCCCCCCCTCCATTTTTAATTGTACCCCCTTGCTCTTGCACACCTCTTTTTTTGAAAGATGCTACCCTCTTGGACTTTGTTGATTCCCTTGAGGTACTTGAAAGTTTCTATCATGTCCTCCCTCTCCCTCCTATACTCGAGGCTATACATATTAAGCTCCTTCAGTTTCTCTTCATATGTCTTCTGGTGCAGACCCTGCACCGTTTTAGTTGCCCTCCTCTGGACAGCTTCCATCCTGTCTATGTCCTTGTGGAGACTGGGTCTCCAGAACTGCACGCAGTACTCCAGATGGGGCCTCACCAGCTGTCTGTACAGAGGGATAACAACTTCCTGTTTTCTACTGGTGATGCCTCTCCCTATGCAACCCAGTATCCCCCCAGCCCTCCTTACTGCCCTCTCACATTGCTTGCCCACCTTTAAGTCATCCGATATGACTACCCACAGGTCCCTTTCCATTTCTGTTGTTAGTATCTCACCCACATTGTGTACTTTCCCCTGGGTTTTTGTTTCCCAAGTGCATTACCTTGCACTTCTTAGCATTGAATCTAAGTTGCCATACATTTGACCATTCCTCTAACCTTGCCAAGTCCCTTCTCATCCTTTCCACCCACCTTGTGCATCAACTCTGTTGCAGATCTTTGTGTCATCTGCAAAGAGACATACTTTTCCTTCCAGTCCCTCTGCAATGTCGCTTATAAAGACATTGAAGAGGACCGGTCCTAATACTGAACCCTGCGGTACCCCACTAGTAACCCCCCCCTTTCTTCAGAGTGGACTCCATTTACTATTACCCTCTGCGTCCTATACTTCAGCCAATTCTTTACCCAGGCTGTTATCTTGGGACCCACTCCTAGGCTGGCTAACTTATATATTAATCTTTTGTGTGGGACTGTGTGGGAATGTGATCTAAGCACACTTATCTAGACAGTAGGCACTTCCATTGTTTTGGCTAGGATGAATTAACTTAGAAAAAATGAATACCCTGCCTAGAGGTTTGTACCCCCTTCATATGCTACATGTAGTGCTAACCAGAACAGATTTAAAAAAAATGACGAAGACCAAGACCTGTTGAAGCGTTGAGGCCAGGGGGGCGGTGTCAAAAACTCCACATACAATAATAGCGCAGTACACAATGCCGCAAGCAAAATGCTGAAAGGCAAAAAGAGGTCGACCAATACACCAACTGGCACAAAATGTCACCAACTCAATAGAAACTTATAGGGCAACAATGGTGGAGATTCTTTGTTTTGCGGGGGCTGTGCCTCCTACACTGCCGTGTGCTGGTGCCTTAGCCACTTCGCCACAAGTGGCTCAACCAGGCGCCACACCAACTTGATCCCTTCTTCCTTTGAGCAGACAGTGACAGGGGTAGCGGTAATTCCCTAACGCTATTCTACCCCTGTCACTGTCAATGTTTTTGGCATTCTCACAGCATAGTTAATACCGTGCTGTTATTGCAGCACTCATAAGACCAGCTACCGAGGCGAGGTGTATTCTAGGTACTAAGCCTTTTTGCAGTAAATTGTGGCTCTTGAATTTTGGCTACTTCGTCTTGTTACTTTCATTCCTGAGTGTGGCTTTTGTTCATCAAAAAACTGGATAGTGCCTGCACCAAATTCAATTAGGAAAACAAGCTTCCCAAGGCTAGCTTGAAGAGACCCCAAATCTGGGGGAGATATCCAGATGTCCAAACCTATTAATTACCAGTCCATACATGTTACATAAAGGACTGGATAGTGGGGACCTGGGAATCCTAATGGTAGGATCTAGAAAGAGAAGGGGCTTCTTATCCCCTGAAAACATACCTGGTGATCAACGAGGCAGAAGACTACAGAAGAGTACAACACCCCAACCCTGTGGTACAAGAATCCTTGACTGCCTGGCAGGAGATATGTAAGTCTGGTGGGTCAGAGCATACATTATTGGTGCCATTAGAACAAAACACGGAATTTATACCAGGATTAGAAGGAGGGATCTTTTGGAATAGGACAGAAATCCAGTGTATTGGGATGTCATGAGAGGGAGTTATAAAACATTTGCTGAGATTAAGGAGCTTTGGGGAATACCTAATAATCACTTATTTGCTTAGTTGCAAGCTAAAAATTTTTATATCTACAATTGAGAGGATCCCCAGAGTGCGAATAAAGCTCTTTTTGAACATCTAGTCACAAATAAAAAAAGGGACCCTTCCAAAATGTTAGATAGTGGTCTCCAAGAGTAGAAACACAGGGGATAATGCATCCCTCAGAATTAAGGCCCACACTGGGAAGTGGACTAGGAATGCCAAATTCTAGAAAACAGGTTGGAAACCATGTGTCGCACGCATATGAGATTCATGGTGTATAACAGATCTACAGAGGCACAAATTAAATTCCTATACAGGTTGTACAGCTTCCAAGTATACTACACAAATTCAACCCAGGAGAGCCACCACTCTAAGGGTGGTGTAACAAAGAGGTTGGCATGTACTTTCATTATTTATGGGCCTGTGAACAACTACAACCCCTCCGGAAGGCTACTGCGGACAGATTGGAGGCAGACATTTACGACTCGCTTGCATTCTGATCTCTCCAATAGCAATGATGTGGGGGGTTGAGGAGCAGAATGATGAGGACTGGCTCCTATATGATAAATAAAATAAGATTACTGTTCTACTAGTAACAGCCAGGCACTGTATATAGAATACATGGGCATCTCATTAGGCACCCACACTACATATGTGGATGGAATTGATTCCTACAGTATTACCATTAGAGAGGCTTATGCAGAGGCTAAGAGGGAGGCAGGACAGTTTTGAGAGAACATAGGAAGTATAACTTGACTTGCTACCTGTGGAGGCTGAATCGCTAATAAGAAGAGGTATAACATAAACAACTATTGCACAATTTACTACTTTCTCTTGAAATGAAATAAAATCCAGAATACAACTATATACCCAAAGCACAGGATGTGATATGCAAGTTTAATTAATTTGCTATTACTTCAGTTAATTGTTTGTATAGGATAGCAGACTTCATGGAATGGCACAGTGTTTTGGGGAATGAAATCGACAATGATCACATAGGTGTCAACTTTGATACACGTGTACTAGATATCGTGTTACAACACTTATATTATGTGTGTAATGTCTGTATTGTTGAAAACATTTTAAAAAAAAAATCATACAAAAAAGATGGCAGCACAATGTTCTGCCTCCAGCTATTGGGTCAGCCTAACAATTCCTTAAAAAAACAACATTTAAATCTTTGCTAATGTTCTTGTATAAATATGTGCAAAATAGGAGTAATTAAGTGCTGCCTTAGCACGCTGCTGTGAAGGTAACCTGAGTTACAAAGTGAGCTCAGGTCGCCATGTTGGGAGGTAAATCTGGCCATAGCAGCTGCCGCTTGGCAGTGCATTGCGGTTGGGGAGGGAAGGTGCTTGGCATCGCTGCCACAGCGACCCCTGCTGTGGGACAAGGGAGCTTGCTCACTCTGCAGGACGTCACTGTATGTTGCCTTGGCTGTTAGAAGCCAAGTTCATGCCTGGGGAGGTGGGAGGAACTGGGAAGAAAATGGGGTTAAAATTCCATGTCCATCTATATGACATTGTGACAAACTGGTCTCTCCCTGACTCACACACAGCACTACACCGGACGCTCTTGACCAAAAGGGTGCCTGCCAACATACTGTGGGAACAAACATACACACACGTGGTGGCACTCAGCAGAAAAAACAACCATAAATTAAGACGTTAAAACTAACCCTTATTGCAGAAAACTATATGATATTTGCACTTTGTATGATGCAGACTTTTATCAAGGCCCTGTGTTTTCTGTGATTCTGCGGTTGCAGCAGTGGCAGCAGAAATCAGTGCTTGCCGCAGAAATAAGGAAAACCAGCCACACAGCCGTAGAAATGTTAGCTATGTTATGCAGTCACACAAGGCAAGAGCACAGCTATTGATGTGTTAAATATATGCCATGGCACACATGCTCATGAGAAGGGTCGGCAAACTGATGCCATCCACTACAAAGCCAAAAAGCTAGTGGCTGCATAGCATCTTGACACATGCTGGCTTCTGTTACATAACTCTTTCCAGCTAGTATTGTGTGTATGTGTGTGGGGGGGAACTGACACAATAGTAGCAGAGTTTCTTGATTAGGTCCACGGCAGTTATGATTTGCTGCTGTGTAGGTGTGGGTAGCTCAGCCTTGTTAATTTTTCATTATGAGGCTACTCATGGTGTATGCTGAATCCTTGAAAGATGAATTTGGAAGGAAGAACTGGAAGGCAAGTTGTAGTCAGGAAGTGAGAAGATTCAGCGGTGCCCTTGGAGGTGGAACTGATCGCAGTGTGGTGACAAGTATTGGAGGAGGAGCTGATTGCAGAAACATAGGGCTGGCAGCAGACTGAGCAAAGAACTCAATCCCCACTGGTGAACATCTATCATAGTTTTGATTTGTGGGCTGCAGATCCGTACCTGCAAGTATGAGACTAATTTCTTGGCAAATCTGAAGCTGCAACCTAAGTGGCAGCATCAAGCTCAATTCTTAAGGAGGGTCAAGCTGCCCAGCTGCAGCAGAGGTGGGGACCAGGGTATACTAGAATTGGAGTAAGCAGGTATGGGGAAAAATCGGAATGGAAAGTTTGATTGCTGCTATACATAAGTGAAATGAGGGTCACTGACTGAAGAACACCACCACTCCCTGAGTTGTGAGGAGAAGAGAACATGCAAGGTTACTCCAGCTTAATAGGAATGACTTGCTTGCATTTTTTAGAGTGTCCCCCAAAAGAAAAATCAGTCGTCAACAAATCCTACTGACGCTGCAAGTTACACCCTCCTTCACTGTTATAGAAAGACAATCCCCCAAAAAAAACATAGATGTGTACACTGTACTCAATGTGTTTGATGCAAGGCAGTTTGAATATTCCTAGTTTACAAAAATAATAATTTAAAAGAACATTGATCAAAATCAGAAAAAAATGGCCTTCAAGTTGGAGTCTCTCTTTATATCTGCTAACTGTAAATATAAACCAGAAGAAATCCAAACAGGTTTTGGCTTCTGTGTAGTTTTAGCTAAGTTTGTATGTCCTCCTCTGATTATAACCTAGTAGAACAGCAAAGGCCACCAATTTCCAGAAGAACAGATGAGCCTTCAAATTCGGGGTGGGAGGGAAAATTCATTAAAAGAGAACACTGATGCCCATGGCTGTGCCAGGTTTGGGTCATTGATGTTCAATATTTGTGATAAGAAGACTTCATACTGTTAAATGGCCTGCTGCTCTACTTTCAGTGTAGCAGAGTGGTTGCACGAAGGCAGTTAAAGGGTTAACGAAGACTTAATCTCTTTGAAGGTATGCTGTTTAGCCACAACTTATGTGCTGCAGAATAGCCGCAGAATCAGCAGTCATTCTGCCACAAAAAGTATGAGGTCCTGCCGCAGAATGTAGCTTCACTTTGCCGCAGTAAACACGGGGCCCTGCCTTTTATATATCATGAGATTCCTTATGATCCCCCTTTACTAGTACAGTAGTTGATTTTTAAATAGTCAAGTTCAAGTTCTATTGTAAATGTAATATTACCTCACTGTACGGGTGGCTATATATTTGTTTAGTTTATCATATTTATGTTGAGAGTTTGTATTCAGTTTGGCTGATATAACTAATGCACTCATAACAGCACGGTTGCTATTAGGATTTCTGTGTCTTTAACACTGCACTTTATAATCAAGGCAGCTCCCACTGCTCAGCCACACTCCCTGACGAAACCTCATGAGATAAAGTGCTGGGGCTCAGTGCCGTACTCTCTCAGCAATAAAGGTCGGATTTAACTTTATTTGTGGTTATTTGTTTTGTCTGCTGAGTGCAGAGTGCCACCATGGATGTGTTTCTACTCTCCGAGATCTGCCTGTACACTGTTCCAGTTTTTTCAAACCCTTCAGGCATCTGCAAGGCTACGTCTGTAGCTGCCACCACTCAGCATAGACACTCCCTTGGGGTTTCTCTAGGTCTGAATTTCACCAGAGCCACTGCTCACACAGCAAAGTGCTATACCAAAAGGGCAAGCAACCTGTCCCTCTCTGTCACAGCTGAGAGCACCTCATTTTAGAAACAAAATATGGTAACTGTAGCCTTCTCTTAGGAGAGAAAAACACAGTTTTTGTCAGTTACAACCCAGTTATCTGTACCTCAAAGGACTCTGTCACAGAAACATGAAGTATATAAACAATAATATTTTAATACTTCAAGATATTTGCACATATAATACAGGGTACTATACTAAGACTATGGAGAACAGTACTTCTACAGAGAGAAAAATAAAATGTTTTGAACAGTAGAAAACATGAGGAAAAATCTTACTACACTTCCCAACTTTTCCACAGTAGAGACAGCCTACCGCTCAGGACACTTTGGTGAATCAAGGCAGACTTAAACATTAGATGTTGACAGCTCAGGGTCCCAAAACACGACTAACTTTTTGGGAGGTCTGGCAAGTTGCCAACACCCTTCAGCTGCCAGCCCTCAGTGACACATCATCTAGTATATCACTCTGACATCACAGATTCAGCACTTATTTTGTGTCCTGGAAAACTGGTCTAAACTGGAATCTTGGATTTTTGCAGACTCTGAAACCTTCTCTTTGTTCTGAGCCCAGTCTGCCCCAACTGGGGTGGCTGCATGGCCAGACACATGAAAGAACCTGACCTCTTTGAAACTTAAGTACCCTTTAGTTAACAGGAACTTTACTGTTTGTCCAAATGACTCCCTCTCAGATTGCCTCAGGCATGGGCTCCAAAAGCATAAATCTTTAGATTTATCAGACAGTTTTTATCTCAGCTGAAATATTTACAAGAGGTCTTGCAGGTGATAAAACATTAACACAGAAATATGAAAAAAATACAGAAACGTTATTACGGATGGCCTAGGCTCTGAGGACTTCTTGAGATCCTGAAACTAGTCAATATGGTGGACTGCCTCAGGGAGGACGACAGCCCTCCCCTTGGGGCCTCTGCCATGGGGGGGGCAAACCCATGGGAGCTGCCAGACAGGCTGCCCAAGGAGGACAAGGGGCTAACAGGCCTGATCAGGGTATATCCCTGTGAACAGAGAGATGAAGAGAGATGATCAGGGCTGGGAAAAAGAGTTCTATATATAAACAATGGAGATAATTTGTTTTAACACACAATGGCTCAATGACTTGTACTATAATGTTCATGATTTCTGATACTTTGACCTTGACAATACCATGCACGATTTGCTCCAAAATGTTCCATGACAAAAGTGCAGCTTTAAATATGAGTAATCATAACAAAGTCACAGCATGGTGTTTTATGGTCACTGTGGTGTTGAGAGGGGCCACCTTATAGATAAGATTGTAAACTGTAGTAATGTCTGCCTGTTCTGGTCTTTATTCAGGTGGATGTTAAAGATCCCATGGCACTTCTCAAAAAGACTAGGGCTCTTACTCCAGTGTCCAGGTCAGATACCCCCTATTTACATACCCACCAACAGATTTTGTTTAATATCATTTAGTTTGCATCATTCTCAACCCCAAGATAAGGCTGAGAACAAGAATATATTTGCCAGCTGAATACAAGCTCTGCAAAGATGTGGAGCTTACTGTGTGGTGCCCAGAAATAAAGCACAGTCTGCTGGTTTAAATTAAGTTGGCCAGCTCCGATGCTGTATTTATTTTTCAGCAATAGCACAAAGTAGCAGCATATTTATAACATTTAGTACAGCACAGTCCAAGTATACCTGCATTTAAAGTGAGACCACCATTTAGAGTGCTATCTGCTAGCCCTCCATTCTTCGTCAACAAAAGCAAAATATAAATAAATAAGCTTTTAAAATCCCACTCCTCAAGCCAGAGTGATCCCAGGGCCCTGTTCAAACGTTCTTATTAGGGCCCTATAGCAACAGTGGAGAGCCCCAAGAAACACCCTCATCTCTGCAGCCCCTTCCTGTGTCTTTCTGTTCAGTTCAAAAGAGAATCGTGTGCAGTTCTTTTACACTTTCCTTGAATTAGAATGTAGTCCCTAAGGGAAAAGGAGATAAACAGACTTGGCAATAAATTCTCCAGTAAACTGAAGACACTTAAAGAAGCAGGAAGAAGTGACGTGACCTGGATAGCTGTAGTTTCTTAATGGGCCCCTCTGCTCCCAGGGCCCTGTGGGGTTGCAGAACTTACACTATGCTGAAGCCAGTTCTGGAACAAGCCTCTCCAATATAGCACAAAGGGTCTCCTATCTTACACATGAGATTCTTTGCTCTCTCCTGGCTCTGGCCACCTGCCCTATCCCTGCGGATCATATCAAATTCTCTTACAACGTCCTCAGGGATATATTTTCATTACACCATGTCGCAGTCACCTGCTGCTGTAATGTTTCGGATGCTTCCTATATTGATTGTTCTTCTAAGGCTGAAGTAGCTGAATTGAGGACATCCAAAACACCTCTATTGTGCTGAAGCGGCTCCTTCTTTCCTTTCTTACTGAAGCTGCTGCTCTTTCCCTTCTGTAAGTTCCCATTTGTCTTTGAACATATCCTCTATCTTTTTTTTTTTCTAATGGAAAAGGTGGATTCCTTAGACTGCCTTTTGAACCAGTTTAATTCACAGTTCTGGGCTGCTGGCACTTGACATATGGGAAGGTACTGTACTGCCCATCTTGGCACACAAAACGCTTTTGATTAATCTCTCAAGTTCAGGGAAAAAAACATTAGCTGGTCTGCCAAGAATAGTGGCTAGAGAACAGAATTTGATTTTTATGCTATGCCTTGCCATGTTACTGACCAATTAACTGCACGTTACTGGTGCAGAGGCAGTATGAAAAAACAGCAGGCATAGATCACTCGGCAATATCACGTACACAGCCAGAGACAACTGCAGAAACTGGTCTTATAAGGGAACCCACCAACTTGTTTACAAAGGTGCCATGGGATGTTAAATTTCTAGCTGGACAGCATCCAGATCTGAGCAGAAAGGACCTTGGTTTAATGTTACATCCAAAGGATGAAACTGTGCAGCTTGAAATAATTAATTCTAGGGCCAAAGGCCGTATAGGGGCCTTTGAAAAAAACCGGGCAATTTTATTTTTACACCACCAAAATGTTGATGGTGGGGGTTGGGGGGGTTGCTATTTGGATTTGAAGATTGTTGGTCTGCAAGATACATATATACGGCCTGGTGTTTTATTTTTCATTCTCATAATACATTTTTATAGATTTTCACCACAAAAACATCATAGGACAATAAATGTTACATAAGGACATACGTTGATATACACTCTTTTTTTTAAACTTTATAGAATTTTTAGATTCAGATTTATATAACAAAACATTATACATAAAACTTGTACATCACTTGTCACTTAGCTCAGATAATACAGTGCACATACTCTGTAATATGCTGGGGGTGGGCAGTACATTTAGGGTGCTAGCATGATAGAAAAATGGCACCTTTCAGTACAGATTAATAACAGGTAAGATAACCTATCTACCCACAAACAATGAGTTTCTAAGTAAGGCCATCTGTCTGTCAGATTATCTGGCTGGGGGACAGAGGTGCCGATGTAACCCAGATCATAGAATTTACTATACAGCATGTCAGAAAGAGGTGCAAGGGAAGCAATGGCTTTCAGTATCCACATACCCTATTTAGGGAACAAAGTCAGGTCTCTGTGTAGCCATGTACAGTACCCATCTCCTCCAAAGTAACTCAAATTGTGATTGCCTTTTATTAAGGGTTGCCATCAGTGCCTCCATTTTATATAAGAAGATCATGATCTCATGTCATTGACGTAAAATGATACTTTGTTTGGAAAGCCAGTTTTTGGCGATTACCTTTTGGGCTGCCAAAAAGGTGATTTTCAGAAATTTAGTTGTGGAGGGGTCCCTATATTCTTTTGGCAGATCCAGGAAAAAATAGGGTGTAGGGGTTAAAAGAAGATTAGGTCCAATGATAGAATGGAGGGCCTGTTGCAGGTCTTGAAAAAAAGGGATCAAAGCAGGGCAGTCCCACATTATATGGGCCATAGCTGCCAGAAAACGATCACATTCTCTCCAACAGGTTGAGGGTCTATCTCCCTGGAACGTCACTTAAACTGCTAGGGTTCTAAAAAATCTATTGAACAATTTCCATGCGAATTCCTTCCAACCCACTGCAGACATGCCCCAGTGTATCCTCTTTTGGGCCCAAGCCCAGGTTTCGTCTGATATTTGGATTCCTAGATTGTGATTCCAAGCCCTTCTTATTGTTTGAGATGTGTCTCCCTTCCAGGAGATCAGGTATGATATGCTCTAAGGGCGCTCTATTCTCCACCGCAGCCCTCAGCAGGACAGCGATCTGTGGGGGGGCGCCCACCACATTAGGCTGGAGGGTCCGAATAAAATCTCTAATTTGAAAATATCGAAACCTGTCTTGCCATGAAAACCCATACTTACTCACTAAATCTTGGAATGCCTGGACCTCATTTCCGTCTAAGAAGTGCTAGATTAAGTGCAGATTTTTCTCCTCCCATTTCCAAAACCCCACGTCCAACCTGGCTGGCGCAAACGATTCTAAGTAAGGCACCAAAAGTAGGAAGGGTCTCCATTTTTTAAAGCGCTTATCCTCTAAAATCCCATACCAGTTTTTCAGCGTAAAGTCCATATATTGGTTCTTCTCCCCCAAGGGAAGGGAAGAACCTCTTTTAGTGTGGAGAGGTTTGTTCAAATTTCTAAGGACCTCGTCCCCCATCTCCAATGTATTCCATTTGGTCAAGTACCCTTTGTTTAGCCAGTAAAGGGGCGTTCTTAGCTGGTCGGCCTGGTGATACAGTTTTACGTTAGGCAGTGATAGCCCTCCCTCTTGTTTCGGGATCTGAAGAACCAAGAGCCTCACTCTTGGTCTAATCGATATACACGCTTAACATTTTCTAAAGGAAAGTACCATAAAATAACCCATATATAATGTTACATAAGTATATACATGAAGTCAGATTCAATGCATGGCAAGAGACTGTACCATTCCACCAAGGAACACAGAGATTATTGGGACCCAAGGCACCCAAAAGTTTTTGAAAGCTCTCTATTCAATCATTAAGTAAGTAACTTATTCTCTAATTATTAGCAAGGAAAATCACTTGATCATGCCATTCTCTTAAAGAAGGGGAGTGATCATTCCCCCAGCTTCTCAAAAGAATTCACTTAAGACTTAGCGCTGCATGGCAAACCCAGATTCGCTGATATGTATCTAGAGTTAAGTGGGATGGAAAAATTCCTAACAGAAACAGAGTGGGAGAGAAGATACAGTGGGAGAGAAGGGAGTGTGAGAGATCCCTCAGCACAAAGGAGGTGATCACACCTCGCGTGGTTACTATAGCCCCATTTCTCCCCTTCCCACTATGGCCAAGCAACAGGAATCCCTTGTCCTCACTAGGCTCTCCAACTTCCTTTCCTCCTCTGACTTCTTCTCTCCCTTCCAAATCTAGATTCAGATAAAAAACATTCCATGGTGTCATCTCTGCTATGAGTCACCAACACCATCCTGACAGGTATGGACCTGTGGGCTAATCAGTGCCGCCATTTGTATCGGCCTTGCTAAAGTTTTCGACTCTGTCTCTCATCCCTTTCTCCCTTCCAAACTTAACTCTGTTGGTCTCTCTTCCTCCGCAGTGGGCTGGTTTAACTCCTACCTCTCTGGGAACACCCAGCACGTCCTCGCTGGTGATCTGCTCTCCCCTTCCATCCTAGCTGGCATCCCCCAAGGCTCTATCCCTGGCCCCATCCTTTTCTTCACCTTCTTAAACGACCTCCTCTCTGTCTGTACCTCCCCATGAATATACCTCTAAGCTGATAATACCATCCTCTGTGCCTCAGGCCCTTCTACTTCTTCGGTTCAATCGCTACTCCAGAAGGACTTCTCTCTGGTTCCAAAGGAACCAACTGAAAGTCAACACAAAAAAACAAAACAAAAAAAAAACAGTATCAATGACCTTTAGCACAGCTCAAAAACTCTCCCCTCCTTCTCCACCCTCGACGGCACTACCCTAGATTCCGTCCCCTCCTATAAGTATCTGGGTGTCTGGCTTGACAGCCACCTAGACTTCTCCACCCACAAAAGTTACATTCATTCCGAATTCCACCCGAAGCTGGGAGCAATGTTCAGGAAGAAGGATGGCTTCTCCCTACCAGTCCACCATAAGCTTCTCATATAAATGATTCTTCGTGTATTTGACTTTGCTGATGTTGTCTACAACTCCACCCCTGCCACAACCCTCTCTAGGCTTCACACTCTCTTCAATGCGTTCTGCCACTTTGCCTCCAACGCTCTCCACATACCCATCACTGCAATCTGTACACTTCCCTATCTCTTCCTTCCCTCTCCTCATGGTGCCAGCTCCATGCCACCTCACTCATCTCTAAATACTGGTTTGGGACTCTCATCTCCCCCCTGCCCCTCTCATCCATCCTTGTACCAGCTCTGAACGAGAGATCCCCCACTCATGCTCCCTCCCACACCCCCACTTTAAGTTAGGGCTGGCTGCCTTCTTATACCATCTCCCTCACATCTGGAACACACTTCCCATCTCCATTCCGACTATCCCCCTCTCTAACCACTCTAAAACATGTTGTTTCCCAATCCCTCCCCACTTGTTTCACCTGCACTGTGTCCTCCTAATACCTTGTATCTTCTTACTACCCCACTTCCCTCCCTCTCTCTCTGTATTACAGTTATTACTTACCCGTTGCTTCTCTCAAACAATACTTACTTAATGTGTGCTGCCTCTACGACTGTACATATCCTTGATGTATGCATCTCTCTCTTTATGCTACATAGTTTTTTTAACTTTTTGCTTATATCTTGCCTATCCTCACTATGTTTTGAGACAACTGTAAATATTTTTATGCATACAACTCTCTTTCTCATGTTATACAATTACCAATGTTGACGATTCTTCATTGTACCCTTTCCCTGGGTTGTATGAGCCTCGACTCAGTGTGCCTTTCCTAGTTACGAACTTTAATTAACTAAAAGTGTACTGCTATCATACCCACCAGGGGAGAGCAAAGACCCTTGATTCTTGAGGGGCTCTCAAGTTTGGCAATACTTAGTCTGGGAAGTTTCATACCCCAGAGAAACTTTCTAAAAATGTTCTCTCATTTTCTAAAAATGTTTTTGTGAAACAAAACTGGTACATTTTGGAAGAGATAAAAGAGTTTGAGTGCCACAATAATTTTCAGAGCACTGATCTTACTCCAAAGGGACAGGTTAATTTTGGACCATCTGGTCACATCCCACTCTATGTCCTTCATCAGTAGAGAAAAATGTATCTGTCACATGGAGTCCAATATTCAAAAGTTTGCGTGGGCACTAATGGGTCTTTGCCCACACAAATTGGGGTTTGTGCTGGAGCCCCATATTCAAAAGGGGCTTTTGCATGGGCAAAGAGGGTTAGTGCCCGTGCAAAACAACAATGTATGCATTCGGGTAAGGGGAGGGCGTGGCCATGATTATGCATGCTACTCCATATTCGGCGGTTTAGCATGGTCCTATCTAGATGGTAGCATCTTTCAAAAAAAGAGGTGTGCAAGAACAAGGGGGCACAATTTGAAGAAGATGGGGCGGCTCAGAGGTAATGTAAGGAAGTATTTTCTCACAGAGAGGGTTGTGGATGCATGGAACGGCCTTCGGGAAGAGGTTGTGGAGTCAAAAACAGTGGTTGAATTCAAGATTGCATGGGACAGTCATAAGGCAATTCAAGGGGTTGGGGGTAGAAAGAAGTAGGCTGCTGGTTAACTAGGATCTATTGCTTATCCATTAGGTAGGGAAATGGGCAGACTGGGTGGGCCAAGCAGTCCTTATCTGCCATCAAATTCTATGTTTCTATGTTTCCTTTTGCACAGTGCACATGCCACCGAACAAAACCCTGACTTACTCCAGATAACTCTAGTGGTTGCTGGAGGTAATGCAGCCACCTAGCCAGTTGGCCACTGGGGGAGTATACCCACCTACTGTGGTCCCTGGCACCCCCCAATAGCTGGCCCATTCTTTAAAAAACAAGGATCCTGGTGCTAGTGGCCCCCCAGCCAGCCAATCACCAGTTTTTTCAAAAACAAGGATCCCCGGTGCTAGTGCCCCCCCTTCACTGATCACTGGTCTGTTCATTAAAAAACATGGATCCCTGGTGCTAGTGGTACCCCCCACCACCACCGCCAATTGCTGGCCTGTTCTGTACAAGAAATGGATGCCTGGTGCTAGTGGTACCCTCCTCACTCTGATCTGAGCCCCGGCATCCTGTATATTATCCCTGGTGCTAGTAGTAACCCCTCTCCCTCCAATCCCATCCCCAGCATCACGTATATTATTCCTGGTGCTAGTGGTAATCCCCCTCCCTCTTATCCCTACCCCATCAACATGCAGAATAGCCCTGGTGCTAGTGGTAATCCCCCTCCCTCTGATACCGGTACAGCTTCAATACATTTTACCATGGTGCTAGCTGTGCACCCCCGATCGCAGCCCTGACATACACACAACCTATCCCTGGCATCCAGTGGTCCCACCCCCCCCGGATCACCCTGTCCTATAAATAAGAGGCACGCTCCCTGACTGTACATATGGCAGCGAACTGAGGAGGTGTGAGGAGGGCTATGTCTGTCTCTGTATGCACCCATGGCATCATTGCTGTAGATGCAGTGAGTGAAGGGTAACCAGTGCTGCAGGTGGGACCACAGGATGCCAGGGAGGGGTTGTACGTCAGGGCTGGGATCGGAGGGGGGAGGGCACCACTAATACTAGGGATAAATGTATTAAGCTGGGGTTGGGATCAGAGGAGGATTTCACTGGCACCACCAGGGTAATATACATGCTGCCAGGGATAGGATCGGGGGTACCACTAGCACCAGGAATAAATGTATTTAAGCTGGGGCGGGGATTGGAGGGAGGGGGGGTTACCACTAGCACCAGGACTATTCTACATGTTGACAGGTCAAAGACTGCAGGTGGGGTTACCACTGTGACGCTTGGCCAGCTGGTTGATTGCTATATGATAGTCATAATATAAAAATATAATAGGTGTTTGTCTCACATGAGACAGCCTGTGCTCCATGGGTGCCTCCCCCCCAGGTTTCAGTGACAACTACAGGATGTATACTTGACCAGGAGATCTCTGTAATGTAATTAACTTCCTTTAGATATTGCATTTTATGGCCTGTTTATGACATTTTTTGAAGTTGGGAAGCTAAATATACATTTTATGACTTCAGAAACAGGACATCATTAAGCTGATACCTGCAAGATATCTTGCACCTAGGTGAGAGAATTGCAAGGTTGTAAACTTAAAAGAACTGGTGGATCAAAAGACTCATAATTTGGGAAATTAGTTTTTGCTGATGTCACCTTGTTTAATATACCTCCTGACAGGACATCCTGTTTGTATTTTTTTTATATTCTAAAAGGAGGAGCTAGATGGCTCACAGAAGGGTTGTGGAGAGACACAGTTAAACTATACTGTGTCTGAACTGTTTAGTGACATATCTTTTTGGACTCTTAAAGGCAAACAGTGGAAAAGGCACAGCTTTACCCAGGCACTACAAAAATGCCTGATTGGTGCTTTCAGACTATAACATTTTTTAACAAATAACTCCAATAGATTTTTTAGTGATTTAAACAGTGGCATTCAACTTTCACTTTCAATTGCGGGCAGCCACCATTTCATAAGTAGCAGAGAGCTTCCTGAGCTCACTTTATGCTAATAAGTCCTGCCAACCAATAGCTGAGGTAAAACAGGCATATTAGCATACAGAGAGCTCAGGAAGCTCGCTGCTGCTCATGAAATGGCTACTGCCAGCAACAGGAAGTGGAAGTTGTGGGTAGCTGTTCTAAATCATTAAATAAAGTTGTTACTGTTTGAAATCACTAATTGAGAGTTTCTGCAGTACCTGAGGAAAGCTTGGTCTTTTCCAATGTTTCCCTTTAAGAAACAAGGGGGCCAGATACTCAAAACTGTGCTTTGGGGCTAAAGTAGCACTGCGCAGCAGGCAAACATAGCCCGGAGCAAAAAGCAAGCTATATTCAAAAGAAATAGCCCGGAGCAAAACCTGCTGAATATCGCAAGCAAAGGAAGTAGGGCAGACAGGGCCAGGAGTGCAGGGCAAAAACAGTCCAGAAGTAAGACAGCACTGAATATAGCAACAGGGAAGTGCACACTGCTGCCACTGCAGCCCAGTAGACCCTGGAGAAAGCTAGTGTTGCAGGTGGAGAGCATTGTGTGCAACTGCACAGAAATGTCTCACATCTACTACAAACAACAATGTAAGCCACACACTGCAGAACTGTGCTATGCTGACGTGAGGTTCGCCCATGCTAACCTGATTACACAGTGCTAATGCATTAGCCCGGTGCAAGCTGGATAGCCTGGGGCAAATGGGAGCTATATTCAAAGCTCCCATGCAAATGAGCCTACTTAGGCAATCTGTGGGCAAACAGGTACATTTGCATCTCATTATCTGCTGCTTAGCATACATTACCACACAGTTTGCCTGGTGCTACTGCATGGAGAACACAGCGCCACCTATTGGTCGGAATGGTAGCACAAGCTGGATGCAGCAGGCCAATGCAAGCCCACAGCGCCCCCTGTTGGTCAGCAGGGAAGTACAGGCTGAAAGCAGCAGGAACTGTGTGCTGGCAGGCACAAACAGAGCAGACATCCTGCGCATGCACCACTACAAGCTGTACAACACAAGGTACGAACATAGGGGGAGAGAGAGAGAGAGAGAGAGACAGAGAGAGAGTGATACCCATGTGTCACATAGCTAGATATACACACACGCATACATACATACATATATATATATGTATATATATATATATATATATATAAAGAGGAGATAGTCACACTCATGTCCACTGGCCATATGTGCCCTTGTAGATGCCCCCCCCAACAACATAGGCACCCTACGGTAGGTGTTGGTGGAACACAGTGGGGGGACCCACGAATGCATGGGACAAGCATAAGGCACGCTTGGTGGAGGTGGATGGACATATGCTGTAGGCTATGTAGGGTGTGCAGCATATCCATACATTAGGGACCTGGGCAGACTGGCTGAGCCAGGCTGTCCGCCCTGCTGTCATGGTCCCTGTTGCCATGTGTGCCTGTTGCACACCCTGGTAGTCTAGTGGTGCCCCCCCACCATCCAGCACGTTTCCTGACCCCCGTAGAATTTAATAATTACCCTGGTAGTCTAGTGGTGCCCCCACACCCCCAGCACATTTCCCGATCCCCGTAATATAACATATTTCCCTGTCAGTCTAGCGGTCCTCCCACCTAGTAGCGCCGCCCCACCCATCAGCCATGAGCTGGGCCGACAACCGGCTCAGCCTCATCCACCACCATGGCTGGCCACTGGCCTGAGGAATGAACAGCTGTACAGCAATGCGGTACAGCTGGATTTCATTCTCTCGGTAGCGGTCGGCGTGGTGGTGTGAGAGGCTGAGCCAGTCGCCGGCTCGATTCGTGGCTGATGGGTGGGATGGGCGGGGGCAGCGCACCAGGTGGGGACTGCTAGACTACCGAAGCATATTGATTTTATGGGGATCAAGACAGGGGAAACCGTGCTGGGGGCATCATAAACTACCAGGTAATTTACATTCGAGGGCAGAATGTGCTGGAGGGTGGGTGGCACCACTAGACTACCAGGGTAATTATTAAATTCTACGGGGAACAGGGGTCGGAAAACGTGTTGGAGAGTGAGGGGCACCACTAGACTACCAGGGTAATTATGTGTTTCTACCGGAAACGGAGGTTGGGATAGGTGCTGAGAGAGGGGGACCAATAGACTACCAGAGTAATTATGAATTTGTACGGGGAACAGGGTTCAGGATACATCCCGGGAAGGTACGCTTTTAAGTTAGTGCTGCCTTAAAAGCAGCTTTTTCGGTAGTATCTAGCGCCGCGCAACAGGTCGCGCTAATGCCTGTAGAGCGGCACTCTGCTTTTGAATATGCCAGTGTACCGGCATTCAGAGCCCCTCCCCTCTGTCCCACCCCTGCATTCATTTTGGTTTAGTGCCGGCGCTAAAGGTGCATTTCAATATTTCAGTCGGACACAAGGTCGGCGCTAGTCCAGCGCAATGGCTTTGCGCCCGGCGCCGAGCTCTGAATTTCCGGCCCCAGATCTCTAACTGTAAAAGACACTTATAGAGGTAATTCATAAGATACAAAAAGTCTAACTGTATTGAGGAAGGAGTTTTTGTTTTGTAGTTTTCCTTGTTTTTCTTTTATTTGATTGTGAGCTCTATGATATATTAAGAAACATAGAAACATAGAAGTTGACGGCAGATAAGGACCGCAAGGCCCATCCAGTCTGCCAATTTCTTTTTCTACCTTATAAATGTGCCATCGGCCTTTGCTCAGTTCAGTGTTCAGCTTATTGTTCAGTGTTTAAATTTTTCATGTTTTTATCATCTTTTAGTAAAGTACCCTTTATTTTGAAAGACTGCCTGGGTCTGCCAGTTCTTTTTTGTGTGTGATGTATAGAGGATTAAGACTGAAAAAAACTGTTCAAAAGCATGATGGTGTTACTAAACTGGGAAAAGGTAAGAATATACCTAAGGTCTTCTAAAGAGTTTTAAGGGTTCATTTTAGAAGCCTGGCTTGGTTCTCCTGGCGAAAGATTGTACCACAATCCCCAAAGAGGGTACGTATCTGAGCCTGTACATTGGGTATGCTATCATAAGGTTCACAGTTTGAATCCCCCCAGAACTTGAGACTAAAGGTGATTCGGACTCAAAAGCAGACAGGAGGGTTACCCTGTCACCTGTTCACATTACTGCACTCGGAGGTTGGCACTGTGGGAGCAGAAGGCCTGACCTACTGAGTGTGTTTGTGACAGACTTGGTTAGCAGCGGTGCAATAAAATTGGTAACACAAGTTTTAACTGTTCAGTGTGTCAGCTTAATACTGTACAGCTCACTTGCAAAATAAGGCAGTGATTTTTTAAAAAGGAAACAGAATTATATCATTTTGCTTATACTCAAGTTCCTACCTGTTTTATTTTTTTTCTAAAGTGCAAGTTAAAGTAATCATAGTTAGGGAAGAAGATGGCTTCCAACTACAGCGGGTACACTGCAGACTACTTGAGGCAGTTGTGCCAGGACAGAGGAGTCCAGCACGAGGTGAGAGCCATCAAGCAGAACCTCATGGATGCCCTGATGGCAGCAGATGCCCACAGCATCAAGTCACAGACTGTGACTATAAAGGACCAAACCTTGGATGTGGAGGGGCCAGCAGCCAGTGCAGTGTCCAGATCCAGTGAGCATGACAGCAGAGTCAGTCCCAGCGAAGGGCCACAGCGGCAGGGGAAGGTCACCAGCATTCTGGAGCCAGAAGCAATCAAGCTGCAGACTGAGTTGTGCAGAATGGAGCTGGAGTTCCAGAAAGAAGAGAAGCGAGAACAGAGAATCGCAGAGGAGAAGAGGGAGCAAGAACAGCGAGCCGCAGAGGAGAAGAGGGAGAAAGAATGGTGAGAAGCGGACCATAAACAGTGAGAGGCGGACCATGAAGAGTGTGAGTGTCACAGGCGACATGAACTGGAGAAGTTATGACTCTAACCACCAGCACCAGAGCAAGTGAGTGGCTTGGGTTTAACTGGAACTACAGGACTGGGTTAAAAATAGAATTCCAAACTGATAGCTGAATTTAAAGAGAAGGAGAATATGGATGATTTTTTAAAATTCCTTTGAAAAAGTTTGTATTCAGGCTAAAATTCCTAGAGGGTCCTGGAGCTTCCAGCTATCCCTGCTACTTACCTAGAAAGCTCGGGATGCACTGGGTCAAATGGACAATGAGGACAGTAATGATTACAGCAAACTTAAAGCTGCATTATTAAAAAAAGTTTGATTTAACTACAGAAGCATACAGAACTAAATTCCATAAGCTGACGAGAATCCTTGACATGAGCTACACGGAGCTAGCCACGAAACAACATCAGTGTTTAAAGCGTTGGTGGGAGGGAATTGAAGCAAACTCTGTAGATAAAATAGAAAATACTATATTGCTAGAACAGTTTTTTTGGGTATGCCCAGCAGAGCTAAAAACCTGGCTGGAGAACCAAGATCCCAAAACAGCGCAAGAGGCTGCTGAACTCTCGGAATGCTATGCTAAAAACAGACCTGCTCTGAGAGTGAATGGGGCGGGCGTGGAAGCGCAGAAAGGGAAAAGCGCGCCTTCAGGGCAGCTAAAACCCTCACTGCCTCCACCGAAACCAGTTATCCCCAGGTTTCAAAGAAAAAATTGTTCTGATAAAAGAAATAAATGATGGGTTTGTAAAGAAACTGGGCATGTTGCCAGTGTCCCAAAAAAACAAGCAGTACGCAACATGGGGCTAGGAAAGAAGTGGGTTGTTTGTGTGTCCCTGGAAGCATGCCTGTGAACATGAGGGAACACATGCACCAAGTCACGGTGAATGGTGTACAGACACAAGGGTTAAGGGACACAGGGGCATCCCTGACATTGGTAAAAGAGGATCTGGTAGAGCCAGGTCAGCTTATACCCAATAGATTTGTAACTGTACAAGGGTTCACTGGGAAGGAGACAATGTTGTCAGTCGCTAGCGTTCTCCTAGACTGGGGTGAAACTGGGGGAACTGTGTAACAGGTGGCTGTAGCCAAAACGTTAGCAGTTGATGTCATCCTTGACAATAATCTCAAACAGGGGATGGTGTGTGCAGTTACCCGTAGCCAAGCGGGATGGGAAACTGTAGTTCCCCGGACCCCACTGAAGCCATTGTGGAAACCATTGGGAGGCTGGTTCCCCAGCCAGTGTCTCCTGATATGGAGACTAATGAAAGGGGGATAGAAATATCCCCAGTAGCAGTTAACCACACAGCTATGGAGGATTACTCCGAAGAAGGAGGGGTGACCCATTGTCAGAGGGTTAGGGATGACAGGGATCCTGAGTGCCCTGACGCTAGTGCTAGGGACCCTAGTTTAGAGACTGAAGTGGACCTGTCCCATTCCTTGGGAATGTGTAAGGAGTTTGCAGCTGTTCAGAAAAGTGACCCTAGTCTAGAGAAACTGAGGGCTTAGGCAGACTCTGACAGAGCATAGGGAGGTGACGGTAAACATAAAGTTTATTGGGAAAATGGACAGATGTATACTCAGGCTGTGGAGATAGAAGGAGGAGTGATAGACAGGCAGCTTGTCGTTCCCCAGCGGTATCATGGGCAGTTGCTCAAGACTGCACACGATATTCCCTTGTCTGGTCATCTGGGAATTGCGTGCACTACACAGAGCTTTGCCCAGAATTTTTATTGGCCCAACTTCACCCAGCAGGTGAAGGAGTATTGCAGATCTTGTCACTGGTGCCAAGAAATAGGGAAGACAGGTAAAAAAACCCAAGCTGCCCTAATTCCCTTGCCCACAGTGGAGGAGCCATTTCAAAGGGTGGGGATGGATATTGTGGGGCCTTTAAATACCCTCAGCTCCTCCGGGAAGAGGTTCATCCTGACTGTGGTGGATTATGCCACCTGGTATCCACAGGCAGTCTCCCTATCCTCACTGAGGACTGACAAAGTGGTAGATGCCTTACTTGGGATTTTTTCCGGTGTTGGGTTTCCGCAGGAGGTTATCACCGATTGAGGGGGTTCCTTCATATCGAACCTGTTGAAATGTTTATGGGTGTGAGAGAAGTGTGGGGTGCTGCAGAGATGCACGACACCTTATCAGCCATAAGAAAATGGGCTTGTGGAAAGATTTAATGGTACACTCAAGTCAGTGCTCCAAGCGTTTGCTGAACAGCATGGGAGGGACTTTTGAGAAATACCTTCCCCACCTGTTGTTTGCATGCAGGCAGGTGCCCCAAGAGTCAACAGGATTTCCCTCCTTCAAACTCTAATATGGATGCTGGGTACGTGGGCCCCTAGACTTGATCTGCGAGGACTGGGAAGGCAAGCACGCCACCCAGGGAACTCCCATAGTGGATTATGTCCTTAGGTTTAGGGAAAGACTGAAGGAACTTACGGGGACAGCCCAGAGCAACCAGGCAGGTGGCCAACAGAAACAAAATGTGTGGTACGACTGCAGAGCCAGCGCTCGCTTGTACACAGTGGGTCAGGAAGTCATGGTCCTTATTCCAGTCTGGAAAGACAAGCTGCAGGTTGAGTGGGCAGGACCATACAAAGTAGTTAGAAAGGTAAATGACGTGAACTACATCATTGAGTTACCTGACAGAAGACATACAGAAAGAATGTACCATGTCAACATGATGAAGCCCTTTGCTAACAGGGCTGACATGGTGTTTGCAGTTTGTAGTCCTGGGGAGGGGACGGATGAAGGAGACCCCCTTCTGGACATACTGGAAGAAAGCAAGCGGGAGTCCTCTGTGGAGGCAGTTAAAGTGTCTCTCCAGCTGGCCCCGGACAAGATCCAGGAAGTAAGGGAGGTTCTAGCAGACTTTGCTTCACTGTTTAGCACCAAGCCTGGACTAACCCCCTTAGTGATGCACGATCGATATGGAGACAGGGACACAGACGGCCATACGGCGGACAGCATATCAGGTGTCAGAGGCTGACCAAAAGGACATTAGGAGGGAGGTGGACAAAATGCTGGATTTAGGGGTAATCCAGAGATCCCACAGTCCCAGGGCCTCACCTGTAGTCCTTGTGCTCAAGCCAGATGGCTCTACTCATTTCTGTGTGGACTGTCGTGGACTGAATGCAGTCACGAAGTCAGATGCCCACCCGATGCCCCGGATGAACAAACTCCTGGACAAGTTGGGAGGGGAGACATACCTTAGGACTATTGATCTGACAAAGGGAAATTGGCAGGTAGAGTTAATTGACAAAGCTAGGGGGAGGTCAGCCTTCATCATTCCGAAAGGCTTATTTGAATTTAAAGTAATGCCTTTCAGAATGAAGAACGCCCCAGCCACTTTCCAAAGGTTGGTGAATCAGGTGTTAAATGGTACTGAGGAGTACACCGTGGCATACCTGGATGACAGTGTCATCTTTAGTGCCAGCTGGGAGGAACACCTGTCCCACCTTAGGGAAGTGCTGGGCAGGATACAGAGGGCCAGGCTCACTGTCAAAACTGAGAAGTGCCAGGTTGACATGGCTAAAGTGCCATACCTTGGGCATGTTGTAGGCCAGGACAGCTACATCCTAACCAAGTAAAAATAGAGGTGATTGAGGCATGGCCCAGACCAGAAATGCAGAAGCAGGTCAGGAGTTTTCTAGGGACAGCAGGGTACTAGAGGAAATTTGTACCCAATTACAGTGCCCTGGCTGCTCCCCCATCTCACCTGGTAAAGAAAAAGATGCCTAAGAAAATTATCTGGGAACCAGCCTGTGAAAATGCCTTTACCAGACTGAAGGAGGCACTGTGTAGTGCTCCTGTATTGACAAGTCCTGACTATAGCAGACCCTTTATAATCCAGACTGATGCCTCAGATGTGGGTATTGGGGGAAGTACTGAGTCAGACATCCAAACAGGGTAAAGATCACCCTGTAGAGCACCTGAGAAAAAAGTTACTTCCCAGGGAGCAGGATTACTCTACTGTGGAAAAAGAACGTCTTGCCATAGTATGGGCCCTAAAGAAGTTAGAGCCATACTTCTATGGGCAGCATTTTGAGGTACACACGGACCACAATCCCTGGTTTGGCTGACACAAATGGGAAAAACTAATGGTAGACAATTAAGATGGAGTCTTGCCTTGCAAGGGTATGATGACATGATGATCCTACATATGGCTGGAATGACCAATCAGAACACAGATGGCTTGAAGCATCTATATGAGGAGTGAACTGACTTGGGAAGCTCATCCCATGCAGGGGATAGCACCCCCAAATTCAGTCTAGGTGGGGAGGATTGTGATGCTTGGCCATCTGGTTATGATTGATGTATGATAGTTGTAATATAAAAATATAGTAGGCGATTGTCTCACATGAGGCAGCCTGTGCTCCATGGGTGCCCCCCCAGGTTTCAATGAAAACTACAGGATGTGTAATTGACAAGGAGATCTCTAAGGTAATTAATTTTCATGAGATATTGCATTTTATGGCCAGTTTATGACATGCTTTGAAGTTTGGAAGCTAAATATACATTTTATAAATTCAGAAACAGAATATCATAAAGCTGATTCCTACCAGATATCTTGCACCTAGGTGACAGATTTGCAGGGTTGTAAACTTAAAAAGAACTGGTGGATCAAGAGACTCATAATTTGGGAAATTAGTTTTTGCTGATGTCACCTTATTTAATATACCTCCTAAATGGGATATCCTGTTTGTATTTTTTTTTTTAATTCTAAAAGGAGGAGCTAGATGACTCACAGAAGGGGTGTGGAGAGACACATTTTAAACTATACTGTGTCTAAACTGTTTAGTGACATATCTTTTTGGACTCTTAAGAAACAAGACCTCTAACTTTAAAAGGCACTTATTAGGTAATATATTAGATAGAACAAATCTAACTGTATTGTGATAGAACGTTTTGTTTTGTAGTTTTCCTTTTGTTTTTTTATGCGATTCTGAGCTCTTTGATATATTGTTCTGTGTTTACATTTTTCACGTTTTTATCATCTTTTAGTAAAGTACCCTTTATTTTGAAAGACTGCCTGGGTCTGCCAGTTCTTTTTTGCACGTGACGTAAAGAGGGTTATAACTGACAAAAACTGTTCAAAAGCATGATGGTGTTACTAAACTGGGAAAAGGTAAAAATATACCTAAGGTCTTTTATAGAGTTTTAATGGTTCGTTTGTGAAGCCTAGCTTGGTGCCCCTGGCGAAAGGTTCTACCGTAATCCCCGAAGAGGGTACGTATCTGAGCCAGTCCATTGGGTATGCTAGCATAAGGTTTACAGTTTGAATCCCCCCAGAACTCGAGACTAAAGGTGATTCAGACCCAATAACAGACAGGAGGGTTACCCTGTCTGTTACCTGTTCACATTACTGCGCTCGGAGGTTGGCACTGTGGAAGCAGAGAGCCGGACCTGCTGAGTGCATCTGTGACAACCACTAGCACCAGGGATAGTTGTAATTTAAAGTACGGGCTGGCAATTGGTGGGGGAAGGACCACTAGTACCAGGGATAGTTTCATTTAAAGTACAGGCCAGCAATCAATGGGGTGGAGGTGGGGGCCACCAGCACCAGGGATATGCATACATGAAAGGGACTGGCAATTATGAGGGTGGCGCCATGCTAACCTGCCTCACTACCCATGCAAATGACCCATAATGGGCACGTAGATGGCACCCATAGCACTTTGGACACCCAAAGGGTCCATTTGCATGGGTCCCTTTGAATATTAGAAATTCCACTCTGGCACTATCCATTCTGGTGGTGTACTTCGGAAGCCCTGTCAGGGCAGCGCTAAGTGGCTTACTGCCGGTCCGACATGGCCCTATATTGAGTCAAACAGCATTGGTGTGCTGCTCCATTGACTATAGCATCTTCATGCACCCAAGCAACTGCAAAGTGCAGCGCAAATTTTTGCACTGTACTTTGCACATATTTGAATATCTGGCCCAAGATGTCTTGTTCTGTTGTGATTGACTCAAAGACTAATTTGTACTCTACACAGCATGCTTCACACACTGCTGCAGTATAATTGTTGTTACTTTGTATGAGACATTGCTGTATTACTGTTTTGTGTGCTCATTTTAATCTTGTGTTGGAGCCCTAGTTCCCTGTTACACAGGAACCAGGAAGAGAGCTTGTAGTTCGTCTAAATCATCTGGCAAACTACAGACTGCTGCTAAGTGTTAAAAATTTTGGGGACTTTTTATTAACACTAACATAGGGCTTTGTATTGCAGCCCAGCAGTCTGGTACTATTTTTAAATGATTTTAGACTAAAATTAGAATTGCAGGAGCTGTGATCCCGGACTTATACTTTCCAGTCACTTCAGCTGCATAAAGCTGACCTCTCGGTGAGCAGGGCGCTCAAAGACTTATTTGCACTCTAAACAGCTGCACGCTTCACATTCTACTCCACTATAACTGTTGTTATTCTGTATGAAACATTGCTGTTTTATGTGCTCATTTTTTTTTTTTATTTCATCAGTTTTATTGACATCTTATTAATACAGTACAGCTGATCCATCATCTACATTGATGTTGCAGTTAATTTGTTAATACAAGTCAAAGATGTTCCAACATTTTAGAACGTGTATTAAAACCTTCTTAACACATCATCAATATTGCCTCTCATGTTATTAAAGCCAGTTTAAAAATTCTGTTTAGCTTTGAGGGAAGTGTAAACACTGCTTGAGGCCTCGGGCCTCCATAAGGCGGATACTGTTCTTTGCAGTGTTAGCGGAATTTATATCCCATTTTTAAAGATATTACATTGATCTTCAGTTATGGTTCAAGCTATATTTATGAATTCACTCTGAGAGGAAAAGAAAAAGGAAACCAAAATTAAAAAGATAATACTATAACTACTACATTAAAACTAAAAAGCTAGGCATGTACACATATGCACCGTAATCTTTCCATTTACAAAGTGCACCTAATGGCAGCAGACTTTGGATGTTCTCTTCCCCCATCTACTCATTTGATGGTCCAGGTGTTTCTTCTCTCTCTATCCCCCAATTCCAGGCCTCCCTCCATACTCGCCATTGTCCCCAGGTTTCCAAAAATGCTTCCTTCCTTAAGTGTATGGTGTGGGTAATGTTTTCCATGTGTTCTATTTCTTCTACTTTAGCCACCCATTGAGATACAACTAGAGGGTCAGGGGCCAACCACCTACTGGTAATACATTTCAGGGCTGTAACCCTTAGTATTTGACATAGTTCTACTCTTTTCCGTTGTTTTGCCGATAAGGAGGGCAAGCCCAGTATTAAATCCTGAAAAGTAAAAGGAATGGAAATGCTTCCCACTTGTTTCAGAATTGCATGAACAGAGTGCCAGAACTTCCTCAACTTCTCGCACCCCCAGAATACGTGTTAATGCGTACCTCTGCTCTCCTCACAGAGACGCCAACATTCCAATGAGGCCAGAGGATTAAAATGTCTGGTAATGACTGGAGTCCTGAAAAATCGAATCAGGACTTTCCAGTTAAATTCCCTCCAGGTAGTTGCCGATGTCACCAGCCATCCCCTTTGGAGTCTACAGGCCCATTTCTTCCTAGGTATGTCTGCCTCCGCTTCCACTATCCATTTCTGTCTAACCTCCTCTAACCTCTGTGCCTCCGGGTGGGAACCAAGGAGTCCACAAAGGACAGATACATATCTCAACCTGTCTTTAATTTTAATAGAATCCCACCAGTATGTTTCCAAGTTTGTTAGTTCTCTTCTAACCCTCTGAAAGTTGTTTCCAGTATTAATGAAGTGTCTGGCTTGGAGAAACCTGTAAAAATCTTTTCGGCGAAGTGAGAAGCTTTCCTTAAGGGTAGTAAAGGAGAGACACCCGGTCCCATCAGTCATCTGTCTAAAGGTGGTTAGGCCCCTAATTTCCCAATATGTGAATCCCGTCTGTTGTAGGTAGAGTAAAGTCATCCAAATGGTGAATAAGGGAAAGTGGACCCAAGGTATTTGGGGTGTGCGTTAGTTTGCACAACTTAATGATAATGTGTAATGAGTGTTTTACCCACGTGTTGGGAGTAATGTACAATATTTTGGAACTTATAGAACTTGTGGGAAATGTCCATATCTTATGATTTCTGACCGTCTCAGATTCTATGAAATACCAACCAGAGTCAATGAACTGTTTAGCCCATGTGATTAGTTGCGCTCCCTGAGCCGCTAAATAATACAGATACATATTAGGGAGGCCTAAACCCACTTCTTCCCTAGTTTTTATCACTGTGCCCAAAGCAATTCTAGGGCACTGTCCTGCACAAATAAATTAGGAAATGTCTTTTGTCAGTTTAACCCAGAAGTGAGGTGGAATAGAGATGGGGAGTGTCTGAAACAAAAGTAGCAGTCTAGGTACCACATCCACTTTAATGACCCGGATTCTGCCATATAGGGTGAGGGGTAATAGTTTCCAATGGGCTAAGTCCGCTTGTAAAGTGTGGTATAGTTTAAGGAAGTTATTTGGAAAAAGTTTTGACGTATCCACTGAGACCTGGATTCCTAGGTACCTAAAAGTACCCTTCTTGGCCCACACCAAGGGAAAAAAAGAGTCCCTAAATTGTCTGGGGAAAACACCACCGCCTCTGATTTGGACAAATTAATTTTGTACCCTGCTAAAAGGCCAAATTTCTTTAAGGAGTCTAATAAATGGGGTAGTGAGGTTACGTGGTCTTTCAAAAAGAATAATGAATCATCCGCGTAGAGTGCCACCTTTTATTCAATCCGTCCCACCCAAATTCCCTTGATCTGTGGGTCATTTCATATCCAGCTGGCTAGAGATTCTAATGATAAAGCAAAAAGTAGTGGGGAAAGGGGGCAACCCTGTCTGGTACCCCTCTGAAGAGATAAACGGTCGGAAAGAAGGCCATTCACCCTAACTCGTGCTTCCGGTTTGTGACATAATGCAGTTATGGCTGAGACAAAGTTGTCCCTCAGCCCGAATTTTGACAGGGTGGATGACATCAAGTGCCAGTCCACCCTGTCAAAAGCTTTTTCCACATCCATACTAATCGCCACCTGCAATGATGTGGAACCTCTCTGGTTAGAAATAATATTTAAAAGACGCCGAATATTATCTTGAAGAAATCTCCCAGAGATAAATCCTGTTTGGTTATGAAGGATTAGGGGAGGAATACACTTTTGCAATCTGTCTGCTAAAATTCCTGTGAAGATTTTTATGTCCACTGGTAAAAGGGATATCAGACGATAAGAACTACATAGTTCTAGGTTTTTGTCTGGTTTGGGGAGCACTGAAATTTGAGCCAGATTCCAAGAGGGTGGGATGGGATTTTTGTTTATCGAGATTTCGCTGCATGTAGTTACCAGATGTTGTAGAAAAAGGGGAGAGAATCCCTTATATAACTTGGTCGGGAATCCATCTAAACCTGGAGCTTTGCCATTTTTCAATTGTTTAATCGTTGCCTGGATTTCCAGAGTGGAGATAGGTGCGTTAAGGGCCTGAGTGGCTGGATTATTTAAGGTAGGGAATGGGAGGGCATCTAAGAAAGACTGCACTGCTTCCTGATGTCCCTGAATAGTCTCAGATTCATATAGCTTAGTATAAAACATTTTTAATTTTTGTAGTAATTCTTTCGGGGAAAAGGTCACTGATGTCCCCCCACCATGTCCTGTAAACGTGTGACTGCTCTACTGGCTGCCTCCCTACAGAGCTGCCATGCGAGTAGTCTCCCTGTACGTTTACTGTGTTCAAAATATTGTTGTTTTGCATACCTCAATTGACCCTCAATCTGGATATCTAGAAGTTGATTTAGGTATTTTCTGGCTTTATCTAAGTCCTGTTTTATTAGCGGATCTTGCTGAGTTTGAAGCGATGTTTCTAATCTTTCTATTTTTTGCTCTAACTCTACTTTCTGGCACACCCGCTCTCTCTCGAGTCTGGCCGAATACCTTATTATCTTGCTTCTGAGGCAACACTTAAGTGTGTACCATCTGACAGCATCAGATGTCCCCCCACGAGGTTCTCTCTTTCAACTTGCTGGATTGTCTCTTTAACTAAATCTTTAAAATTCTCCTTGTTAAGGAGGCTCACATTAATTCTCCAGCAAGGCTGTAAGGGGGATTTGGTTGTGTGTAGTTTAAGGGTCACCATAGCGTGATCAGATATGGTAATATGACTTCACATCTCTCTATCTTCTGCAACCAGTTAGAGGATATAAAAAAGTAGTCTATTCTAGAGTAGCCCCCATGACGTGGCGAATAATATGTGTAGTCCCTCTCTCGCGGGTGCAAAAACCTCCAGCATTCAGACAGACCCAATTCTAGGTTCAATCTAAAGATGAGCTTTCCCATCCTTGAGGCCTCCCCTTGGCTTCGCCCTGTTCTATCTACCCCTGGGTATATAACTTCATTGAAGTCTCCACCAATGATCAACATACTAGACGCATCAGAGACTGTCTCTTTAATAATTTTTTCCATGAATATAAGTCTGGAAGATTCCTCATTCTGTGCATATATGTTCGCCAATATATAGGGTTGCCCTCTGTAACTTCCCCAAACCTGAACAAATCGACCCTCTGGGTCCGTTCTTACCCTTGAAACGACCAGAGGTGCATCTCTCTTAACTAAGATCGCAACTCCTCTACGATGTGGATTAGTTTCAAAGTGAGAAGCATAAACATTCCCCACCTATGAACGTTTCAATTTCAGGTGCTCATCCGCAGTTAAATGGGTCTCTTGTAAAAAGGCTACTATCGCCCCCCTCCTGTTCAGTTCCTGCAGTATTTAAGCCCTTTTTGCAGGGCTGCTTATTCCTCTCACATTTAGAGAGACTATCTGAAGGTCATTCATCTCATAATTAAGAAAATCTGCGACCTTCTACTGATCTTGGGAGAAACTGCGGAACAGCACTCTTTAATATGAGGTGAAACCAGAGAGTGCCGCCCCAGATCCAATCCCTCTATTCTCTCTTGCATTGTGTACAGCCAAAAGTGTAAATCTCTAAACAACCAAACTTTATAACATAATCAAAACTGGAAACTCTGTATAACCCAACATAACATTGTGGCCTTCAAAGCATATCTACCTTGTTGCCACCCTCTGAGCCAGACTGGGCTCTCCGTCTGGCTCAGAGAGCAAAACTGTTTGGTTACCAGATGGGCAAGATTGTAACACCGTACCAGCTGATACCTGACAGTATTAAATGTGACTGTCTAGATTAGAGACAAAAAATAAAAGTATTCCATCCCGCCGTAGTTCATAAGCCATCTTTCTGAGTAAGTTCCTTAGCTCCCTCTATTTATTTTTAATCCCGAGGGAACTTGGTCTCCCTTAACTGGAAAATTATGTATTTTGCCTGAATATGACCAGATTGTTCTCCTTACTTCCCCCTATTACTTACGTTATTAGGTTCCAACTCAATCCCCCCCGCCCATTGTGGTTCCTCCCGCCGTGAGGAAAGGGGGACACCGCCGAGCTCAAGGAAATTACATTTCTGTGCGGCAAGACACCAGCTGAGCCGAGTCCCAGGTAAAAGAGGAGGTGTTGCATTTGGCAGCAAGGGTTAACCTTCCATGGTAAGCTTGTTGTACCCACTACCCTTATTCAGGGCTGATTCCAAGCCTGGGAAGATACGCTTCCCTTTTTTTTTTAAACATACTGATTTACATTGAGCCCTTCACCAGTGGTCATGCCAAGCAGCCCACCAATCTGGCCTCTGGGGTATATATTTGTCAGAAGCTCTCACCATCCAAATATTTAAATGGAAGCCTACCACTAGTGTCAGCATTCTCAGGTCACAACTTAATCACTGAGACTACCAAGAAGTATACCATAATGTGGGTCGTCACCTACATTTTGGCGCCCTTTTGCTGTTTTAACACCCCTGACACTGCCAGCCTTGTCTTAAAAACTGTCCGATCTTGCAGCATCAAACCCCTCGCAGGTAGGCCACCACCCGGGCCGTGTGATCGAGCTGCCACCCCCAACCCTCTTCAATTCAGAGGGAGCTAACCATCTTTCCACCCAGTATATAACCCCAAGTCCCTCATCTCCTATATTGGATGCGGGAAATTCAGTTAACTTTTATCGTAATCAGCCACACCCTTTCTTCCCCTTTCAAACCTTTGTGTTACTACAATATTTGCAGAGTCAAGAACTCCTGAGCAGGTCCTTCGAAAAGAGTCACTCACTGCCCATAGCTATTAGTTGCCCAAAAGAAATATGGGTTAGATCTCTTCAGGTTGGTAGTTCGTTCGCCAGCATGTTCTGCCCTGATGTGGGTTCTTCTGTGCTATGACTGCAGTAGAAACTGAAGGTGAGAAGTTGTTTATTTCTCTGCGTCTGTTAGGTGAGTCCCACTGCCTGGAAATGGCTGATCTGTCCTGGAGATGTTTTCTTTTGGTTCCCACCACCTGCCAAGCCCTCTCCGTCAATCTTTCTCCTTGCTGCTGTCTTGGATCCAAAGGGACTGCTATGCTCACCGAGGACAAAAATGACTGGGCCACCATCAGGTCAGGAAATCCTTTTATTCCCTGTTCTGTTGAGAGTTTGAGTCTAGCTGGATATTCAACAAATGCTTTCATTCCCTTTTGCTGAAAAAGACGTACTACTGGCAACACTTTTCGGCGCTGAGCAAGTAATTGGGAGGTATAATGTTGTTCAAAAAGGAGCTGTGTATCCCCGAACAGTACCGCTTTCTTAGACCAGGCTAGTCTTAGGATATTCTCCTTAGTGAAAAAATCGAGAAACGCAATTACCAGTGAGCATGGTCTGGCTTAAGGATCTTTAGGCCTAGGCACCAATGATCAATGAGTACGAATGATATGAAGTGGTTTGTCCACTGGCCATCCTAGAATTTCAAGAAGAAATGTTTCCAAAAAGGTCGGTACCAGACCCGATTCTGTCCCTTCAGGTAGTCCGTGGATACGGACATTGTTGCGCCTATTCCGATTTTCCAGTTCTTCGAGTTTTGCCTCTAATTGTTGCTCTCTGCGATGTAGGTCTAGCAATGTGGTATTATGAACTTCAGTAGTAGTTGAATATTCATTGAGGCCCCTTTCCAGTTGGTCTGCTTTTTGTATCATAGTCTCAAGTTTATTATGATCCTCGGTCGCTTTTGTTTCTAATCTTTCCAATGTAGCATTCATGTGTTGGAGAGTTGCACAAAGCTGCTTAGACATGATCATGCATGCCTGCTCCTCCAGCTCCTATAAGGTAGGTAAATGTGGTGGTGAGGCCGTAGTCGTACAGGCCACGCTAGGCTGTGCATAGTCCAATAGGGCTTTGCTCTGTTTGGCATTTTGGGAGCCAGTTTTGTCTTTCGATTTGTGTCTGGAAGACATCCTCGCTACTTCTTCAGTTTCCCTGAGGGTTGGAGATGCCGGCTGAATCGAGGATTAGGGTGGATGGTTTAACGGCGAGATGGAGTGTCTAGATCAGGTTGCCATTAGGTCGGTGCACCCACCGGAAATCCTTGTGTGTTCGTTATAATCTTGTGTTGGAGTCCTAGTTCCCGGTTGCACAGGAACCAGGAAGAGAGCCTGTAGTTCATCTAAATCATCTAGCAAACTACAGACTGTTGCTAAAATGTTAAAACTTCTGGGGGCTTCTTATTAATACTAACATAGCGCTTTGCATTGCAGTCCAGCAGTCCGGTGCTATTTTAAATGCTTTTAGGCTAAAATTAGAATTGTAGTAGCTGTGACCCTGGACTTGTACTTCTGGGTCACATCAGCTGCAAAAAGCTGACCTCTCAGCGAGCAGTGTGAGCCAAGCAGGATGCACACAGAACCGCGCATGGAGACATGTGATGTCTGTGCGTGTTCAGTATGGGCAGCTTGAGCAGGTAGACGTAGAAGGGAGTAGAATACAGCTCAATAGTAAACTCCTATAAGGTATCTGTGATTATATTGTTTTATAGGTTTTGGCTACCCTTCATTTAACATAAGTTTAAAAATGCCTGGAGTTACAACGTCTGTAAATATCACATGTGGTATTCAATGCACTGAGTGTCACATATCTAGTTTTGCCGAGGAAGTAGACATTACAATGAGGTGTACTTCTTCCAAATGTCTAGAGAATGAGTCCCTAAAGCAAGCAGTCACAGTGTTTAATTCTAGATTGTTAGAGCTGGAAGTTAGCCAGAATCAAATGCAGGCCAGATTTCAGGCACTAGGCCATAATACTCCTTCTACTATAACAAACATCTCAGGACCCAATGGTATATCTCCACCTACTTCTGAACTTATTACTGTAAGTGGTTGTACTGCTATCACAGTGGAGACATATATTTCCGGCCATAGAAAGCGTCCAAGGAAAAATGAGAGTGCTGATAACCCAGACAAGCAATGGTATGAAGTCCAAAACAAAAGAGCATATAAAAAAGGATGTAAGGCCACACAATACTCTATTATAACAAATAATAAATTTAACCTTTTAAATGAAGAAGATGATAATATTGGGGCTATTACATCTCCGGACGGTACCTGCTCTAATTCAACAGTCGCAGTACATAACTGCAACACCACAGAGGGTCCCAGTAGTTGTACCGACCCTTTAACTTTTTGTCCCCCCTTAATGTGCCACTGGTACCACCACTTGATGTCTCTCCTGCCAGACCAGTGCTTGAAGCAGTGCCTCCTATGGCAAGTCTCTCAGTCCCAATGGAAACTACTCCAATTCTTAGTGATCCACATAGACAAGTGTTTGTTCTAGGTTACTCCATCACCAAATACCTAGATAGGATCATATGTGATCCTGATAAGACCAACAGTACATGTTCCAGCTTTAGAGGTGCCAAGATAGCAAACATTACTAGCACGATAAATAACATCCTAACTAACTGTGGGACAAACCCACTGGAGGATCTCGATGTTGGAACTAATGATTTTTTACACACAGATATAGTAGAAATAAAAAAAGATCTCATTACTCTATCTAATATACTAGTTGACATTAGTTGTGAAATTCCTTTTTCTGAAATCCTGCCTGTCCCTAGAGTATCCTATGAGTTTAACCATGAAATACATAAATTCAATAATTGGATTTGCCTAGGATGCCTTAAGCAAAATCAAGAATGTCTTACTCATTGAGGCTGAAACTTTTTTGCAGAGATGGCCTTCACTTCAGTCGAAAGGGGAATCATGTACTGGGGGAACATATACTGAAGTATATTAACAAGCATTTAAACTTCTCGACCTGGGGGAGAGAATAGCCCCTCCAACTCAGATATCAACAGCTACAACACATAATTGTCAGTTTAAGAAATTAAAATGCTTGCACTTCAATGCCAGGAGCCTCAATGGCAAACTCGACAAGTTAAAGGTCATACTAGCAACCGATAATATTGATGCTGTACTGGTTACAGAAACATGGGGTGATGACAAATCAAGTTGGGATCTCTCACTGCCAGGGTATGTCTTATATAAACTCAACAGAATAAATAAAAAGAGAGGTGGTGTCACCATTTTTCTTAGAGACTCACTACAATCAGTTGAAATTTCAAATAAAATTAAGATTCCTGCAAGCCCTTCAGAATCAGTTTGGATCAAAATAATACTAAATAAAAATCAACACATTATGCTAGGTGTCTGTTATCGTCCCTCTAGTGTATCTTCAGACAATCTTGATAGAATCATTAAAGAAACAGAAACAGCTAGTTCTTTAGGGGATATCATATTAATGGATGATCTCAACCTAGGTGAGGTTGACTGGAAATGGCAAACTGCCACATCCAGTTCTGGAAAAAAATTACTAAACATATGCCAACAGTGTCACCTTAACCAGAGTGTAGAGCAACCTACTTGGAGTAATAACATTCTAGACCTCTTTTCTCATAGTAAAAGTTTAGCATTCAGAAATCTAACGATTTCCTCACCTATTGGTAACAGGGATCATTGCACTACCAGTTTTATGTTAGAACATACATTAGCCACATTATATAATAATACTAAAGTATACATTTATGAAAAAGCTGATATCACCAATATTAAAAATGGATTAGATAGCTTGGACTAGTCATCTATATTGAAAACCTTAGGAACTGAGAAGTATTTCAACAAATTACATAGAACAATTGCTGTTTTAAGTGACACATATTCCCTCTAAGTTAAAAAAACTCAACCAAACAATACCACCCTAAATGGATAAATAACTCCATAAAAAAACTCATAAAGAAAAAAAAATAAATATCATGCGACTTACTTGAAATCCCAAACTCAAACCAACTAGTGCTTATACTTTCAAATTAATAAAAAAGTAAAAATAGCATCAAAAGGGCTAAAAAAAACATGAGAGCACAAACTAGCATCTGATGCAAGTAGGGACAACAGGAAGTCATTTTTTGCATATATCAACTCCCTTAAGAAACCTACATGTCAGGTAGGTCCCCTTCAAGTGAATGATACTATAGTTCATGATCCTTACAATAATGGCTAATCTATTTAACTCCAATATTTGTGATACATTTCAAAGTAATCAGAAAGCAAATATGGTTTCAGAAACTATGGGTAATTATATAACACTATCAAACTTAAACATCCATACAAAATTACTTTCACTTAAATGGAAAACCAGTACATCTCCTGATAATGTATCAGGTCACCTTTTGTACCTATTAGCTGATAGCCTGTCTCTACCCCTTAAATTGCTATATGACCAGTGCATCAATAACAACTTCATTCCTGAACTTTGGAAAACAGCATATGTAGTTCCCATCCATAAGAAAGGTTCAAGGAACCACTGGGAAAACTATAGACCAATCAGACTAACCTCGCCAATGTGTAAAATCCTAGAAAGTGTTATTTAAAGGACATGGTTTCTTCAACCCTGACAAAGCTGGATGATGAGCAACACGGTTTCAAGAAGGGCCGTAGTTGCTTCACCAATTTGTTGAGTTTCTATTAAGACGTTAGTCTACAACTCGAACACAGATACACCTACGATGTGATTTATATAGATTTTAATAAGGCTTTTGATCTCTTTTCTAAATTGAGCCCTGTTACAGAAACCATATTCATTCAATATTAACCTTAGAATACTGAGATGGATAGCTAACTAGTTGACAAACAGAACACAGAGTTTTGATAAATGGACAGCTTTCGAAAATGGGTTCTGTCACTAGTGGGGTCCCACAGGGCTCCGTTTTGGGCCGCTGCTTATTCCAGATTTTTATAGCAGACATAACTAATAGCTGCTGTTCCAACACCATTAAATATGCAGATGACATTAAAATTGGGGGATTATGTTCCAACTTTGAGCAAACAGCATCCATTCAGAATGATCTTGATAATATCCCTAACTGGATCAATACATGGGGGATGAAATTAAATCATAACAAATGCAGGGTTATACATCTAGGTACTAATAATACCAATCATGCATATATACTAAATGATAGGGTGTTGACCAGCACTAGTACAGAAAAAGATTTAAGGGTATTAGTATCAGATGATTTTCTTCCCCATTCACAGATTAATGGAGTCATTCCTAAGGCTAATAGGATTATTTGGTCAATTAAGAGAAATATCAAATCTAGGGCTAGAAAAGTACTAATGCCCCTATATAGAGCCTACATCCGCCTACATTTGGATTTCTCCTCTCAATTATGGTGCCCCTTTAGGAAGCATGATATTATGCAGCTTGAAAAAGTACAAAGACAATATACTAAACTAGTTAGAGATTTGCACAATGTCACTTATGAAAACAAACTTATTTCCCTGAACATAATGGCCCTTTTAACCCAGCGTCTAAGAGGGGACCTCCTTCTCATGTACAACATTATGCAAGATCCTTCTTGCGGACTACTCTGGGTTTAGAGTTCAAAGACAATATCTATAATATTAGAGATCATCCACTACAGTTATAATATAGAAGATTTAACTTACTGCCACAAAATTGTTTAATACCTTACGTACCATCAAACCATGGAATGCATTACCACTAGAGGTGATTACCAGCAGTTCCAAATCAGTTTTTAAGTCCAGACTGGACAAACTGATCCTTCCTGGTGTTACAATTTGTTATTATTAACTCACAGGAGCAATTATGGGCCTCACAGCTCCCAGGTTCCTGACCAATCTTAGTATGAATTTGCATCCCTATTGTTTGCAGATTGTTCTTCGTGACTTGGTTTATATGGTTATGCCAGACTTGTGTTTTTGTGCAGTTAACTATAAGGCCTGAAATGGCTACAAAGTCATTGAGGAGTGGCCGGAGAATGCTATAAGAATAAGCAGGTCTAGTGAGTGTTAAAAGCAGATCATCTGCAAATGCAGAAGTGTTGTGATTTTGTTTTCCTATTCCAACAATGCTGACCGAGGTCTGTGTGGGAGGCTGTTTGTGTTTGTCTGTGTCTATAGCTAAGTTTTCTGGGATTTATAAGATCTTCTGCATGGAGTAACTACACTATTCTTGCTCAATACATCTGTGAAGGTCTTCTGGACTGGATTTTCTGCAAAACATCCCCACAAGGTATTTGCACTTTCAGTTTAAAATAAACTTTTTTGAAGCTATCCCAAGCAAAACAGAAATCAAGCAACTAGGTCTGACAAACTCCAGTGACTCTGGGTCCTGCTCGAATCCACATTTTCATCTGTCTTGCTCCTAAGGGATCTATTTGTGGGCTTTTAAACAACCTCTTTAAATAAGAAAGGAAGCACAAGGACAAAATTTCACATCCTGCACTTGAGTAGGTGTGCCCCAGGCTATCAATGTAATGGGGCTGGGTGTGCATGCCTGCAAAGTCTTGCATAGCCAAAGCCTCTTGTCAATCCCTGCCTGGCTGTGACCCTGGGTGACCTCTGTCATGAGTTGAACCAATGTTGTACCAACAGTCACACCATGTCCAGCTGCTCTCTGGGGGTTGCCCTCGTAACTTTTCTTGTCCTACTTTGCCTTGACAGAATTACACTATTCTTATGAAATGAGGATGGCTCAAATAAATCTAGGACCGAGCACTATGATTTTACTATCTCCAACCTTATTGTTTACAATGCAAGGATACTACAAACTAATCATTTTCCCTACCAAAAGGGCTGTCCCTACCGTTCTCTCTACATGTTTAGGAAACTACGGAACAAGTCTGCATCATCCCATCCTTTTCTAAATGTGGGACTGTGGTTCATTGTCATCATTGCCATTCTGCTATCTGGGGATATAGAGACAAATCCTGGGCCACTAGATGCTTACTTCTCAGCAGATGACATAAATAGTATGTCCAAACATGGGCTGTTAATTGCACACTTGAATATAAGAAGTTTGATGGGTCACTTCGTGGAACTGGAGTCATGGGTCAAACTGTACAATCCTGATATCCTCTGTCTCACTGAGACCTGGCTAAAACCATCGGTTACTGACTCCTTCCGCTCCCTGCCAAATTACTCTATTATTCGAAGGGATAGGAAATCGAACAAACATGGTGGTGGAGTTGCTCTGTACTACAAAAATAATCTGGCTGTCTCTCTTCTCGCTATCCTGGATGCTAAATCGGTACAGTAAGTGAATACTTGCATGCTACCCTTGCGTTGGGAGCCAAGAAACTGCATGTTATCTGTGCATATAACCCTCCAACTGGAGGGATTGTGGGTCTAGAGTACCTGTTGGAAAATACCTCTCAGAATTTTAATCATAATGGGGTTGTCATTTTAGGGGACCTAAACTTAAACTGGCTTGGGGCAGCTCTCAGTTCTGTTCAATCTCTGACTCATAGCTGCAACCCACATCAGATGGTAACAGTGCCAAATACAAGTCTGTCTTCATCACCACAAGGCACACTATTGGACTGGGTGCTGGTAAACCAGATCGAACACATCACAGCCACTGGTACCTTAACTGACCACTCTCCTGCTTTCTGCATCCTGTCCTTGGGGGCACCTCCATCTCCTCCACCACGTCTCATCACTCTCACAAACTTTGCTCACCTAGAAGTGTTTCTGTATGACGTCTCCGGAATTGATTGGTCAGAGAGCTATCTATCACACTGTTCTCAAGATGCTCTTAACATCTTCATTACTAAATTCCTTACGGTTCAATGTAAACATGACCCAAAGATCACCCGGAGAGTGAGGGGTAAACAAATAAGATGGCTAAACAAAGACTTGCTCAAAAGTTTGCGCCTTAGAGATGAACTCTGGAAGCGCTACAAAACATCAGGCCAGCAAACAGAATTCGATGCTTACCGTATGCTATGGAATTCACGTAAAAGACAAGTCAGAGCTGCTAAGAGCAAGTACTATAAAGACCTACTAACTCGGCTAATGATCCCAAAAAATTCTGGTCACACATCAAATCCTTCCTAGGATCCTCACAGTCAACTACCCCAGTGATATGCTGATAAATGAAGTGCATTGCAATGACTCACAAACCATAGCTAATTCTTTCAACCTGCATTTCTCAGATCTCTCCTTCAATCCCACTGCAGTGTCCTCCCACTCCTCATCGGAAACCTGTCTGGATAAGCTGGAAGTGTTGTCCCCTGTGCATCCTTATACTCCTCCATTCTATTTGAAGGCTGTGTCTAGAAACGATGTCCTGAAGCTCCTGAGGTCCATCTCTGATCATACCAACTCTTGCTCAGACTCCCTAGAACCCCGCCTCTTGAAACTTGCAGCTCCCCTTATAGCATTACCGTTGGCCAAAATTTATACGTTATCACTTTCAGGTGGAATGGTCCCTGATCTCTGGAAATCTGCTTGGATCACACCTGTACTTAAAAAAGGAGATCCTAAGGTTGTCATGAACTACACACCAATTGCCATACTCTTGGTACTGAGCAAAATCCTGGAGAAAATTGTCACAACTCAGACAACTATCTACTTAAGCACAGTCTGCTCTCGGACACCCAAAATGGCTTCAGGAAAGGACACAGCATGACTGCACTACTTAAATTCACCACAGACACTCTTTCAAAAATGGATACTGGCAATCTGACTGGGGCTGTCTTTATTGACCTCACAAAGGCATTTGACCTTGTTGATCACACTTTGCTCCTCTCCTCACTTCAACACCTGCATTTCTCCTCCTCTGTTGTTGACTGATACGAAAGCTACCTGACAAATAGAACTCAAGTGGTGAAATTTAATTCCACTCTATTGAATAATACCACCATTAACATTGGTGTACCTCAGGGCTCCATCCTGGGGCCCCTACTTTCTCTTTATATAAATAACATTGGAGCTACTCGAAAATCCTGCTCTGCTATTCTATAAGCTGATGATCTTGTCATCTATACAAGTTCTACTAATACAGACACTATCAATACAACCCTTTCCTCTGACTTTAACAATATCCAAAACTGGCTATATATGACCACAAACTGGCTGTCAACACTAGCAAAACTAAAGCCATGCTGCTTGGATCGGCCCCAAGGCTCCGGGCTTGCACAGAAGCACAGACGGTGCAGGACTTAGAAGGTCAATTACTGGAATGTGTGACCTCTTTCAAGTACCTGGGCATCCTGCTACATCAATCTCTTGACCGTAATCTTCATGTACAGTCTGTTTCCAGAGATGTCAACTCCAAACTGGGTGTTACATATAAGACTAGTTATATGCTCATGCCATCGGCTAAAATGGCCATTGCAAGGGGGATTCTGCTCCCCACCCCAAACTATGGAGCTCCCTTATTTCGGACTACTCATAAAATTGACCTACTCAGATGGGATATTACGTATAACAACATATGTCGCTATGCCTTTTCTGCTCCTCGGCTTAAACACCACTGTCAACTTTATAATGATCTTGGTTGGCTCTCTCCATTAGTAAGAGTAATCAATGCTTCCCTCATTGTGACAGGAAGTGATCTGTAAGCCCAGGTCTCTTGCAGAGTGTTGTATAACAAAGGGGTGTAGGCAAGGTCCATAGCCTCGTAATAAACCTGAAAAACCATCAGGTTCTGGTGTTTTATCTATTGGCAGTTCCTTAATAGTTCTGTCACGATCCAATAGGGATACTTCTCATCCCATGTGGTTCATATCTTGGGAGGAGAGTGAGGGAAATTTTAGTCATCAGTTCATATGTAGTTACAAGTTCAAGGGACAAGCCCATTTAGAATTTCCCACCATATATCCTAATGGTGGAATGAGAACTTTTGTTCACCCATATATTGGTCAAGCCTGAATTTAAATTGGCTAATGTTATCACAAGAGACAACAAAAGGAGGAAGAGAGTTCCATAACAGTTCCTCTGAGTAACAAAATTCCTTCTCCTCACAGTCCTATTAAGATCAGTCACTAATTTAAATTTATGCGATCGTGTATTATAATGTGTGTCCTGATTTTCTAAACAATATGTTTCAAGCAATGCAGGATCATTAAATGCTCTATACGCAAGGCACAATCCCCCTCTTATAAATCTATAGTGTAAAGAGAACAACCCTAAGGATTTCAGTCAGTCTGAATAATCCAAATCAAACTGCTTACTTTCCTGGTGATTCTCCTCTGAACCCTCTCTATTAAAGCTCTGTCACCAAGAGATGTTGGAGCACAAAAGAGAGAACAGTATTCCAAGTGAGATCTGACTAAGCTCGTGTGTAAGGAAACAATAACTTCTGGTTTACAGCTCTTAATATGTTTTAAGATACAGCTAATTATCCCATGATACTTTTTAACTGTATTGGCAGTATGTACCCCAAATTTTCGATTATTAGAAATGATTACCCCTAAATCTTTTTCAGTAGTGATTTTTTTAAGTAAGCGCCATTCAATTTATAATCCTCAAGAGGGTTATTTTTACATAAATGCATCACCTTGCTTTTACTGATTTTAAATGTCAATTTATTTTCATCCGCCCACTTATTCAATCTGTCGATATTAGATTGTAAAGCTGCAACTGACTCACTGTTATTTACAATGCAACCAATTTTGCTATCGTCAGCATATTTATTTATTTATCCATACTCCATATACAGTCTGCATGGAGGCGATCAATAAATTAAACAGTAAGGGGCCCAGAAAAGAACCTTACGGCACACCACTGGTAACCGTGGCCCATGCGAATTCATACCCTCTAATCACAACCTTCTGTTTTCTATTGTCAAGCAATGATGCAATCCATTTGATTATATTACTATGTAGTTTTAGATGTACTAACTGATTAAGTAAAATGTAATGAGAAACTGAATCAAATTATTTAGCATAATCCAGATATATGACATCCACAGCTAAACCCCAGTCTAAATCCCTAACTGGTTCAAAGAAATTTGTTAAATTACTCTGACAAGATCTGCCTTTAGAAAAAACTTGTTGACTAATGTCCTGAAAATCAATAACTTTCAAGTGGTCTATAATTTTGTGCTGGAGTAAGTGTTCCAAAAGTTTTCCCAAACAAGAAGTCAAGCTTATGGGCCTGTAATTTTCAGTGTTCTGCTTACTTCCCCCTTTGTGTAATTGTGTTATTTTTGCCACTTTCCATTCAGGTACAGCAACTCCTTCTGCAATTGAGGTGTTAAATAAAGCAAGCAAAATACTAGACAATTCCAATGACACACTCTTAATAAAAATGGAAAGGATATCATCTGGACCTGCTGAAGAGTTAGACTGCATCACATCGATAGCATCAAGAATGTCCTCTGTGGTAAACAGGATAGGTGAATCTATATATCCTGTATGATTCTGAGTGAAATTCTCTTTTGGCTTAAAAACACTTGCAAAGTAAGAGTTCAATTCCTCAGCCATTATGTTTTCATTAGTTACTAGCTTTTCATCTCCCATTAAAGGACCCACACCACTGGACTTACTTTTTAAAGAACCAATATAATTATAGAATCTTTTTTTATTATGTTTAGTTGTAGTAGCAAGATTAACTTCCATTTTTTGTTTGGCAAGTCTGATAACTTTTTTGTATTCCTTGCCTTAGTTTTCAATTTTTGCCAGTTACTTTCACTAGGTTGCTTTTTATATTTATTGTAGGATCTTTTCTTTTTCCTGATATTTCTTTGAATATTATTATTCCACCAGGCAGGTACCCTTTTTTTGTTATTGTTGTATTTAGTACAGAATGGGACCCATTTATTGATACAATGAGTAATGTTTTTCAAAATTACTTTCTACATACTGGTTGCATCTAAGTTTTTAAGTTCACTCTGCCAATTCCAAGTACAAAAATACTTCATTTCACCATAATTAGCTTTGCTATATTTTCAAACTTCAGTTACTCCAATTAATTCAGTCTTTAACCTATTTATTAATAGAATTTTATTATAGTCACTGTCTCCCAATGGTTCCAAAATTTTTGGAAATGTTCCGAGATCTTTAATGTTCGTAAATATTAAATCTAGTATATTATTCTTCCTTGTTGGTTCATGTACCACTTGCTCCAAGTCATGCTGAAGGCCAATTTCTATAAATTTATTTTCCACTGAGTTAGTGCCCTCAAGTGCAGTCCAGTTTATCTTTGGGAAATTAAAATCACCCATGAGAATATAATCATCCTGGATTACCACATTGTCAATACTTTCCATAAATCATTCATTACTTAACACATCCAAGCTAGGAGAATGATAAGCTCAACCTACAGTTAGTGAACCTTCCGGAAAAGCAATTTCTACCCAAATGGTTTCACTACCCTCAAAAGTGTTATGGTTAGTTTTTAGCTCGCAACAAACTAAGGTATTGCAAATAAAAAGAGCAATTCCACCACCTCAAAATACAGAACTATTTTTTAGCAAACTTTATATATCCAGGTATTTCAGTTCCCCAAGCAGAATCAGTTAACATTTCAGCAAACGTCACAGATATCAATTTTGTCTTTGTAAAGAGTGTATGTTAGTTCATCAGTTTTATTTTGCAAACTTCTAGCATTAAGAAGCAACAATCTAACTTAATTTTCAATAATTTTACTATCAGTACTAGGAGCTTCGGTCATATTGATAATGAAGCTATTTATAGATGGAGGATCAAGTACCTTATAAGAATCAGATGGGGAAAGCACTGCGATGCCCCCCCCCCGCATTCAGTTCAAATGTTTATTGATGAAACAATTAAATGTGTTGAGCCAATAACACAGAACCCCCTTTATTGGATGAAGACCATCTCCGCAAGTGAACTCTGCTTTGTCTATTAATTCCTCCCAGTGAGTAATGCATCCAATTTGCGGCTTGGAACATCAGAACCTAAGCCAGTTATTGATTTCTTTAATCGTATGCAATTGTGATGTTGTAGCTTTAGGAAAAGGGAGTATTTCAGAGAAAGCAATATCACTATCCAGTTTGGAAAGCACATTTGTCAGGTTAACAATTTTTTCTTTTATTGTCTGAACATTTTGGCTCATGACATCGTTCACTCCTGCATGAATAATAACCAGTGGGCTTTTGCCACTACCCTTTAGAATTTGCCTAGACATATGAGTGATAGCTGAGATTCTGGCACCTATAAAACAAGATACAGTTCTGTTAGATTTGTCTTGGTCACAAATAGCTCGATCTAAATGTTTAATTATTGAGTCCCCCAATACAAATAATTGCTTTCACTCCTCAGAATTGCCAGCATCATAACTCATCAGATTCACAACCTCAGTTTGCATGCTAGGTGTTTCTCCCATGGGGTAGAATCAATGAAAAAGTTAGTGTTATGAGGGAAGTTTTAGTCTATTAAACAAATCTTCTACATTGGCAAGAGGGGGTTGTCCCGTTTAGCATATATTTCATTATAGAAAGTAGGAATTCTTTGAATTTGTCTTTGTTGCTGTTAACAACCTGTCCAGATTTGCTTCGGATGCCTGGTATTAGGTTTTGTTTAATTTATTTTCAGCCTAAAGGCTAACAGACTAATTTCTCCCCCAATTCCCACTATTTTTGCTTAGTTCTGAAGAGAGTGTATTCTGCTCTCCCTGATACAATCTTGTCAATTTCAAATTTGAGGGCCGAGATTTTATGTAGTAGTTCCTGTCCTAGTGTCTCAGAGATTCCGGTCAGTTTTTCCAGATTTTTGACTTCCTCTTCTTTTCTGATAAGATCATCTTCCCTGTCTTTTCTCCATTTTGCTGAGAAAACTATAATCTTGCCCCTTATAAATGCTTTTTATGTCCCCCAAACACAACTCTGTGAGACTTCCTGATTATTTAGCTCACAAAAATTATTTACCACATAATCCATAAACTCTTTGTCTTTGAGCAGAATCATATTTAATCTCCATCTATGGGATTTTTCACCTCTTTCCCCCCACCTCGGGTTAGTGGTGGTCATACTATAGTCAGACATATTTATACTGTCAATGGGGTCTATTCACAAATGCCTATGCGCTGCATATGTGTGGTACATAGGCATGCCCATGACTGAATGCCGCAGTGGGGTCCAGCAGACTCCCTGCAGAATTCGTGACAGGTGCACTAGTGCCTTGCACACTGGATTCCACAGACACCCGTGCAGTTATGTGCCACAAGTGGTCCAGGAGCATGGTAGGCAGTGTGCCCATGCTTCGCACCATTGACCAGGGCTGGAGTTGGCACAGAGTGCTGGGTGAAGGGGCATGAGTTATGCAGGGGGAGACTGTGCTGTAGCTGTTACGTGCCCCCACTGACAACACCTGCCAGTGCTGACAGGGCATGGATTCCCCCCACCATACAGCCCTAGCCCACCTAAATGTATGGTAGGGCTGGGGGCACCCATTCAGGCACTCACCTGTACCTGCAGATTTCCTGGCAGCCACACCTGCCTAGAATCCCCTGTATGTATGGAGCAGGGGATCCACTACTGGACCAAGGCTGGGCATCCCACTGGATGTCGCCTGCGCTCTATGATCCAACCCCCAACGCAGTTGTGCACCGGGGGGGGGGTGGCAGGGCCATGAACAGGTGTCTTGTGGGCACTCAAGGTTGTGAATACTGTGCACCCTGCACCAAACCGAGGTCACATAGCTATGCGGGCATTATACATGTATAACCAATGCCTTTGTGAATAGGGATCAATATTTGCCCCTAAAATAGAGCTAATCAATTTATTAGAGATTAGAATATAATCAGTCCTACTATACTTTACACAAGAGTGGAAGAAGGGAAGAGGCAGGAAACTACTGACTGGTAAGTTTGACCTCAGTAGCAGGAAAAATTATGGAGTCATTGCTAAAGGAGAGGATAGTGAAGTACCTGGAGGATAGCAGTAAGACTGACCCCAGGCAACATGGCCTCACAGCAGGATGCTCTTGCAAGCCAATATGATTGACTTTTTCCTCTGGGTCACCACAGCAGTCGACCAGGGAGGAGTAGTGGGCATTCTGTACCTGGCCTTCAGCAAAGCCTTCGACACTGTCCCCCACAGAAGGCTAGCTAACAAATTAGAGCATACAGGAGTCAGTCATAAGATAGTGAACTGGATCACCAACTGGCTGCAACATAAAAAGCAAAAAGTGCTTATCAATGGATCACTATCAAGGGAAGGCAAAGTGACCAGTGGCATTCCACAGGGGTCTGTGCTGGGACCTATACTCTTTGACATATTTATCGGGGATATTACAAATGACTTGAAGGGGAAGGTTTGCCTATTTGCAGATGACACAAAACTCTGCAACAGAGCAGACACGCAGGAAGAAGCAAAAGGAATGGAAGCAGACCTGAAAAAACTCAAGGAATGGTTCAGGGATTGGCAGTTGAAATGTAATGCCAAGAAGTGCAAGGTTATGCATATAGGAAAAAGAAACTGAGGGATAAAGTACACACTAGGAGGGCATCAGTTAGAGGAGACAAAAAGAAAGAGACCTTGGAGTAGTCATCCCGGATGATTTAAAGGCTGGAAAACAGTGTGAAAAGGCAGCACAGAGGGTGAGTGGCATCCTTGGATGCATTGGTAGGGGGGCAACCTTGGATGCATCAGTAGGGGAGCATCCTTGGATGCATTAGTAGGGGAATTACAAGTAGAAAGAACGAGGTTAAGTAGAAAGAACGAGGTTATCATTCCTCTCTACAGGTCCTTGGTGAGGTCACATTTAGAGTACTGTGGTCAGTTTTGGAGGCCTCACCTCAAAAAAGACAGACCGCCTAGAGACAGTACAGAGAGGGGCTACAGAGATGGTGCATGGACTGCAACATGAGCCATATAAGGCACGAATCCGGGAATTAAATCCTTACACCCTTGAGCAGAGAAGAAACAGAGGGAACATGATCAAAACCTTTAAGTACGTTAACAGAATCAACACAACACAAGCAGGAAACTTCTTCCAGCAAAACAGGGATGCGCGTACATGGGGGCACATCTGGTGGGAGGCAGGTTCAAAAGCACACATATGACAATACACCATGGTACCAAAGACTTGGCAAATCACACAGTTCAGGAGGCCAAGAAACACTTCGAGGACCTGGCCAACAAACATTCTTTCCTTCCGTCCAAATTGGCCTTCTCAGAAGTGCTGCCAGTGTGGAAAAAAGGAAAAAGCATCAAGCGAGTCAGAGAGTTTGAAGTAGGCAAATTCAACTCATGGCTGCATGACTGGTGCCAAGACAAGGGATACCACTACATAGGGAACTGGCACAACTTTTGGGAAGGAACTTTTTTTAAATACGACGGATTGCACCTAAACAGAGAAGGTGTGCGAGCACTCGGACAGAAATCTGATGTCTATACAGGTAGTTAAAACTAAATAAAGGGGAGTATGATGCAGCTCACATCCTTGCCATCAGTGGGCTGGTCATCACTCCTCAAAATGTCAAATGCATGCATACATCCTCAGAAAACAACTCAGAGCCAACAGCCACCTGAACCAGCAACCTCAATGATCTCTCAGCTATAAATACCAAACTGGAGCAGTCCAGGAAGAGGGTACAACCTCACACCAAAGATGTACATTCCTGGAAGACAATGGTTGCAAATACTAGGAGCTTAACCAACAAACTTCCCGAACTCACAGCCATCTTGGAAACTGTAATGTTGGACTGGGTGGCTGTAATAGAAACGTAGCTCATGGAAAACCTCGGATCGGATATGGCCATTTCTGGTTACAATCTATTCAGGAAAGATAGGCAGGGCAAAAAAAGAGGGGGGGGGCGTAGCCATTTACATTCGGGAGGAAATAAAAGCCACAGAAGTAAAAGGGCAACCTGGGGACTTCAAGTCACTGTGGCTAACAGTAGACATGGGCACGGTAAAACCCTTCAGAATCGGCATCGTGTATAGGCGCCCAAATTTTTATTTATTTAGCTTTTGTTGACCGGGTAAGTGCACTAGACAAATTCTGCCTATTTTCAGGCACGACCCGGGCGATACAGATGAATGTCAACTGACTTTGAACCAAATTAAGCTGTTGGTGGTATTTTTAGTGAATGGGGGGAAATTTGGCCAGGACACTGGGGAAATTCTCCTGCTCTTTTCAAGAAGTTCCATGGGATATTTAACATCCACCTGAACTACCACCACAACAGGTAGATGGGACCTCGGTTTAACGTCTCATCTGAAAGATGGCACCTCAGGAGTGCAGCACCCCCCACATGCTGCACTGAAGTGTCAGTATTGGGATATTAACCCAAGTGCCTGGTGTGGGGCTAGAACACACAGCCTTCTGATCACCTGGCCTCAGAGGCGAGTGTGCTACCTGCTGAGCCACTGACACTGCCTGAAATCAAGGCGATAAAGGAGACAAAGACCTAATAGACGAAATGCACAAAATGTCCAATAAAGGCGAGGTAATACTGGTGGGGGACTTCAACCTACCAGATATCAACTAGAGCACATTAACGGCAACAAGAAGAAGAAGTAGGGACTTCTTATTGTCACTACAAGGCGTGGAACTGTGCCAGCTTGTTAAAACCCCAAGGGGAGATGTCATTCTTGATCTTGTCCTCACAAACTTGGAAAGGATCAAGGACATTGAAATGGGATGCCATATGGGCAACATTGACCATCGCATGGTAAGCTTTAAGGTAAACATAACACAGGACACCAGCCACTCAAAGATAAATGTGCTAGATTTCAGAAAGGCTGACTTCCAAAAAATGAGGAACAACATAAGTAGCCAGTTAATGGAAACAGAGGTTGAGGAGGTCATGTGGAGGAGACTCAAGACAGCAATAAAGACTGCCACAGATCAATGTGCCAGATGGGTCAGCAAAGCAAGAAGAAAAATAAATCCTATATAGTTTTCCAAGGAAGTGGCTACCACAGTCAAAGACAAAAAGGCGTACAGCATATACCAGGAAACCAAACTGAGAAAGACTGGCAGTCGTACAAGGAAAAAATGAGAGAGGCTAGCAAACAAATTAGAAAGACAAATGCACAGACAGAGGAAAAGACAGCAGAAGGGGCAAAGAGAGGAGACAAATAATTTTTTAGGTACATTAGGGAACGTAGAAAGGCAAAAGGGGGGATAGTAAAGATTGCTATTGAAGAAGGGAAATGCACCAAACATGACCCAGAGAAAGCCGAAATCCTCAAGAAATACTTCTGCTTGATGTTTACCAAAGAGGACAAAGGGGATGGCCAGCCCTGAAAAAACACAAACCCTAGGACCAGGGGTAGACACAAGGCCCTTTACAGAAGTCTAGGTACGGGAGGCACTAAATAAAACTAAAAGCAGACAAAGCCATAGGACCAGACGAGATGCACCCCAGAATCCTTAAGGAACTGGGGGCAGAATAAGCAACCCCTCTGGCACTTCTAGTCATCAAATTTTTGAAGAATAGTGTGGTACCCAAAGACTGGAAAAAGGCAATAGTGGTTCCACTTCACAAATCAGGCAGCTGCGAATAGGCAAGTAATTACAGACCAGTGAGCCTCACGTCTATAATAGGGAAACTAATGAAGACACTACTCAGAGGATCATACCATTCCTCGAAACTAGTGGCCAACAAGACCCTAAACAGCATGGTTTCACACCAAGTAAGTCATGCTAGACAAATCTGCTCGAGTTTTTTGACTATGTTACAAAAATAGTGGACGATGGTGTGGCAGTAGATGTGGTCTACCTAAACTTTAGTAAGGCCTTCGACTCAGTTCCACACAGAAGTCTGATAAAGAAGCTTCACCACACAGTGGATGGTCCAAAAGTAGTCAGATGGGTACAAAACTGGTTACAAGGCAGAACCCAGAGGGTACAGGTTAATGGAACGCAATCGATGGAAGGTAGGGTGGCCAGTGAGATGCCCCAGGGCTCAGTGCTGGGGCCCTCTGCTCTTCAATGTTTTTATAGCAGAAATCACTGACAGACTAGACTGTTCGCAGATGACAACAAGATATATAAGAGGGTGGACACCTCAGAAAGAGTGAGCAAGATGGAAGCTGACCTCAAGAAACTAGAAGAATGGTCTGGAGTGTAGCAGCTGAAATTTAACACCAAAAAGTGTAAGGTCATGCACATAGGGAAGAAAAATCCAAGAAAGGAGTATTACCCAGGAGACGAAAGACTGGCAGTCTCAAACCAGGAACGAGATCTGGGAATCATAATCTCAGATGACTTGAAGGTTAGTAAGCAGTGTGAGAAGGTAACATTGAAGGCCAACAGAATGCTGGGCTGCATTGGGAGGGGAATCATGAGCAGGAAGAGAGAGGTACTACTACCATTGTATAGATTGCTGGTCAGGCCTTACCTGGAATACAGAATCCAATTCTGGAGGCCTCACCTCAGGAAGGAAATTGACCAGGTGGAAACTGTACAGAGAAAGGTGACAAAAATGATTCAGGGTCTGCAGTACATGTCCTATGAAGAAAGCCTTAGGGAACTGAATATGTACTCCCTGGTGCAGAGAAGAGAGAGAGAGAGGGGACATGACTGAAACATTCAAGTACATAAAAGACATTAACAAGGTACAGGCACGGGAACTTTTTCACTTCAAGAAGGGCTCCAGGACCAGGGGACATGACCTCAGGCTGCAAGAAGGGAGGTTCTCTACTACCACCAGGAAGTTTTTCTTCACAGAAAGAGTGGTGGATGCCTGGAACAGACTGCCCCAAGAGGCTGAGGGGGTCAACACTGTGGGGGGATTCAAGAATGCATGGGATAGACACAAGTAAGTCCTGACTACAAAGGGCAACTAGGGTGTCAAATAGGCCTAAAACAAATGGGCAGACTAGATGGACCCAGTGGTCTCCTTCTGCCGTAAAATTCGATGTTTCTATGTAACCTCAGGGAGTACTTCTTTACAGAAAGGGTCATAGAACCATAGAACAGCCTATCTCAGGAGGTGGTGGAATCCAAGACAGTACATGAGTTCAAACTTGCATAGGACATTGCGGATACATCAGGGTGTAGTCTAAATAGGGAGGGGGCAGAAACACAGGCAGACTAGATGAATCTTGCAGTCCCCATCTGCCGACACAATTCCTATGTTTCTATAGGACCAGTATCTACTAGAGAAGAATGTATAGTCGTCGCCATGAGGATACACCAGATGGCAGGTATCAGAAAGACTGTTCCTGCATCAGCTTTTTGAAGGATAGTTATGCTCTTGTCTCCAATTGAATGGTCTTATGAGATGATCTATCAAGGATAGGGTCTAGAATCACTTTAAAGTCTCCCCCTATTATATGAGAAATAATTTAGTTGCATTGTGATAAAGTTAAAGAAACCCTGTTCACTCTTGTTTGGGGCATAAACATTGCAGAGAGCTATCCTGTAACTATCTAAGGTCCTAGCCAGGATCTGATAGCTCCCTTCTTGATCAGAGACATGTTTATGTTTGATAAAATTGACCCGCTTTCAGATTATTATCCAAGTGCCCACTTCTTTTTTGAGAAACAACTACTCTCTGCTTCTCCCACCCAAGCTCTCTGTAGTTTACCACCTTCTTCTTGATTCAGATGGGTCTCTTAGATAAAAACGATATCAGATTTACATCTGCTTAAGGGGAAATTGTTTAACCAAGGAAAGGCACACTAAACCAGAGCGTGTTTCCAGGTGTGACCTGGGAGCACAAGGAAGGTAAGTGACTTGCTCAGGGTCACACAGTATGCAAGTGGGGGCTGATGGGATTCAAACCCAGGTCTCCAGCTCAGTGCCCTTAACCATTACGCAATACTGCCTCCTAAATAAGATAGAATCTTTTTGTCTTTTGATGGAGGAGACTAGACCTTTTACATTCCATGAAACTATGCTGTAATGAGTCATCCCGAGCCTCTTGAAAGATTGGAATAAAAGGACAATGAAAAATTATGTAAAGAATTAGCTCTGAAAACTGTATCTTCAAAGATATCATAACCATAAATTACCTTACAATAAAGTTATACTATACTCTATAAAATGAGTTCTAGTAAATAAATCTTTTTTTTTTTTCTCTTTTGGAGACTCTGTGCAATGACACCAATTAGAAACATGGCACTTTTTTTTGTACCTTATCACTGTATAAAAGCATTATCCGTTTATTTTTGCCTGTATATTTGCTTCTCAGTTGGAAACTTTTCTACTCCTGTTCTGTATACTGTCACCCCTTGTAAATAATATGTAACTGTAAATGTTTTTGTTCTTATCTACATTATCTGATGCATCTACCACTGGATGGATGTTTGTGAAAATGGGCATTTTTGCTCACATACCTTCCAGTATACAAATAAAATTGATTAAGTAATCTTACGTAAGTCGTTTTTAAAAGTTATATAATATGCACAGATACTAAGTGCAACTGACAAGTTCCAAAGAGAAAATAAAAGGAAAACGCAGATAATTAGTGGGTAGAACCAAAAGAACAAAGTAGGTTGACAGTCTACGTGAGGCAGGTACTGAAACTAGTTACTCTGCTAGGCACAGGTTACACAAAACCTCATCAGCTCTGCTATCAGGATAATCATAGTTATTCATAGAAGTTTCAGTAACCAGGGTTGAACCAGCTTCACGGGTTGTGTGTGCACCTCCATGCGCACGCATGGCTGTGTGCTGGGGACCCGGAACAAAACAGTGTGAAAAAAAAAGCAAAAATTCATATAGGAAAAAAAAAAAATTTCAATAAACATGAAATTTGTTTCCCTATAAGGATTGGTAAACCAATTAAAATGTATTCATGACAGCAATATTTGCATAATTCCAACGTGATTTGGAAGGGGGAGGGACATCAAACAGGAAAGAGACTGCACAACAGTTTCAAATAGGAGGCACAGGACTTATTTAGCTATTGTCAGTGTTCACCCCTGATGTCTTTATTGAATTGTTAGAACTAACAAGCAGAATCTGACAAGGTTCTTGAGTTTGTCTAAGCTGTTGTCATAAAGTATGGATCATAAGCCTAACACAGCTACCTAGGACCCCTTTTGATGCATTATATTGGACTCAGCAGGAATATACCCATAGGCTTTAGCAGAAAGCTACTGTCATAGAAGATTGTTTCCATCAAAGAAAAATAGGCACAGGCTAGCCACCCCTAGTTCAGGGGGACAATCATGACATAAGTACACTGGGTTCAAAACAAAAGAGCAACTGGCCCATGTAGTAGTGAACACTTCACACAGCCCTCCATGAGTCTACGTTGCTGTCGCTTTAATTAAAGAGGCTGGGGAGGTGGGGGGGAGAGAGAGAGGGGGAAAAATTATGTTACCCCTTCTTACTCAGTGTCACTAGTTCATGTTTCTCTTACAACATTAGCATAGCAGCAATACTGGGGCTGGGATCGGAAGGGGGTTACCAGCAGCAGCAATACTTTAACATATGGATTATGAGTAGTTGTAATTGTAGCATTAGTCTGTAATTAAATGGATAGACAAATAAACAGCCAATCTGGTGCTGAGGAGCAAAGATATTCCAAAATAGTAAAAAAAAAGATAAGAAAATGATTTTTGGAGTGAAGTCCACATATGATTATCAACCTCCAGAATGGAGGGGTAGACAGTGTTAATGTTTTCCTGTATGCAACAACCATTGGAGGGTGTATTTGAACTCCCTACCATGAGACAGCAATGTTACCCAAAGTAAATTTGCAAATAAGGCAAGCAGAATATTTATGCACAGTGAGACACTGAATGCCTAATGGAATGTCGATTCTTTGCAATGTAGTCTGGAATAGAGTGTCAGCCACAAAGGAGAGTTAAGTTTTTTTTTTAATTATTATAATTATTCTGTTTTAGCTGGGGAGCTCTGGCGATCTTCAGCTTCACCACCCCCCACTTACCCCTATTGACCGGGCCACCACTGTGAGACACCACTCCAGCCATTAGTGCCCCCAGGGCTTCCCCTTGGGGGGGGCAGTGGGGCCACGGCCACACTCAGGATCCAGCTACGCAACATGAAGGGGGCCCACCATGACCAGGCATGCAGGATGGAGGAGCTAGCATCATTTGACTGACTCCCCCAGTTTTAACCCAATCCCACCCCGTAGGCCACGGAAGTGCAATGATGTTAACATAGCACGGGCTTGCACCCATACACGTACTACAGACCTCCGCCAATGGCTCGATCATTCTACATGAGGTCCTGGCCTGGTGCATGCCCAACCTCCGCTGGGTGGCACTCAAGTGCCAGACCACAGTGGATCCCCCGCCCTGAGGTGGAGAGCAGTTTATCGGACACTCTACCAGCTTCCCCACAGGCCAATCCTCGGACTCCTGGACCCGGTCCTGAACCTGAGCCATCTGCATTACAAATGGTAATGTTACTGCATGCCGGTGGGCCAGCACAAAGAGGACTTAGTTTGGAAGGAGAGATGCATTTGAATTATCTGTTAGTGAGGGATTAAATTAAAATGGTTTGAGGGCCAGTAATCCAATAGTCTGTAGCAAAAGAAAGTGTGAGCTTACCCCTCTCGTCCAACTATGCAGAGAAAAGAAAGCCTGCACAATTAGGTGACGTCTTAAAATGTTTTGTAACGGGGATCAAACTATAGAACCGGAAGAGATATATAGAGAATAATGGATAGGGAAGGGTGTAATATGAGAATTTAATGCACACACGAGTTGTGAGATGCTAAATAAACCCCAAGGGAGAGCCCAAGGGGTTCATCAAAGCATCCCACGAGGGTATGCAATAAATTCTCATCTGCACACCCTCCGCATCTTTTACTTTTTAAAATAACGGGCCAGCGATTTTTCTCCAGCTCCATTTCAGTAACCCTCAGAGTCAGTGCGCGCACACACACTGTACCTCTCATTATTTATTTAAAACTTTTTGACCTTTGTTTTATTTTTTTCCACTTGCATTTGAAGAGAGCTGTCCTGATCAGGCTGGCGCTGTGTGTGAAGGCACGTTGCGGTTCTGAAGTGGATGAAGGGTGGGATCAGCCAGATAGAGTTTGAAATGGAAAAACAAATAGCAGAATCAACAAAGTAGTGTAAAATAAATAAAGAAAAATGCAAGTGTGAGGTCATTGCGGGGGCAACTCCATAAACGAGAGATGGAGTCGCCATGTTTCTGAGACTGTTTGGCCCACCCACACATGGAACGTTGGCCGATGAGGCAGCAGCATAATTTGGCATGGCTCATGAATGTCATAACAACCAGCCGGTAGTTATGGAAAATGTTAACCTGGTCAGTACACTGAGAGAAATTGCTAACCAGTTATTATAACCTCTTACATCAGTGGTTATCAATCATGTTCTGGGTTAAGGTTAAAGTGTCAGTAAAGGTATTTGGGCACTGCTGCATCGAGAGTTCAACTTCTAGTGGCAGAGTGCTGGAATAGTTGGAATATGATTGAGAGTTGTCCTGACTTCTCGACCAACTGCACTTTCTTGGATTTCTGCTCTATAACATCGGGAGATAACTGTGCCTATTCAGTGGTTGAGTTTTTTTTTCAATATGGCTGGGCTGTGTGCATTTTTTATCTAAGAATGTGTTTGAATTACCTTAATGTATAGGTGCAGAGTGGAGAAAGAGGCAGCTACATTCTCAGTCAATTGTGGTGCTTGTAAATCAGTGTTTTCTGCAGTGTTGAGCTGATTTGTTGGGTCTTGACTGTGGGTGGCATTTGAGGCACATGCCTTTCTAAAAGTCATCGTATCTCTGGAATTGTGAAAGGAGCGTACAGTCCCATTAGGCTCCACCACATTAAGCACTGCAGGGTATTTAAAATAATAAGCCAATCCCAGTTTAGCTAGCTGATGTTTTGCCTCAACAAAAGCCTTGCACCTATCCAACACCTCTATAGAGAAATCTTGAAATAAAAGCACTCTGTACCCCTTCCAAAATAGCTGCTTTCTTTCCCTAGCTATCCTATCTCCCACTTAATGAATATAATAAGAAGTAGACTATTATGGATCAAGGTTTGTGGCCATGCTGAGGTCAGGGTCCCTAGGCTCGGTGGGCTCACTCAGTTTCCAGAGCCTATGGCCACTGATAGTTAAGCATTAATGGAATAAATGGCTACAGAAAATCAATATTATTTCTTTCCTCTGCACCCCCTGGAACCCCCAAAAGTCGAATGTTATTACGTTTACCTCAGTTCTTGCGATCAATTTTATGCAGTAGATAGTTTATATGTTTAATTTGGTACTCTGTTATATTTTCAAAGAAAGCCATGGTTTATTTTAAAACATAAATTTGGCTCTCCATGTGTTCAACTCTCCTTGTTAAAAGTTCAGCATTGAGTTTCATCTCCCCCTTGGAAGATTTAAACCTGGATATCTCCAATGAAATATCTACTAGCATTTCTTCTATCAACTAGATATCTGATTTAGAGTTAGCAGATGTAGCGACCCCTGTACCTGTTTTGTTGTTTGCAGTCATGCTACTCACTACCTTCCCTACTACAGCAACATTGCAGTGGCTGAGTGACAGGATTTTCCATCACAGAAAAAAAAAATAGGATTTTATTGAAAGAAAATGAGCTACTGACTGATTTTTATTTCATAGTAAGTAATCATAATGAAAAAAACTGATGGGAGATTACTGAATTACTTTTTATACAATAAAGCAAGTGCTGAGCTGACAGGCGTTTTCCTTAAGCTGCCACCTTGATCGGCACTGGCACGTGCTCCTTAAGTTCAGGTGTCACCTTCTTTAGTACACTACTATGTACAGGTGGTTTGTGGTTACCTTAGAACACTGCTGCTGTATGAACCTTCATTTTTAATTCCTTAATAGAAATTGATCAATGGTTGGGTGTGTTTATTTTCAAGCAAATCAACTGTACGTCATTTGCATATAGTATGTATGTATTGTTTTAATGTGCAAATGTTAACAAAATGGTACCAGGTTATTATGTCACAGACTAAACCGCGCATGAGGAAACGCATGGTCTACAGCAGTAGTGCTTCAGAGTGATAGGAGTATATGAACAATACTCAAGTATTACTACCTCTGTCACTCTACACAGGAAGGGGAAGTGAATGTAACCAATGCCAGGCGGGTGCTCAATCTAGCCACTCCCATGGTGAAGTGCTGAGAGCACCAGACCCAGCAGTGGAAAGGTGGGGAGGGCCACGGTTTGATTCTATGCTAGGGAATCTTTTTACTTATCTTTTTGTTAATGCGCCGAGGACAAGTGCCGATCGGGATATTCTTCTTGCTCCTGTGTCCACACCCCATCGGAGTTGATTATAATAATTCTAGGGGAAGTGAACTCCCCACAAAAACAAAGAGACCACTCAGGTGTGCTCCATTTTGGTTGCGGCGGCATTATGTGCCACCGCTCTTTTGCCACACGCTGCTTTCCATGCGCAGGTCTACATGTGCAGTTTCATCTGTGACATAATGACCCCGTGCTGAATAAAATATGGTTTAAAGGATGGCAACCAAAACACACATCACATACCTTCCAGACCCCATCCTCTCCCTCTCTTAACTTCTTGTAATCATCCATCACTTTTGGCCCCTTCCCCTTCTGTTGTCACCTACCCTCATGCTTTCTCCAACCTTCCTTACTGTTTCCGCTTCCCAACCCCCAATGTTTCTGTTCTGACAGTCTTTCTATAAGACTGCTAACCATTCCACTCACCTCTACCCCTCTCCTCCTTGCAGACCACATCTCATACCCTCCTCTCCTCCCCAACTTCTTCTAATCACCCATCACCATTGGCCCCCTACCCCTTTCTGTGGCCACCTACCTTCATGCTTTCTCCAACCTTCCTCACTGTTTCACACCCCATCCCCACTTTCTTTTTTGACAGAGTTTTCTACCAGACTGGTTACCTTTCCCCTCACCTCTAACCCTCTCATCCCACCTGCCCCTGGTTCTCCCTTGAACCCACCTACCTACTTTCCTCACTGCCAAGGATCAATGTTACTGTAACTATCTCCGTATGTTAACAGTTATTGCTACACCTCAGTGAACTGTTTATCATGTGCAGTATATTATGTATTTTCAACTATTTGTTTTTATTCTCTGACGTGGAACCTTTGTAAAAGAACTCAAGGGTTGTTTCCGAATAACTAATAAATAAAATATTAAATAAATAAACACTCAGCAGAGTACTACCATTTACTGCACTGTGCATCAACATTGAGTGAGTTCAGGTATGAGAGTTCAATGATGCCCCACCCCTCAAGAGCTAAGCATTTTATGACAGAATTTACCCCAAAGCTCTGCAAATATATACTGATGAGCCACATACTACTGTCACTGTTTTAGGACAAAAAACCATTAAAATAAAATCAAAAATGTCAAACTAAGCTGGCCCATTGGCGCAGCGGTAGTGCTACAGCTTGTGATGCCAGCGACCTGGGTTTAGGAATGAGCTTGGCTGTTTTGGTCCCAGCCATAGGGAGAAGGATCAACTATTCCACAGAATGCTCTCCTCATCCTTCGCGAAGGGGGACAAGCGTGCTCCACTGTGACACTGTCACCTAGGAAAGCACATGTGGCAGTACAAGTAGGAGCTGCAAAGGGCAAGTAGATGCCTTCAGATTATAGTGTGAGCATGTGCCACGGCTGTCAGAGCCCAAGAGTAACTGGGAAGAACCAAAGTGGAAAACACTGTCTGACCACAGTAGGATGAAGTGGTAACCCTCCGCAGGCTCCAGACCACCAACTGGGCCACCTCCAACCGAGCATGACATGTGAAGAAGCTGGGGAACCACAATGGCTCTGCCACAAGGGTTTAGTGTGGAGGAATGGAAGCAAGCTCCAGACACAATGGGTGATTCGGGGAGGGCACCACAGATGCAGGCATGTTGGCCAGAGGGAAGAAACAAAAAGTATAAAAAATAACTTAATAACAACATGAAACAATAAACATATGATAAACTCAATTAGTATTCTTATGTTTAAATTTGAAAAATGCGCTATACATTCTGGCCATTTGCCTTCCATTTTTTTCATTCTAGTCATGCCCCCTTCCTTTCACCGGCACTGGGGCCTCATCATTGCCACTTACCTCAGCTCCCTTGGGTGTCAAGGCTAGCCACCCCCAGGCAGGGTCAAGGGTAGGGCCACCCCTCAACAGAATGCTAGTGATCCTTCAAAGAGCTTTCAAGATTGAGAGGGTCAGATATATTAAGGCTGCTTGCCTTGATGTCAGGACCGTTTTCTACTTTCTGCCTCCCCAGGTTCCAAAATGGCACACAGTATGATGCCATAACATGTGTACACTGAGCACATCAGCATGTTGGCACCTGCTTCTGCCTCCCTCATCCCATGTCTTTGTTCCTCCAGATACACTGCCACTTGATGGTCAATCCTGCTCCTTTGTACGGCCCCCGACTACCCAAGATCGTTCCTAATTCCAGGTCACTGGCATCATGAGAGGTAGCGTTACTGCTGATCTGACAGGCCACTTGCTCTGCATTTTAAAGATCAGTGCCATACATTTTAAAGAGCACCTTTCATGGTAGTCCAAAACATTACATCTTGCGATCATTATATGCAGTACTAGACCTCAAAAGGTGTGTGCATTTGTTATTTTTAGCCAAGGCTTACTCTGCTTTCCATAGTTTGGATTTGTTTTTGAGCTGTGCTTCAGCCCTGCTGCACTTGCCTTTGTTGTTCAGCTGCTGGCTCCCCATGACATCACTATAGGGTAGAGGAGAGACTCACATTGTGCAGTACAGTGCAGTCACAGCAGTTTTGCAAGGGAAAACTACCAGTACTCAATGTACATACTGTGTTCCCCCTTCCCCAAGACATCCTTGTTAGCAATGCATTACGCCAACATCTAAATGCCTTGTCAGTATGTTTTTTGAAAAACTGACTTGCTTCTGCCTCTGCAACAAATCATGGGGACTGAGAGAAGATAATCGTTGCTGTCAGCACCTTTCCCAGTCCTTTTGACTTTCATGCATAAATTACCCCATTTTGTGAAAGACAGAAAATGCAGGGTTTCAACTACTAGGAAAAGACATCTTTTTTATAAAAGAGTAACATTTTGTTGAGAGATATTGAGATTTAAAGTGCATCTTTCCAAGTCATTTTGACTTTCACTCATAAAGTACCCCTTCTTGCATTGATTCTGGAATTGCATTTCATTACTGTCCTCTGCACTTACTTTTTGCATTCTGAGCTGCTAAAAACTGTAGGGTATACCACAGATTCTGTAGCAAGCCTGGTGTTTCTGTAGACCCAGGGCTGTACTGCTCACATTACTATATGGCAGAGGAATGAGCCATACAAAAGTGAGGGTACTGGACTTTGAGAGGGCTGACTTTGGCAAGATGGGAGAGTGCCTCAGAAAAGCACTAGCAAACAGGCTATTAGGAGGCGTGGAGCAACAATGGGGAATCATCAAAATTGCCATCACAGAGGCAACAAGCCTTTGTGTGAAGCAAATAAACAAATCAAAATGAAAGAAAAAGCCACTATGGTTCTCAAAAGAGGTGGCTGTGAAAGTCAAGAAGAAAAAGATAGCATTCCGGAAGTATAAGGAAACACAGAAGGAGCAGGACAGAGAGCTGTACCAGTTAAGGCAGAAGGAAGCAGGGAGGGAAGTCAGAATAGCAAAGGCCCAAACTGAGGAAAAGATAGCCAACTCAGTTAAGAAGGGGGATAAAACCTTTTAAAGGTACATCAGCGAGTGTAGAAAGACAAGGGATAGTGAGGCTGAATAGAATTAACAGTGGGTGGGCAGAGGGGGACAGTGAAAAAGCAGGGACACTGAACAAATATTTCTGCTCAGTATTCAGAAAAGAGTAGAGGGAAGTGCCTAATCCAATTAACAGAAGCACTCTTGATGGGGGGGTCGATCCCAGTCCTTTCACAGAAGAAAGGGTTCTGCAAGTACTTTTAAACTGAAGGTGGACAAAGCAATGGGTCCTGATGGAATTCACCCCAGAATTCTAAAATAATTAAGGGAGGAACTAGTGAAACCACTGGCTACTCTTTTTTATAAATCATGGGAGGATGGGGTGGTACCCGAGGACTGAAGGAAGGCGGATGTGATTCCCCTTCACAAAGGTGGGACCAAGACAGAGGCAGGAAACTACAGACATGACAATCTGACCTCTGTGGTAGGGAAAGTGAAGGAGTCACTTCTGAAGGAAAGAATAGTTGAGTACCAAGAGGCCAGTGGAGCACAGGACCCAAGACAGCATGGGTTCACAGCGGAAAGGTCATGTCAGACGAATCTAATAGATTTCTTTGACTGGGTGACCAAAGTAGTAGACCAGGAAGGGGCTGTGGACATGGCCTGCCTAGACTTTAGCAAGGCATTTGACAAAGTCCCACACAAAAGATTAATAGAGTAGTCAAATTAACCAGCCTGGGAGTGGGTCCCAGGGTGGTAGCCTGGGTAAAACATTGGCTGCACAACAGGACACAGAAGGTAATTGTAAATGGAGTCCACTCTGAAGAAAGAGGGGTTACTAGTGGGGTACCGCAGGGTTCAGTATTGGGTCCAGTCCTTTAATGTCTTCATCAGTGACATTGCAGAGGGACTGGAAGGAAAATTATGCCTTTTTGCAGATGACACAAAGATCTGCAACAGGGTTGATACAAGGAGGCGTGGAAAGGATGAAAAGGGACTTGGCAAGGTTGGAGGAATGGTCAGAAGTATGGTAGCTAGGATTCAATGCAAAGAAGTGCAAAATAATGCACCTGGGAAACAAGAACCCAGGGGAAGAATACACAATGGGTGGGGAGGTAGTAACAACAACAAAAAAGGAAAGGGACCTGGGAGTAATCATATCAGATGACCTTAAGGTTAGCAAGCAATGTGAGAAGGCAGTAGGGAGGGCTGGGGGTATACTGGGATGTATAGGGAGAGGCATCACCAGCAGAAAACAGGAAGTTGTTATCCCTCTGTACAGACAGTTGATGAGACCCCATCTGGAGTACTGTGTCCAGTTCTGGAGACCCCATCTCCGCAAGGACACAGACAGGATAGAGGTAGTCCAGAGGAGGGCAACTAAAATGGTGCAGGGTCTGCAAGAGAAGCCGTATGAGGAGAGACTAAAGGAGCTTAATATGTATACCCTTGAGGAAAGAAGGGAGAGGGGGACATGATAGAAACTTTTAAGTACCTCAGTGGAATCAACAAAGTCCAAGAGGGTAGCATCTTTCAGAAAATAGACTTGCAAGAACAAGGGGACACAATTTAAAGATAGAAGGAGGGCGGTTCAGGGGCAATGTGAGGAAGTATTAGTTCACAGAGAGGGTAGTGGATGCATGCAACAGCCTTCCTGAGGAGGTTGTGGAGTCTAAAACTGTGGGAGAATTCAAGAATGCATGGGACAGACATAAGGCAATTCTTGTGGGGGGTAGGAAGAAATAGGCTGTTGGTTAACTAGGATCTGCGGCCTATCCTGTAGGTAGGGAAATGGGCAGACTAGATGGGCCAAGCGGTCCTTATCTGCCATCAAAGTCTATATTTCTATGTGACTTGTACACAAGTCAATTTTACAAAAAATATACTGACAAGGCATCTGGAGTTTGGCATAATGCATTGCTAACAGGGTGTCTTGGGGAACTCAATATGTACACTGAGTACTGGTAGTTTTCCCTTGCAAAACTGCTGTGACTGCACTGTACTGCACAGTGTGAGTCACTTCTCTACCCTATACTGATGTCAGCAGTACAGCCCTGGGTCCAAGCAACACCAGGCGTGTTACTGAAACTCTGGTTCACCCTGCAGTTTTTAGCGTCTCAGAATGCAAAAACTAACTGCAGAGGACATTAACGAAATACAATTCCAGAATCAATGCAGGGAGGAGTAATTTATGCATGAAAGTCAAAAGGACTGGGAAATGTGCTCTTTAAAGGAGAAGGAAAGCGCTGCATCATTCCAAGTCATATTTATTTTTTTGTACATTTCTGTTTATCAGTCTCCCTGCTCTTTGAAACCAGCTGTGTATGTTGCCCCTCCCCTACTGTGCCATTATAGAATGTCCCAGCAGTGACATCAGCAGTTACAATTAGTCAGGGGCTCCTGACTCTGATGCTGCTAATTTTACGAGTTGTTACTTCAATGGATATGGTGTACATTGAGGAGTTGTTTAACTTTTGTCAATATTGCCGTTGTCTGTGCTGCTCAAGGACCATGATGCACGCAGGGTGAAGGTTAGATGCTGACTGGTTTATTAGTTAGTACTTCCTCTGGGCAGCTTCCCAGAGGTCACTACCTGTTATACAGATATGTTATTAAGGTTAAAGCACCACCCATTACCCCTTTTGTGATGGATACTGCATTAATAGGCATTTCAAACATTTCACTACATAAAGGCCCAACACTCCAGTCCAGGAAAGCATATACGACATTCAGAGATTTAAATGTTTCTTTTAAACTGTCTTTTAGTAAAGGAAAAAAAAAGACAATTACATATTCAAGCAGTCCAACAGAAGCCTATTAAAAAAGCTTAAGTATAGTACATTTTCTTCCAATATCTCTGAGTTCCACTAGGGCAACAATGGAGTATTATTGCATACAGTTTTTAAAACAATTTACATAAATATATTTTTTATCATATAGAACAGGAGAAAGAAAGGAAAGTAGTTAGAAGAATTCAGTATCCAGATAGTGTTGAATTATTGGTCCGGAATACAGGTTTACAGGACATCTGAATGAACAGTAATACCGCTAATGGAGTTTTGCAAACGTTTCACTTGTGTATACATGGACCTACTATTATATGATGAACATCTGTTAATTCCAATGTATTAAATGTAACTCAGGAGTAAAGTAAGGGTCATTAGAAGAGAGAATGTAGTGGGAGAGAGAGAGAGAGAGAGAAAGAAGAAGAAGTGGGAGAGAGAGAGAGAGAGAGAGAGAGGGCCACTCAATCCTATAACACAAAATTTGGGAGTGTCGCCATTTGATATAACACCCATTTATGTCATTGAAGTTCAAACTGCGGTAGCTTACAATGGATCAAAGCTGTCATTCACTCCATGACATACGTATCACACATTATTTTCCCCCCCCCCGTCGTTCAGCTTTGGCACTTTTTCTGTGTGACACAGTCTTGTTATGGCTTTTGTTTTTTTGCAGCGGTTGTTGAGAGCTGTAACATGTTTAATTCGGACCAGCCAGGTCTACATCCCTCCTTCAGTACTGCCATTAATATCAGGGAGGGCATGACCTAATCCCAACACACAAAAATCGCTTTGAACACTGTAATAATAGCTTTCCAATAACATTGTTTTATGGTGCAATCTCAGAAAATGTGTATATGGTTTGCTAGAGGCTGGTTGCAGCTCCTCCAAACAAATTCTGGTCAGAGCCAATACAGCTGCTCAGAACATTTCCGAGTGCTTGTGGCACTGGAGTCTGCTGTGTTCAAAATGGTGGTGATGACAGAACTGTGCATGCGCAATACTCACGCATGCGCAGTTTGAATCGATGGTCATCTTGAGCACGGCAGCTGTCACTTCCACAGCTGCAGAATAAAAAGTAGTGCTCCATGAAGTGGGTGTGTTTATGTGACCAGCGGAGGGGAAGGGCCACATAAACACAATGAGTGGACCTGTGCCAGAGCACTATGGAAGCATACCGGACAGTGATCCAACACATGCTTCCACAGTGCTCCTACAAAGAATTGTAGCAATACGTCTGCGGAGCTTCATTCATGCAGCTGTAAAAATGCCTTTTTGAGGTCCCTTGTATTTTGCCACTATATCTGGCATTTGGAAGTATCTGGATCTATGTTTCCAAGCATATTCTCGCCAATATGTTGCAGAGGTTAGCCACAGAGCGGGGGAAGCAAATTTGGTCCAAGTTTCTATCTGAGTGACTTGTTCTGAGTTCCGAGTTCCATTTCTTTAGAACACAGGAGATAGCTTCTGTATTGATTTCTTGTAGTGCTTTACATAAGTGCCCTATGAGGTGGGACCAGGTATCTCTTTTGTGATATAAGGTGAAAAATTGGAAAAGTTTTGAAAAGTTGGAGAAGTTTTGGGGGTTTATCTGTTAATCTGTGGTAAAGGCCTGGCTGTTCCACCAGGAAGGACCTGAGCTGTATATATTTATTTATTTCAAAAGTTTCACCAGGAAAAGCATACTGAGCAGTAATTGTTAATTTCCAGATGTGTCCTGGGGGAGAAGGGGAGTGGTATAAGTGAATATATAGGAATGCACTGTTACAAATCAAGAAATTGTAAAAGGTATAAATAATCTAATAAAATGAGTAAAGTACACAAGTAGGAGATTGTACAAGGTGAAGTACTCACAATAGGTACAAATGGGTAGCAATCAAGGACAGATAGCAGTAAAAGTTACACAAGACTGACAGAATGCAAACTAACGAGACCCAGCATAGCACACATAACACTGGTCAATGATGCAGGAAACAAATCCCAGTGCATAAGAACAAGAAGAGAGAGCAAGTTAAGAAAGTAGAAGTAAGGCAAAAGAGGAAAGGGGGAAGGACAATGGAGAAAGAGGGAGATCAAGAACGGAGAAAAGAGGAGAGCAAGAAGGAGGAGGGGGTAGGAGAAAGGAGCAGATGGGGAGGGGATTTATAATGATCTGTTGTTGGAAGTTAATAATTAGCTTGCAATGTGGAAAAGGGGAGTATCCCTTGAGTATCTAATAGTTGAAATACATTTCCTAGCCCAGCCCTTGTCAATTTTTGGAGTGCCAAATCTGTACAATTCGGGGGACATTGGGCATCATAAGCTACTGCATGGAAGTGGAAGTGATGGTGAGCTGGAAGAAACAAGTGTACAATTTTCAACCAGTAGTGAAGTGTTACTGCCATATAGCAGCACAACTTAGTTAACAGGTAGCAGTCCGGGGATTGCCAAACAGAAAGGCTTTTTTATTCCAGTACAAAAGATAAATACAGGCACAAAGCTCAACTGGAGCCACCATTTCATGCCACATCTCCCTGGCACCTTTTTAAGGTAAATGTCTCCATCTACTGGGCACAATGTATACCACTACCAAGTGGAAAACAGAAAAACTTTATTCATATCAATACAATGAGAATGCAAAAACAATTAAAAGCTTATACTTAAAAAACAAAAAAACATGCGTTGTTGTGGTAACAAGGTGTCTTATATTTGCCTGAGATTCCATTTGCAAATATTTGTTTTATTTAGTGTGGACCAACCAGATAAAGTGAAAAGTCCACATTATCACACTAAACCTTGAAAGGACTTGAACCCATTTTCTTACTAGTAACTGACAGATGCCCAGATAATTAACAATGTGCAACTCTTTGCTTAAGATACAAATCTCATTTCTCCGGTATAAACTATTAAATACCCAAAAGGAAAAAGATGTCCCCACATAATATGCTTTACAAAAAAGGTCTTGAACAGAACCAACCACTGAACAGAAATGTCAGTCAGAACCACCAGATTCTTATCAAATATCCCACTAGGTTATACATTAAAAAACATTTCTAACAATACATATGATGTGTGATCTAATTCATGGAATACTTCACCCATGTAGCCACCTTTCTGTGCTATATACTGTGAATAAGAAAAAGATCCATAGATTAAAGGAACACTGTCAACCAACCCCCTTAGGCCACAGAAGGTTCCACGTTAAAAAAAAAACACATTTTATGACTGATCACATTCTGTAGAGATTATTTATGTAAATTGTAGTTTGAGTTTGACTCCTCTCTTACTTTAAAAAGTGAAAAACAGACCACCACACAAGCCCACCATACTGGTGTTACCACATAAAAACATGTTTGTTTACATTCCCATTACCAACTCCAGCTGCATCTTTACTGGACTCCCCTCCCCCAAAAAACAGTCTAGCCACTCATGATGCAGAGGGAGAAGAGAGTACTGAATCATGAGCGACTGCACTGTTTTGGGTTTTTCCTAATATTCTGGAAGTATGTAGTAAGAGTGGATCAAAGATCTGAAACAAAACCAAGGTTGGGCACAATTGCACCATTAGCATTCATTTCAGTTCTACTAAGAGAATGAAAAGAAGATAAAACAACCAGCAGCATCAATTAATTTTAGAGAACATAATCATAAAATGTGGGGTTTTACCTATAAATAAGATGATGCAAATAAAGTTGACAGTGTCCCTTTAAGGGAAAGTGGTACCAGACACTAGCAAAAATCATACTCATGAATCACAAAAGGGGTACCAGTTCAACCTGGTCATTCAGCCAGACCACATGAGAGCCCCCAGCCCGCATATCCATTAGGCTTCCCTTTTTGTCACAAGGTTCTCAATGTCGACCCACTCTTGATCCCAGAACCACTTTCTACATTCCCACAAATTGCCAGTCTAATATTACTGTGGTAGTGTTACTGCTTGCAGTGCTGACAGCCTGTGCTAGGGAGTGAACTCAGAATGCTGGAGTGTTAGCCGGTGGGAGGACGACTGAGCGTCTGCTGGACTGCTCCCTGGGGAGGGAAGGAAGCGGCACCCAATTTAAACAATCATACTAATCCAAAGGGTGCTGAATGTGATCTGCAAATTACAGCTGGGGTGATGCAAAGGAAAACGGCTAGCCACTGCCTTAAAGCAGCAGTACTAGATAAAAAAAACTGGATCTTTTGCAACAGTTTGTTCCCTGTGCTTTGTTGAGCACTTACCTGGTAATCGTTCTTGTTTTCGCAGTACTATCACCCTGTAATTTGCTCCATTTTTCTTTGTTTTTGTTTACATTTCTCCCACCCGCCATGTTGAACTGGAACCCTCTCTGCTGCCAACTACGCATATGCATGACTTGCAGTACTACACAAGGACAGTGAGAATGCACAACACAGGGTCCCATGGAAGTAAACAAAAGGTGTGATACGACATGAGGGGGGGACTCAGCTGCAAATTAGGCAGCAGCCATATTTTCTGTAGATTCACAACAATGGAAATATATTTTAAATATCTAAAAAACTAAAGCTCACTAGAAAAAAAATATTTACAGATATGGAAACCAGAACTATGGCTGCATGCTTCCAGTCAAAAAGCAGAATTTTTATAATCACTTCCAGATTCTCTAGTACTGCTGCTTAATCATATCAAACACTTCATTCCAAGGTAAAGTTTTCCCTGCACTCAAAAAACTGTATCGGGTTCCTGGTCACTCAGAAAACATTAACCTGAATAATCTACTTATACTGCAGACCAACTAAACTGATATAGTAGTTTATAGATTCCAACAAACTTGCATTATTGGCAGTCAAAAAATACTTCTAATGTATGGTAGAACGTTATTACTCCTTAAAATCCATCATTTCACAGTGTTGTTGTACCATCGATGTGACATCACGATGTTGTTATACCATCGTGGGTATATCATATTGATTTTACAACAATATAGAACGTGTTCGCACATGTGCAATACTAATCTCTGGACTTCACTAATCTTGGGACTTCCTGAACAGGCCTCTACGGTGAAAGCGGAACCCGGGAGAGTGGTGGTGACTGAATAAACTGTAAAGTAAGGATCCTGCCTCTCATTTTTCATTCCTCATGTGGACCATACACTATAGAAGATAATGCATGGTCAGCAATTGTTAACATAGTGTGTGTAGCCACCTTGAGGTTGCCAGGACGACCGAAATCTCTCGAGCTTCGCTATCGAGGTTTAAATGGTCGCCTTGGCAACCTCTCGGTGGCTACACACCCTTAACGATAGCCAACCATACTTCATCCTCTATATCGTTTGCCATTTGTTTTTTCATTTTTTAACCATTACAAGCTTGACTTTGTAACAAGTTGATAGTAAAATCTGTCCAGTTTCACATAATAAACAGATTCCCACTTAACTGTAATGGTACCTCAGTTGGAGCAGCTACAACAGTTCATTGGCAAGTCAACTACAAGGCATGATTTTGATGCTGTGCAAAAAGTGCAGGCGATAAGAATAGATAATTTAAGCAGCATAGAAAGTGCAAGTGCAAAATTGCAAATAAAACAACAGCTCTATTACCCTTTACTAGGAACCAGCCTCTGCCTCCAAAACCTCGGCGCTTCACTTGTCATGAGCTTTGTCAGGGGGTGTGATTTTTCATCAATACCTTGCTTCATATATAGTGCTGGGGTTGTCATAGTAACACTTGGTGTTCAGAGACCTTCAGAAATTCCACGGTGCAGCTACAGCTTCTGTATGCAGTGCTTAAGACTTCCATATTACTGCATATTTAAAACTTCGACAATAAATAAATACAAAAGTCGATGCAGTGAAAGTGACAGAAGTGCAAGGACAGGTACCATAGTTACAAAGAAACCAGTCAGTGCAGAGGTAAAATCTAATACATCTGATTTGCATTCACATATGGGATTTTTCAATGGATAGAGAGTTCCATGTTCCTGCACAATTTTTTATACATACAACAGTCCGATTGCCGATGTTAAAACAACCTCTCGTGGGTTACCAGTGGCATAGCCCTGCACATTTTCTTTCCCTGGCCATTAAACATTAGCACACCGTTGCTTCAGAAAATAAGCTCTATTGACTGTATAAAATAGATGTATTAGGTTTCTGTCACTGTGGTGGCTAGGATTGGGGGGTGCTGGAACAAAGACTGAAGCAGGCAGGGAAGACCTCCGGTGGCCAAAAAGCTGATATATATATATATATATATATAGCTTAAAGGACCGAAGAATGTGTCTGAGTGGATTCAGATTTGCATGTCCATAAGTGACCTGGGTTAAACTGGTGCCTTTTGAAGATTTCGTGAAAAGATCTTAATCCGTTCAAAAGTTATGCAACTTTTTCACGTCCCATTGTTGCCTATGGGAAAATTTATATGCAGACTGCGAAAACTTTCACAATCACATTTTTGTTGCTGTGCTCCCTAATTTTGATTTCATGCTGCCGCCATCTTGTTTTCAGTTAGTAAGAGTCAAAAAAGGTTGCCACTGGAAAAATAATGCCCTTTGGTAAACATCAGCAGTTGTGTTTACCTAAGGAACATGACCCTGGCATTAGTTTCTCAGCAAGTGGTCCGGAAATATGTTTTTCAAAGTTCTTCCATCATTCTGCCATTGAGTTGTCGCAACATTATTTGTTGTTGTGGCAATGACCGCAATAAAAAAAAAAGGACTCAACAACATTTTTCTGTGTGAAAACATTCCCATTATAGAGATAGGAGTGCCGCAAACACATTAAAGTTATCGCGAAAACACTGTATGAACACATTTTCATATGTGTTGATTTATTTGTCACTTCATTGTGCCAAGGTGGATTGTGCTTTTGGGCTGAAATTTGCAGGGTGGCAAGCAATGGTCCCACAGATGTGCGTTTTGGTGATTTGGTCCCAAAACATTCAACGGGCCCCTTGTTACAGCATTCAAAAGTTGAGAAATTTCCCACAGGATAACACCGCTGCGCTCACGGAGCCCGTATCTCGAAAACTATTAGAGATAAGGATTTTTCGCTACTCGCAGTTTAGTCCACCTTTTGGTGGACTAAGCACGCATGAGGTTTCAAAGTCGTGATTACAACTGCAGTGGAGTTATTTTCATAGGTTGTATGGTTACTGAGATATTGGCAAATTGGTGTAACAAGGATTCCTTTTCAGGCCTACAGGGCTACTGTAAGGCTCCGTTGTTATATGTAAGTGGGAGCGCAGGGTCGGAGGGCCCACGCTCCCACAGATACATATCATTATGCATAAATGGGCAGTTTGGTAGGAACATGGGGCATTTACTAATTACATTACACTTTTTCAAAAAGTAAGGAAATTCATTGCAAAAAACTTTGTTAACGCATCCATTAGGGTTGATGTCACAGTGACAAAAGTTTGGAAATTCAGTGTTACAGTTGTTCCCCTACTAATCCCCCATCCTCCACACACCAACAGATGTCGGGGTGTGCCATGGGGTCATTAGTCCTAACTCTCACCCCATTCTTTTATACTGCAGCATGTCAGCTTGCTTACACATGGAATGGGGTTAGTGCTGGGCCTGATGATCCCATGGCACACCCTGACATCTGTTGGTGTGTGGAAGATAGGCGGGTGGGGCGGTGGGTAACCCTAACACTGAATTTCCAAACTTTTGTCACTGTGACATCAACCCTAACTGATGCATTAATGAAGTTATTTGCACTAGTGCACTAATTAGGGTTAAAGCGACAAAAGTATGGACATGTGGCATTAGGGTTTCCAACCCTAACATCTCATCCCCACCCTGCAGGCAGCAGGGTACAGCCAGAGTGAAGGGTGCTGCCACAGTGCAGCACTGCCTAGTGCTTCCTACCCATCCTCCCTCCATCCCGCCTACCCGAGATGTTGCTCTTTATATACTATTCTCAGTCTGCTCAGAACCAATCAACTCACTTTTCCACCCCTCTGTGTAACTGCAGGGTCCAGCCCTCTAGCCGAATCCCCCCCATCACCATCCCACTGGTTCCTCTTTCTCTTTGGTTTCTCTTCAAAACCATCTAGGCTGTAGGTGAGAGCAAAAAAACAGCAAAAAGTGCAGATTTTTCCCAAATTTGCACTATCCAAATCTCAGAATCTGTACATCTGACTAGAACAAAACTTGCCAAATCAAGAGACCTTCCCCCTCAGACCACGCATGCAAAAATTTCATGCAGTTCAGGGAACAAAGCTATTATGGAGCAAAGTTAGGTGTTTATCATTAAACACCCTACTCAACCCTAACTATAGTGGCACCGCTATGCCACTATAATAAATACAGTATAAAATATATGTATATATATAATATATCAGACTTGGGCAACCTGGTGGCTAAACCAGTACTAAGAATGACCATTAGGCTTGGGCATCCTAGTGGCCAAATAAAGAAGGAGGAAACATAATAGCTCAAGGGGGAGGTGCTTAAGGAAGACTGGGCTTGGGTACTCCGGAATCTAAACAAAACATGGGGTAGGAAGGAGATGTTTCTGAATATTTCCTTTTTTTAAAACTTTTGGCCACATTCCCATTTGATATAGTAATAATATGCCCTTAATGTGTTTTAGGATATTACAGTATATCCACCCTGCAAATCAGAGGTCAGTCTGACTCTAAATGACCAAGTTATACATTATGGCCAAAAGTTAAAACGCAGAAAACTGTTTTGTTTTCTTGTCTCATGAGGTCAATATTATCGCAAAGGATTATCAACATTCAATACAAATATGTTCTGTCCCTGCCCGATAATGGAATTTGTAAATGTAACTAACTTAAAAACTCAGCATTTTCTGGTGAAACCACCATCAAAAGCACCTCAATGGGCAAACTCTTAACAAACCTGAATGCGTTAAGTTTCAGTTGTTAGCTGTTTTTGAGCCACAGATAAGCAGAAAAGGATCTTTTTCAGCCTTATAGAACATTTACACCACTGAACCAAATATTAACAAAATTTCAGGATCAAGAGATCCTGGGCCCCAGAACGCACATGCCAGATTTCATGTTATTCTGCCCAAAAACTGTTGTGTTATTAAGGTGCAAAAATAAGGGTTAAAATAGAAAAACATTTGTAACCCTAACTAGGCGCACTACCATGCCCCTATAATATGTTACACTGTCTGTGTAGAGATAGCAAGGAATTTAATTAAAATATATAGTTGCTGGTATGTTATTTGGAGATCATCGCAGAGATAGTCTAAGACTTGTCATACAACGCTATGCTACAGTTGCTGTATACCTGTTTTAATATATTGACCCTGTATGAGCTACCCTACCATTGCTCTGTGGCCTTGTACCTGCAGACTTGCCTTGAGTCATGAGGGTAGGGGATGTGTCAAGGTGGGTGGGAGTTAGACACAGGGCATTTCCAAATTTGGTGAGCACTGTGTTTGCAATCCAAATACTTTATTTCCAACCTTTGTGCGGTTTCCGTTTTGTGTGGTAGCACCCTTAATACGAATTACATAGTTTTTCTGCCATAAATGCCCTTGCTTTCTAAGAAAGTTGTGTAGTCACTTCAGTTACTCATCCCCTTTGAAACCCTATGAAAAGTTAGAAAGACTTCTGTTGGGGGAGGGGATACAGCTGTCCTCCATGGACTGTTATACACCATAATCATCTGCTCCCACAGGCTAAAGGACTATTTAGGCCTTCAAACTGAAATCCAAATGATCATTCTAACACCTTCCGCCCCTCCCCCGGCCAGGAAATTACATTAGATATATATATATAAACAAAGCATTCTTTTGTTTCTTGGAGAGACAGATTGAACTCTAGTATTTGAGATACCCTCAGATGGAGGAGGTTGTTTTGTTTGAACTGTCTGTATAACAGCTATCATGCATTTTATTACCAATGATAATAATAAATCGCTACTTGTGAATTTTACAACTTCTCCTGGTTTGCCTGTGATTCCTGACCACTGCCTTGACAACACTTCTTACAATAAAATAATAATTGAAGTATAGTGACTGATTGACATACATTGTTAGAAGCCTTCATTTGTCCTCCATCTCTCCCTCCACCATAGCATCCCATATGAACACTTTTCAAAGTATATGCAAAATAGGACAACCATCCTTTAAATCTTAAAATTTTCATATTTTGGGTACATTTTTTAAAATTACAAATGCTTTTTGAAGTTTATTTAAAGTAGGAAAAATATCCTACTGTAAATCGTAAAAATATTCATATTTTGAGTACATTTTGTAAAATGGCAAACACTTTTCAATGTGCACACAAAGTAGGAAAATCATCCTACTGTAAATCTATAAAATATTTGTATTTTGAGTGCATTTCATAAAATTATGAACACTTTTCAAAGTGCCGTTCATATTTTCAGTAGAAAAATATTCATATTTTGAATACATTTTGTAAAACGAAAAACCATAAAGGATTATTCTGTGAACATCTTTTATTTTTAATATATAACTAATTACTAATTAATTTATTTCAACTACATAGTGTACCTCGTAGTATCCCTCCCTCACAAACACTTAACTCTTATCCTCTACTTTTTCATTTTTAAAAAGTTACAGTAGGTTGAAATTTTTGTTCATGTAGCACTTTAACATGAAAAAAATATGTCCATATAGTCTTAGATAATTTTCTCTGGGATTTTTTTAAAGTGTCTGAGTGACCAACTTATCTCAATTAACTTAAAAACTATTTTTTTTTTTAAAATCCCCAAAAGGACCTTCTCCCATATGATATCTACAAAACCTGTTAGTTTCATAGCTCAACTGTAAGCCATTTTGTAGATCAATGTTTGATGAATAGTGATGGTGCTTGTGTATATTTAAGCTTTGACCTTTCTGTATTCCTACCCTGAGTAGAGGTGCCCGAGCAGTGTTAGGGAATAGAAGGCCAAGCACCAAGGCTGAGACAGATGCTGGAAGAGGAGGCAGGGAGTATGGAGGGTGTTTGAGATACACTAACTGTCGGCTGTTGGGAGAGGCTGGAATTATCTGAGTTGTGGGAGGAGTTATTCCCCCACACTGACACTTGGACAAAGCCCTCCAATATCTGGGTGCCAAAATGTAGCAAGCAAATCTGGCAAAAATGATCGGTAATTGCCCTTGTTTCATTTTTTGATATATGGGTCTAGCGTATCTGTTAGCACTGTGACTGGTGTCACAAGTGAGAATTAACTTAATCTGGGAAGATTCTCCCCAGTGCATCTTTTATATATACATACATAGATATACAGACAGTGTCAGCAAATAAGGGCCTATGGCCCAGCTAGTCTGCCCATTTGAGCTTGTAAGTTCAGTTTATGTTTTCCAAGAAGTCTGTTGGCCCTTACCCCCTGACCTCCAGAATTCCTTTATGTCTATCCCATGCTTTTCAAGTTGGTAATTCTGCTATTGTAAAGTATCTGTATTCTGTATCCAAAACTTTGACGTATGTATTGCGATATCTTATTTTGTGATATACTGACTTTTAAATAAAATTTACAAAAAAAAAAAACCTGGCAAAAATACATATTGTTGGCAAAAGTACAAAACTGATCCTCCTAAAATTTATTGGGTTAAGAGCCCCTAAGAGTGTGAAGATGCATGCCAAATTTCACAGACCTAGGGTCTAAAAATGGCCAAGATATGACCCTCTGTATACTGGCCATTTTTAATGATACACCAAAGCAACCCTAACAGTACTCTGCCTATATAATACAGAAACATAGAATTTGTCAGCAGATAAGAAAAAATTACTCACCATAGTAATTGTGTTTCTTCTAATGGAGTCTTGCTGTATTCTGACAAGTTGCAGCTAGCTCCAGCTCTTGAACTGCCCTGGAGAGTGAAGGGTTAAAATTCTATGCCAGGCATAGAACGTTGGGCTCGAGCTTGGTTGAAAAATCTGTGTCCTTTTGAAACCCAACCGTCAGAGTCTTACGAGCTAAAACTCACTGACAAATAATAATAATGTGGAAATTGTAAACTCCTAGTAGCAAACTGGCAAGAGAGACACTGCATTCCCTAAAAGACTCAAGTCAGGAAACCCAAGAAACAAAAAGCAGGCAATGAGAAGTAAAAATTCTTAATTAAACAACACAAAGCACCCAACACTACAGGAGAGGGCTAAAGACACGCCTAGGGTGCAACACTGCACCTGCCCACCCACTTACCAAAAACAGGTTCTGAGAGGGGAGGCAGGGAGGGCGGTCAGAATACAGCAAGACTCCATTAGAAGAAACACAATTACTAAGGTGAGTAATTTTTTCTTAGAACAACATGAAGTCTTGCTGTATTCTGACAAGTTGCAGACTACCAAGCATCACCTCCAAGGAGGAGGGGCAGAACCTACTTGGGAATAGGCTCTGAAGTACTGCTGTACCAAACCTAGCATCACTCCTAGCCTGGATATCCAGAGAGTAATGCTTGGTGAAGGTATGAACTGTTTTCCAGGTGGCTGCTTGACAGATTTCTAACAAGGAGATATCCCTAGCTCCAGCCAGAGGTGCAGCTGTACCTCTAGTGGAATGAGCCCTCAGGCCTGAGGGTGCAGTTTTTCCCAGATTTTCATAGCAAAATTGAATACAGGACACAATCCACCTGGCAGTGGTTCTCTTGGTGGCAGGTTTTCCCTTACCTACTTCCCCATAAGTGAGGAACAACTGGAGGGAGTCAAACCTGTGACCCTTTGTACACTCTATGTAGTAACTAAGGGCCCTTTTAACATCTAAACTGTGTAGCCTCCATTCCCCTGAGGAGCTATGATCAGTGAAGAACACAGGAAGAGACATAGATTGGTTTAAGAGGAAATCAGAAACCACTTTAGGTAGGAACCTTCTGTTGGTTCTAAAGACCACCTCATCCCTATGGAAAGAAATGAAGTCAGGCTCCACTAACAGGGCTTGCAACTGACTGATAGGTCTGGCAGAAGGACTCCCTTGTCACGCTCCCTGGTTACTCCCTTTATCGAGAAGATAGAGCTGGACGAAGGGGTGGGGGCAGTGCGATCTACATCAAAGACTCCCTTACAGGTCTAGCCCTCCCAGCCCCTGTCCTTGATTTCAGGGCATAGGCGCTAACCCTAAAATTGACCACTGATCCCTGTAAGGGTCCCCTCTTTCTAACTACTGCTTATGTACCTCCAAAAAATCAAACCCCAGCCCTGGTCTCGCTAATTGAGTATCTTACCTTTCTACCCCACTCCTCTGCTCAACTCCTTGTGGTAGACCTAAATATTAACTGGCTCAGCCCCACATCCTCAGCTACCTGTGACTCCTTCGCATCCATTGACCTAACACAACTTGTTCCCCAGCCAACCAGAGTGAATCCTAGAACGGGATCTAGCACTCTTCTTGATGAGGTCCTTGCCAACCGGCCTAGCCAAATTTGCAACATTCAAGTCCTTCCGGATGGACTTAGTGACCACTCTCCCATACTTCTCCACTGGTCAGCCATCCTACCCAAATCCACAGCACCGCCCAAACTACGGCGGCGAATACGACCAGGGGGGCTGAAGGGGCTTAAGCAACTCCTTGCCCAAATTGACTGGTCTCCCATTGAGACCGCCCCCAATATTAACTCGGCCCTAACCTTTTTCACCTCACTGTTCAACAAAGCCTGTGACATTTTCACACCTTTAACCGTATTCCGCTCCAAAGCATGGCATGCTCCCTGGGTTTCACCCGCCCTGCTCCAACTTCTTAAGGATAAGGATAACTTATGGCACCTTGCTTTGGAAATTGGTCACCCTGTAGATAGGCAGGCTTACGCAGCTGCCTGGAACAAGTGTACCTGGGCCAAATGCAAGGCCAAGGCCGAGCACTATCAGGCTTCACTCACCTCGTCCTGGGGGAATGCCAGAACCTTCTGGGACAATATCAAGCAACTAAATGGGGGGTGTCCATCCACCACCACCCTCCCAAATCTATATTGATGGCTCCATCTCCACGGAGCCACCCTCACTGAACACTCTCTCAATAAATCCTTCACTGACCTTAGCCCTGTTCTCCCATGCAACTTCTTTGACCCCATGCATCAGAGCCCACCCTTGGTTCCACCCCATTGCCACTGGCCCACTTAAGTCCGACTGTGATTTTACCAAGGGCCTTAAAGGGCAATACCACTGGCAGTGACTCCTTGGACCCGCCTTCTCATGTAGGTACTTGACTTGGTCATTGTCCCAATTACTAGTCTCTTTAATAAATCTCTCTGCCTAGGACAATTTCCCTTTGCCTGGAAAATTGCTACTGTCACACCCATACATAAGGGTGGTGACAGGACCGCACCTGGTAATTATCGGCCAATCTCTATCCTCTCACTTCTCTCAAAAGCCCTAGAAAAAATACTATCCAGCCAAATCTCAGAGTACCTAACCAAATACAGCATACTCTGCCCTGAGCAGCATGGCTTCTGGGCTAGGCACAGTACCACCACCGCCCTCCTTGAGTTCTCTAACTTTCTTCACTCCTCCCTGGACTCTGGCTCTCTAGCGGGTGCAGTGTTCATTGACTTGTCTAAAGCTTTTGACACTGTTTCCCATCCCCTCTTGCTGAATGCACTCAGCCCCGTTGGCTTTGCTGCTGGTCCAGTCTCCTGGTGCACCAGCTACCTGTCTGACTGGTCCCAGCGTGTTAAAATTAATGTGACTCTCTCAAATGCCTGCCCAATCAGCTCTGGTGTTCCCCAGGGCTCCATTTTTGGGCCCTTGCACTTTTCCCTACATCTCAACTACCTGCCTTGCACCTGTGCTGGTAATCTCCTGCTTTATGAAGACGATGCTGTCATCTTTGCCTCTGACTGGAACCCTACTACCCTCCAGGCCACCTTGCAAGCCTCTTATAATGAAGTTGACACTTGGTTCAACGAGCATAGACTAGTAATTAATCTTAAAAAAACTAAAGCTATGCTCTACGCCCATCCCCAAAACAAGGCAAGTAATTTCCCACTACAGGTCCTTGCCAGTTCCGAGTTCCCACTTGAGCTGGTCCACACTTATAAGTACCTTGGGGTTACTTTCGACACTGCCCTCACATTCCATTCCCACATCTCTGCCCTAGCCTCAGCCACCAATATTTGGCTGGGTATCCTTTATCGCCATAAAAACTGTCTCTCCCCTGATGCTCTACGACTCGCTGTCATGTCCTCTATATTATCCATAGTTGACTACGGTTTGCCTGTATATGGGGCTGCTGACCAGACCGCACTAAACAAAATCCGGCTCACCTTAAATAAGGCCTGTAGGCTAATCACTGGGGCTCCCAGACACACTCATACCTGCCTTCTTTATGCCCAGGCTAATATGCTTGATCCTGACGAACGGCTTAGGTATCAAATCGGCCTCCTAACTAAGAAAACTCTCCTTGGTTTATCCCCACCTGGACTGACTGCTTCTATCCACCATGCTAAACCTCTAGTGCAAACCAGATCCTCCTGCAAATCCGCGTTGGTAGTTCATTGGGCCAGGACCATGCAAGGCCAAAGGGCCTTCCTATACCGGGCCCCTTCCTGGCATAACTCCTTCCCCTCAAGTATCGCTGATGCCCACTCCATCTCTCGTTTCAAAACCTCCCTGCGTAATCACCTGCTTACTACGCGCAGCTTTTGCTGCTTGTAAATCTCCCCTGCTCCTCTCGATGACAAAGCTCCCAGAGTAGCTGCTCCCATCCAACTACCCCCCCCTTATTTTGTCCTAACCACTATTCCGCTTGTCACAGCTGTAATGTCTTTCTATAAGCTAAGTTAATCCAAATTGTATCTGGCTACTGTATCATCATAACCACCTGGATGTTACAATTGTTCTCCTCCAATTTGCTGTGCACTACTATTTTTTTGTTATTTGCTTGTTATTATTGTTTTGTTCTCTCTGTGATGAGGTACCTTTGCAAATAAGCCTCTGGCTCAATGGTTGCAAACTGATGTTTTAATAAATAAATAAATAAATAAATAAAATAGAAGTAACAGCAACCAAAAAATTGAAATTTGGGAACCTGTAAATTTTCTTTCTCCGACGGCTGGTCTCCAGGCTTCATTACTCCAAGGCTCCACCTCCTGATGACATCACTAGGCAGGACTTAACGCTGTGCAGCAAGGGGGGGATAAGGAGCCCTCCACATCTGGTCGTTGCCAGTCATCCTTCACGCAGTCCCCCTGAGGCAGTACTACAAGAACTTGGAAACAAAAAACACAACATTTATGGCATACTTGGCCCAGGGGTCAAAAACACAAGAGTCATGGTTTAAGTGGCCCTGAGACCAGCCAACTAAATACATTCTGGGAGGGAATCCGAAGCCCGTAGACCATCCGTCGGAGAAAGAAAATTTACAAGCACCCAAATTTCGATTTCTCTCTGCTAAGCTGGTCTCCGGGCTTCATTACGCCTGGGATATCCAAAAGCAGTGCATCCCTAGAGTGCCGGGTGGGAAGAATGTCCATTGCTCTTAAGGGTCCACCACCACCAGGAGCACTCGGAGGCCAAAGGAAGTGTTCGCTGAGTACATCACATCCAGTTTGTGTAACTTTGTAAATGTGTGAATGGATGACCAAGTGGCTGCTCTGCACGAGTCTGCTGGGGATGCTTCTCTGAAGTTCGCCCATAAACTGGCCATAGCCCTGGTGGAATGAGCTCTCACTGTACCAGGCAGGCCTACTCCCGCCTGATCATACGCCATAGTAATTACTGATCTAATCCACCTAGCTGTAGGGTCTTTTGAAGCCTTTTTATCCATATTTTGGCCTGCAGTTAAAATAAACAAGCTTGATGTTTTGCGAATAGCGTCCATTCTCTTAATATACAATTTGAGTGCTCTCCTCAGATCTAGAATATGAAATTCTCTTTCCTTTTCGTTTTCCGGGTGAGGACAGAAGGAAGGATGGACTAGCTCCTGGTTACAGTGGAAAGGAGACATAACCTTCGGTAAAAACCCTGGATCCATCCAGAGTACCACAAAGTCCTGATGAAAAACAGTGTAGGGCTCTTTGGTTGATAGTGCCCCCAGTTCGCTGATTCTCCTGGCTAATGTAATTGCTACCAGGAAGACCACCTTCATTATGAGATGCATGATAGAAGCCTCTTTCAGAGGCTCGAAGGGTGCTTTTGTTAGGTCCTTGAGAACCAAATTAAGTCTCCAAGGAGGGACGGTTGGCTTAACTGGGGGGCGTTTTAACGTTGCTGCTCTTAGAAACCTCCTGACATGAGGGTGAGGCCCTAGAGTGTCTCCCGAGTCTGCCAACAAGAGTGCCCCTAATGCAGAAACTTGAATGCGTAAGGTGGCTGGCTGCAGGCCTTTGTCAAAATCCTCCTGAAGAAACTGCAAAAGGACAGGGAGAGATAATGGATGATCCTGTATAGCTTTAGATTGGAGCCAGAACAAGAATTTTCTCCAGATTCTATAATATACTTTAGAAGAGGATGGGCGCCTGGAGTTTACCATCATTTTAATAAAGGGAGCGGTGTAGCCTAAGTCTTTGAAAGTTTCCCGCTCAATCTCCAAGCCAAGAGGGACAGATTGCTCAGATTATGGTGCAGCACCAGACCCTGACGAAGGAGGCCTGAGCTGAGCTGGAAAATAAAGGGTGATGCCTCTGACACCTGAATGAGTAGTGGGAACCAAGGGTGGTGAGGCCACCTGGGGCAGACGAGAATCATCTCCGCCCTGTCCATAGCCACCTTGTGTAGGACCCTGGATAGCAGCGGAATTGGGGGAAAAGCATACAGGAGACCGAGGCAACCCCAGTTTAGGGAGAAGGCATCCTGACCTAGTGCTAGATTGTCTCTTGCCAGGGAGCAGAACTGCTACGTTTTGGCGACATGCAAACAGATCTACCTGTGGTTTGCCCCACTTCTCTGTTAGTAGTTGGAATGCAGACTCCTTCGGCTCCCATTCTCCCGGGAGTATGTCTTGGCAGCTTAACAAATCTGCTGTGATATTTTCCTGTCCCGGAATGTACACGGCCCTCATACTGGCCAGGTGTTTTTCTGCCCACTGGAAGAGGAGAAGAGACTCCCGAAGCATTCTTGAACTTTTTGTGCCACCCTGATGGTTGATGTAGGCCATAGCTGTTCAATTCTCTGTCAGAATCAACACATCCCGGCCGCGCACATTTTGACGGAAGTGTATCAGGGCTAGCCGAACTGCCCTGATCTCTAGGATGTTTATGCTGTGCCTTGATTCCATCAGGGACCACTTGCCCTGGGCAGACATACGGTCCAGGTGAGCCCCCAACCCCGAGGCTTGCATCCGTTGTGATTCTTGTTTTTTTTAGCGGATGGCCTAGCTTTCGGCCCCTCATCACATTTTCCCTCCGAGACCACCATGCGAGAGAGGTTTTTATCAGCTGAGGAACTGGGATGAGCTGGTGCTGACTGTGCTTGGACTGGGACTAGAGCTTGAGCAGACGAGCTTGAATTGGATGCATGTGCGCTAGAGCCCATGAGACTGAGTCTGTCAGTGACACTAACGTCCCGATCAGCTGCATAAAGAACTGTGCAGGCAGATGAGCGGAGCTTTGGAATTTGTTGATGAGCTCCAGCAGGTCTCAGAATTTTGACTCTGGGGGAAACACCTTGAACCGCATACTGAAAACTGCTCCCAACTGGTTCAAGGTATGGCTCTGGATTACGGAACTCTTCTCCCGGTTGATGACAAAACAGTGTGCTGTGAGACACTGGACCACGTCCGTCACTGCCTGCACCGCTTGGTTTAGCTGCAGAACTTTGATGAGGATATCATCCAGATAAGGAAACAGCTGGATTCCACTGTTCCGAAGGTGAGCTACCATTGTTACTAGCACCTTCAAGAAGGTTCTTGGGGCTGATGAAAGGCCGAAAGAAAGAGTTTTGAATTGGAAGTGATGGTTCCCTACCTTGAATCTCAGATATTGCCTGTGCAGGTTGTGAACAGGAATATGGAGGTAGACATCCTGCAAGTCGATGGATGCCAGAAAATCTCCTTGCAGCATTTCCTTGACAATTGATGACAGAGTTTCCATCTTGAATGGTCTGCTGTGCACAAAAAGATTTAGGAATTTGAGGTCTAAGACAGGTCTGTGACCTCCTGTAAGTTTGGGTACGAGGAAAAATATGGAGTATACCACCCGACTGATCTCTGGGGGGGGACCTCTTCGATAGCCCCTTCTAGCAGAAGGTCCGTGATAGCCTGCCATGTCGCTTATCTTTTGAACAAGTTGTTTGAGATGGGAGAGGGCACCACATGAGGCAATGGGGCTTGGACTCGAACTCTATCAGGTAACCTTTGCTGATAATGTCTAGTACCCATCTGTCCAACATGGTCCGGGCCCATTCCTCGAAAAACTGAAAGCCTTCCCCCTACTCGAGGATGGGCCAGCATGGTCTCACTGTGATTTTTAGGTGTCATTCCCAGTGTCTCTGGAGCCTCCACCTCTGTCGGAACCGCCTCCTCTGAAATTCCACTGGTTCTGAGAGAACCATATTCTTTTCCCGGAAAAACTGGAGTTCTGCCCCTTGTTGTAGCCTCTGTCATAAAAATTGCGCCTTGGACATGAAGACCACGCTTTGGGCTGACCCCTGGACTGGGGCATATGCACCTTTGCTGTTTCCCCGGACTTCTTCACCGCCTCCTTCAGTGCCGATCCGAACAGGAGGTTGCCTTCGTAGGGTGCGTTCACCAAATGGCCCTTTGAGGATGCATCTGCTTTCCATGTCCAAAGCCACAGGTTATGGCAAGCCGAGGTTTGATAAAACATGGTCTGCACAGCACACCTGACCGCCTCCACTGACACATCCGCTGCATAGGCCGAGGCCAACCCCAATAATTGCAGCTGATGGATAATGGGAGAATTCTTTTCTGGGTCTTCCGCGAATTAAAAGGCTAAATCCGATGCCCAGGATAGGGCGGCTCTGGCGGAGAATAGGTTCACTGTGGCCGCCTTGAGGGAAGTTGCCGAGGCATGAAAGGCTCTTTTGAGGGAGGAGTCCACCTTTCTGTCTACTGGATCCCTCAGCGAATCCCCTCCTTCGGCTGGTATGACAGTTTTCTTGGTGAGGTTAGAAATTAAGGGGTCGATTCTAGGGCAGTCTAACCACTTTTCGGAATGTTTCTTGTCAAACTTCAGAAGTTTGGAGATTCGTTGGGAAAACGAATAAGCATGTTCTGGACCTTGCCATTCTTCTTTGAGCAGATCCTCAATGGCGGGAGGTATAGGGAAGGCTGTCGCCGGTCTGGAGGCAGATGCCAAACAAAATGTCTGTTTTGGTTGAGAGGTGACAGGAGGAGAAGAGTCGAGAAGAATCTCAGAAATTACTTTTTTGATGAAAAAGTCCAGGTCCTCCAGGTTAAAATTTCTGGATGGGGAGTCATCGAAGTCTGATGACGAGTCCACTATCTTCCCCTCCTTGGTGGAGGAACTGGTGACTGAGGATTCTGGGGCAAAACCCCAGTGGCATTTGCCCTTGTGTATACCTATAGTTCCACTTCGGGCACGAGGCCCTTTCTTCCTCCTGCGAGAAGAATGGTGACCGTCCTCGTCTGACGATCTGCCCCCTTCTCTGGATTTCTTTTTCTTGTGGAAGCGATGATAGGATAGCCCCCCCCCTTCGTCAGATGAAGATGGGAAGGGGGTCCTTTTTCTTTTAGCCTTTTTGTGGGGTCTCCTGTCTGGTGATCCTGAAGGCTGCCATTCAAAGGAAGAAGGGTCCATAGCAAAGGCCCTATTTAGCCTGTCTATCAGTTCGGGGTCTAAGGTGGGGGTGTCTCTGGATGTTGCTGATGCCCTGGAGGCAGCCAGTTGTTCAGATCTCTTTGGAACACTTGACTGTGCTCGCTCCGACCTGGAAATAGCCGATCGGTCAGACTTCTCTTGGGTATTTGAGAGTGATGAGAGAGAGGCTGCGTCCACTGAGCCCTCTCCACTAGCGGCCACTGCCTTTTCACACGTAAGGCAGAGAGAGCCAGCAAAAGTGATTAAGAGTGGGAACTTACAGCGCTGACATTTTTTTCCCCTACTTGATTTTTCTGAGGCCTTTGTTAGTGCCCCTCACTTCTGTAGACTATATGCTATTCCCCAAGTCAGAAAGTGCTAACCCCTTAGCACTGGTAAAGCACTGCTTCCTTGCCACCAACCGAATCCTGGCAGAGAGAACTTCCCTTAGCTCTACTGCTTCCTTGCCACCAACAGAATCCTTGCACAGAGAACTGCCCTTTAGCACTAAGCCTCCTAGTCTAACGTTGGGGGGGTTGTGTAGAACCTTGTCCTGTGCTGTCGCTGTATAGTAAAAGCTCCTCTCGTCTTTCCAACGAGATGCAATGAGGCAAGGAGCAGACTGGCGCGCTGAGGTGTCGCCTGGCTTCCCACGCTGAGAATCGTGCTGTTCATGGAAGACACAACGAGCAGTCTAAAGCTTTCTGCAGACTGCTCGTCGGCAGAGAAATCAAGCTCCAATTCCCTCTGGCGACCCCCTGGGCTTGTGGCAATGAGGGTTGCTGAAATGCAGTCGCTAGATGCAGCACTCGAAAGTGGGGCTTAATGTGCGGGGAAAAAGGGCCACGAGGTGCTGTTGCGAAGTGGGACCAGTCTGTGCATCTGGCAAGGCTGAGACTGGATCCCACCACTGACAATCACAATCGGAATCACCGATCACCAAAAATTGTTGAGAAAAAACTTATGGTCTCTTCAGCCCTGCCACGAGTAGCGGGGCTTCTGCTGCACACTGCCTGCTTCAGAGAAGGCAGGAAGTAAACTGGCAATGACCGGATGTGGAGGGCTCCTTACCCCCACCCCCGCACAACGTTAAGTCCTGCCTAGTGATGTCATCAGGAGGTGGAGCCTAGGCGTAATGAAGCCCAGAGACCAGCTTAGGAGAGAGAACACAGTTTTCCAAGTCAAGTACTTGAGCTCTGCTGAGGACATAGGCACGAAGGGGGGTTGCATCATCTAAGCAATACATATATTCAAATCCCAGGCAGGAGCAGGGTCCCTAAAAGGGGGATTGTTATGAAGCAACCCTTTGAAAAATGTACAGAATATAGGGTGAGATGACAGACAGGAAGACTTCCCCACTGACAGGAAAGCAGAGATAGCTGATAAATGCACTTTGAGAGGAGCTGATTACAGGCCTAGGCTATTAAGATAAACCATGCAATTCAGAACTTTGGACAACCCAGCAGTGTCTGGAGAAATGTGCTTCTTGGAACACCAAATACTGAACCTTTTCCATTTGGAATTGAAGGTTTTTCTGGTGGCAGGCTTTCGAGAAGCCTTGAGGATATCCCGAACCCCTTGGGACAGATGTAAATCTGCATACTCTAACTCTTCAAGAGCCATGCCTTGAGATTGAGTGACTGGAGATTGGGGTAACAAATCCTCCCCTGAGAGGAGGTTAGCAGATTGTAATTCCTGGGAAGAGACAGGGGAAGATGGACTGCTAAGGACAGCAACAGGGGGTACCAAGGCTGCCTGGCCCAGTCTGGAGCAATCAGAATCACTTTGCATGGTTGTGACCTTACCTTGACTAGAACCTTGAACAACAGAGGAAAGGAGGAAGACATAAAGAAACTTCCTTCCCAGTTCAAAATCAGAGCATCCAGAGGACTGAACCCAAGACTGGGGTCTGCAACAGAACAGAGGAGTTAGTGATTGTCTGGGGCTGCAAAGAGATCTATCTCCGGAGTGCCACACCTTGAGAAAATCACCTTCAACACCAAAAGGTCCAGAGACCATTCGTGATGGCCAAGGGAAATCCTGCTCAATGCATTTGCTATCACGTTGTCCTTTCCTGGGAGATGAACCGCTATTAGAGAGGTCTGCAGGGAATATGACAGGGACCTTACTTTCATGGCCTCCATGCACAAGGCTGTGGAACGAGTGTCTCCTTGCTTGTTGATATACCACATGGTTGTAGTGTTGTCCGTCCTGAAATGAACCACCTTGTTCTGTACTGACTGAGAGAAAGCTAGTAGGGCAAGAAATACTGCCCTGAGCTCCAGGAGGTTGATGTGAAGAAGGGATTCCTGAGGGGACCACAGTCACTGGGCTATGACAGCCTCCAGGTGGGCTCCCCACCCCAAAAGGGAAGCATCTATGGTGAGAACCACAGAGTGAGTCTGAGAGACAAATGGAACACCTTGCCTCAGATTGCTCTGGTCCTGCCACCACTGAAGGGCCTGAATTAAGGTCTGAGTAACAGGAACTAGCTTGGTAAAAGGATCTCTCCTTTGGAACCAAAAAGTTCTCAGATGGAACTGAATGTCCCTCATCTGAAGCCTGGCCCCTTGGATCACTGCTGTGGAAGCTGCAATGTGGCCCAAAAGCTGCAGAAAATGTCTTGCTGTTCGGGAAACCAGAGGGAGAAAGGAAGAGGCCAACTGAGAGATCGCTTTTGCCCTTTCCAAAGGAAGGAAGGCTTTAGCATTGAGGGTGTCCAGCTCTGCTACTATAAAGGTGAGGAGCTGTACTGGTTCGAGGACTGACTTGGGAAGACTGAAAAGGAACCCCGGGAAGTGAGAACTTGCTGGGTGACTTGCAGATTTGACTTGACTTGGTCTGGAGACTGACCCACAAGAAGCCAGTCGTCCAGGTATGGAAAAATAGAAATCCTTTTTCTTGTTCTTAGAAAGGCCACCACTACTGCTAGGCACTTTGTAAACACTCTTGGAGCTGAAGTTAGACCGAAGGGCATTGCTCTGAACTGATAACGGCCTGAAGGCAAGTCAAACCTGAGGTACTTTCTGTGGGAGCACATGATGGGAATGTGAAAATAGGCATCCTTGAGGTCCATTGAGGCTAGCCAGTCCCTGGCCTCAGAGAGGGAAGAATTGTTCCCAGAGTCACCATTCTGAATTTTGACTTTATTAGGTGCTTGTTTAGGTATCTTAGATCTAGGATGGGTCGCCACTCCCATGTCTTTTTTGGGGTAAGAAAGTACCTGGAGTACAGACCTTTGCCCCTGCATGAAGTAGGAACTCTCTCTATGGCCATTAAAGCCAGTAGAGACAAAACCTCTGCCTCTAGAGCAAGGGTTTCTGAAGCATTTGCAGGTGGAAAGGATCTGGGTCTCAGTTTTGGAAAACTTTTGGAACTGAGAACCAGCCCCTGGCTTACAACCTCCAGGACCCACTTGGCTGAGGTAACAGACATCCAGTCTTGGACAAAGTAAGCCAGCCTGCCTCCTACTGGAATGGGGGAGTCGACCCAGGCTGACACATCAGGGTGTCTGCTTGACAGGAGCCTTAGGCTGAGGGGTGGTGCCCTGCTCATCCCCCTTCTGCCTCTCCCTCTGAAGAACCCTCTCTGAGAAAAGGAAGAGGAGGCCTGCGCCTGGTAGAAAGGCCTGTGAAAAGGCCTGCCCCTGCCCCTAGCTTGCTGCCTCTGAGGAGTTACCTGCCTCTCCTTGGCCTGTGAACTCCTATAAGTGGTCCTGTACTCATCCATTTTCTTCATGTAACTCTCTGTCTGCTCCCCAAACAGAGAATTACCCACTACAGGGAAATTCATGGCCATAGCCTGGGTGTCCTGTGAAAGGCTAGTACATCTGAACCAAGCCATTCTCCAATGAGCCACAGATGTAGCCATGACTCTTGATGACACATCACTAGAGTCCACAGCAGCATGAAATTGCACCTTTGGTGCCTCCATCCAATCAGCAGCCACCCCCTCCTGCTCCTTGGCTAGCTGGGGGAAGGCCTGTTTAGCCAGTGCCAGTACAGTGTCCCACCTGGACTTCTAGTACCTGGCTGTATAGGACATATAATGAGCCTGCCTGAGTCCAAAAGATGATGCAAGTACTGTTTCTTGGCCATGGCATCTATATTCCTGAAATCTTTATCGGGGGGTTGAAGCCAATGGGATGTTTGAATTGTCACAGGCAGCAGCCTGCACTACCCCGAGATGGCTACATTGTTGGAAAAGAAATTCCGTATCCGAGCCTGACAAGGTGTACCTCTTGTCCATTTTCTTCTCAACAAGAGGTACAGAATTGGGAGACCTAAGAATTTTTTGTCCGTTTCCCAAATGACTTATGAAGGGGGGATAGACAGTCTCTTAGACTATGGGATGTCCATCATCTCTATGTAGTCAGACTCCTCTTGATCCTCTACAGCCTCCTCAATAGGAAGCTGGAGGGTTTGAGCCACTTTTCTGTAGAACGGAAAGTGGGAAGGGGACTCAGAAAGCCTAGGAGGAGAAACACCAGAAGGTCTGTCTGGGGAGATGTCCGGTTCCACAGGCACATCCAGACTTTCACAATCGTAATTATCCTCTTCAAAATCCCCCTCCTCATCAAACTCCGGTTTGTAAAAATCTTCAGGAGAATAATCCTGAACCAGGGGAACCGACCGAACTTAACCCCTGCCAGAAGGTGCAGGATCGGTCGGAACCGGACAAAGCAATTCCACAATCCGAATAGCTTTGACTATTTCTTCGGCGATCGAAACATGCAACTCTGGATCCAAACCGGCCAATTTATCCTTTCGTCTTCTTTTTCTAGGAACTGGTCCCTCAGGATCGGCTCTCCTCTTGCCCGAAGAAGTATCGCCCTGGTCAGAGGGCACTCCTTCTGGTTGGGTAGGAACCAAACCGGGCTGGCCTACAAGGTCAGCGGATTTCACGGCCTCCTTAACCCTAAGTCTACTTAACCTTTTCTACAGGGTGGACTTAGGGAAATTCTTACAAATTTCTCAGTCTGAAACGAGGTGGACAAACCCCAGACAGTAAACACAGGTGGTGTGGGGATCAGCCTTAGCAAAGACCTCCCCACACACACTGCAGTGTTGAAAACCAGTGGGCCCGGTTTTTTTCTTCGGTTTCTCAGGCATGGCCAACCTAACCAACTTACCCTTTATATGGCAACCCCCAGGCAAGACTCCCCTATCGGTTTCTCACCGTGTCACAGGTGACGGAAAAAACGCTAAAATTACATTTTTTTTTTAAAACCGACAACGAACCGGTAACCACACACTAATTTTTCTTTTTTAAGATCTTACTACAAGATCGGTTCAGCCAAACCGAATGGAAAAATTTTACAATTTCCACACAACAGCTACTAACTAACTACTTACGGTACCACAGACAGAGTTTTGAAACGAAAAACGGAACGAAAATCGGACTAAAACCAAAACTTTAACTGTGATAGAACTGAGCAGAAGGAGAAATCTCCGGCATGACTGTTCAGTGAAGCGCAGTAAAGAATCTGACAGTTGGGTTTCAAAAGGACACAGACAGAGTTTTCAACCAAGCTCAAGTCCAACGTTCTATGCCTGGCATAGAATTTTAACCCTTCGCTCTCCGGGGCAGTTCAAGAGCTGGAGCTAACTGCAACTTGTCAAAATACAGCAAGACTTCATGTTGTTTGAAAGACTGCTTATCCACCCAGTCTGACCGTATTGTCCTTGCCTATACTGTTACCACTGTGTGTGTATATGTGTTTATACAACAGGGATGAACCGATATCTCGAAAATAAAAACACATATCTCCACTCTGGAGCACCAATATCTACACTGAGAAAAGCTTACATTTATACACACTGGCCCAGATATTCAAAACAGTTGCGCCATGGCGCGATATTCAAAAGGGGAAAGTGTGCGGCACAATTCCTGATGCCCCAGAGTGCATCAATAATATGTCTGGCGCCAAGTAGAGAGCCTGTCATGCATACTCTGCACAGCCCGATACTCTACGGATGTGCGGAGCCATGCATGCGCAACCCCTACCTGCATCAGCACAAAGTTGATCCAAAAAAAAAAAGGACCAAGAGCTGGCCACCCACAGGTGAGCTATCGCATTGCAGGGCGCAACATGGCAGCTGCCACCTGTGGGTGGTCAAGCGAGCTCCAGTTACACCTCTGTGGTGGCGCGCCCCCATGCCCGATTGCAGGCATCAGTAAAGAAAGGATTAATTCTAAATCCTTGGTGGTCCAATGAACTGCTGCCTGCCCGATTGCAGGCTAAGCTAAAACAGAAACCTCAATTCCTGGTGGTCCAGTGGACCTGTCTGCCCGATCGCGGGCTGAATTAAAATTAAGAGAAACCTATTATACCTGGTGGTCCAGTGGACCTGACCGCCCGATCGCGGGCTGAATTAAAATAAAAAGTAACGTATATCCCTGGTGGTCCAGTGGACCTGTCTGCCTGATCGCGGGCTGAATTAAAATAAAAAGTAACCTATATCCCTGGTGATCCAGAGGACCTGTCTGCCCGATTGCGGGCTGAATTAAAATAAAAAGTAACCTGTATCCGTGGTGCCGTGTATCTTCATGAGTGAGGGGGCAGTACAAGAAATGAGTGGCAGAGCCATGAGTAGGTTACATAACTCCTGCCCCTCACAAGTGATAATACATGGATGATAGATGAGCAGTGAAGGGACCAGGAGAACAGCCTGGTGACCTACGTTGAGACTGCATGTGTCAAGACCTGCCTTAGAAGTCTGGGACATGTCATCCCATCTTCAAAGTCCAAAGCTCCAACGTCTGGAAATCAAAAGTGGGGCAGGCCTCCATGTACAAGGCTGGTGAAGCAGAGTATATATCAATTGGCGCAGATGATGATTTTCCCACACCAACGACTAATGAAAATTATGAACAGGACAAACTGAGACAGGCATTTGGCTCACGTGGTGGACATTCCAACCGTGGGAAAAATAGAACTGGAGCAGAGTGTTGACAGATATTGTACCTGCACGCTGTATCACAAATGCATTGGTGCTCATACATTCATAAGATAGAGTCATAAGATACCGTCAAGTACTTTAGCATAATGGCCATCATTGACCTGTTCAATCTATACTTTAAACTGATAACAATGTTCATTACTGAATTTGTCTAGTGCTGATTTAAAGTGCTTCATGGTGCCACAGGAAACCAGAGATTCACACAGTGCATTCCACTGTGCTACCACACATTGGGAAAACCAGCCACCTATTTGGTTTTTACTGTAATTCTCACCCTTTAGTTGGTACTGTTAACTCCGAATTTTTTTTTTACTTACATATTCTTTCCTTGCTGACTTCCTGGTTGGCACCACTTGTCAAGACATCTTCCTTTGTAGATCCGGTCACCGTCCAGTCAGTCCCACGGTTTCCTCTTCTGAGCAGCCATTGCTTCTTCCCCGCCAGATTACCCCTGCGGTAGAAGCAAACCTCTCACACTGGCCAGACAGGATCCAGTTCGACAACGCCCCTTCTGAAGCCGCGGTGCCCGCAAGATGACCATCAAGCAACAGCAACCAGGATGCCATTTTCACCCTAGTTTTCACCCAATGTGGAACTCTGCATGCAATGACATGGTCGCACATGCTCCCGTGTGCGCCACAACGGGCTTCTGCCGCGCTCCACCCCATTCAATTATGGCACCATGTCACTGATCCCCAGCCTTCGCTAGGGGTCAGGTGCACAGTGACCGAGGTCTCCCCCACCCCAGAGATGGAGACCAGTCCATCGGACACTCGATCCATCTCCTCCAGCTGACCCACGATGACCCCTGCTCACTCCCGAACATGGGTCACCGGCATGGTGTCCAGCACTTTAACCCTCAGCGCCGCTGGGCAGTGACCCCAATTTGTAGTTGCATTTGGTCTTTTTTCTAGTCCTATGTATTCCCAAAGATCCAGTTTCCTGCAAGCCATGTACACTAAGCACATATCTCCTCTACTGCAATGAGAAGAGATCGAAGTCTCTCAGTCTGTCCACATATAATAGGTCCCTCATTCATTTTATCATTTTAGTCACTTGCCTCTAGACCCCCTCCATCTTCTTAATGTCTCCCTTCAACCTAGGCATTCAAAAATTTCCTACATGTTCCATATGTGGGCGAACCAGTGACACACAGAGTGGGACCATCATCTCTCTCAATACTCTTTATGTTCCTCCTTATGAAAGTCAGGATACTACAAGCCCTTTTTGTAGTTATTGTACTCTGACTGGTAAATTCCATGTTTTTAGTTATTCAGATTCCTAGATCTTTTTCCATTTCTGTAGATGACACATCAAGCCCATTTATGTTATATCCATAGCTATGATTCTTCTTACCCAGATGCATGATCTTACATTTTGCCATATTAAATCTCAATTTCTTTTTTCAGCCATTATTGCCAATTTGTCTGTTTCCTTGAAATTATTTTACATCTTTTTCATTTAAGACCACTGCTCCTAGTTTTATGTCAGCAAATTTTGCTAGCCATGCCCTAGAATGACAATTTAAGGAAGCTATGAGAATGTTAAAATAGAACTGGACCCAAACAAGATCCCTGTGACACCCCACTAGACACAGGGACCCAACCAGACACATACCCCTTCACACACACACACTCCTTGCTTTCTTTTTCCCAACCAAGTTGTAATCCAATGAATAATATTTCCGTCCAGCCCTATTTCTCTTTAAGTGTTGATCAGTTCCTGGTGTGACACACGATCAAAGGCTTTGTTGAACTCTATATATAGTATATTCATCGGTAGATTTTTATCTAGGGCCGTACTTACAGGTTCAAAATATGAAAGCAAGTTTGACATGACCTTCCTCTTGTGAACCCATGGTGTTTTGTATCTAAGTTCCCAACATCCTGTATATGGTTTTCAATATATTCTTTGATAATGGATTCCAGGACCCTGCTAAAGATGCTGGTCAGGCTGACAGGTCAGTAATTTGAGCATTCGAGTTTAGAACCAGTGCACCAATCGGGCACAGAGGACGGCAACAAACTGGAGGCTGCGGCGGGGAACATGTATTCTGGGCTACGTTTAAAAGCGGCCCAGCTTGTATTCTCACAACAGGAGCTGTGTTTTTGTGCTAGGGGACAGCAGCAGATCGAGGGAGCCATCCCGGCCGCATGGAGCGGGCTATGGCACCAGATATTTAGTCCCACACCACCAACCCCAGCCCTGACCTCTATTAAGTGCTGGGGGAGGGCGGAGCAAGGAAACCAGAAAAGATCCCATTGCCAGATCACGAACAAGCGGGAAGGAGCTGTGCACTTTTGAACTGGCTAGAGAGGGACTGGGAGGAGGGGAAAAGGAGAATGTGGTGTTGAGCTCATTACTGGAAAGGGAGGAGGGAGGTACCCTATAGTTTAAGCCCAAATGAGGTAAACTGTTTACAGTGTAGTACTACACCTAGAAACGAGGATATCTGTTTACTGTGGGACTGTATCTAGGATTAGTGGGAGACTTGACTAGTGGGGTGGGGTTCACCCAAGGAAACCTAATTGAAGGAGGACGGGGCCACACGTCATTAGGGCTGGCATCTTTGGGAGGGTGGTGAGGTGCACAGGGTGTGGGGCAGCCATGATACTGGACTGGGCTAGGAAGTTTGATGGTTTCCTGGTGTGCTGCCAGCTGGCACAGCTCAGGGAGGAGGTTGAGTGGATCAGGAGACAACTGGAGGGGGGAGGTTTGTTTCCGGAATAGGGCAGGGGCTCTCCCATGGGGATGCACCAAGCACTAGGGGTAGGGGCATAAGGAAAGGAGTGCAGGAGAGGACACTGGGGTTGCATGGGGACCCTGACAGAGGGGGCACAAAAGGAGGGCACTACCAAGGAAGTGACGCCATGGGGATGCAATGCATGGCCGAGGATGTGGGCACAGGAAAGGAGTGCAGGAGTGGACTCTGGGGTTGCATGGGGACCCTGACAGAGGGGGCCTAAAAGGAGGACACTACCAAGGTAACAGGCAGGTAACTGGAGACCCTCACAGAGGGGGGCCAAAAGAAGGACATTCTCAAGGGAGTGGGCAGATGGCTGGGGCTAGGCAGAAGGAAGCAGGTGGGGAGGTGGATCAGACCTTAAGCTCAGTAACCATTTCAATTCTTTACTTACGCTTGAGGAAGGGGGATGTAACCACGACAGGGGTGGGTAGAGATGGACAGGAAGTGAGGGTAGGAGAAGGGGACCGGAAAGCAGAATAAATAGGGAGGAACTTGGAATGCGGGAAAACGGAGGGAGCATGGGGATCAGAGCAGGGGAAGGAGGGGTAGAGGGAGGAAAGCACAAGGAGAAGGACCAGTTAGGAGGAAAAGGCAAGGAGAAGGACCAGAAGTACAAGGACACAGTAAAGGGTGCTGAAGGTTTGGGTCAGAGGGGCATGACAGGCAAGGAGGAGCTGAACGGAGACGGGAAGAAAGGGAGGATAAGCCAGGCTAGTTTAGCAGGGGGGACCAGTCATGAGCAATGATGGGGGGGTAGCAGGGCACAGAAGGATACTCTGGAGGAGGAGAGGTATAGGAACGGAGGGGAGGAGGTAGCCAGGGCAAATAAGGAGGGGGTGGCAGGTGGTAGTAATTGTTGAATTGTTCTGCCATTTCCTTACAGTCCATTGTTATCTTGCTCCCTAGTAATAGTGGCCCCACATCACTGCTGTTATTTTTTAGGCTGCCCAGAAAAGCTATAGAAAGCCTTATAATTATCAGAGACTCGATTTACATGGTACAATTTGAAATCCTTTTTTGCCTTTTTTATTATTTTTAACTCCCACAATCTCTTTTGATATTTATCTCTATATCTCACATGTCCATCCTTCTTATATTGCTTATATACCCTGTTTTTCATTTTAATTAGCTTGAGTATTTTTAAGGAAAACCATGCTGGGATCTTTCCCTTTATGTTACATTTTGGTTTTATTGGTATTTCAGTTTCCACCATCTCATGGAGGAATTTTTCCAAAAACAACCACCTGTCAGGGGCTTTTAAGCCCACAAATTGCTTTTCCCAATCCCAGTCTTCTACCTTATTTCTAAGTTGTTCGTAGTTTGCCTTGTTGTAATTCATAATTTTGGTCGCACCATTGTGTTCATGTGTTAAACTCAACATGAAATTCCACCGTGTTGTAATCACTTCCTAATAGAGGTTCCCTAATCATACACTCCTTTATTAAGTCCTCTAGATTGCTAATAACCAAGTCTAAAATATTGGTATTTCTTGTTCCTTCTTCAACATGGTTTAATAATACCAGTGACGCCCATACTTCAAGAAATGTTTCCTCTGCTGGTGAGGAGGGAAAGTACAGTTATGTAAGAACTTACCGTCACAGTAGTTCTTCGAGAACAGCTCTTGCAGCAGGTAACACCATTAGGACTGACGCCGGTAGGCGTCAGAACCCCGCGGAAATCTTCTAGTTAGCAGTCTTCAGCAGGGACCGCCTCCGACGTCGGTCCGGCCCCCGACGTCAGACATAGTACATAAGAAGGCGGTCCCACCAGATTCCCCAGTTCTCCCGCCGGAGACTCCCGGCCGCAGGATGACATCAGAAGGGGAGACAGAGGATCCGCCATCAGAAGAAAGGAGCTAAAGCTCCTGCCAAGGCCTGGGAGGCCGTACCTCCTCCAAGTGGGAATGGCGGCCGGGAAGGTACCTGCTGCAAGAGCTGTTCTCAAAGATCTACTGTTACGGTAAGTTCTTACGTAACTGTACTATCTTACTTCGAGATACAGCTCTTGCAGCAGGTAACACAATTAGGACTGATTCCCAAGCAATAGCGCCTTAAATCATTCTGGGAGGAGAAAAACAGGGGAGAGATCTAGAACAAGTCCTGACTCTAGGACAGGAGACCCTGTAGAACGGCCAGGCCGAAACCGGCTCTCCGCCGAGATGTAATATCCAGGCTACAGTGCCTAATAAATGCGTGCACTGAGCTCCAAGTAGCTGCAGCACAAATGGCCGAGGTGGAAACGTTGCGCAGTGCTGCAAAAGAGGTAGCCACCCCCCTCGTCGAATGGCCTCGGACTGTACCAGGGAGGGGTTTATGCTTGTTGTCATAGCAAAATGAAATACACTGGACAAGCCAGCGAGAAAGATTTACAGAGACTGGTTGGCCAGCATCCTCTCAGCGAAGGAGACGAATAGTTGCTCCGACTTGCGAAGCTGTTTAGTTCTATTCAGGTAGAACCTTAAGGAGCGGTGAACATCCAGGGTGTGAAGCAACGCCTCTCCTCTATTACAGTACTTGGGGAAATACAAAGGCAAATCGATGTCCTGGTTGAGAGTGAGGGCAGAGACCACCTTAGGCAGGAATTTAGGATTCGTCCTCAGAGACACTCTGTCCTGGTGAAAAATTAAATAAGGCTCCTTGCACATGAGAGCGTGAAGCTCGGAAACTATCCTTGCTGACATGACAGAAACTAAAAATAATGTTTTCCACGACAGAAAACGCCGGCAACATAATTCGCAGCAGGTTCAAAGGAAAATTGAGTTGTTCCAGGACAAAAGTAGATCCCAAGGAGGACAGGATCCTTGATGGGTGGCCTAAGGTGTAACACCCCTCTCAGGAAGTCTCGAGCAGCATCAAGCTGTGCCACTATACGCTGTCCACCGAAGTGGTATGCGAGATCGCGCAGAGGTGAACTTTAATGGAGGAATAGGCGAGACCAATGGAAAAGGGAAAGAAGGTATTCCAGCACCCCTTTCTCGGGCATTCTAAAGGGAAATTAAGTGCCTCGACCATAAGCAAAAGCGGCACCACTTCAAGATTATCGTCGCATGCATTACCCGGCTTTCTGGCCATGGAGAGGACTTCCGCCATCTCTTGAGACCCTGTACGCATAATGGCTATTTCTCTAGGAGCCATGCATGCAGGTTCAGTGGCGTAAGTCGGGTGGACTAGTGAACCCTCCTCCTGAGACAATAGGTGGGAGCTGAAAAGCAACGGAACTGGAGGTTCCCGGGACAACTGCGTCAGCATGGGGAACCAGATCTGCCGGGGCCAGAAAGGCGCTACCAGGATCATTGTTGCATTCTCCCTGCGCAGTTTGAGAAGAACTCTCTGGATCAACGGGAAGGGAGGGAAAGCGTACAGGAATCTGTCCGCCCAGGAGACGGACACTGCCCTGGGAACGACTCAGGCCGTCTGCGATTGTGTTGTCCACTCCGGGAACATGAACTGCAATCAGGCTCGCGCCGTCTTGGATTACCTAATCCCACACCCTCATAGCCTCCCTGAAGAGGGGGTAAGAGTGTGCACCTCCTTGTTTGTTGAGGTAATACATCACCGCTGTGTTGTCTGTCTGAAGCAGAAAGGTACTCGATGGTATTTCTGACTGAAAGGCCTGCAGGGTAAAAAGGATGGCCCTCATCTCCAGCACGTTGATGTGGAGGTGAGCTTCCTGAGGGGTCTATGTTCCCTGGGACCTCACCCCGTTCAGATGTGCCCCCCATCCCAGCCCTGAGGCGTCCGTGGAGACGATTGCCTTCAGGGATGGCGCTCTAAACGGGACACCCGTAGAAAGTGTCCCTGGGTCTAGACACCATTGCCAGTCTCGAATCATGGCGTTCATGATTCTGACCGGATGCTGCAAGTGGTCTTGCCTTTGGTCCCACTGCACCTTGAGCATCCACTGAGTTACCCGCATGTGGAGCCTTACCAAAGGGGCGGTTGGAATGGCCGCAGCCATGTATCCAAGCAAGCGAAGGACCAACCTGGCGGGGATGGTCTTTTTCGCTGAAAGATCCCTGATGAGGGATCTGATGTGTACCGCTCTTTAGTCGGGAAGAAACGCTTTCCTTTGGACGGTGTCCAGAACTGCGCCTATGAACTGCAGCTTCTGGGACGGTACGAGGAGAGACTTCTCATAGTTGATAAGAAAGCCCAGAGACTGGAACAGATCCTGGGTGCTCTGAAAAGCCATCAACCGTGCCTCTTTGGAGGCGGCCATGAGAAGCCAGTCGTCCAGATACGGGAACACGTAGAGACGCTGCCACGACTGCCATACACTTGGTAAAGACCCTGGGGGCCGAAGACAGTCCGAACAGAAGGGCCCGGAACTGAAAGTGGTGGCCTAGAAACTCGAAGCGCAGGAACCTCCTGTGCGCTTGAGCTACTGGGATGTGCAGGTAGGTATCCTGCATGTCCAGGGACGCTAAGAAGGCGTCCTTTTTCAGCATGGGAATGAGTCCTTGGAGGGTCACCATGCGAAAAGGTTTGTAGGCGACCGACATGTTGAGGTCGCTGAGGTCCAGGATTGGACGGAGGTCCCCTGTTTTCTTCGGAACCAGAAAGAAATGGGAAAAGTATCCAGATCCTATCTGATTCTCTGGGACATACTCCACCACTCCCTTTTGCAGGAGCGCGAGTACCTCTTGCCTGATGAGTGATCTGTGCTAACCCGAGTAACGGGAGAGCCGAGGAGGCCTTGTGGGTGGCTTGTCCACGAATTCTATAAAGTGGCCTCTTTTGCCCAACTGAAGGACCCACCTGTCGATGGTTATGGACTGCCACCCTGGCAGGTGGTCCGTCAATGACCCCGACCTTGGTGTCCCGTTGATCCTGGGGGGGGGCTGGGAAGAAGTCATGCTGTGGCTGACTGAGGTCCGGCGGGCTGGGCCGACTTAGCTGGTCGTTGGCCCGACCATGAGACGACTCGCCTGGGCTCTACGGGAGAAGGAGCCCCTCTGTTGCGGGTCAGTCTGGGACTGCTGTCTCTGCATCAGCCCTCAGCAGCTTTGGTTCCTCACGAAGGAACTAAGCTTGAGTCTGTACATGGCCTGGACAGACTGCACGCCTTCCAGCCTCTTGAAGTTTGGTGAGGACCTTCTCGAGGACTCACCAAAAAACTCTCTCCAAGCAGGCGTCAGGGCGTTCCTCTGGACGTCCGGGATGAATCCAGAGACACGGAGCCATGAGTGTCTCCGGAGGCATACGCCAGAAGCTGCCGCTCTGGCAGAGGAGTCCGCGGAATCATACGTGGCTCGCAGCACCTGGATCCCACGTCCGAACCCGTACGATGGAGTTGTAGCAACTCCTCCTTCTGCTCACCTTCTGTCATCTTTTCCGCCAGATCCAGTCCCTGCTCCCACAAGGCGTTTTGAAACTATACCATGTGGGTCAAGTAGTTGAGGGATCTGATGGCGCAGGTAGCAGATGCATACGTGCGCCTGCCCATAGCGTCCGGCTGTTTGGACTCTGGGTCCGGTGGCAGAGTGCTCAAATGTTGCGGCCTCTGGGACCGGTCATGAGAGGCTGTAATGACCAGAGAATCGGCCAGAGGATGTGATGCCAAGTACTGGTCCTCCGTAGGGGCCTTGTACAGGCGGTCAGCTTTCTTCAGCATCGCCGGAAGCGAGTGTGGACGTTTCCACGCAGCCTTGGTGACGTCCATGAATATGTCCACCAAGGGTGGCACCACCACAGGCTTAGGATCTCTTTGCAAAAGAGATCTGACAAGGCGTAATCTCTCGGGGTCTAGTTCCTCTGCGTCCCAGCCCATGTTCTCCTGGATATGCCTCATAATCTCCGAGAACAATGGGTCATCCGGAGATCTTGGAAGCTCACGTGGGTCCGGAGAAGGGACGTTGATCGGAGAGGGGATCTGGATCCGTCCGAGGAGTCCGATCCCATGTCCTCCGTCGAAGGCGAATGGCGGCGTCTTCTGGGTCTCTTGGGGCTGGGTGACCCTGAAAAAGATCTGGACGGAGGTCTCCTTTTTTCTGGTCTACCCCTCGGAGGATCCGTTGGCTCCTGGGCGGGAGGTACTCGGCCCGCATCCCTGGGTGAAGTAGGGGGCGCGGGGCCCGGCGGAGTCGCAGGTGGAAGAGGAGGACGAGGTGTGGGAACCACATCCTTCTTTATGATGTCCCACCAGTAAGTAAACAACTCCTTCACCTCAGATATGCTGAGGCCCGACGACGGACTGGGCGCCGATGGCCGGTCGTCGGGTTCCGGCGTCGGCTCCCCAGGGGTCTCGGGTTCCTGCGAGGGTTCCCTGGGGGGTGTGACAGGACCGGGTTCGCCCGTCTTGTCCTCGGGCTGGGTCAGCTCCTCCTCTGTGATCGCCTCTTGACCGACGTCGGTGGGAGGCGAAGATTACCTGGCAGTAGAGTGCGGACGTTGGTCCCCGGCCAGCGTCCGTGGAGGCGAAGCCTTAACCGGTGACAGGCGTGTGGCGGTCGTCGGCTCTCGGGACCAATTGTGTTTGGCCGACGTCGGGTGGGCTGGCGTCAGGTCCGACGATCTCTTAAGTGAAGTCAGTTCTTTGGTCTTCCGCTGGGGAGGAGGAGGCAAAGAAACTGACCTGGCGTCGGGTTCCAAATGGTGGGAACCGGACTTGTGATGGTGATGACGGTACCCTGACCTCGACAGGGCCTTAGTGGCCGAGGACGAAGAAGGTCTACAGGTCTTGGCCTGAGGAAGAGAGAAGGAACCCAAAGAAGTCTTCACCGCTGCAGGGAGGCTGAGGCCGGGCCGGGAAGGGGAGGCGGTCGGACCGGGAGGAGCTACGAGTCAGAGGCCTAGGCAGGGGACCTGGATCTCCTCTCTCCCTATAGCTTCTCGAGTGTCTCCGGGCCTTGTGCGGAAGATCCCCTGTAGAGGCTGCGTCCATGACTTTAATCTTTTCCTCGAGCAGGAACGCCTGAAGGGCCTTCTGGCGATGGATCCGGGTCCGCTGTTGAACCTGGCAGAAGGGCGGGGCGGGTGTCATGGTCTGGGCTGGGCAGCAGGGCGCGGGCGAATGCTGGTCTTTGAACAAGTTTGCTTCCACAGGCGCTTCGACGGATGGCCTTCAACGGAAGTTGGAGAGGACATCAGACAGAAACTGAGCAGGAAAAAAAAAAAAAAACTTTTTCCCAAAGGAATGACTTAACCAGGCGTTGCGCGCTAGAAACAAACCGAAGGGTCGAGACATGCAAGTCGACGGCGGGAAAGAACTGGGGAATCTGGCGGGACCGCCTCCTTATGTACTACGTCTGACGTCGGGGGCGGGACCGACATCGGAGGCGGTCCCTGCTGAAGACTGCTAGCTAGATGATTCCCGTGGGGTCCTGACGCCTGCCGGCTTCAGTCCTAATGGTGTTACCTGCTGCAAGAGCTGTATCTCGAAGTAAGATCCCAAGACTTCCAATTAATCCAGGAAAGTTAAAAGTATCCTAAGAGCAACAGTTGCTTAGATGGATCAACTTTTCCAATTTGGGCTATAAATTCCATTGTTCTCTCGGAATTTAATGAGGGGGTCTGTGGTTTGCTCCTATAATTATCTGTTTTTTTCTAGGCGGAACTAGCTGTACAAGAAGCTGTTTGTAGTCTGGGTCCATTGAGGCATTCATTTCATAGGCTTCAATGTCATTTCAAAGATATAAGGCTACTCCTCCACCATTTTTTCCTTCTGTCACTTCTAAATAACTGATGCCCTTTGATATTTGTCCCCCAGTCATCCTTCTTCCACCAAGTTTCTGTGATAATATTGTCATTATTTAGGATAAACTCTCAACTTATCTTGTTATTTTGGCTATGCGCATTCAATAATGCTTTCCAGTCAGTACATTTTGAGATGCACTTTGCTTTTTGATATGAACATTGGTACCTTTGAAATCCCCCCTCCCCCCATTTAGTTTAAAGCATTGCTTATTTTGGCATTAAACCTGTCTGCCAGTACCCTTATTCAACTTTTGTTCAAGTGGAGCTCGTCATGGGCATGGAGTTGATAGCATTTTCAAATATATGCCAGACTCCATATACTCAAAAGTTCTCTCACTCATACCATCTTCTTAACCATCCACTAAATCTTACTAATTTATTTTTGTTCTGTTTGCCTGCCCGCAGAACTGGGATATAACCAATGAACAATGTTTCTTTTGGAGCTCCCTGCCCACTTCCTCAAAGTCCCTCTGAATATGGGTTGTCCCCCTTTTTCAGACATCATGTGTTCCTATGTGCAAAAATATAAGTGGGTTTGCTGTATGCTCTAGGAGCCCAGGGAGCAGTTTTTTTTACATCTGATATCCCTGCCCCAGGCAAGCAAGATAACATAACCTGATCCTTTCTGTTTCCACATATGATTCTATCTGCTGTCCTTAACATAGAGTCACCTATGATTACTATATCTTTACTTCCTCCAGGCTGACTTATGTCCCTTGTAACCTATTAGATTGTTGCTGGTATGATCTGTTTGCTGCTTGATCTGTTCATCTCTCTTTGGCGGGATCTAGTTTTGTCTGCTGGAACCGGCAGCTGTTTGTTTCTTGGCTGCCTTCAGGAAATATTATGTTTCTATTGCTATCAATCACATGAGCTGCATTTGGCTCAATTACTGGGGTTTCCTCACAGGGCTGTCAATCATCATTTTCTACCTATAGGTTTTCATATTGGTTTGTAAGTTCTAGCTGTATATCCTTGTCACATCTCCATTTGCTAGGACCTCTTTTGACTGTGTACCAGCTCTCCTCCTCAGTGTTTATATTTTATGGCACAGAAGAAAAAATTACTCACCTTAGTAATTGCTTTTCTTCTCATGGAGTCTTGCTATATTATAACAATAGCAGTCAGCCACTGCAGCTGAACTGCCCCGGAGAGGAAGGAGTTAACTCCAGAAGATCTGGAGTTCTACAGCGCGAGGGCGCTGTGCTCAAAGCTCTATCTGGCAGTTTCAAATGAAACTGTCAGATCTTTTCGAAGCCAACATCAAAGGATGGAAAAAGTCTGTGTGGAAAAACTACACTAGCCTATGGCTACCTACTAGTAGTAATAACAACAATATAAACAACAAAGAAACACCAGAACCATAATAACAAAGATTGATGGTATTATGGTTCGTTTACCACCCTTGACAAGCACATATGAACCCCTTCCCCCAAGACTCAAGTCCAAGAAGGGGCATAAAAAATAACCTAAAAGAAATCTAGATCCCTAACCCAAGGAAAACAGGGTTAGGGAAAACTAAAATGGCATGACACAGTGCTTGCACCAATTTGCCACCTCTACCCAAGTAGGAGTTCTGAGAGGGGCAGGAGGGAGGTGGTTATAATATAGCAAGACTCCATGAGAAGAAAAGCAATTACTAAGGTGAGTAATTTTTCTTCAAACACCATGAAGTCTTGCTATATTATAACAATAGCAGATACACAGCAGTACCTCCATGGAGGAGGGTCAGAACCTACTTAGGAAATAGGCTCTGAAGCACAGCTGTGCTAAACCGAGCATCTCTCCTGGACTGGATATCCAGGGAATAATGCTTGGTAAAGGTGTGAACTGTCTTCCAGGTAGCAGCTTGACAAATCTCCAGAATAGAATGTCTCTAGCAGCCGCTAGAGGCGCAGCTATACCTGGTGGAGTGGGCCCTCAATCCTGAGGGGGTACTCTACCCAGTTTCTGATAACAAAATTGGATACAAGAGACAATCCACCTTGCAATTGTTCTCTTAGTGGCAGGTTCCCTTTGCCAACCTCGCCATAGGTAAGAAACAGTTGGAGGATTCGAACCTATGACCTCTGGTGCGCTCTAGATAGTAACCTAATGCCCTTTTGACATCCAAGCTGTGCAGTCTCCTCTCACCTGAGGAAGAATGCTCAGTGAAAATACTGGGAGGGAGATAGATTGATTCAGGTGGAAATCAGAAACCACCTTAGGCAAAAACTTTCTATTAGTCCTAAGGACTACCTTATCTCTGTGGAAAGAGATAAAATCTTCTTCCACTGACAGGGCCTGTAACTCACTTATGCGTCTAGCAGAGGTGATAGCTACTAAACGGTTTTCCAAGTTAAATACTTGAGTTCTGCTGAAGACAGAGGCTCAAAAGGAGGTTGCATTAACTGAGCAATGCAAATATTCAGGTCCCAGGCGGAGCTGGTTCCCGAAAGGGAGGGTTAGTGTGAAGTAACCCTTTAAAAACTTGGAGAACACAGGGTGAGAAGAAGGAGGCAGGCTTCCCTGCTGACACAAAAAGCAGAGACAGCTGCCAGATGAACCTTCAGGGTAGCTGGTCTAAGGCCTAAGGAATTCAGATGGACCAAATAGTCCAAAAGAATGGGAAGATCAGCAGATTCTGGGGTAATCTGCCTCTCAGAGCACCAGATGGAAAACCTCTTCCACTTAGAATTATAAGTGGCCCTAGTGGAAGGCTTCCTTGAAGCCTTTAAAATATCCATAACACCTTGAGAAAGGTGTAAATCAGCAAATTCTAGCTCCTCAAGAGCCAAGCCTTGAGGTGGAGGGACTTGAGGTCCGGATACCACACTCTCCCCTGTGCACAGGCCAGTAAGTCGTGAACTCTGGGCAGGCTCAGGGCAGGGTGGACTGCCAGGGACAGGAGCAGAGGGTACCAGGGCTGTCTGGCCCAATCTGGGGCAATCAGAATCACTCTGCAAGGTTGAGATCTGATTTTCACTAGTACCCTGAAAAGGAGAGGAAAGGGGGGGAAAGCATACAGGAACTTCCCTTTCCAATCCAACAGAAAGGCATCCAGAGGGACTGAGCCCAGTACTGGAGGCCTGCAGCAAAAAAGAGGAAGTTGGTGGTTGTCTGGGGCCGCGAAAAGATCTATCTGAGGACTGCCCCAACTGGCAAAGACGGACCCCAGTACTTGTGGATTCAGAGCCCATTCGTGATGGCCCTGAGAAATTCTGCTGAGGGCGTCCGCCAGCACATTGTCCTTCCCTGGGAGATGAACCGCTATCAGGGAGGTGTTCAGGGAATAAGCCAGAGACCACAACTTCATTGCTTCGGTGCACAAGGCTGAAGACCGAGTGCCCCCTTGCTTGTTGATGTACCACATTGTGGTGGTATTGTCTGTCCTGACTTGAACCACTTTGTTCTGGACAGAATCTGAAAAGATCCGAAGAGCTAAAAAGACAGCTCTGAGTTCCAGAAGATTGATGTGGAGCAGAGATTCCTGAGGAGACCACTCTCCTGAGTGGTAAGGTCGCCAAGTGAGCCCCACCCTAACAGGAGGCATCCGTGGTGAGGTGAGGGAGGGAGAAATGGGAATGAAGGGAACCCTTGTCTCAGATTGCTTTGATCCTGCCACCAGTGTAGGGCCAGGATCAGGGATTGAGTAACTGGGACCAATTTGGTAAGGGGTCCTTCCTCTGAGACCAATAGGCCCTCAAATGGAACTGAATGTCCCTCATCTGGAATCTTGCTCCCTGCACAACAGCTGTGGAAGCAGCCATGTGTCCGAGGAGTTGCAGGAAATGCCTTGCTGGTCGAGAGACCCGCAGGGTAAAGGAGGATGCCAGGCGATGAGTCTGTCCACCCTTTCCGAGGGAAGAAAGGCCCTGGCTAACCTTGTGTTCAATTCTGCGCCTATGAAAGTTAGGGCCTGAACTGGTTCCAGAACTGACTTTGGTAAGTTTAGCAGAAATCCCAGAGAAGTGAGAAGCTGCTGGGTGACTTGTAAGTGGGATTTCACCTGACCTGGAGACTGACCCACAATGAGCCAGTCGTCCAGGTAGGGAAACACAGCAACCCCTTGCCTTCTTAATTGAGCCACTACTACAGCGAGACATTTTGTGAATACCCTTGGCGCAGAGGTAAGGCACAGAGGGCATTGCCCTGAACTGGTAGTGGCCTGAGGGCAACCGAACCTGAGGTACTTTCGGTGGGAAGGCCTGATCAGAACATGAAAATAGGCATCCTTGAGGTCCAGGGAAGCTAGCCAGTCCCTGGCCTTAGGAAAGCAATATCATTGCCAGGGTTAACATTTTGAACTTTGGTTTCAACAGATGCTTGTTCAAGTATCTTAAATCCAGAATGGGCCGCCATTCTCCTGTCTTTTGGGGTAAGAAAGTATCTTGAATAAAGCCCTTGCCCTGATGAGGCAAGGAGGAACCCTTCCACTGCTTCTAGCAGACCAGAAGAGAAGAAACCTCTGCTTCCAAAGCAAGGGCTTCTTGAAGGACTTGCAGGGGAAATGCCTGGCTCTCATCTTTGGAAAATATTTGAAGCTGAGAACCAGACCCTGGCTATTACCTCCAGAACCCATCTGTCCGAAGTTAGGGACAGCCAGCTCTGGCTGAAATAGAGCCAACCTGCCCCCACTGGTACAGGAGAATCGGCCCTGGGCACCCCATCAGGGTGCCTGCTTAGCAACAGCCTTAGGCTGAGGAGGAGGCAGTCTACTAGCGCCGTCTACCCCTGCCTCTGAAGAAACCCTCTGCGAGACAGCAGAGAGGCTTGAGGAGTGGTAAAAGGCCTGGAAAAGGGTCTGCCCCTACCTCTGGGAGCATGCCTTTGTGGCATGGCATGCTTCTCCTTAGCCTCGGCACTTTTGTAGGTAGTTCTGTATTCATCCATCTTTTCATATAATTTCTGTTTGCTCCTCAAACAGAGAATTTCCCACTACAGGAAAATCCATAGCCTTTGACTGAGTATCTTGGGACAGATTAGTGCATCTGAGCCATGCCAACCTACGGAAGCTACAGAAGTGGCCATGACCCTAGAGGAAACATCATTAACATCAACAGCAGTATGAAATTGAACTTTAGAGGCTTCAATGCCATCAGCAGCCACCTGTTCAACTCACTAGCCAGCTGGCCTGGGCCTGCTTGGCTAACTCAGACACTATCCCACCTAGATTTCTGATATCTAGCCACATAAGCCATATAATTTGCCTGCCTGAGTCCCAAAGAAGCTGCCATATACTGTTTCTTCGCCATGGCATCAATCTTCCTAGAATCCTTATCAGGAGGATGTGAGGCCAGAGGAATATTAGCCTTGTCACAGGCTGCAGCTTGTACCACACCTACATGACTACACTGCTCAATAAGGAAGTCTGTATCCGAGCCTGACAAAGTATACCTTCTGTCCATTTTTTTATCTACAGGAGGGACAGAACGAGGATTTTTTAAATCTTTGTTGTTTGCTTCCTAAATGACTTATGCAAAGGAATAGACAACCTCCTAGACTCTGGAATATCCATCATTTCCACATAATCAGGCTCCTCTTGCTCATCCACAGCCTCCTCTAAAGGAAGCTGGAGGGTTTCTGCAACCTTTTTGTAAAAAATAAAGAAAGAAGGGGACTCAGACAGAATAGGGGGAGATTCTAAAGGTCTGTCTGGAGAAATGCCCGGTTCGATGGGCACGTCCAGACCCTCCCAGCCACACATATATTGATCAAATTCCTCCTCCCCCTCCTGTGGTTCATAAAAATCCTCAACTTCAAAATCCTGAACCACTGGGACTGAACGAACCAACCTTTTACCAACTGTTGGTGGTTCTACAGATCCCTGAGACAGTGACTGGACAATCTGAATGGCTTTAGCTATCTCTGCAGCAGTTGGAGACACAATTCTGGACTCCAAACCTCCTGATTTCTTTGTCTTTTTACTTGGGACTGGTTCCTCTGAACCAGTCTTCCTTTTGCCCGAGGAAGTCTCGCCCTGGTCAGAGGGCACTCCCTCTGGTCCAGTGGGTACTGAACCGGGCTGGCCATCCGGGTCAGCGGACTTCTTGGCCTCTCGTTCCCTGAGCCGGCCCAATCTCTTCTCCAGGGTGGCTGCAGGGAAATTTTTACACACCTGGCAGTCTGACAGGAGGTGGTCAGCCCAGACAATGAGCACAAGTGGTGTGTGGGTCAGCCTTGTGGCGTCCCCACAGGCTTATCCTGATGTTGAAACCCAGTGGGCCCGGTTTTCTTTTGGGTTTCTCAGACATAATGCCAGCCTAACCAAAAACTTGCCCTTTTGATGGCAGTGCAGGCAAGACACCATATCGGTTCTAACCGTGTCACGGGTATTGAAAAACCGTAATAATTTCGTTTTTAGAACCGATAAGAACGGAACCGCACTCTAAAACCCACAGTACAGTTTTAAAGACGAAAAAAAAAGCGATCGGGTTCAAAACCGAACCGATAATTAATTTTCCACACAGACTTGAATTTTTGTACTTACGGTTACCAGATAGAGCTTTAGAACCGAAATGCGGTAAAAATAATGACTTTTGCCGGTTCAAATGAACCGAAAACTACTCTTTAAACCGAGAATGAACCGAGCTGAAGGAGCTGATCTCCGGAGCGACTGTTCAGTGAAGCGGAGTAAAGAATCTGACAGTTTCATTTGAAACTGCCAGATAGAGCTTTGAGCACAGCGCCCTCGCGCTGTAGAACTCCAGATCTTCTGGAGTTAACTCCTTCCTCTCCGGGGCAGTTCAGCTGCAGTGGCTGACTGCTATTGTTATAATATAGCAAGACTTCATGGTGTTTGAATCATCCATGCTCTCATTTCTTTTATCACAGGGGCCTTTATTAATTTGTTTAGCCACCTGTTCTCTTTCTTTTAACTTATTTCTGGTGTTTTACGCAAACTTTGCTGTCTCGTTTATGCCTGTTTGAACATCTATCTGGTCCTGCAGGTTTTTTTTTATCTTCTAGTACCTTAACATACAAACATTTTTTCACAAACCTGACTGCCCATCTGCTCCCCTTATCCTTTCATACCACACATCCTACAACTCTGCCATTCATCTATTCCCTGGTCAGTAGTGTTTCCTTTCCCTGGTTCATTCTCTACTTGAGGGTCATTTTTTGCACCATTGTCAGTGCCCTGACTAAACAGTTTACTTCTGAGGGGTCTCTGCACCTTCAGCCCTAAAAGCAAAGAGTGGAGCTCTATGGAGAAGATTGATTCTTGGAAGATAAATATTTATAGCGAGGCACTTGTGCTATTCAGGACAAGCCAGTCCCACTACAGTGCCTGTGTTGTACCTCTCTAAGCCAATTCCTAATCATAGTATTTGCATTTCTACTGCACCTTCAAATCTGCAACCTTTCAATGTCTGAATCTCAAAGGTGTGAGATTAGTGGTGCCGACATTTTGCAATGCCTTCTGGGATCCCAGTGACATTCTCTTTGTTGTTGTTTCATTCAAAACCAATTTGTTTGTATTAAACCAGAATTTAGAATTGATTAAAATGTCTACAGAGAAGTTATTTGTGTAACAGACTTTTCGAGCTGTAATAGAAAACTGTTATCTGCATGTAAATTAGACTACTAATTTTTTTAAAACTTTCTTTATTTATAGTTTTTGTTCAACAATACAGAACAGACGTTACAGAAATACATTTAACAAATATAATATTTTCCTAAAAATTTCATTTGGCTTATTTCATATTCAAACCAGAAAGAATACAATACACAAAGACTCAGACTACCAATAACAAGATTGTTAATCAGTATTAAGAACAATAATGGATCTAGTACAGGGCCCTGCACAACACAGGATTAAATACAGAAGGTGTGGAGCTGAGGGGAAGAACTATAGGGCCAGATATTCAAAACTTTGCCCCTTGGCTAAGATAACACTGCCTGGTGGGCAAACATAGCCCAAAGCACAAAGCAAGCTATATTCAAAAGGAAAAGCCCGAGGCAAACAGCCTCTGAATATAGCATGGGAAAGAGGCCATGTAAACTGGGCTGGAAGTGCAAGGCAACAGTAGCCCTGGAATATGACAGCACTGAATATAGCAACCAGGAAGTGAAAACTACAACACAGTGCACAGCGACGTGAGGGTAGGTAGAGAGGAACTATGTGGCCAATGTGTGTGCCAGCAAATGCGTGGACCCACTACAGCTGCAGGCAGCAGCAGATGTGAAAGAACAGTGATCAAAACTGTAGACCTGTTAGGTGAGTGATTAACAGAGTAGGCAAGAAGTGATATTTAGTTGGGGAACTTAATCAGGGAGGGTTAAAGTAGGGCAGTTGACAGAAAGTAATGCGGCAGAGGCTGGGAATGATGGGGAGCAGGAGGAATTCGTATTTGGGGGAGTTCAGATTTTAGGGAACCGATGGAAAAAGCCTTATTAACTGATAAGTGTGTGGTGTCATGGGGGATCATCAGACTACGAGTGTCGGCAGATCTGAAGGAGCAGGAGAGAGGGAGAGGAGGGAGCATAAGAGATGGGGAGTTCCCAGCCAGAATTTAGAAGTTGTAGTTTGGCACAGTGAGCGAGGCGTGTGTAAGCCACAGGGGGAAAGGACAAGGCATGGTATAGGTCACAGTGATGAGTACAAGGTGGAGCATCAAGGGCAAAGCGACAGAAGGAGTCAGAGAGTCCAATCTGGTCAGGGAGGATTTGGAAGCAGCATCATGGACTACACTGCAGTAGTCAAAAATAGGGAGGATCATCTTCTGGACTAGTTTGCGCCATGCCGTAGGAGGGATACAACTACGGTTTCTAAATAGGGCACTAAGCTTGGGGTGCAGTTTTTTCAGAATGGTGCCGATAAGTCCAGAGAAGCTGAGGTGTTGGTCCAGCCAGACCCCAAGGTATCCGAAACAGGAGGTGTCCTCAAGGATTATCCCAACAGTGGTATGGAAGAAGGGTAGGGGTGAAACCTAGATAGTCTCTGCCTTGTGCCAAAGGTTATGGAGACTGTCTTTTTGGCATTTAGGAATAGCTGATGTGAGGCAAACCATAGCTGAACCTGGTGGAAGTCATATTGAAGGATGGTTGCTACATCAATGGGGCATTTACCAGAAGTGTACAGGTCAGTTTCATGGACGTACATATGGATAGAACATGAGGAGGAGCAGGCTGAGGGGAGGTCATTTAGGAAGACAGAGAAGAGCATGGAGCCAAGTACTGAACCCTGGGGGATTCCTGTTGAGATTGGGAGGGGGGGGAGAGATTTTATCAAGGATGTTGATGGACTGTGTTCTGCCTGTGAGGTAGGCTCTAAACCAGTTATGAGCAGGAGCACACAGACTAGCAACCGTAAGGAAGTCAAGGAGAAGGATATGGGAGACAGTGTCAAAAGCCTTGGCAAGATCGACAAAGGTGATAAAACCGTTATCCATCCCGGTGAGGATGGAGTCAGTGAGCCTAAGGAGGGAGGAGGTGGTGGACTGGTTCTTCCGAAAACCAGACTGAAACTGAGTGAAAGAAAGAGTTAGCTAGAAAGCAGGTTAGTTGAGAGAGGGTGAAGTGTTCTTGGAGCATGGCAAGCGTAGGGACGAAGGAGAGTGGGCAATAGTTTACAGGGGGGGAGGAGGGGTCCCCACCCATCGGGAGGGGGAGGACCACTGCATGTTTCCAAGGCAAAGGGACGGAGGAGGTCTGAAAGGAGAGATTTAGAATTAGGGAGAGAAGGTAAGCAATAACAGAGGCTGAGAGGTAAAGAAGTTTTGGGTCAAGATCGTCCGATGAGGAGCCTTTGGAAAGGTTGAGAGGAGGGCAGTTGGTGTCTTCACAGGAGAGAAGGAGAAGGAAAGGTGGGTACAGGAGGGAGGTGGGATAGGGGAGGGAGGAGGGTGCAGGGAAGGGGAATGAGGGAAGGGACTTCAGAAGGGTTGAGGCACAGGATGTGTAGTAGGAGTTAAACTCCTGAGCCACTAGATATAGTTTGGACACTAAAGTGTTGTTTGTGTTAAGCGGTGGGGGTGGGGGTGTGAAGGGGAGAGGGGAGAATAGAGAATGGATCACTTTCCAGAATTTTGAGGGGGAGTTAATATTATTAAGGAAGGAGGATTGAAAATATTCGGACTTGGCTAACCTGGTAGCTTTTATACAGGCATTTCTTACTCATATAGAGTGAAGTCTGATGGGGGTTGGGAGACCTCGTGTTTTATCCAAGCTTTATCACGCTCCCTGAGGCAGATCATTAACTCGGGAGTGATCCAGGGATGATGATTGACACAAATTCTTGTTAATTTCAGAGGGACACAGGAGTTCCAGGTGACTAGAAATGTAAGCTTGAAGTAATTCAGGGCTTGGTCGACAGTTGAGGCAGAGACTATTGGGGACCAGTCGGTGTTGGTTAATATAGTGAGGATGGGGTTTAAGTTTAGGGAGCCAAAAGATTGCAGCTGCAGGGTTTTGTGTGGTGTATTTGGCCTATGGCCCTTCCTGACTATGAACACTGGATGGTGATCACTGAGGGCATCCAGGAGGATGCCTGACTTAATATCTCGGTGAGGGTGGGAGGTGAGGGCCCAGTCTAACAGTGAGTGATTTAGAGTTTTGTGATTTAGACATGTGGGTTCTTGGATGAGTTGGGAAAGATTGAAGGCGGAAATGTCATTTCTAATCATGGAGGTAGTTGGTGATAACCAGTTTAGGTTTACATCACCTAATAAGTATAATTCAACTTTGTGTGAGAGGGATGTTATAGAGGTAGTGAGGTCCAAGGTAGCTTAGGGCTTGGTACCCGGGTGGCAATAGATTCCAGCAATAAAGATGAGGGAGGAGTAGGGCAATGTAATATTTATGACTAGGGCTTCATAGCTGGATGGTAAGAAGGATGAGAGGATGGTAGTAACTTGCAGTGAGAATAAGATATAGAAGGCTACACCGCCTCCCCTACTGGCTCTGTCCTACTGGGAGTATGGAGTAACCTGGGATATTGATGGAGGGATCTGGTATTTTGGCATTTAACCATATTCCGGTTAAAATTAAGATATCAGGCTCGAGGGAAGTTAACATCGGTTACAGAAGGTCTATTTTTGAGATAAGACTACAGATATTTAAGTGAAGGAACTTTAGACCTTTAAGGAGGGCAGAATGAATGTGAGTTAATGGTTGGATTGCTACTAGAGGGAAGGGGCTAGGGTTAGGGTGAACATTTCTTGAGGCAAGTAAAAGGAGTGCGAGTATGAAGAAGTGAAGTTTGGGACATTTGTGGTGGGCTGAGCATTTTGGAGGGGTGTGAGTGAAGTGGGGGGAAGGTGAGTGGCTAATCAGGGGGCATAGAAAAGCAAGGTTGCTAGATATTGTGATTAATGAGGCAATGGGATTGAGGGAGGAATCAGCCCAGCGTATTAGTTGGGGGAGGGAGTTATAACAAGAATGAAGGTAGCGGCTAAGGGAGCAGAGGGGGAGGGAGAGGTGGGACTGTTAGATTGGGGGGCTTGAGAGGCTGGGATTAAGATGGGGGCTTGAGAGGCTGGGATTAAGATGATGGAAATAAAAATTAAAAAGGTGGGAAGCAGGGAGTGAGGGAAGTAAATGATTGTAAATGAGGGAGGACACTTGCAGTCAGGGTAGGCAAGAAAGCAGGGAGGATTTAGAATCACTGAAACTGGTAGGAAAAAAGAAGACAAAAGTGACACGCTGCCCATAGTAGTAGCAAGCTTTGTCAGCCTAAAAGACTTATGAATAGGCCGCTTAGCAGCCGATAGGGGGGGATCGTAGGAAGCAAGAAAAGAAACCAAAAGTGACACGCTGCCAATAGTAACAGCAAGCTTAGTCAGCCTAAAAGAACTTGTGAATAAGCTACTTAGCAGTAGATGGGGGAGGGCTGGTAGGAAGCAAGAAGAGGATTGTTTGTTTTGCTTGCGAAGCCGTATAGCATGGTAACCAATACTGAGCAGAGCAGGGAGAGGGGGACAATCGTCGTCCAGCTCAGGAGTCCCAGTAAACTTGAAGAAAGTACATGATAGAAGGAGTGGGATCTTCGGGCAAATTGAGCAGGCACAGTCAGGCTGGCTTTTCTGCAGCTGCCATCTCCACAGAGATCTCGACAGCGCTCCCAGAACAGGGGCTGAACTGATAGAAGGAGAAGGATCTCCGGGCGACTCGAGGAGGCGCAGTTAGGCTGGCATTTCTGCCGCCGCCACCTCCACGGAGATCTCGATGGTGCCCCTGACATACAGAATATTATCTTTCCCTTGCACACTAGAACACTTTCCATATGCCACAAAAGAGCCGACTCATTTTTCTTTAATGAGTATTCTGAGTGTCTTTCCAGCCACTCAAATTGGACACTGGTACCATTTCCTATCAGCCTGCTCCTGCACTGTCCTGTTCTTGACACTGTCCCTCTGCAACGCCTTACAAGCTATACCCTGTCCCACCCCAACTAGAACCCCACAAGATTACTCCCTTATGGCACGGTTTTGACCGGCTAAAGAGCAGGTGCTCCAGTCCAGCTGCAGTTTTTGACAGGGGAGGGAGCAGAGGTGGGTGGAACCACATCAGTGGATGTGAGTCAAGGTCCTGCAGTCGTGGAAGTGCTGAGGGAGCATTTTCCACCAGTGCTCAGTTCCTCCCTCCTCCTTTACAACTTAGTATTATGCACCACAGTTCACCATTCTATGAGGGAGGAGCCGATGTTGCACGATCAACAACTATGTCAAAGACCCCCGCTGACTACAGGAGGTGCTCAAGTGCAATAGGTGTAGGACAGGTCTCTCCCCACCCAGAGCTGGAAAACACTATCTCTGCAGCATTCCATATCTCCAATGGTCCGAGGTATTGTGTGTGTTTACACAGCCAGAGGCAGAGCCTAGTTTGTTTAATTTTTCACCAGAAAGTGGACTGGGACACAGCCCTTTTGCAGCTGTTACATTGCTCCTTCAGTGTCTTATATATTAAACTGGAGCCTACGGATGGGCCACTTTCCTTCAAACTGGAAAGTTGGTAAGATTAAACCTGTTTTCATGGGTGGTGACCCTACCAATGTTAATAATTACAGACCTGTAGCACTGCTCTCAATGCTGTCTAAATGTTTTGAGAAACTAGCTCATTCTCAAATGTTTGATTATTTAAACAAATACAAGCTTTTCAACCCCCCATCAGTCTGGTTTTTTGAAAGGGGATTTCTACCTTCACTGCCCTGCTTGAGTTAAGTGACCTATTATATACGTCATTGAACACCAACATAGAGACTGCTGTCATCTATGTGGATTTATCAAAGGCCTTCGACCTGGTGGACCTCTCCCTGTTGGGTACGAAGCTGCACAGTATGGGGTTTACAGAAGCTCCCCTAAAATGACTGAGATCATATTTGGGTGGTCACTCCCAGAATGTAGAAATTAACGGAGTAACATCTAGGACAAGGAAGGTGATTAGGGGCATCCCACAGGGGTCCATACTGGGACCCCTATTATTTCTTAGTTTTAACGATTTGCCAAATGTGGCAACATAAACAGCTATTAGGCTGTATGCTGACGACACTGCTATAGTTGCCTCAGGTCAGAACCTGACGGAACTTCAATAAAATTTGTAGTTTGACTTTTCCAGCATGGAGGAGTGGTTCACCAGGTCCAAGTTGCTGATGAATGAAAAAACGACCAGGCTGATGTACTTCTCACAAAAAAAAGGTGAAGGGGGGATTAAGGGGTGTAAATGATTTAAAGATTCAATTTCAAAATTCTACTGATCTTGAATTGGTAGATAATTATTGTTACTTAGGAGTTACTTTTGATTTGGATTTGTCTTTTGAAACTCATATAACAAACATTATAGGGAAAGTGAATAAAAAGACGGGTGTGTTAAAAAGAACAGGGTTCCAGAAATTAACAGACAGAAAGAGGAATGCTGAACAGATCATCCTATCAATTTTGAATTATGGCCATTTGGTCTATAGAACAGCCAACAAATCATTTTTGGCACGCTTGGATACAACTCACTATAGAATTGCCAGATATGTACTTAAGTGTAGTTTTTATACCCACCATTGCCTGCTATTGAGTAGGATATATTGGTTGTCGCTTGATTCGGAATATAATAGAACCCTGTTGCTCTTAATTCATAAACTTAGGATTTCTGAACATCCAATTACAAATCACCTTTTTTCACATGGGGACAAATAGAAGAGTATTGAATAGATTAGTCCATCAGAATAACATATTTTTAGGAAAACGTTACAACAGGTTTGGTGATAAGACCTTAACCTCTCGGGCCGCTGCAGTTTGGAATCAATTACATCCTAAAATGTGGGAGATAGTGGACTACCCTAAATTTTTTCAGGCTATTGAGAGTTTAGTTATTTTTAAATGTGACTGTTTTAGTTAAAATGTGGTTATTTGTTTAATGTTTTATTGCATTTGTCTTTGTATTTTGTATTATCATTTGTCATATAATCTAAGACTTCACATACAGGACTGTCTTGTAAACAGGACCCTGGTTCTAATGAAATGTTCCTTGTTTAAAAATAACATTTTTACTGCTACTACTTATGTTTGACACATAAATAAAAATACACAACAAAAACAACAGCATACAACAATATACATTTATACAGTATTAAATGTTTAAATATATTTTTTTTCTGCTCCCCACTCCCTGGCCTGATCACTCCTTCGGGCCAGCTACGACCAACGGCCACCCATCTCCTCTGGTTAACATCAGCTGCTCCCCATGTCCATCAATGGATCCCCTGGGTCAACCCGATGTAACCCTTCATTGGGTGGGTCTTCCCCGTCCAGGGGAGAAGTGCCTGTAGGCACAATCAGTTAGCCCATGGGATTGGTGGTGGGGAGTCAGCACGAGGGCTAACCTGGTTTCGTGGCATGCTGGTTACCAGTGGCCATCATCCATTCAGACCAGGGGCATTTTCCTGGGGAGGCATAATGTGCAACATGACATCAAGGCATACGCCGACGTCCTCCATACTCCCAACCACAGTGTGACCCGTTTTGCCATACTCCCTGCCTCCACCAGGGGCCAGCAACCGCTGAGCCATGTACCCCCTCACTCCCAGAAGGTGAGCATTCATCGGACGTTCAAGCCATCTCCCCCAGGCCAGTCCTCCGACACCCGAGTCCGTTCCCGAACCCGGGTTGTCGGCATCAGAGGTGGAAATCCAACTGCTGTGCCTGCAGGCCGGTGAAGTGTTTAAATATAAAAATCATGGCACTTTGGGGAGCCAGGAGGTGATGTCAGTCGACCATGGCCTTCAAGATGGCAGCTAGCAGCATATGCCAGTTCAAAAATGTGATGTGCTCTGCTGCATAATCAGTGCTTTTCATCTACTGATGTTTTTTGCTTTATTATTGGTACTTTTTTTCTCTAGAAAAAGGAACAAAGGCACTGTGACAGCTTCTTTCCAGGTGTATCCTGAAGCTGGGGGGGGGGGTACATGGACCTGTTTTATTGACTGGGGGAATGATTGCCAGGACACTAGAGAAACTCATACTCTTGTGACACGTAAGTGCCATAGGATCTTTAACTTCCACCAAAAGAGCCATCAAAAGTGGGCAGGAGAAGGGACCTCATTTTAATGTCTTATCCAAGGGACAGAACCACAACAGTACAACAATCCTCTTCTCCATTTCCTGCTTTGCTATGGAACTCACATTTATTTATGGCACCATATAAAGCCAACTTCCAGTGCATAGCAGGTAGTAACATTCTCTCCCCTCCATGTCCCGGATTAGAAAACACTATATACCCCATTTAAAATAATTTTTCATTCCCTCCCTCCACTCCCTTGGGCAGCAACATTCTCTTCTCTGCATGTCCTGGATTAAAAAGCACTATGTGATGGCCCATTTAGAACTATTTTTCAATCCTTCCCACCCTAGCCAGAAACATTCCCTCACCTCCACATTCTGCATAAAAAAAGCTATATGGGATCCCCATTTCAAACCATTTTCAGTCCCCCACCCACCCCCGATAGTAGCATTCTTTTCCCCTCCATGTCTTGCATTAAAAGCACCATGGGATGCCTATTTAAAACCATTTTCCTTTCCTCCCTACCACGGGAAGCAACATTCTCTCTCCTGCATGTCCCAGATTAAAAAGCACAATGCAATGCTCTTATTTAAAACCATTTTTCAGTTCCCACCCCAGAAACTAACAATCTCTCTCCTCAGTGTCCTAAATTAAAAACACTATGGGATACCCTATGTAAAGCCATTTATCATCCGCCTTCACCACAGCAGGCAACAACATTCTCGCCCCTAGGTGTCTGAAATTAAAAGCACTATGGAAGGCAGGACTGTCGGCGCAGCGGTTGGATTTCCGCTTGTGACACTAGCGACCTGGGTTCGGGAACGAGCCCGGGACACTGGAGGGCTGGCTGGGGGGAGGAGGCTAGAGCGTCCTATAGACAGCTCTCCTTCTCCAGGGGGAGGGTGTGAAATAGCTCCAGTGCCTGCTGGCTCCTAGCGGAGGCTGGGAGCAATGCAGAATGCATGGAACAACTTACAACAGGAGGAAGGAGCGGATACTGGTGTACGCCTTGCTGTCACTAAACTGCCCTCCACAACATAAGGAGGAAAATGGCTGGATGCTTGCAGGATGACGGACTCCAGATCATCTGCCTGTCTGCCTCCTCCAGGGAGCCGCTCTCCGAAGGCCTCAGTAGTGCCCCATGGCCTAGGAAAAAGAAGTGCTGGTGTAGCCCCCTCCACTGGTGCATTCCCCCTCGGAGGATAGGCGAAGGGAAATGCCGGGATACCATGTGATAGGCTGCTATGTGGGATCTGCGGAGGGGGTCAGGACTTGAGGGGGAGTGCAAAGGGCAGGAGGGGTCTTAGGAACGCCCGAAGGAGTTGCAGCATCTGAGCAAGGAGGGTGAAAAAAACAAATAATGCAAAAAAAAAAAAATAAGCACTATGGACTGCCCCATTCAAAACTATTTTTCAGCTTCCTCCACCCCGGGCAGCAACATTCCCTCTCCTCCATGTCCTGAATTAAGAAGCACGATAGGATGCTCCACTTAAAACCATTTTTCAGGTCCCCCTCGCGGGCAGCAACAGTCTCTCCCCACCATGTCCTGTATTAGAAAGCATTATTGTTTCAGACCCCCCGCCCCCACCCTGGGCAGTAACATTCTCTCCCCTCCATGTCCTGAATTAAAAACACTATGGGACGTTCTACTTAAAACAATTTTTCACCCCCCCAACCCCAAACAACATTCTGTCCCTTCCATGTCCTAAATTAAAAGCACTATGAAAATGCCCTTATTTAAAACCATTTTTCAGATCTTACCATCCATGGGCAACAACATTCTCTCCCCTCTATATCCTGGATTAAAAAGCACTATAGGATGCCCATTTAAAACCATTTTCATCCCCACTCCCACTCTGGATAGCAACACTCTTTTTTTTAATTGTTTAACCAGGAGAGACACACTAAGCCGAAAGCTTATTTACAGGTGTGACCTGGGAGCACAGGGAAGTTAAGTGACTTGCTCAGGGTCGCACAGTATGCAAGTGGGGGCTGTGGGATTCAAACCTATGTCTCCAGATTTGCAGCTTAGAGCCTTAAACCACTGTGCTATACTGCCTCTCCCTTCTGTGTCATAAATTAAAAAGCACTATGGGATGTCACATTTAGGACTAATTTTTAATCCACCCCTCACCTGGGGCAGCAACATTCTCCAACCTCAATGTCTCAGATTAAAAAGCACTATGGGACTAAAACCATTTTTCAGCTCCCCCACCCCCGGCAGTAACATTCTCTCTCCTTCATGTCCAAGATTAAAAGGCAGTATGGAATTGACCCATTAAAACCATTTTTTAGCCCCACCCACCCAAGGCAGCAACATTATTTTTCCTCCATGACTTGGATTAAGAAGCCTTATTGTGTACTCCACTTGAAATCATTTTTCTGTCTCCCCCCGTGACAGCAACAGTCTCTCCCCTTCATGTACTGTATTTGAAAGCATTATAGAATGCCCCATTTAAAATCATTTTTCACCAGCCCAGTGGCGCTCAGGGTTGAGTCATGGATGCCCCACCTTGTGCCATGCTGGCAACCCAGGTTCGGGAAAGGACTTAGGTCACTCGGAGATCGACAGAGGTGGGGAAGGATTGAGCATCCGCAGACAGCTCTCCTTCCTTGGTGAGGGGGGACAGCATGGGGCACTGTTTGCCCTGACTTGCACCGCCCGGCGGCTGGTGTCTACACATCTGATGCCATCAGAAGGGGAGGGCCTCATGTACAGGGCGTACAGCTGCCTTCACAGAGGTGGAGTCCAGCAATCTCCAACTGCACATACAGGAGACCAGGGAGAAAAAGCGGTGGAAAATACTGGGAGCCAGCAGGCGCAGTGACGGCCCGATACACCACCGCACAAGTGAGCCCTAATTCTGGATTGTGCTCTGGGGTAGGGAGTAAAGCTGGCGCTCCCCTCCCTGGAGGGTAATCCACAACGGAACTCCAGGGCATAGCTGGTTCAGGGTGACCAGGGCCAGAGAAAGAGTCCCTCCAAGGGAGGGCCAGAGCCGCCTTCCTAGCTCCACAGAGAAAAAGCAGCATTCCCTCCCCTCCATCTCCTGGATTAAAAAGCACTATCGGAAACTCCCTTTACAGCTACGCTTCAGCCCCCCGTCCCCACCCTCAGGCAACAACATTATCTTCCTCCATATCCGGGACTAAGAAGCACTATGGAATGCACTATTTAAAACCATTTTTCAGTTCCCCCAGCCCAGGCAACAAGATTCTTTCCCGTCTGTGTCCTTAAGTAAAAGCACTATGGAATGCCCTTATATAATACTACATTTGATTCAGTACCCCATAATGGGCTGATAACAAAGCTGGAAGAGAACGGGGTGGGAGGACAAGAGCTCAAGTGGGTCAAAAATTGGCTTTCGGGGCGAATACAGAGGGCAATGGTCGGTGGGATAGTCTCCTCCCCTAGGAAGGTAATCAGTGGGGTCCCCCAAGATTCAGTATTGGGGCCACTCCTGTTCAATGCCTATGTCTTGGATATAGGGAGAGGGGTTAGGAGTAGGCTGAGTCTCTCTGCGGAACTCTCCAAACTGGGAGCACTGGAGGATAGGGAAGAAGTGAGAGAGAGACAGTCCAGGGGAAGCTGGATACACTGGAGGGGATGCCAAGGAGGTGGGGATTGAAATTTAATGCTGGGAAATGTAAGGTACTTCATTTGAGGGTCAAAAACCCGCCCATGTTTACACCGAAGGGTGTCACTACAAAGCCACATTGGGTGGCGGGATCTAGGAATGGGGGTAGACGTCAAAATGAATAACTCCGAACACTGTAGAAGAACCGCAGCCAAAGCAAACAGGATACTGGGCTGCACAGTCAGGGGAATTACGTCCAGGAAGAGGGAGGTGATCTTCCCTCAATATAATTCCTTGGTCAGGCCGCAACTCGAGTACTGTGCACAGTTCTGGAGACCTCATCTGAAGAAGGACATAACACTGCTGGAGAGAGTCCAGAGAAGAGTGACCAGGATGATTCAGGGCATGGAGGGGAGGACCTATGAGGAGAGACTGGAAGAGCTTCGACTGTACACACTGGAGGAGAGGCGGGACAGGGGAGACATGATAGGGGTCTTCAAGTACATAAAAGGAATAACTGAGAGTGGAACCAAGGAGCTGTTCAGGCTAAAGAAGGAGGGAGCAACTACGGGGCATGAGTTGAAGATGGAGGGGGAAATTACAGGGGGGAACTTAGGAAACATTATTTCACTGATAGGGTGGTGGATCCGTGGATTGTGCTGCCCGGGAGGCTGGTGGAGGAGAGCACAGTGGAGGGTTTCAAGTAGGGCTGGGACAGGTACAAGGGGAAAGTGAAGCCAAAGAAGACCCTCTCGGGGGATGGGGGGGCAGGAAGGCAAGCACCCCCTAGGTGGCTGGCTACCAAGCAGACATGACAGACCATTGGGCCTATTCTGCTGGCTTTTGGTATGTTAGTATGTTAAAACCATTTCTCAGTTCCCCCACCCCACCCTAAGCAGCAACATTCTCTTTCCATGGGATGCACCACATAGACACATGTTTTTAGCTCCTCTCTGCCCTGGACATCAACATGGTAGAACCAACAAGCCATGTTGGTGGACCAGGAAGGTGTAGGAGGTGGTGAGGGATAAAAAGGCTGCCTATGTACGTTTCAAATGTTCTAGGGGGAATAAAGAGTGAAGGGAGTATGTCAGCGTGGCTCAGTTGGTAGCACATCTGCCTCTGGACCAGAAAGTCATGGGTTCTTGTCCCACACCGGGATTCGACTTGCATCTAAAATCGCTGGCATCCGAGTGCAGTATTGGGGGGTGCTGTACTGCTGGGGTGTGCCGCCCTTCGGATGAGACATTAAACTGAGGTCCCTTCTGCCTACCCTGGTGTTGTCCTGGTGGGTGTCCAGGTGGAACTAAAACAACCCAGGGCACTCTTCGCAAAGAGCAGGGAGCATTCCCAGTGTCCTGGCCAACATTCCCCTTCCCATAAAACCGGTTCAAGCAATTATCCAGGCTGTGTGTGGGTGATGATGTGCGATATGGCCGCCACCACACATTCAGTCAGTTCACTACCAGTCTGGCATTACTTGTAAAGCGCTTTGGGATACTGTGTATGAAAAGTGCTATATAAATGCTGATTCTTCTTCTTCTTCTACTATTGGCCAGGAAGGTCACCAGAGTGATGAGGGGCACTAAGGCAGGGATGGAGAAAAACCTGGCTAGGGATATCCCGGGTTGGGGGGATTCTATAGATACATAAGAGAGAAGAGAAAAGAGAGGACACTGATCAATAGGATTAAGATTGTGGGGCGATGGACTCAGGAAGCAGGGGAACAGGCTGAGGTGCTAAATGAGTACTTTGCCTCAATATTTGCAGAGGGTGATAAGGGATCCCTACAGCTTGATGGGAGAGATGAGGAGCCAGTAAAAGTGAGAAATCAGTCTCCATCTACTGTAAGTCCATAGGATGCCAAGAGATTGGGGCACAGGCTAGACTAGACCAAGAAAGAGTAGGAAGGTTATATGAGGGAGTGGTTTTGGGGGTGGGGGGATCACAGTGGATAGGGTGAGGGAGGCCCTTCGGAATCTGAAAACTGATAAGGCGCCGGGGCCGGATGGAATACATATGAGGGTTATGAAGGAACTGGCGGATGTGCTGGCAGCCCCATTGGCTGCACTCTTTAACATCTCTCTGCAGATGGGATGGGTGCCACAGGACTTGAGGGTGGCTTATGTGGTACCTGTACATAAAGAGGGGTCTAGGGAGGAGATGGGGAATTATAGGCTGGTCAGTCTGACGTCTGTAGTGGGCAAAGTAATGGAGGGCTTTATCAAGGAGAGGCTTGGGAGGCAGTTGGAAAGGTTAGGGCACCAGGATAATACACAGTATGGCTTTGTCCCAGGGAGATCGTGTCAGACGAACCTTGTAGAGTTTTATAATTGGTCGACGGGGGCCCTGGATAGATATAGGCCGGTGGATGTACTATACCTAGATTTCAGCAAAGCGTTTGATTCAGTACCTCATAGTGGACTGATAGCAAAAATGGGGGAGATGGGGGTGGGAGGACATGAGCTAAACTGGGTTGAAAATTAGGTTTCGGGGCGTTTACAGAGGGTAATGGTGGGTGGAATAATATCCTCCGCCAGGAAGGTAATCAGTAGAGTCCCTCAGGGTTCAGTATTGGGGCCACTCTTGTTCAGTGCCCACATCTCGGATATAGGGAGAGGGGTTAGAAATAGGTTGAGTCTTTTTGCGGATGATTCAAAATTAGGAGGACTGGTGGATAGTGAGGAAGCGAGGGAGACAGTCCAGGGAGATCTGGATATCCTGGAGGGGTGGTCAAGGAGGTGGGGACTGAAACTTAATGCCAGGAAATGTAAGGTTCTTCATTTGGGGGTCAAACACACGGGCCATGTATATGCCCGGGGGTCACACTGCATGCCACATTGGGAGAAAGGGATTTAGGGCAGGTGGTAGATGTCAAAATGAATAACTCTGAAAATTGTAGAAGAATTACAGCCAAGGCAAACAGGATATTGGGTTGCACAACTAGGGGAATTATGTCCAGAAGAAGGGAAGTGATCCTCCCTCTATATAATGCCTTGGTCAGGCCGCAGCTGGAGTACAGTGTGCAGTTCTGGAGACCTCACCTGAAGAAGGACATAGCATTGCCGCAGAGGGTCCAGAGGAGAGCGACCAGGATGATTCAGGGTATGGAGGGGAGACCTTATGAGGAGAGACTGGAAGAGCTTGGGCATTACTCACTGGAGGAGAGGAGAGATCGGGAGACATGATAGAAGTTTTCAAGTATGTAAAGGGAATAATTTGGAGTGGAACCAGGGAGTTGTTTAGGCTGAAGAAGGGGGAGTGACCAGGGGCCATGAGTGCAAGTTGGAGGGGGAAAATTACATGGAGGGAACGTAGGAAGCATGTTTTCATTGAGAGAGTGGTGGAGCCGTGGAATGCGCTTCCAGGGAGGCTGGTGGAGGAGAGCACAGTGGAGGGCTTCAAAAAGGAGTGGGACAGGTACAAGGGGAAACTGAATATAGGGAAGGCACTCTTGGGGGATGAGGGGGTGGAGAGGCGAGCAGCCATTAGGTTGCTGACTTTCGAGTAGACAAGACAGGCCATTTTGCCTATTCTGCTGGCTTTTTAGTATGTTAGTATTCTGTCCCGTCTATGCCCTGGATTAAAAACACTATGGGATTTCTAAGTCACACCTGCCGCTGATAGCAACATTCTCTCCTTTTCATGTCCTGGATTGAAAAGCACTGTGGGATATCCGTTGTAAAGCACCACATAAAGCCCTTTTACATCCCCCCTGCACCAGCCACTGGCAGCAACACACAAAAAACTGATGGGAGATGGGGACCACATGATTCATCTACTTTGCTTGTGGTTTCCTACCCCTCTTACTTAGCTAGCTGCCTGCTTGAGTGCCCCACACTCTCTATCCCATGCTTGCTTGAATGCCCGCACTGTCCTCACCCTCACCACCCACTCCGGCAGACTATTCCATGTTTCACCACTCACTCTGAGAAGAACCTCCTCATGATGTTTCTGAACCTCCCTCCCTTTAGGCGAAGGTTGTGCCCTCTTGTCCTGTTGTGTCCTTTCACATGAAAGAGGTTCTGCACTTGCACCTTGTTGCTACCCTTCAGGTTTTTAAATGTCTCTATCATATCCCCCTGATTTCTGCGCTGCTCTAGGGAGTACAAGTAGAGTTCATGCAGTCTCGCCTCATGTGGTTTCTGATGCAAGTCATGCACCATTTTTGTTGCTCTCCTTTATACTGTCTCCAGTCTATCTATGTGCTTCCTGTGGTGTGGCCTCCAGAACTTGACATAGTATTTCGTGTGAGGCCTAACCAGTGTCCGATACAGAGGCATGAGCACTTCTTGCCTCCTGCTCATGATGCCCCTTCCTATGCATCCCAGGATGCCACTACCCTTTAGTGCTGCCTTCTCGCAATGCTTGCTGACCTTCAGGAGATCCGAGATGATAACCCCAGGTAGGGCTCTTGTCTAGTATCCACCAGCTTCTCCCCTCCCAATGAGTACTCGTTCCCCGGGTTAGGTTTTCCCAGGTGCATGACAATGCACTTTTTTGCAATGAATCCAAGTTTACAATTTCTTGACCACTCCTCCAGCTTCTGGAGATCAGATGCTATGCTCTAGTGTCACTCAGGTGTGTCAACCATTACCGATTTTGGTGTAATTGGCAAACAGGCACACTTTCCTTTCCAGACTGTCAACCCTGTCACATACAACGGTCTCTCCCCTCTATGTACAAATAGGACCATCCGCTCTGACTTTGTGGGGGTGGGGCACCACTACACGGCAAGGGGCACAGGATAGGGCGAGTGCTCCCCCCTCCAGCTCCAATTTTGTGCACAGCAAACCGTGGTCACAGACATGGGACTGCAATGTACACCACTAGCTCCACTGGGCTCAGTCTTCTGGATTTTTTTTTTTTTAAACAGAAGGGAGCCCTTGCCGAAGTCATCTGATGACCCAACAGGTAGTGTGTTACGCTCCTGCGCTCCTGTGCTGATGACCTGGGTTCGGAAGCAGACTCAGCACCTGGGTTGGCAGCACCTCTAGCAGGGTGACAGATGACACTGCAGTGGGTTGTGGAGCTTGCCTCCTTTCCAGGGACGCTGCTACGTTTGAGGTCTGATGGGGTACCAACCAGCATCGGGGCGGTGGGGGGCTTATAGGGGAATGGCGAGAAAACCAGACAAAAAAAAGCCTCTCGGGCCACCGGTACGATAGTCTCTGATTCCTTCAGGTCCAACACTGTGTGGATCCTCACTGGCTTGACGGTGGAGGGAGTGTCAGGTGGGGTGGGAGATTACCAATGTAAGGGCCTGATGGAAAGGCACAGGCAGTGGTCCAGGAATAAACAGCTGTATGAAAAAAAATGAAGGGACCCTTGCTGATTTTTTTTTCTTCACCTGCAGGACTGCTGCTGGGGAAGATTTCCTATAGGTTGCCTAAAAGACACATGAGAACAAGGTGAAAACCAGCCGGCCCGCCCCGGCTGTGGCAGTGGAATTTCAGCTTGTGATGCCGGCGACCGGTTTGAGCGGACCTGGATCGTGGGAGGGCGGCCGGGAGAAAGATGGGCGTCCATGGACTGCTCTCCTTCTCAGGGGAGGGTGGGTTAGTGTTGGAGCACTAGTGACCCCGGCCGGAGGCTGGGAGTCACACAGCTACCGACACTTAAGAGCGCATTGGAGGCGGGGCAGGCGTCATCACGTCATTGCAGGTCCCCGCCTCCCCAGAAAAAACGGAAAAATGGATGGCTGTCGGCCGCCCTACATGAAGCACGCCGCGGCTTCAATTAGCCTCTCCAGGCCAGCCCTCCGATCCAAAAACTAGTGCCTGCGGGGTGCAAGCCGCAGGGTATCGGAGGGCTCGAGGCAGTTCTGGAGAGGTGGAAGCTGCACGGGCTGATAGTCCCGGTCGGCGGCTAGGTGAGGAGGAATAAAGTATAAATAAAAAAAAAAAAAAAAAGAACAAGGTGGCTCCAGCATGCTTCTCCCTAAATATGGCTCTATCTTGCTTAGTAACTGTCAGCAGTTGGCAGCTATGTCTTTACAGAAGGTGACCTATTTTGTGGAGCTTTTTGGTCACACTGTGAGGTGGGATGCCTTGGAGAATCCCAAATGGCCAAACCTCTTTCACACTGGGAGGAAGGAACGTGTCAAAGACAGACAACCGGGACCGATAATTAACAAGCCTGCCAATTTTAACACAGAAGGTTATTAAATAACACTTATATCCCTAATCTGTAGAACTGCCTTGAAAGATCTAACACATTCTTCTGGCTAATTAAAGACATGGAAAATAGATTAAAGCAGAAAGACTCTTCTGTCAGACAGGGGGCCTGCTGCTACTGCCAATGACTTTTAAGGGGGAATAGGGGTGTATTTAATTTCTCACTGCAGGGTACAAGGCCTGGTGTTAAGTTTCATGGTTTATGTCTTTTAAAGTGTTTTTCCACAATCCATAAACACTTTTTAAATTATAGTGTTTAATAATTCTATATATTTACCTCTCCTCATTTACTGGTGCCTGGATAGTGTGTTTTGGGATCTGAGTGTCCTCTAAACGGATATCCATCTCTGAGCTCTATCCGTAAAAGCGAAGTTTTCAGACCCCCAATTGGAGTTTTGGAGATCTGAGGTCAAGTGTTAGGATCTGAGGTCAGATTCTGGATCCGAGATTCAAATCCTTTTAATCTGGCTGTTGGGATAGCTGGGATCCAATGGGATCTGACCATCTGATCCCTCAGATCCAACAGGCTCCATACATGGGATCTGAGGTGATCAGACCCAGGGTCGTATTCCATCAGTATCTAAAATCCAAACAAAGGGGAGGTATCCTGTGGTATCTGACTTCAGTAGAATGCGGACACTAGCTGAACAGCACCACTCCAAATGTTTAGTAACAAAGCAATTTGCATGAAAACATCTTTCTTTATCTCCTCAGACTTCATTACTTCCTCCTCCCCCCACTGAAGTCATAGTTCTCAGTTTGTGATATCACAATCGGTTGCTATGGAAATTACTGTGATCTCACAAGCAGGATTAGGACCTTGGATGGGGTGGGGCAAAGCAGGAGGATAAGGCAACGTCTGCGACGGCGACCCTGATCTCATGCAAATGTCCTCAGTAATAAATTCTGAAAGCTCATGAAATATAATTGATTTATTTGAAATTACTCTTAACTGGGATAATCTCGTGAGATGCACTATCTCATTTTCATAGCGGTCCCAGGGAGGATAGCAGTAGTCAACAAGTTAACAGTCCAGCAGGAATGGTTACATACAGGCTAAAATATACAATGCAAACCACAAACTGGAAAATTAAGCACGTCCAAACAGTAATCAAAGTAAGCGAACAGTGGGGTCCCAGCAAATTTATGCATTTAGCTTTTGTTAACCAAGTAGACACACTAGATAAATTAATGCCTCTTTCAGGTATAACCTGGGAGAGTACAAAAGAAGTAACATTACAATTAATAAGGGACTTAAAGGTAAAGCAAGGCAGGATAAAAATACAGGTACAGTACAGCAGGATAAGACAACCAGAAACAAAGTATATTATACAACATCCATCCATGGAACCCACCCCGATACACCACAGAACAAGCTGTCAGAGCTCAGTGTGCCTTTCTGAGGTCAAAGATTAAAAATCAGTTGTTAGGCAATATAACAGAATGAGCCACAGCTGAGACTGCAATGCGTCAGGGTCGCTGACACAGTAGGCAAAATGCTCAGCTCTGGGGCCATAAGACCAGAAGGTCATGGGCTCTAATCCCGCACCAGGAACTTGGGCTACTGCCACATGAAGACACTGTAGTGCAGGGATATATGCTGAGTTGCTGGGAGCAGGAGGGGGAAACCACTGAACATGATGGAAATGGGGAAGGATACTATTAGAGTCAGCAACTAACATGTTACAGTAAACTGGACTGGGTCAAGGGCAGACTACTAAATCCAAGATTTTGTGTGTTACCTGGCCTGGGATCTGGGGGAAGGGCACACCACTAGAGCCCAGGATTGGCATATGACTGTAGCCCCTCTCTAGCTAGGGGTTGCAACTAACATGACTCCAAGGGAGGATGCTCACTATTAACATTTATATTTAACCTGGGACTGTGGTGAACCAGTTACTTATAGAGCACAGGCCCGATAATTCTACTTCTTTCCTCGCCATCCCCATAAATCAAACTGGATGCAGGCACTTGAATGCAGGTAACTGAAAGCAGAATTTACTGTAGTAGGGAAACTCGCATTTCACAAAACTTATGCAAAACCTGATACCTGGTATGCAGTGTCCTAATCATGCACAAAGTCCAATAAAAGATCCATACAAATGATTAGTGGTCAGCAAGGTAAGGCATGCTCGGGCTGAAGCCTCAGTTGCTCACCTCCCTCTGAAAGTAGCAGGAATATCAGGCTGCTGCCCAGCACTGAAGTCATAAATTACAGGGGGCATACATGATCCGAAGATTCCATCCATGCTGCAACAATTTCTCACTCTGGAACTAAACTGCAACCTCCCGAGTTAAGCTCTGAGAGGCTGCTGGGTCCCAGGGGCACCACTCGCACAAGGGGTGCCCACCGTACATAAACTCAAAATAGCCAATACACACACACATACATTATCTATCTGTCTGTCTATCTATACCACAGATAATCCAGTACAGGGTGTGTGGTCATGCTCTGATATACGCACTCCTTTTGAGGCAGATGGCCGTAGGCTAAGTGCATTCAACCACCCAAGGCGTGCATATATCAGCATGACCATACAGCCGTAGTGGATTCTCTGTCTTATAAAACTGCCAAAATTCCTTTGGGGGGTGAAAAATAAAAAAGAAGTACAAGCATGCAGTTGTGTTTTGTCCAGTCAGGAAACAGCATTTTTACTGATTTTTCTCAACCATTTTATAAATAAATATATATATATATATATATATATATATATATATATATATCTGTACATAATTTATTTATTGAAATGTTTCACCAGGAAGGCACACTGAGCAACAGGTTGCTCGTCTTCCGGTTCGACCTAGGGAGAAGGGGTACAATAGGGATGAGACATTTTACACTTAAGTTACAAAGATCAAAATGGCAAACAATTAATTAAGGCAGTTGTTACAAACAGTGTTGCATACATATGTAATTTGTGACAACAATAAGTGCAATGGTAATAAGTGCTGTTGTGAAATAAGGGGTGAAAGATAGAGAGGATGAGATGACAAATAGTGCAGATTTGTGCCCTTGACAGACCTCTTCAGGATGCGGGGAGCCCTGCAAGGGGAGAAGGGACTGGAGTGGGGATTAGAGAGGGAGTAAGTGTGATTAACACCTAGGAGGGGAAAGGAGACCGGACCCAAAAAGAGAACCCTTCAGAATGTGATGAACCCTGCACGGGGACAGGGAAAGTTCAGGCGATTGTAAACCTTCCTGTGGTTAGGCGTTCTAGTTACAGAGATAGTGAAACGGAGGGAATGAGAAATAACACCTCACAGGGGATAAGGCCTGATCCAAGGAACCCTCCGGGATGCTGGGGACCCTGCAAAGGAACCTGGAAGGCCAAGGATAGGTAGATGGGAGAAGAAAAGGTGGCAAAACCTAGGTGCTACAGGACTCCTTCAGGTTGCTGAGAACCCTGCAAGGGGAGTGTGAAGGCTAGGGAAAAAGGGGGAGAGAGTAGGGGAAGGGAGAAAGGTATGAGAACTAGCACCTAGGAGGGGCTAGGGTTAGAAGAGGCAGTAGAGTCGATAGAGGCACTGAGTAAATTCTGAAAGGGGGCGAACTGTAAGGAGCAAGACGAAGGAAATGAAGGCAGCTCATAACAGGAACAATTAAGAGCAAGATAGTTGGAGAAGGCAGTGTTGATGGAATAGAGAGAGGAGGTGTGTCGGATTTGGGGTAGTAGAGAGTTCCATATTTTAGGGGAACAGTAAAGTACCCAGACTGGCTGGAGAGGGTGGAGCGGTGGGGGACAGTTGGTGTGCGAGTGTCAGTAGATCTGAGGGAGTGGGAAGGAGGAGGGGGTGTTATGAGGGGGAGAGGTAGGAAGGGAGTTCACCCAGCCAGTGTTTAGCAGTGAATTTAGCGCAGTGTGAGAGGCATCTATTTTTAAGAGAGGGGAAGAAAAGGGCTCGACAGAGGTCACAGAGGTGGGTGCGAGAGGGAGCATCAAGGGCAAAGCGGCAGAAGGAGTTGAAGAGAGTGTCCAATCTGGTCAGGGAGGACTTAGGAGAAGCACCATAGACAATGTTGCAATAGTCAAAAATGGGGAGGATCATCTTCTGGACAAGCTCACACCTAGCCGCAGGAGGGATGAAACTGCGGTTCCTGAACAAGGCACCGAGTTTGGGGTGCAATTTTTTCTGGATGGCATCAATGTGTCCAGAGAAGCTGAGGTGTTGGTCTAACCAAACCCCAAGGTACCTGAAGAAGGAGGTGTCCTCAAGTAAAGTCCCGTCAAGAGTGCAGATAGTAGACAGGAAGGTAAACCTAGAGAGTCTCTGCCTTATGCCAAAGGTCATAGAGAATGTTTTCTTGATGTTAAGGAATAATTGATGGTAGGCAAACCAGAGCTGAACCTTGTTGAAGTCATGCTGCAAGCTGGATGTAACCTCAGCTGGCCTGGGCCAGATGCATACAGGACAGTATCATCTGCATACATGTAAATGGCAGAGGAGGGGCAGCAGACAGATGATAGGTCATTAAGGAAGATGGAGAAGAAAAAATTACTCACCTTAGTAATGTTGTTTCTTCTAATGGAGTCTTACTGTATTCTGACAAACTGCAGTGAGCTCCAACCTTCGAACTGCCCCGGAGATGAAAGAGTTAACTTTCCATGCCAGGCATGGAACGCTGAGCTCGAGCTCGGTTGAGACTCTGTCTGTTGCTGTTTGAACTAAACCATCAGATCTTTACGCGCTAAACTCTGAGTGTCCTGTGTGGAAGCTGTAACCCTACACTAGCCAACTGGCTACTAAATATAATAAACAGATTTTTTGGTCCCAAAACAAAAACTCAAGTCAGGAAACCCAAAAAATGAATAACACAACACCCACTCACCCAAAGAAAAAGGGGGCAGAAATAATAAAAAGGTGTGGCACCTCCTGAATGCCAACACTGCTACTACGCACCCACATCCCAAAACAAAGGTTCTGAGCGGGGAGGGCGGGGGGGGGGTCAGAATACAGCAAGACTCCATTAGAAGAAACAACATTACTAAGGTGAGTAATTTTTTCTTCAAACAACATGAAGTCTTGCTGTATTCTGACAAATTGCAGACTACCAAGCAGTACCTCCATGGAGGAAGGACATAACCTACTTAAGAAATAGGCTCTGAGCACTGCTGTGCTAAAACCGAGCATCACCCTAGCCTGGATATCCAGAGTAATGCTTGGTAAAAGCGTGAACTGTTTTCCAGGTAGCTGCTTGACATATCTCTAAGATAGGAATATCCTGGCAGCAGCCAGGAAGCAGCCTACCTCTGGTAGAGTGAGCCCTCAGGCCTGAGGGTGGAATCCTACCTAGTTTTTCATAACAAAATTGAATGCAAAAGACAATCCACCTGGCAATGGATCTTTTAGTAGAAGGTTTTCCCTTACCAACCTCACCATAAGTGAGGAACAGTTGGAGGAAGTCAAACCTGTGACCCTTGGTATGCTCTACGTAGTAGCTAATTGCTCTTTGCACATCCAAACTGTGCAGCCTCCTCTCACCAGAGGAGGAATGGTCAGTGAAGAACACAGGAAGAGACATAGATTGGTTAAGGTGGAAGTCTGAAACCACCTTAGGTGAAAACTTCCTGTTAGTCCTGAGGACCACCTTATCTCTATGGAAAGAGATAAAATCAGGCTCCACTGACAGGGCTTGTAACTCGCTAATGCGCCAGGCAGAAGTGATGGCCACCAAGAAAACAGATTTCCAAGTCAAGTACTTAAGCTCTGCTGAGGACAAAGGCTAAAAAGTGGGTTGCATAAGCTGAGCAATGCAAACATTAAGGTCCCAAGCAGGGGCAGGGTCCCTGAATGGCGGATTGGTATGAAGCAATACCTTGAAAAACCTGGTGAATACAGGATGAGCTGAAAGGGAAGAAGGCTTACCTGCTGAAAGAAAAGCAGAGACAGCTGCCAGATGCACTCTTAGTGTAGCTGGTCTGGGTCCCAAGCTATTCAAATGAACCATATAGCCAAGTACTGTGGGCAGGCAGGCAAGCAGACACTCTGGAGAAATATGCTTCCCAGAGCACCATATGGAGAATCTTTTCCATTTGGAAGTATAAGTGGTTCTGGTGGAAGGCTTCCGAGAAGCCTTTAGGATATCCATAACACCCTGAGAGAGGTGTAAATCAGCAAACTCTAACTCTTCAAGAGTCAGGCCTTGAGATTGAGAGATTTGAGATTCGGGTACCAAACCCTCCCCTGAGCACAGGTTAAAGGCTGTAATTCCTGGGAAGAGACAAGGGAAGGTGGACTGCTAAGGACAACAGGAGAGGGTACCAGGGCTGTCTGGCCCAGTCTGGAGCAATCAGAATCACCTTGCAGGGTTGAGACCTGATTTTGACTTGTACCTTGAACAGGAGAGGGAAGGGGGGAAAAGCATACAGGAACTTCCCTTCCCAATTGAGAACCAGGGCATCCAGGGGGACTGAGCCCAACACTGGGGGCCTGCAGCAAAAGAGAGGAAGCTGGTGATTGTCTGGGGCTGCAAAAAGATCTATCTGTGGGGAGCCCCATCTGGAGAAGATCACCTCCAAAACCAGGGGATCCAGTGACCATTCGTGATGGCCCTGAGAAATCCTGCTGAGGTCATGTACCATGACATTGTCCTTGTCTGGGAGGTGTACTGCTCTAAGAGCGGTGTTCAGGGAATAGGCCAGAGACCACAACTTCATTTCTTCTGTGCACAAGGCCGTAGACCGAGTGCCCCCTTGCTTGTTGATATACCACATTGAGGTGGTATTGTCTGTCCTGATCTGAACTACTTTGTTCTGAACAGACTTGGAAAAAGCTTGAAGTGCTAGAAATACAGCTCTGAGTTCTAGTAGATTGATGTGAAGCAGAGATTCCTGAGGAGACCACAACCCTTGGGTGGTCAGGTCTCCCAAGTGGGCCCCCCACCCCAAGAGGGAGGCATCTGTAGTAAGGATTAGAGAGTGAGACTGAGTGACAAAAGGAACTCCCTGTCTTAGATTGTCCTGATCCTGCCACCACTGCAAAACCTGGATCAGGGTTCGAGTCACTGGGATCAGTTTGGTCAGAGGATCCTTTCTCTGAGACCAGAAGGCTCTCAAGTGGAACTGAATGTCCCTCATCTGAAATCTTGCTCCTTGCACCACTGCTGGAGAAGCAGCCATGTGCCCCAGGAGCTGCAGAAAATGCCTTGCTGGTCGAGACACCTGTAGGGTGAATGAAGAGGCCAGTGTGATAAGGGTCCTTGCCCTGTCCAGGGGAAGGAAGGCACTTGCCTTTTCTGTATCTAGCTCTGCGCCTATGAAGGTGAGGAGCTGTACAGGCTCTAGAACTGACTTTGAAAGATTCAGAAGGAAACCTAGAGAAGTGAGCATTTCCTGAGTTATCCGAAGGTGTGACATGACTTGATCTGGGGACTGGCCTACTATGAGCCAGTCGTCCAGGTATGGGAAGATGGAAATCCTTTTGCTTCTTAGGAAAGCAACTACTACTGCCAGGCATTTTGTGAACACCCTTGGAGCAGAGGTTAGGCCGAAGGGCATTGCTCTGAATTGGTAATGGCCTGAGGGCAGCTCGAACCTGAGGTATTTTCGATGGGAGCTTCTGATGAGAATATGGAAATAGGCATCCTTGAGGTCCAGGGAGACTAGCCAGTCCCCTGGCCTCAGAGAGTGTAGAATTATTCCCAGAGTCACCACTTTGAACTTTGGCTTTAAAAGGTGCTTGTTTAAATATCTGAGATCCAGGATGGGCCGCCATTCTCCTGTCTTTTTGGGGGTGAGGAATTACCTGGAGTACAATCCTTTCCCTTTGTGTAGAGGTGGAACCCTTTCTACAGCTCTGACAGCCAAGAGGGAAGAGAACTATGCCTCTAGGGCAACTGCCTCTGAAGGATTTGCAGGTGGAAAGGATCTGGTTCTCATCTTTGGGAATTTTTTCAAGCTGAGAACCAGTCCCTGGCTTACTACTTCCAGGACCCATTTGTCTGATGTTAAAGACATCCAGTCCTGGACAAAGTAAGCCAGCCTGCCCCCTACAGGAGGTGGAGAATAGACCCTGGCAAACCCATCAGGGTGCCTGTTTGGCAGGGGGTTTAGGCTGATGGTTGGAAGCAGGTCTGCTTGTACCCCATCTGCCTCTCCCTCTAAAGAACCCCCTCTGAGCATAAACAGAAGAGGAGGCCTGGGCGTGGTAAAAAGGCCTATGAAAAGGCCTGCCCCAGCCCCTGGCATGCTGCCTCTGAGGAGTGGCTTGCCTTTCCTTGGCCTGAGCACTCCTATAGGTGGTCCTGTATTCATCTATTTTCTTCATGTAGTTCTCTGTTTGCTCCCCAAACAGAGAATTACCCACAACAGGAAAATCCATGGCCTTAGTCTGGGTATCCTGAGTCAGGCTAGTACATCTGAGCTAAGCCATCCTGCGAAGGGCCACAGACGTAGCCATGACTCTGGATGAAACATCAGTGGAGTCCACTGCAGCATGGAACTGCACCTTGCATGCCTCAATACCATCCGCAGCTACCTGCTCCAGCTCCTTGGCAAGCTGGACAGGGACCTGATTAGCTAAAGCCATTACAGTGTCCCATCTAGATTTCTGATATCTAGCAGTATACGCCATATAATTGGCCTGAGTCCCAAGGATGCTGCCATGTACTGTTTCTTTGCCATGGCATCAATCCTCCTAGAGTCCTTATGTGGGGGGTGTGAAGCCAAGGGTATATTTGCCTTATCACAGGCAGCAGCCTGCACTACCCCAACATGGCTGCATTGCTGGGTAAGGAACTCTGTATCCGAGCCTGAAAGAGTATACCTCTTGTCCATTCTCTTATCCACAGGAGGTATAGAATTAGGAGTCTTTAAAATCTTCATTGTCTGTTTCCCAAAAGACTTGTGAAGGGGAATAGACAGCCTCCTGAACTCTGGGATATCCATCATTTCAACACAGTCAGGCTCCTCCTAGTCATCCACAGCTTCTTCCATAGGAAGCTGAAGGGTTTCAGCCACTTTCTTGTAAAACATGAAATGGGAGGGGGGGACTCAGAAAGCCTAGGAAGAGACACTCCTGAAGGTCTGTCTAGGGAGATGTCCGGGTCAATGGGCACATCCAGACTTTCATGATCACATTCACTTTCCTCATACTCTCCTTCCTCCTCGTCCGGTTCATAAAATTCTTCCAAATCATAATCCGGAACCGGTGGAACCGGCCGAACCGAGCACCTTCCTGATGGTGCCGGTTTGGTCGGAACCGGAGATAGCGACTGAACAATTTTTATAGCTTTGGCTATTTCATCAGCGGTTGGAGAAGAAACTTTTGGATCCACACCGGCTAATTTATCCCTTTTTGTTCTCTAAACCGGAACCGACTCCTCGGAATCGGTTCTCCTTTTGCCCGAAGAAGTTTCGTCCTGGCCAGAGGGCACTCGTTCCGGTTCGGTTTGAACCGAACCAGGCTAACCATCCAGATCAGCGGACTTTTTGGCCTCCCTTTCCCTGAGCCTACCAACTCTCTTTTCTAGGGTAGCTGCAGGAAAATCTTCACAAATCTGGCAGTCTGAATCGAAGTGGTCAAACCCCAGACAATAAACACAGGTGGTGTGGGGGTCAGCTTTTGCAAAGACTTCCCCACACACACTACAGTGTTGAAACCCAGTGGGCACGGTTTTTCTTTTGGGTGTCTCAGACATGGCCAGTCATAAACAAAACTTAACCTTTTAATGGCAATCTGCCAGGCAAGACACTCTTATCGGTTCCTGACCGTGTTACGGGCCATGGGAAAAAACGTAATAAAATCAGTTTTTTTTAGAACCGATAAGAACCGGTAACCACACTCTAAAAGTAGGAATAAAGATTTTTAAACAACCTGATCGGTTCAAACCGAACCGATGAAATGTTTACAAGTTCCACACAGAATAGAAAAACAATATAAACCTATCTAGTACTCACGAACACCACAGACAGAGACTGAACCGACAGGTTGCGGTTTAACTACGGTTGAAAACCGAGAAAACCGGTACTTTAACTGACAAACTGAACCGAGCAAAGGAGAAATCTCAGGAGCGACTGTTCAGTGAGTCGAAGTAAAGAATATGACGGTTTGAGTTCAAACAGCAACAGACAGAGTCTCAACCAAGCTCGAGCTCAGCGTTCCATGCCTGGCATGGAAAGTTAACTCTTTCATCTCCGGGACAGTTCGAAGGTTGGAGCTCACTGCAATTTGTCAGAATACAGCAAGACTTCATGTTATTTGAACAGAAGGGGACGAAGCAAGGTGCCCTGAGGGACACCAGTGCAAATTGGGAGGAGTGGCAAGATGACATCTACAACCTTAACTGATTGGGTTCTACCAGTAAGGTAGGCCTTAAACCAGTTAGTGGCAGGAGGGGATAGACCAGCAGATGAAGTATATATATATATACTCCTAAAGGGTATCCAAAACCTTAACCCAATCTTAATGGAACACTATCTACACAGTTCACATCACTGTGATCTCTACCATGCCCTGTCCTTTCCCCCACTTACAAATAGGCATCTTTCTCACTGTGCCAAACTAACCTCAAAATTTTGGCTTGGTGAACTTCCTCCTTACCTCAATTCATCCCTACTCCCCTGCCCCCTTACTCTCTTACATCGTTTGATACCAGCACCTTGGTTATCCCCCGCCGCTCCACCCTCATTGGCCAGACTGTTTTTTTTTCACTGATTCCCCAAAATCTGGAACTACCTCCCTCCGCAAATATGGCACTCCTCCTCTTCCTACTCTCTCAGCCTTGCCTTACATACCTACCTCTCCTCTAGCTGCTCCTCTTACGATCCTCATTAACTTCCTGCTTCTTCTTCTACCCAGTACCTGCTACTCCCATCTCCCTCTCTATCTCTCCCTTTCTCTCTTCATTAACTAGCCTAGTCCATGCCCCCTTGAAGGGTTCTCAACATCCTGAAGGGGGAAACAGGTTTTGGCTTTTCTTTTCCCTCGTCCCTCTATCTTCCTTCCTGCTGGGTCTTACAAACACAAACTCAGCACTTAATTCTCCCCCACAAACTTTCCCCCTTATGTCTCCCTCCCCTTTCTCTCTTCATTAATGAGCCTGCTCCATGTCCCCCTTGCAGGGTTCTCAGTATCCTGAAGGGGAAAACAGTTTTTGGCTTTTCTTTTCTTCGTCCCCGCTGGCTCTCACAAACACAATCTCAGCACTTAATTCTCCCCTGCACCCTTTTCCCTCACTCTACCCCACCCCCGCATTTATTCTGTCTTTGCCTTTGATACTGCTTGCTCTTAACTCTCTGTTCTCCATCATGTGGCTGATTTACTCTTATTATATGTTCGTCTGTATTCCAGTCCGATTGTCACTAACTGCTCTACCTTATTTTTATGCATAAATTTGCAATTTGTTTATCTGCTTCCGTTACACCTCCTATCACACTTCTAATGATAGCTAGGTATTTACATCCTTACCAGATGTACCCTGTATGTAACTTTTCCTTCCATGCATATCTGTAGAATTCTTGTTTTTAAATCCTTTGTACCCCCCATCCCCAGACTGCACCATGAAACGAACAACTTGTTGTTCAGTGTGCCTTCCTGGTGAAATATTTCAATAAATAAAACATAGCTACAGCATATACTCAGACTGCTACAGATAGTAACAGTCGTCCTCTCCCTAGTGCTGAGAGGAAGGTGTTACATTACAGTTACAGGGGTTGGGGAAGGGGGGACCACAGAGAAAGATATAAACACTGATGGCGGGGGGGTTAAACCCACACTGTAGGAGTTGTTTAAAGTCGGGTTTAGAAAGTGTTAACTAACTTACACAGACAACCTATTACAGCTTCCAAAACCATTTGCATATGCCAGTGTCCTTTATGCATGCCACCGCCTTCATTCGCGTGCCTGCCGGGTGCTTATGTGCTGTCTTGGGTCACAATACCTTACAATATGGCACCTTCTGTGCTTACTCACTTTCGGGAGCACAAAGTACAGTCAGCACAGCCCAAAGCCTGTTAGTGCTGCACTAACTGCTTGAATATTTTATTTATTTAGAGCAAGGTAGGGTTATGCCATGTTAGCCCACACAAAAGCAGGGGAGACAACAAAAAGAATCTTCTTGCTGAGTAAATATAACCTTTATTAGGTTAATGAAAAGTTAAACATACAAACTTTTGAGTCCTATAAGCCTCCTCTTCAGATATATTACAATGTAAGTTGAAGTGCCTGCAATTTGTTGAAGCTATTTGTTGAAGCTGGGTTTTGATTAGCAATGCAAGAAAAAAAAAGCAAACAACTCCAAAGCTTACAAAGTTTACTCAAACCTTTGTATTTTCTTTCTTTTTTAGCCAGTACGCTACGCTAATTACATTACTTAGGGTTAGTTGGTTTGGATATGATCTGTTTTTATCAATCTGTTTGAGTTAGATGGCTCAGCAACCACACACTCTGTGTTTTTCTTAATTTAAAATGGGGGAATACGGGAGCCAAAGCTGCTCCCATTTCAAACAAATTAATGAGAAACATAACCATTATTCCAAGTAACACTGAGTAGAGCAACTAGCGTTGGGTACTGCTATGCTATTTGATGCTGGTCTGTAGTCCCCCATTATTAACAGTGAAATTCAGGGACTGCTCAGGCCATCGGGAAAGAAAAATTTTTTTAAAAAAGAAGCTCACAATGTATTATAAAAAACAACCCACCCCGCGAAATGCAGAACATGCAGTTTCTCACACCTTGGAGGGTTAGTGCTGTCACAGAGCACTAGAGCTTCAAACTTGTGCTTTAGGATGCCAACGACCCTTCTCAGTCTGATAATCAACTTGTTATGCATGCTGGGGGATCTATTATTCTCTACATACAGATGAAGGTGGGAATTTTACCAACAAACCGATAAAAGGTTTATACAAGTTATGTCTAACTTTTGTGTTCTGTAACAGACAAGGCTGCTAAGGTACCAGCAAATAAACAAAAGAGTTTTTTTGTTGTTGGCTTACGGTTTCTGGGAGTGCAAACAATAGGTATAAACAAGAACACAAAATATAACCTCCCAATAGTATGACTCATTATTTATTTATTGAAATGTTTCCCCAGGTGCGACTGGGGGGAGGGGGGACAGAGGATGAAAAGAAATACATACATGGTGTAATAAGACATCAGTTACATTCAGTGAACATACAGTTGGTAAACTGAAATACAACCAAGGTACGTAAGACAATCGGTTCCATTACAAAGGACATACAGATTGACAATTTTCGGTAGACAATTTAGAGTACTGGTAGGGGAACAAGAGGACACGCCAAGTATGAACACATACTAAAATGTCTATAATCGTAATTACTATGGTATGAGCAAAGCAGGTGAAAATACAGCACAGGTGGCGGAACATAAAGCTGTTAAGGTAAACAACAAAAGCAAGTGATAGACGTGGGGTATTAAGTGCCATGGGATGGGGCTTGGACACTTAGGTACAGTATCAAGTGCAAAGGAAAGAAAAAGGGGAGGTGAGATGTGCGAAGGGAAGTGAAAGCAGAACCCAGAGACCCAACAGGTTGTCTAGAAATCAGCATGGGGTAGAGCCCACTAGGAATTGGAGCAAACCCAAAGGAAAAGGGATTAGCCAGGAAGGTATGCAAGTGCAATAGGTGAGAGGGGGAGAAGGGGGGAGCAGGGAAGAAGGACAGGTGAGCCGAACCCTGGGGGCCTTTCAGGATGTTGAGAACCCTGCACGGGAAAGGGGGGCTGGAAGAGAAGGGGGGAACTATTAGGATACAAGGATAAGGAAGGGGGAGCTGAACACTAGGGGCCCGTCCAGGATGCTGCGAACCCTGCAAGGGGTAGGGAAGGCTAGAAGAGCTAAGCGGAAAGAGGGCCCTGACAGGATGCAGGGAGGAGGAAAGAGGAAGCCGAGCCCTGGGGCCCCTCCAGGATGCTGAGAACCCTGCAAGGGGCAGTGAAGGCTGGGAGAGTTAAGGGGAAAGCAAGGGAAAGACAAAAAAAGGGAGAGTAGGTAGGTAACAAGTACTAGGGAAGACAAGGGGTAAGGAGAGTGGAACAAGTAGAAGGAGAGTCATGCCCAAAAATACCCATCAGGATGCTGGAGAACCCTGCAAGGGGGACCGGGGAGGCAAGAAACGGGAAAGAGGCAAGGGTTAAGCAAGGAGAAGGGAGGGGAGAAAGGAGAGCCAAGCCCCAGGGACCCCTTAAGGATGCAGGGGAGGCACAGAAGAAAAAATTACTCACCTTAGTAATTGCTTTTCTTCTCATGGAGTCTTGCTATATTAGGACCATTGCAGTTAGCCCCTGGCTCTGAACTGCCCCGGAGAGGAAACAGTTAACTCCAGAGAGATCTGGAGTTCCACAGCGCGAGGGCGCTGTTCAAAGCTCTATCTGGTCAGTTTCAAATGAAACTGCCAGGTTCTTTACGAAGCAAAACTAACATAGCAAGTCTGTGTGGAAAAGCCCTACAGAAGCCATTGGCTACCTACTAGTAGTAGAACAAGAAAACACCACAACAACAAACACAGAATAAAAAACAATATACCTATTATTGTTAGGATCACCCTGACAAGACTAATAGGCCCCTCTCCCAAAAGACTCAAGTCCAGAGAGGGGCCATCTACCACTTAACAAAACAGAATTACCTAGTTCCCTAACCCAAATGAAACAAGGGGGACTAGAAAGGCTAAAATGGCATGACACAGTGCTTGCGAACTAAATTGCCAAAACCATACCCAAGTAGGAATTCTGAGAGGGGTAGGAGGGGGTTGTCCTAATATAGCAAGACTCCATGAGAAGAAAAGCAATTACTAAGGTGAGTAATTTTCTTCAAACACCATGAAGTCTTGCTATAATTAGGACCATGCAGATTATACAGCACTACCTCATGGAGGAGGCCAGAACCTACTTAGGAATAGGCTCTGAAGCCAGCTGTGCCAAACGAAAGATCTCTCCGGACTGGACGTCCAGAGAATAATGCTTGGTGAAAGTGTGGACTGTCTTCCAGGTAGCAGCTTGACAAATTTCTAAAATAGGAATATCTCTAGCGGCCGCTAGAGATGCAGCTGTACTCCTGGTGGAATGAGCCCTCAGTCCTGAGGGAGGTTCTTTACCTAGTTTTTGGTACCAGAACTGGATACAAGAGACAATCCACTTTGCGATTGTCCTCCTAGTAGCAGGTCTCCCCTAACCCACTTCTCCATAGGTAAGGAAGAGTTGGAGGGATTCGAACCTATGACCCTTGGTACGTTCCAAATAGTAACTAAGAGCTCTTTTGACGTCCAAACTGTGCAATCTCCTCTCACCTGAGGAAGAATGCTCAGTAAAAAATACTGGGAGAGAGATGGACTGGTTAAGATGAAAATCGGAAACCACCTTAGGTAAAAACTTTCTGTTAGTCCTGAGGACCACTTTATCTCTGTGGAAAGAAATAAAATCCTTTTCCACTGACAAGGCTTATAATTCACTTATACGCCTAGCAGAAGTGATAGCCACTAGAAAAACAGTCTTCCAAGTTAAAACTTGAGATCTGCTAAGATAGAGGCTCAAAGGGGTTGCATTAGCTGAGCAATGCAAACATTCAGGTCCCAGGCAGGAGCTGGTTCCAAAGGGAGGGTTAGTGTGAAGTAACCCCTTGAAAACTTGGAAAACACAGGGTGAGAGGAGAGGGAAACTGGTTTCCTGCATAAACAAAACAGAAACAGCTGCCAAATGAACCCTCAAAGTAGCTGGTTTGAGGCCTAGTGAATTTAAGTGGACCAAGTAGTCCAATAAAATAGCCAAGTCAGCAGATTCTGGTACAATCTGCCTCTCAGAACACTAGAAGGAAAACCTCTTCCACTTGGAATTATAAGTGGTTAGTGGAAGGCTTCCTAGAAGCCTTCAAAATATCCAAGACACCTTGAGAAAGGTGTAAATCAGCAAATTCTAGCTCCTCAAGAACCAGGCCTTGAGGTGGAGGGAATTGAGGTCCGGATACCACACTCTCCCCTGTGCACAGGTCAGCAGGTCGTAGGTCCTGGGCAAGGTCAGGGGAGGGTGAAATGTGAGGGACTGGAGAAGAGGGTACAGGGCTGCCTGGCCCAGTCTGGAGCAATCAGAATCGCTTTGCAGGGCTGAGTTCTGATCTTTACCAGTACCCTGAAGAGGAGGGGAAAAGGAAGAAGGCATACAGGAACTTCCCTTCCCAATTCAACTGAAAAGCGTCCAGAGGGACTGATCCCAGCACTGGAGGCCTGCAACAAAACAGAGGAAGTTGGTGGTTGTCTGGGGCTGCGAAAAGATCCATCTATGGTGCCCCACTGGCAAAGACTGACCCCAGCACCTGAGGATTCAGAGCCCTTCGTGATGGCCCTGAGAAATCCTGCTGAGGGCATCCGCCAGGACATTGTCCTTCCTGGAAGGTGAACTGCTATCAGGGAGGTGTTCAGGGAGTAAGCCAGGGACCACAACTTCATTGCTTCGTGCACAAGGCTGAAGACCGGTGCCCCTTGCTTGTTGATGTACCACATTGTTGTGGTGTTGTCTGTCCTGACTTGGACTACCTTGTTCTGGACAGTATCTGAACAAACTTGGAGAGCTAAGAAAACAGCTCTGAGTTCCAACAGGTTGATGTGGAGCAGAGATTCCTGAGGGGACCACACTCCTTGAGTGGAAATGTCGCCCAAGTGAGCCCCCCACCCTAACAGGGAGGCATCCGTGGTGAGGGTGAGGGAATGAAGAACGGGTAAGAATGGGACCCCCAGGTTAGGTTGCTTTGATCCTGCCACCACTGAAGGGCTAGGATCAGGGTTTTGGTCACTGGGACTAATTTGGTAAGGGGGTCCTTCCATTGAGACCAGTAGGACCACAAGTGGAACTGGATGTCCCTCATCTGAAATCTTGCTCCTTGCACGACAGCTGTGGAAGCGGCCATGTGCCCTAGGAGTTGCAGAAAGTGCCTTGCTGGTCGAGAGACCCGCAGGGTAAAGGAAGATGCCAGGGCAAAGATTCTGTCCACTCTTTCCGAAGGAAGAAATGCCCTGGCTGACTTTGTGTTCAACTCTGCACCTATAAAAGTTAGTACCTGAACTGGTTCGAGAACTGACTTTGGAAAGTTCAGCAGGAATCCCAGAGAAATGAGAAGCTGCTGGGTGACTTGCAAGTGGGATTTTACCTGCTCTGGGGACTGACCCACTATGAGCCAGTCGTCCAAGTAGGAAACACAGCTACCCTTGCCTTCTCAAATGGGCCACTACAGCTAGACATTTTGTGAAAACCCTTGGAGCAGAAGTGAGACCAAGGGCATTGCTCTGAACTGTAGTGGCCAGAGGGCAGTTCTGAACCTGAGGTACTTTCGGTGAGAAGGCCTGATTAAAATATGAAAATAGGCATCCTTGAGGTCCAGGGAAGCTAGCCAGTCCCCTGGCCTTAAGGAAGGCAAAATCATTGCCAGAGTTAACATTTTGAACTTTGGTTTCAAAAGGTGCTTCTTCAGGAATCTTAAATGTAGAATGGGGCGCCAATCTCCTGTCTTTTTTGGGGTCAGGAAGTACTTCGAGTACAGTCCCTTGCCCTGATGGCAAGGGAAAACCCTTTCCACTGCTTTGCAGTCCAGAAGAGACAAAACCTCTGCTTCCAAAGCAAGGGCTTCTGAAGGATTTGAGGGGGGAAAATGTCTGGCTCTCATCTTTGGAAACTGCTTGAAGCTGAGAACCAGACCTTGACTTACCACTTAAAGAACCCATTTGTCCGGAGTTAGGGACAACCAGTTCTTGCTGAAATAAGCCAACCTGCCCCCCACCGGTACAGGAGAATCGGCCCTGGACACCCCATCAGGGTGTCTGCTTAGCAGCAGCAGCTTTAGGCTGAGGAGAAGGAGAGGGCCTGCCTGTGCCCCGTCTACCTCTGCCTCTGAAAAAAACCCTCTGTGCAAAGGCTGAAGAGGCCTGAAATTGGTAAAAAGACCTGTGGTAAGGCCTGCCCTACCCTTGGGGGCATGCCTTTGAGGAGTGGCATGCCCTCCTTAGCTTGGGCACTTTTGTAGGTAGTTCTGTATTCATCCATCTTTTCATGTAATTTTCCGCTTGATCCCCAAACAGAGAATTTCCTATCACAGGAAAATCTATAGCCTTTGACTGGGTATCTTGGGACAGATTAGTGCATCTGAGCCATGCCAACCTACGGAGAGCTACAGAAGTGGCCATGACCCTAGAAGAAACATCATTAACATCAACAGTAGTATGAAATTGAACTTTAGAGGCTTCAATGCCATCAGCAGCCACCTGTTCCAAATCACTAGCCAGCTGGCACTGGGCCTGCTTGGCCAACTGCAAAATAGTGTCCCATTTAGATTTCTGATATCTAGCCACATAAGCCATATAATTAGCCTGTCTGAGTCCCAACGAAGCTGCCATATAATGCTTTTTCACCATGGCATCAATCTTCCTGGAATCTTTATCAGGAGGAAGTGAGGCCAGGGGAATATTAGCCTTGTCACAGGCTGCAGCTTGAACAACACCTACATGACTACACTGCTCAGTGAGGAAGTCTGTATTAGGGCCTGATAAAGTATACCTTCAGTCCATTTTTTTATCTACAGGAGGGACAGAATGAGGATTTTTTAAAATCTTCGTTGTTTGCTTCCTAAATGACTTATGCAAAGGAATAGACAACCTTCTAGACTCTGGAATATCCATCATTTCTACATAATCAGGCTCCTCTTGCTCATCCACAGCCTCCTCTAAAGGGAGCTGGAGGGTTTCTGCCACCTTTTTATAAAACCTGAAATGAGAAGGGGACTCAGACAGCAAAGGGGGAGACTCAAAGGGTCTGTCTGGAGAAATGTCTGGCTCTATGGGCACTTCCAGACCTTCCCAGTCACAAATACACTCATCAAAGTCCTCCTCCCCCTCCTGTGGTTCATAAAAATCCCCAACATCATAATCCTGAACCACTGGACCTGAACGAGCCCCCCTTTTCCCAACTATAGGGGGTTCGAAAAGTCCCTGAGACAAAGACAGGACAATCTGAATGGCTTTAGCTATCTCTGCAGCAGTTGGAGAGACAATATTGGACTCCAGACCTGCTGATTTCTTTGTCTTTTTTACTTTGACTGGTTCTTCTGAACCAGCCTTCCTTTTGCCCGAGGAAGTCTCGCCCTGGTCAGAGGGCACTCCCTCTGGTCCAGTAGGAGCTGGACTGGGCTGGCCATCCGGGTCAGCGGACTTTTTGGCCTCTGGTTCCCTGAGCCGGCCCAATCTCTTTTCCAGGGTGGCTGCAGGGAAATTTTTACACACCTGGCAGTCTGACAGGAGGTGGTCAGCCCCCAGACAATAGACACAAGTGGTGTGTGGGTCAGCCTTGGCAAAGGCTTCCCCACAGACATCACAGTGTTGAAACCCAGTGGGCTCGGATTTTCTTTGGGTTTCTCAGACATAATGCCAGCCTAACCAACAAAACTTGTACTTTAAACGGCCGTACAGGCAAGACACCCTTATCGGTTCCTAACCGTGTCACTGGTATTGGAAAAAACCCAAAAAAATTAAAGGGTTTTTTTAGAACCGATAAGAACTGGGAACCGCACTTCTAAAGTCAGTAAAGTCAAAATAAGCAAACCGATCGGTTCAGACTGAACCGATAATGAATTTCCACACAGACTTTAATTTTTAGTACTTACGGTTACCAGATAGAGCTTCTGAACCGAAACCGTGGTAATTTTAAAACATTTGCCGGTTCAAATGAACCGAATAAACCGAAAACGAACCGAGCTGAAGGAGCTGATCTCCGGAGCGACTGTTCAGTGAAAGCGAATAAAGAATCTGGCAGTTTCATTTGAAACTGACCAGATAGAGCTTTGAACAGCGCCTTCCCGCTGTGGAACTCCAGATCTCTCTGGAGTTAACTGTTTCCTCTCCGGGGCAGTTCAGAGCCAGGGGCTAACTGCAATGGTCCTAATTATAGCAAGACTTCATGGTGTTTGAAGAGATAGGAAGGATGAAAGGAAGAACAAGAGTAGGGAATTAGGGTAAGGAGAGTCAAGTCAGATGCAAGGGCATGGTTTAAGGCGGGTCATGGCAGGAACAACTGGATGAGAAATAACTGTGGAGAACAGAGCTGATGGAGTAGGTGGAGGAGGAATGGCGAACTTGACAAGGCAGGGAAAGGAATTTCAGTATACAGTAACTAAACAAGTCTAATGTCCCCAGTTCAAGCTTCCCTGGCAGAAACCTCTGACTCCTCCTAACCTGAGACTTTTTACAGCTGAAAAAGAAAATTGAACTCGTCTTTGGGGAGCAAGGCTGTCTTGTTTGCCTCCTCTGCTGAGGGAGGGCCTGATATCATTGCCAAGTGTGGCTCTTTTGTTTGCCCACACATACAGACTGTCCATTGACTCCGCTATACAGGTCATGAGCAGTGTTGCAGCATCGGAGAGGGTTGGTATACAGGACAAAGATTCTGTACATCCCTCAACTTACTTTAAAGTAGACATTGGGGAATTCATCCCAGAGGGCTGCATTCTTTGTAATGTACACTATACTGTGTCCATGTTCCAAATTATATGTTGGGAGGATGTTCGGGCCCATGAAAAAAAGACTACAAGAACATTTTTGTGATAATAGAAACAAGAAGAGAGATTTGCCAGTTGCAGTCCACCATGAACTGCAACATGGGTCTGATCGAAGATGGACACTGTGGGCTCAATTCTCAAACCAGTTAGAATGTCGCAAACCACGGGTGTGCTGAACACATGGCACATGGGGATTGCGGCATTCCCAAGTCAGCAATCAGGATTCTCAATCCCGTGCGCCACATGCCGTGAGTTAGATCAGCATTTGCTGGACTAACTTTGTGGTCCTTTTTACAGGGTTTGCGCCACATATTCGGAGCAAGCCACCATAAATGAGGTAAAGTGTCATGAATGTGCGCAACCTTTGTGAATCGGGCACACGATGGGGCAATGTGTTCAGGGCAGCGCAGGGTCTGATGCATGGCTTGTGAAAGCCCTGCATCAATCTTTGAGAACTGAGCCCTGTGTATGCAGATTGTCCAGATCAAGCTCCCACAAAGTAAGGGTGACAGCACTCAGAAAGCACTTCAACAAGAAACACAATTAATTTTTAGTCTGAAATCAAACAGTCAAAATGGACTACATGAATGAATAGATTTCAGACCATTCTTGTAATGGTAGGAGTTTGTTGTGCTAGAAATTAATAAATAAAAAAATTGTCACCTTTTATAGGGAGTCCTCAAACTAAAAGGCTGCTTTGGTGGGGGGGGGGGTAGGATTACATGAAAACACTGGACAGACTAGATGGACCTGTCGGTCTCCTTCTGCCATCAACTTCTATGTTTCTATGTTCTGGTATATCTGTCACTGAGCACTAGGCTCTATATATGTCAATAGGTTACTTATATCTGCACCATCTCCTATGCCTATTTGTGTATTGTACATAAAAACTTTCAATAAAAAGATTAACTGTAAAACCAAAAACTTTCATCACATGCCCCCTAAACATCCCACCCTACCCTCCCACTGCTTGGAATTGATATATCTAAACTAACCTACTAATTGTAAACAAGATTCGAGTATAACTGCTATATATGGTAAAATATTTTGGCCTGGATATTCAAAAGGGTTGCGCATGGCGCAACAGGTATGCGCCATGTACGACCCACCAATGCTCCCCAGCGTGATATTCAAAGGGGCAAGTTGTGATGCGCAACTCCTGATGGGCCAGGGCGCATTGGTAATTTATGCAGCACAAGTGCGGGGGCATGCCCATGCATATGCGGCACATCCCGATATTCAGCCTGGGATGTGTGACACACACGCTGGCACAACACCGCCTTGCGCCATTCAGGGGGGTGCAAAGATGTGCCGGGTAGAACCAGGAACAAGTCCTGGCCACCCACAGGTGAGCTACTGTCTTGCAGGGTGCAACACGACAGCCGGCAGCCGTGAGAGGCCACCCGCCCACCCAGAACACTGTCCACAAGCTCCCTGCCCTGGGGCGTTGTACCCGCCCCTCACCTGGCATAATTATAAAGTTGTTACCGCCCGCCGGCGCAGCGTTGGATTTCCGCTATGACGCCGGTGACCCGGGTTCGGAACCGACTCGGGTCGCTGGAGGGCCGGGCCGGGGAGAAGGATAGAGCGCCCCACGGACTGCTCTCCTTCTCCGGAGGGGAGGGTGGGTCCGAGTCTGCGTGACCCTGGCGGAGGCCAGGGAAAGCGCATAACTGCCGACACCTAGCTCTGGGTGGAGCAGGGCAGGACGCTCTGCGCATCATCGCCCCGCCCCGGAAAAAGGAGAGACTGCCGGAGGCCTCAATGAAGCCCATCACATCTTCAATTAGCCCCCCAGGCCAGCCCCAGATCTAATCCGAGGTCCGCGCATGCGCCCAGTGCCGCGGCCCCACCGTGGGGGAAAGCCACGGGTATCCGGGAGCCCGAGGTCAATGTGGGGAGGTGGAAACGAGAAATGGGCGGAACTTGGGCTAACGGCGGCAAGAGGCGTAAAGTAAAATAAAAAATAATTATAAAGTTGTTCACAATTCATCCAGTAAAACCCCAAATCACCCGATCGTGGGCATACATAAATGTAAAGTCCCTGGTGCTCCAGTGGAACCTCACATCGTTGTACTACAGAGGCCAGACATGTGAATGAACACGTTCATTCCCATACTGGCCTGTAGTAGTACAGTATGCTTTGCATATCCATTGGTCCACGCGGTGGACCAACAAGCATCAAACTGTACTGTACACTGTCATTCGTTGATGACACGTGAATAGGGCTGCCGCCTGCCCGATGATGGGGGGTGATGGGGCACCTCAGTGGCGGTGGAGAGAGGGGTACCACTGGACCACCAGGGACTTTACTTTTACTTCTGCCCACAATCAGGCGAACAGGAGCGGTAACCGCCATGGTTCGGCAGGGGGTCTGTCCCCGACGGCTGCAGCCCGGCAGAGCGCCAGGCACAAGTCGCAGGGGATCGGCGCACCGCATGCAAATGGGACTATAATGACATGCAAATGGCCCAATTGCGCCTTGCATGCTTAATGACCTCATTTGCATGCCCAAAGCTGAATATCACAGATGATGCACCAAGCGCAACTGCACTTGTGCATCCCCCTGCTCCCCTTCTGCCACTTGAGCTGGCGCAGTGCCACTGCGCCATGTGCAGTGCACTCGCCATCAGTGCCATATTCAACAGTGTTTTCCCATGGCGCAGCACCGTTGAATGTCGCCTGGTCCATGCCCTGGCACAGCCCAGTTGCACTGCGCCTAGACTTGTGCCCCTGCCTGGCACAGTCTGAATATCCAGCCCCTTGTGTATAACTGCTATATGTTGTGGGCATAGGTATGTGGTCTTTTCTTTATTTGAATCTAGGATTACAAATACCTTTGAGCCGAGGCTCTTTCACTAAGGTTCCACGTCAGTAAGTACAGGCATAAAGGTTATACAGGTTTCTTGGTACAGTAAAACAATCAGTAACACAATCATCATAGCATGTTATTACAAAGACAATACATAAAACTCTAGGAGATGAAAGCAACAAAGGAAATGGGGTTGCGAGGAGGAGAGGGCAACGGGGCGGGTGGGACTGAGTAAGGCAACAAAAGAGGCTTTGTCATGACAGAATGGGGTAAGAGCAATTGTTGGGCATAGGGAAGATGAAGTGCTAGGAGAGAGGACAACAGCAGACAGCAGTTACTATGGGCAGCAGCGAGGAGAATATTGCACTAAGCAGGGCAGTCACAGGTGCTTGAGCCTAGTAGGGAGAGGCGGAGCTTAGCCTTCAAAGCGTCCAGTGTTGGTGAGTTAGCGATGTCAATAGTGAGACGAGTCTTGAAAGGAAAAAGAAGTCTACTATAGACTAATATGAGGACTGCAGTGATACACGTGATCACTGTGTTGGTAAATCATTACCCAGATGCCGTCGCTTTTTTCTCTGTCTCATTTTTTTATAGAGATATGGTGGTCAGCCTCTTACATGTTTCAATCTTTGTGGTCACTGGCTTCCGAAGGGTGAAACAAAGTATGGGTTGGATATGCTGATCCCCGAGGAACACGTACATTTTTACAACAGAAGGATCTGGGTGATCAAAGTACCTGTCTGAGTCACACTTGCCTCAACTGTCTGTTTTTTCGCTTTCTCCCTCTGACCACTTCCATAATCCACAGCTACATTACTATGTATTTTAATACATAAAATACTCTTTTGATATTGCTTGTGATTTTAATATGAAACTTTGGTGTTTGATTAACTATGCACTAGGGTGCTTTTGTACTATTTTTAGATCAGCTATTTGATGTTCGTTCATGGCCACTTTAAAGTATATGATAACAATCTTGTGAAGCACTGTACTGTGCCTTTAAATACTGTAATTGTACTTAAACTTGGCAATCCCCGGGTATGCCCACCCCCTGAGGAAGACTTAAGTACAGACAAAGCTCTGGGGTGTACTGGAGTGAGAGGCAGCCCAGGTCAAGATTTAACATTACGCTGTTTAAATAACTATCTTGGTCAGTGCTGCATTGGATTTTCTCAATGTCTTGTGTTTTGCATTGCACAAAATAAAATTTGATAGTGAGCTATCTATACCTTAGTGGCAGTGGGTATTTACAACAGTATACTCCTTGTGTGCAGCAATTGTTGTCTGGATTGTCTTTGTTTGCCCCCTCTGCTGAGCGGGCCTGACATCATTCCCAAATGCGGCTGTATTGTTTGCCCCCTCTACTGGGGGGGAGGGGGTCTGAGATTGTCACTAACCACAGATGTGTTGCTGGTACCTCCACTGAGGGGGTTGAGCTTGGAAGGAGGGACAGGGAACATTGTTTTAACCAGGAGTAGCACACTAAGCTAAAACTTGTTTCCAGATGCGACCTGGGAGCACAACGAAGTTAACTGACTTGCTCAGGATCACACAGTATGCACCAAGGCGGCTGTGGGATTCAAACTCAGGTCTCCAGATCGGCAGCTCAGAGCCTTAACCCACTGTGGTATGCTGCCCCCTTGCGAAGGTGGCTGTGTTGTTGCTCCCTCTGTTCAGGTGAGGGGGTATGAGATTGTCACAGATCATGGCTGTGATGCTGCCGATTGTGGTTCTGTGGTTTGCCCCTGCTGATAAGGGAGGGTGGGTGGAGAGCACTGCCCAGCATAGCGGCTGCAGTTTTCCCCTCTTCTTAAGGGGGGGGGTCTGAGATGGTCCCAAGCATGGCTTTGATGTTTGTTCCCTCTATTAAAAAGTGAATCAGTGCTGAGTGTGGCTTTGAGGGGGCCAGTGAGTGCCATCGAGTGCAGCTTTGTTGTTCGACTCAACTGCTGTGGGGAAAGCAGGATCAGGGCTGGAGTGGAGGAGCTGATTATATCAAGGAAGAGATGGGAGGGTTTCCTGTGATCAGAACATGGTAGTTTGTGTTATTTTATAAAAGAACAGGGGCAGGTGGTGGCGATCACAAGTGAGCGTAGATTAATTTACCCCGCCCCGAGGGAGGACCATTAATCACCACTGAGATCCATGGCCAGCAGTCAAGCAGGGGAAGGACATACAGAGACAGATAGTGAGTGGGATGTTTCATACAGACCATGGCCAGAAAAGTGGGGAATTAAATATGGTTTTACACAGACTGGCTCATTCAGATGGCTGCCAGCTGAGGGGGGGTTAGTGCCGAACTGAGTCGGTTGCAGTCTGTGGGTCTTTTAAGTACTAGAAGAAGACCAGCGTCAGCGGGTTGGGGGGGTTGAGAACACACAGATTTTTTTTTTGGGGTTCAAATAGGTTTTTATTCCTAGTGCTTACTTCCAGGTGCTAGCTTTTGTTGCACAATAGATCCATGCTGCGGAATGATTCAGATGCCCAATGCGTTCCGATAGAGAATAGAAAACAATGAACATTTATTAATTTGTTTAAAATTGATGACCGGGAAAGGCACACTGAGCCAAGGCTCGTTTCCAGCTGTGACCCGGGTACAGAGTGTACAGTGGAGAGAAAAAGAGTAACACATGGTGAAGAATACAAACAGTACGCACAAACATTTTCAGAGAGTACATTATCAGTAATGTACACTTAATTAAGGTGCAAAGTAAATGAACGGAATGAGGCAAGATTACCGTACATCCCTATATTCAGCCAAAATGTGTGGTGCATCTGCTAAGCATCTCAGAGATGAGCTGTCCAAAGTTAGGTATGGAAAAAGCATGCCTAAATGGCCAGCCACCCACAGGCATGCTGCAGAACTGCAGGCAAGCCCTCTGAAGAAAGCCCTTGCAGATGCACCAGGACATGCTTCAGGCACCCACACACAGCAGTCAAGCCAGGATGGATAAACCCTGAGCCACAGGTACTGTGTCACCACTGGCACTGCCCAGGAAGCAACCCCCCACACCGCACCCTGGACGTAGACACCCAGAAGCCGCATATCAGTGCTGTTAGTTGTCCTTCCCAGACACACCAGCAGAGTAGACAGCCACAAGGCAGCAAATGTACTGGGGGGCCATGGCCTACATCCTCGCGGCCTGCAGGGTGCCACCTGGCAGCATGTACCCAAGGTGCCCAGATAGCCTGGTGGACGGGTGTCAGCCTGGTACAGGCCAGGGACTGACCTGTGGCACACACCCACAGTGGTACACCATAGGTGCAAAAAAGTGGGACCCCCCCCACTAGTGTACCCGATCACCCACTGCACACTGTCATTCCTTGCAGTCATAACCATCTTCCACTCATATGGGGTTATGTGTGAGGCATTACAGGTGACTGTTTGCTACATATGGAGCTGGTGTATTACATGCATGTGGTTTACTGATCAGACTGTGTCACCCTGTGCCCTCCCCTACTGCACGTCCAGGAGGGCCCCTGTGGCTACTGTCCAGGTGAGCCCCCCTGTACCCCAGTCTGACCCTGTACATGACCATCGGTATTAACACTGCACCCGGGCCAATGCAGTCCACCCACCCACACACAAACAGTCCATCACACCTGCCCGATAGGCTGAACTATCTCCTGTTCACCTTAGTGGGGTGGTGGGGAAGCACTGCAAATCTGGAACTGAGCATGCCTGAAGTATGCAAATGGCCTGAAAAGATTCCAGTAATGAGCTGCGCATGTGGGAGATGGGCTTGGAATGTGCAGTGAGGAAATCTGTATAACCAGGCAGACTACTGCAACTTTACGCACAGCACAAGTGGCTTTGCATCACGCATTTCCCCATAATTTGCATGGGGCCCAGGTCACTTGATGAGCCATGCATCTCCCACTGCACAATCGCACATCTTCGGGATATTAAGCTGTACATGCGCAAGCGCATCTCATGGCGCATCTTCTGAATATCTCATTATTTTGGGCCAGCGCATCTCAGATGCGCAACACAGGCATTTACACAAGTTTGCAGGGGACTTTTGAATATGGGGCCAATATTTTTACAAACCAGGAAACTCAGTTTCATATAAAGATCCACATATACTACTACAACCATACAGTATATAAGCAATGAAGAGACAGCAAGAAACAAAGGAAGGGAGACAGCAGGGTGGGAACTTGAAACTGTTGGAATGATCAAGTCCTAGATTTCATATGAAAATTTGACTGAGCAATAAGGCAGGCAAAAGACAGAAATTTAAATACCTGTAAATTGTCTTACTCCGACTGCTGGTGTACAGGCTCATTACTTCTGGGAGGTCCTTCCTGGAACCACGTGACAGTCAGGAGGTATACAGATTTCTGCAGGATGGTTATACCCTCCCAATCATTTCGTCCAGACCTCAGTACTTCTATTGCCTTTGTCCTCTGCGGAAACACATAACTTGGATACAAACAAAAGAAAACAAAAGGTTAGTGTAACCTGTGGCCAGAGGTCGACTTTCAGAATTCTAGGAGGGACGGAGCTTGGAGAACAGCAGTCAGAGAAAGAAAATTTACAGGCATTTAAATTTCTATTTCTGTCTCCTAAAGCTGATCTCTGGTCTCATCACTTCTGGAATATACTAAAGCAGTACATCCCTCCACTTCCTGGGTAGGAAGAAAGTTTACAGTCCCTTATGGGTCCACCACTTCCTGAAGGACCCTGCGGCAAAAGGACACCTCAGCAAAGGTGGCAACATCCAACTTGTACAATTTTGAGAAGGTATGGATGGATGACCATGTGGCTGCTATACATAAGTCTGCAGGGAATTTTCAAAATATCCAGCACTCACCACCTCAATAAACACGCTGCTCGCTGCTATCAGGTGCAATATTTTTATTCAAAGTGCCATATTAAATCCAGCACACCTTGACAAGTTTCGGATCATGCCTTTTGAGGAAGGTCTTGATCCGAAACTAGTCATGGCATGCTGGATTTAATATGTCACTATGAATAAAAATATTGCACCTGGAGGCAGCGAGCAGCGTGTTTATTGTGGTGGTGAGTGCTAGACTTTTTGAAAATCTGTTGGCTATCTATCTAGAAGCACCCCGACCTGGTGCAGTGTTCTGCTGTGAAGATTTTATTAGTCTGCTGAGGAAGCCTCTCTGAAGTCCGCCCAGGATGTAGCCATCGCTCGGGGTGAGTGTGCTAGAAGGTCAATCCCAGCCTTCTGGTAGGCCATGGCAATGGTGGAATGGATCCACCTAGCAACAGAGTGCTTTGCTGCCTTCTTACCCATGTTCGGGCCTGATGTAAGGATGAATGGACTTGTACGGACTAAGCCAAATCTCTTGATGTAAATTTTGAGTGCTGTTCGTGGATCAAATGTGTGAAATTCTCTCTCTTTCTCATTCTTAAGGTGAGGACAGAATGAGAGAATGTTCAAGACTTGGTTGCAATAAAAAGGAGACATTACCTTTGGTAAAAAGGCTTGATCTGTCCACATAACCACTGAGTCTTGATGAAATATAGTGTAAGGTTCTTTGGGTGACAGGGCTCCTATCTCACCGATGCATCAGGCTGAGGTGACTGCAATAAGAAAGATGGAATTCATAGTGAGATGAAGTAAGGATGCCTCCTTTAAGGGCTCGAAAGGGGGCTTGGTGAGTGCTCTGAGTACTAGGTTGAGCCTCCAAGGTGGTACAACAGGTTTTATTGGAAGACGCTTCAAAGTTGATGTTCTCAGAAATCGCCGAACATGAGGAAGAGCTCCCAAAGATTCGCCTGAGTCCCCTAACAGGAGCACTCCTGAAGCAGACACCTGGACTCTAAAGGTAGCCGGTTGGAGGCCCTTGTTGAAACCCTCCTGAAGGAACTGAAAGATGGTAGGCAGAGACACAGAGTAATCTGGTAGAGAGGTGTCTCGAAAACCAGAACAGAAATTTTCTCCAGATCCTATAATAAACAAAGGAGGATGAGGCTCCCTGGATTGAATCATCATTTCTACGACAGGTGCAGAGAAACCTAACTCCTCGAGAGTTTCCCGCTCATTCTCCATGCTGAAAGGGGCAGATTGCGCGGACTGGGGTGCAGCTCTGGGCCTTGATGTAGTAGATCTGGGCTTACTTGGAACACCAGGGTAGGATGGAGAGACATTTGGACTAATAGGGAAGACCACGGTCTGCGGGGCCAGCGTGGGTAAACCAGAATCATCTCTGCTTGATCTTGGGCAATCTTCTGCAGTACCCTTGACAAGATTTGAACTTTAGGAAGGGCATACAGGAGATCAAACTGACCCCAGTTGATGGAGAAGGCATCCTGTGCCATGGCCTTCTCATTCTCGATGAGAGAGCAGAACCTTGGAACTTTGCAACATTTTCGGCAGACAAAAAGATCTACCTGCGGGTGGCCCCACCGTGCCGTGATGAGCTGGAAGGCGCTGCTCTTGAGCTCCCACTCCCCTGGTAGGACGTCTTTTTGACTTAGCCAATCTGCTGTGACATTTTCCTGGCCTGGGATGTATGCTGCCCTTAGACTTCCCGGGTTGTCTTCAGCTCACTGAAAGAGAAGACGAGCCTCTTGCAGCACCAGAGAATTCTTTGTGCCTCCTTGGCTGTTGATATATGCCACTGTTGTCCAATTGTCTGTGAGGATGAGGACGTCCTGGTGGGAAAGCTGTCTTGAACTGCTGCAGTGCCAGGTGGACTGCCCACATCTCCAGTACATTGATGCTGAAGCGAGACTCCACCAGAGACCACTTGCCCTGTGTCAAGAGCTGTCCCGAATGCGCCCCCCCCCCCACAGCCTGGAGAATGGCATCGATGGTGATTTGGTGAGGGTGTCCCAGACTGAGATCCCACATGATGTTGCTCTTCTGAGTCCACCATATCAAGGAGTTCTTCACCTGGCGAGATACCTGAATCCTCTGGTCCACTGTGCCCCTCAAACCATTGCTGGAGGAGACCTGACTGGAGAGGTCGCAAGCGGACTAGTGCCCAGGGGACTGAGTCTGCCAGGAAGACCACCGTTCCTATGAGTTGCATGAAGGAACAGGCTGACAGAGATTGAGCTGCTTGGAATTTGTATCAAAGTTTCTGGCTGGTGAGGAGTCAGAGACAGAAACCGAGTTTGGGAGTTCCCCCGCTTCTAGGGATGAATAGTCGGACCCTGGTGACCTGTCCCATCTGTGTTTCCCATGGGTTGTGTCCCTGGCTCTGGATCTACTCCTGGACCTATGCCTATTCCTTCTCCTATCGTGTCATGAAGAGTGGTGGGTGTCCACGTCCGAGGATGTGGAGAGGGTGCACTTCCAGGAGGCTTTACTATGGGTTCTGGGCAAAGGGAACTGCTGCAGGATGTTGAAATATGAGGGGTTGGGGGTGAAGGCTCTCTTTAGTTTCTCTATTAGTTCCACGGCTACAGCCCCAGCTTTGTGGCGGTGCCCCTCTGAGGTGGGGGACTACCCAGACCCCATAGCTGGTCTTGTAGGACCTCGGATTCGGAGGCGGACGCCTCACCTGCCTCGTTCCGGGCAGATGAGGTGTCACTGTCACATTTGACACACATACACCCTGCGAATGAGGCCAGCATGGGTGTTCTGCACTTGTGGCACTTTCAGCTTCGGAGGTGGGGGGGGGGGGATGTCTGTCATTTGATGAGGCCATGTTACTGTTTTTTAGAATATTTTTAAAAAGTTATCTCATGTTGAAAACTGAGCTTGGAATATTCCATTCCCATCAAGGATTTGTCTTGAAACCTGAGCTTCGAGTATTTCATTTCCTACAAGGCTTGGTGTTCCCCCAACGAGATCAGTCAAGCTGAACAGGAGATTCTCGTCGACGAGTAGATTAATGATCTGCCCCCTTTCGCCCTCCTAAATGACTGGCTCTCCACCTGCCTGAAGAGCCCTAATGTTTTCGTGCTAATTGTCCTGCGTCAGAGGGCTCGATGCGACCATGCGGCTCTCTGATAGGTGCATCGATGACCTGAGCCTCCTGTGACCGTCGACGGAAGAGAAGCTCTGGGCCTGGCCGACAACCCAAATCCTCGTGTGGTGCCTCGGCTCACGAGGCAGCTGCTGCACTGAAAATGCCTGGTAGGGTAAGTGGTGGTGGCCACCGAATACCACTGATCCTGCTGGTCTCTAATCCCTGCATGAATGCCTCTTTGTTGAGCCGGTGGGGGAGTACACCCTAGCGCGAAAAAATTACTCACCTTAGTAATGTTGTTTCTTCTAATGGAGTCTTGCTATATTATAGACATTAGCAGTATGATCCAGCTCTAGAACTGCCCGGAGTGAAATGGTTAAAACAATTCCAAAATAGAATTTTGCACGAGAGCAGCTCTATCTGTGTCATTTCAAACTTGAACTGTCAGATCTTTACGAGCCAAACTCACTAAGGTCTGTGTGGAAGCTGTAACCTACACTAGCCAAATGGCTACCTAAATAATAACAACCACTGATGGTCACAACACCCAAGACTCAAGTCAGGGGACCAGAAATACTAACACCATTCTAATAATATGAAAATGGAACAGAAGTATAATAAAACACACACACACGTACACATACACACCCCCAAAGTCCAAAAGGGGACAAAATGCTAAAAGGACATAAGTAGTGCCACACTAAGTTGCCCGCACCCCACCAAGTAGAGGTTCTGAGGAGGGCAGGTTGGGGAAGGTCTATAATATAAGACTCCATTAGAAGAAACAACATTACTAAGGTGAGCAATTTTTCTTCAAACAACATGAAGTCTTGCTATATTATAGACATTACAGATACACACCAGTACCTCCATGGAGGAGGGCAGAACCTACTTAGGAAATAGGCTCTGAAGAACAGCTGTGCAAACCGAGCATCTCTCCTGGCCTGGACATCCAGGAGTAATGCTTGGTAAAAGTGTACCGTTTTCCAAGTAGCAGCCTGGCAAATCTCTAATAAAGGATATCTCTGGCAGCAGCTAGAGCATAGCTATACCCCTGGTAGAATGAGCCCTCAAACCAGGGCAGGAATTGGTACTGCCCACTTTCTGATAACAAAATTTGATACAAGAGACAATCCACCTGGCTATTGATCTCTTAGTAGCAGGTTTTTCCCAACTTCACCATAGGTAAGGAAAAGTTGGAGGATTCGAACCTGTGACCTTTGCGCTCTATATAATAACTAAGAGCTCTCTTAACATCCAGGCTGTGCAACCTCCTCTCACCAAGAGGGTGATCAGTGAAAAATACTGGAAGGAGACAGATTGATTAAGATGGAAATCTGAAACCACCTTAGGCAAAAACTTCCTATTAGTCCTAAGGACTACCTATCCCAGTGGAAAGAAATAAAGTCAGTCTCCACTGACAAGCTTGCAATTCACTTATCGTCTGGCAGAAGTGACAGCCACTAGAAAAACAGTTTTCCAAGTTAGGTACTTAAGCTCTGCAGAATACAGAGGTTCAAAGGGGTTACATTAACTGGGCAATGCAAACATTAAGGTCCCAAAGCAGGGCAGTTCCCGAAAGGAGGATTAGTATGTATGAATCCCTTAAAAACTTGGAAAACACAGGATGAGAGGAAAGAGGATGACTTTCCTGCTGACACAAAAGCAGACACAGCTGCCAAATGAACTCTCAGGGTAGCTGGTCTGAGACCCAAGGAATTAAGATGTACCATGTAATCTAACAAAATGGGCAATTCAGCAGATTCTGAAATAGTTTCCCCAGCACCAAATGAAAACCTTTTCCATTTAGAACTATAAGTAGCCCTAGTGGAAGGCTTTCTGGAAGCCTTTAGGATCTCAAGAACACCCTGAGAGAGGTGTAAATCAGCAAACTCTAACTCCTCAAGAGCCAGGCCTTGAGGTTGAGGTGTGGTCCGGATACCAAACCCTTCCATGAGGCACAAGTCAACAGATTGTGAGATTCCTGGGGAGGCACAGGGAAGATGGACTGTCAGAGACAGAAGGAGTGGTACCAGGGCTGCCTGGCCCAATCCGGGACAATCAGAATCACCTACAAGGCTGAGATCTGATTTTGACTAGTACTTAAATAGGAGAGGAAAGGGAAAGCAAAGAGGAACTTCCCTCCCAATCCAGAAGAAGGCATCCAGGGGAACTGAGCCCAGCACTGGAGGCCTGCAACAGAACAGAGGAAGTTTGTGATTGTCTGGGGCTGCAAAAGATCTATCTGAGGATGCCCCACCAGGCAAAAACTATCCCCAACTTGAGTATCCAGGGACCATTCGTGATGGCACTGGGAAATCCTACTGAGGGCATCCGCTAGGATATTGTCTTCCCTGGAAGATGAACTGCTATGAGGGAAGTGTTCAGAATAGGCCAGAGACCACAACTTCATTGCCTCGGGCACAAGCCGAAGACCGTAGCCCCCTGTTTGTTGATGTACCACATTGTTGTGGTGTTGTCTGTTCTGACTTGTATCACCTTTGTCGTGGACAGATGCAGAAAATCTTGAAGACCTCAAAAGACAGCTCAGAGTTCCAGCAAACTGATGTGGAGCAGAGACTCCTGGGGAGACCAAACTCCCTGAGTGGAAAGGTCGCCCATGTGGGCTCCCCAACCCAGAAGGGAAGCATCTGTACTGAGAGTCAAGTCGTGAGAAGGGGAAATGAAGGGAACCCCCGCTTTAAATTGCTCTGATCCTGCCACCACTGGAGAGCTAGGATCAAGGTTCGAATCACTGGGACCAACTTAGAAATGGGGTCTCTCTCTGAGACCAAAGGTTCTCAAGTGAAACTGAATGTCTCTCATCTGAAATCTGGCTCCTGCACAACAGCTGTGGATGCAGCCATGTGCCCCAGGAGCTGCAGAAAGTGTCTTGCTGGTCGAGAGACCTGCAGAGTGAAGGAAGAGGCCAAAGCCACCAAATTCCTTACCCTTTCTGGGGGTAAAAAGGCTCTGGCTAGCTTTGTTTCCACTTCAGCCCCTATAAAGGTGAGTACCTGGACTGGTTCCAGAACCAACTTTGGTAGGTTTAGCAGAAAACCCAGGAGGTGAGAAGCTGCTGGGAGACCTGCAGGTGAGATTTACCTGTTCTGGGGACTGGCCTACAATGAGCCAGTCGTTTAGATAGGAAAACAGCAACTCTGCCTCCTTAAGTGGGCCACTGCCATTCCCAGACACTTTGTGAATACCCTTGAGCAGAGGTGTAAGGCCGAGGGCATTGCTCTGAACTGGTAATGACCTGAGGGCAGTTCGAATCTGGGGTACTTCGATGGGATCTTCTGATTAGGACATGGAAATAGGCATCCTGAGGTCCAGGAGGCTAGCCAGTCCCCTGGCCTTAGGGAAGGTAAAATCATTGCCAGAGTTACCATTTTGAACTTTGTCTCAAAAGATGCTGTTCAGATATCTGAGATCTAAGATGGGCCGCATTCTCCTGTCTTTTTGGGGTAAGGAAGTATCTGGAATACAGACCCCTGCCCTGATGCAGGGAGAGAACCCTTTCAACTGCTCTGAGAGCTAGCAGGATGAGACCTCTGTTTCCAGAGCGAGGTCTCTGAAACACATGAGTAGAAAAGTCTGCTTTCAACTTGGGAAACTTTTTGAGCTGAGAACCAGACCCTGGCTTACTACTTCCAGAACCCACTTGTCTGAGGTTGGAGGCCCAATTCTGACTGAAGTAAGCCAGCCTGCCCCCACTGGTACAGGAGAATCGGCCCTGGGCACCCCATCAGGAGGTGCCTGTTTACATGGGAGCTTTAGGCAGGGGTGGGAGCAGGTCTGCCCACCCTCGTCTGCCCTGCCTCTGAAAGCCCCTCTGAGCATAGGCAGGAGGCCTGAGTCTGGTAGAAGGCCTGTGAAAGGCCTACCCCTACCCCTGGGGCATGCCTTTAAGGAGTAGTTTGCCGCTCCTTAGCCTGGGCACTCCAGTAAGTAGTCCTATATTCATCCATCTTCTTCATGTAATTCTCTGTCTGCTCTCCAAACAGAGAATTTCCCACCCAGGAAAATCCATAGCCCTATTCTGGGTATCCTGTGACAACCAGTACACCTGAGCCAGGGCCAACCTACGAAAAGCTACAGATGTGGCCATGACCTCAGAGGAAACATCATTAACATCCACATCAGCATGAAACTGAACCTTAGAGGCTTCAATGCCATCAGCAGCCACCTGTTCTACTTCACTAGCCAGCTGGCCATGGGCCTGCTTGGCCAATGTATAACAGTATCCCATCTAGATTTCTGATACCTAGCTACATAAGCCATATAATTTGCTTGCCTCAGTCCCAGAGAGGCTGCCATATACTGTTTTTTCCATGGCATCAATCTTCCTGGAATCCTGTCAGGAGGATGAAGCCAAGGGAATATTAGTTTATCACAGGCAGCAGCCTGAACTACCCCAACATGACTGCATTGCTGAGAAAGGAATTCTGTATCAGGGCCTGACAATGTATAACTTCTGTCCATCTTTTACCTACAGGAGGCACAGAATTAGAGCTTTTAAAATTTTAATTGTTTGTTTCCTAAAAGACTTATGTAAAGGAATAGACAATCACCTAGACTCTGGAATATCCATAATTTCTACAAAATTAGCTCCTCTTGCTCATCCACAGCCTCTTCTAAAACAAGCTGGAGGGTTTCAGCAACTTTTATAAAACATAAAATGAGATGGGACTCAGAACAGCATAGGGGAGATTCTAAAGGTCTGTCTGGGAGATGTCCGTTCAATGGGCACACCCAGACTTTTCCCAGCCACATTCATACTATTCATAATCCTCCTCCCCTCCTTTGGTTCATAAATTCCTCAATATCATAATCCTGAAACACTGGGATCGGACGAACCGACCTTTTACCAGATAGTGGTGGTTCGGACGGCCCTGAGACAGTGACTGGACAATCTGTATGGCTTTTGCTATCTCTGCAGCAGTTGGAGAAGGAATTTTGGACTCAGACCTGCTGATTTTCTTGTTTTCTTTACTAGAATTGGTTCCTCAGAACCAGCTTTTCTTTGCCGGGAAGTCTGGCCCTGGTCAGAGGCACTCCTCTCTGGTCTGGAGGTCTGGCCATCCGGGTCAGCGGACTTTTGGCCTCGTCCCTGAGCCTGCCTAATCTTTTTTCCAGGGTGGCGGGAGGGAAATTCTTACATACCTGGCAGTCTGACTGGAGGTGTCAAACCCAGACAATAAGCAATGTAGGGTCAGCCTTGGCAAAGACTTCCCACAAACATCACAGCGTTGAAACCCAGTGGGCCCGGTTTTTCTTTGGGTTTCTCAGACATAATGCCAGCCTAACCAAAACTTGCCTTTAGCGACAGTGCCAGGCAAGACCCTTATCGCTGGTTCCTAACCTGTCACGTGGTATTGGAAAACATAATAAACCGCTTTTTACAACCCATAAGAACCGAACCGGACTCTAAAATAATAACTTTTAGTTTTAAATGAGTTTAAATTACTGATCGGTTCAAACCCGAACCGATAACTTACAAGGTCCACACAGACAAACCTCATTTACTTACGTGTTACCATAGATAGAGCTTGAACCGAACGGTTTTGTGTTAAAATAAGCTATTCTCGGTTAAATTCAACCGATAAAACACTTTTAAACCGAGAAATGAACCGAGCAGAAGGAGAAATCTCCGGGCGACTGTTCACTGGGTGAGATAAAGAATCTGACAGTTCAAGTTTGAAATGAGCACAGATAGAGCTGCTCTCGTGTATAGAAATTCTATTTTGGAATGGTTTTAACCATTTCACTCCGGGGCAGTTCTAGAGCTGGATCAAACTGCTAATGTCTATAATATAGCAAGACTTCATGTTGATTGAAGAAGGACTGCACGTGGTGAAAGAGGGAGCAGGGAGCCCGTTTGTACAGCTTGCAAGCTTGAGACAGGGGTCCCTGCACTAGTGCTTGATAGCGCTATTAACTGGTCCAAATATAGAAATAAAATGTAGACTCACAGAAGAAAAAATTACTCACCTTAATAATGTTGTTTCTTCTAACGGAGTCTTGCTATATTATGACTATTGCAGTTTGCCCCAGCCTTAGAACTGCTCCGGAGGTGAAAGAGTTAACTTCCATGCAGAGCATGGAGTTTAGAGCGTGAGCTCAGTTCAGAAGCTCTGTTTGGCTGGTTTCTAACCGAAACCGTCAGATCTCCACGAGCAAAAACTCACTAAGGTTCTGTGAGGCTGTAACTCACACTAGCCAACTGGCTACTAATATATTAAACATTTTTGCTGGTCCCAACACAAAGACTCAAGTCAGTGGACCAGAAAATTAAGATAAAATAACCAAATAAACACAACACCCAAACATGAAAGAGGCATCAATAAATGCCAACAGAGGACTACCAACCCATACCCCAAAGTAGGAGTTCTGAGAGGGGCAGGCTGGGGGGGAGGTCATAATAAAGCAAGACTCCATTAGAAGAACCAACATTACTAAGGCGAGTAATTTTTTCTTCAAACAACATTGAAGTCTTGCTATATTATGACTATTGCAGACTACACAGCAGTACCTCCATGGAGGAGGGACAGAACCTACTTAGGGAATAGGCTCTGAAGCACGGCTGTGCCAAACCGAGCATCCCTCCTGGACTGAATATCCAGGGAGTAATGCTTGGTGAAAGTGTGTACTGTCTTCCAAGTAGCTGCCTGACATATCTCCAAGATAGGGATGTCTCGTAGCAGCAGAGATGCAGCTGTACCTCTGGTAGAGTGAGCCTCAGGCCTGAGGGGAACCCTATCCAGCTTTTGATAGCAAAATTGATACAAGAACGATCCACCTGGCAATGGATCTTTTAGGGCAGGTCTCCTTTCCCAACCTCACCATAAGTGAGAAACAGTTGGAGGAGTCAAACCTGTGACCCTTAGTACGCTCTATGTAGTAACTTAGGGCCCTCTTAACATCTAGGTTGTGCAGCCTCCTCTCACCAGAGGAGGAATGGTCAGTGAAGAACACTGGAAGTGAAATAGATTGGTTAAGGTGGAAATCTGAAACCACCTTAGGCAAAAACTTCCTGATAGTCATGAGGGCCACTTTATCCCTGTGAAAGGAAATAAAGTCAGTTTCAACTGATAAAGCCTGTAACTCACTTACACGCCTGGCAGAAGTGATGGCTACCAGAAATACAGTTTTCCAAGTCAAACACTTAAGCTCTGCCGAAGACAGAGGCTCAAAGGGGGGTTGCATTAGCTGAGCAATCCATACATTAAGATCCCAAGCAGGGGCAGGGTCCCTGAATGGAGGATTGGTGTGAAGCAATCCTTTAAAAAACTTGGAAAATACAGGATGAGCAGAAAGAGAAGAGGGCTTCCCTGCTGAAATGAAGGCAGAGACAGCAGCCAAGTGAACTTTCAGGGTGGCTGGTCTCAGTCCCAAAGAATTAAGATGGGCCATGTAGTCCAATACAGTGGGTAGATCAGCAGATTCTGGGGAAACATGCTTCCCAGAACACCATATGGAAAACCTTTTCCACTTGGAGTTATAGGTAGCCCTGGTGGAAGGCTTCTAGCAGCCTTCAGGATTTCGAGAACACTTTGAAAGTTGTAAATCAGCAAACTCTAACAGCTCAGAGCCAAGCCTTGAGGTTGAGGGATTTGAGATTAGGATACAAACCTCTCTGAGCACAGGTTAACAGATTGTGGTTCCTGGGGAGACACAGGGGAAGATGGACTGCAAAGGACAGAAGGAGTGGGTACCAGGGCTGTCTGGCCCAGTCTGGAGCAATCAGTATCATTTTGCAGGGCTGAGACCTGATTTTGACCAGTACTTTCCACAGGAGAGGGAAGGGGGGAAAGGCATAAAGGAACTTCCCTTCCCAATCGAGGAGAAAGGCATCCAGGGGAACTGAGCCCAACACTGGGGGCCTGCAACAAAACAGTGGAAGTTGATAATTGTCTGGGGCTGCGAAAAGATCTATCTGAGGAGTGCTCCATCTGGCAAACACTATCCCAGTACTAGGGATCCAAATGACCATTCGTGATGGCCCTGGAAATCCTGCTGAGGGCATCTGCTAGACACTGTCCTGCCTGGGAGGTGAACTGCTATGAGGGAAGTGTTCAGGGAGTAAGCCAGAGACCACAACTTCATCGCCTCGGTGCACAAGCGTCAAGACCGAGAGCCCCTGTTTGTTGATATACCACATTGTAGTGGTGTTGTCTGTTCTGACCTGTACCACCTTGTTCTGAACAGATGCAGAGAAAACCTGAAGTGCTAGAAAACAGCTCTGAGTTCTAACAGATTGATGTGGAGCAGAGATTCCTCTGGGGACCATAATCCCTGGGTGAGAGGTCGCCTATGTGAGCTCCCCATCCCAAGAGGGATGCATCTGTAGTAAGGGTCAAGGAATGGGACAGAGGGATGAAAGGCACCCCTGTCTCAGATTGCTCTGATTCTGCCACCACTGAAGGGCCTGGATCAGGGTTCGAGTCACTGGGATTAACTTGGATAGAGGATCTCTTCTTTGAGACCAGAAAGCTCTCAAATGGAACTGAATGTCCCTCATCTGAAATCTTGCTCCTTGCACCACAGCTGTGGAGGCAGCCATGTGCCCTAGGAGCTGCAGGAAATGCCTTGCTGGTTGACAGACCTGCAGAGTGAAGAAGGTGGCCAGGGCCACTAAGGTCCTTACCCTTTCCAAGAGAAGGAAGGCTCTGGCCTGCTTGGTATCCAGTTCTGCGCCTATATAGGTGAGTACCTGGACAGATTTCAAAACTGACTTTGGAAGATTGAGAAGAAATCCCAGAGAGGTAAGCAGCTGCTGGGTAACTAGCAGGTGTGATCTGACCTGGTCTGGAGACTGACCCACAATGAGCCAGTCGTCCAGGTAGGGAAAAATAGCAATCCTTTGCCTTCTTAGGTGAGCGACTGCTACTGCCAGACACTTTGTGAACACCCTTGGGGCAGAGTGAGGCGAGGGCATTGCTCTGAACTGATAATGGCCTGAGGGCAGTTGAATCTGAGGTACTTTTGATGGGAGCTCTGATAAGAACATGGAAGTAGGCATCTTGAGGTCCAGGGAGGCTAGCCAGTCCCTGGCCTTAGGGAGGGTAAAATCATTCCTAGTGTCACCATTTTGAACTTTGGTTTTAAAAGGTGCTTGTTTAGATATCTTAGATCCAGGATAGGCCGCCACTCTCCTGTCTTTTTTGGGGTAAGGAAGTACCTGGAGTACAGACCCTTGCCCTGGTGAAGGAGAAACCTTTTCTATAGCTATGAGAGCCAGGAGGTTGAGACTTCTGTTTCCAAAGCAAGAGTCTCTAAAGGGTTTGCAGGTGGAAAAGATCTGGCTCTCATCTTTGGAAATTTCTTGAAGCTGAGAAGAACTAGACTCCTGGCTCACTACTTCCAGGACCCACCTGTCTGAAGTTAAAGACTGCCAGTCCTGGACGAAGTGAGCCAACCTGCCCCCTACAGGTAGTGGAGAGCCAACCCTGGACATCCCATCAGGGTGCCTGTTTGGCAGGGGCTTTAGGCTGAGGGGTGGGAGCAGGCCTGCTCGAACCCCGTCTGCCTCTCCCTCTGAAGAACCCCCTCTGTACATAGGCTGAAGAGGAGGGGGCCTGAGTCTGGTTAAAAGGCCTGTGAAAAGGCCTACCCCTATCCCTGGGGAGCTGCCTCGGAGGAGTGGCTTGCCGTTCCTTGGCTTGTGCACTCCTGTAAGTGGTTCTATATTTATCCATTTTCTTCATATACTTCTCTGTCTGCTCCCCAAACAGAGAATTTCCCACCACAGGAAAATCCATACCTCAGACTGGGTATCCTGTGACAAAGTAGTACACCTGAGCCAGGCCAATCTGCGAAAAGCCACAGATGTAGCCATGACTCTAGAGGATACATCGTTAGAATCCACTGCAGCATGGAATTGCACCTTAGATGCCTCAATACCATCAAGAGCCACCTGCCCCAGCTCCTTTGCGAACTGGCCAGGGACCTGTTTGGCTAAAGCCATGACAGTATCCAATCTAGATTTCTGGTATCTTGCAACATAAGCCATATAGTTAGCTTGTCTGAGTCCCAAGGATACTGCCATGTATTGCTTTTTGGCCATGGCATCAATCTTCCTGGAATCCTTGTCAGGAGGATGTGAAGCCAGTGGAATATTAGCTTTATCACAGGCAGCAGCCTGAACTACCCCAACATAACTGAATTGCTGTGAAAGAAAGTCATTATCAGGACCTGACAAAGTGTACCTCCTGTGCATCTTTTTATCCACAGGAGGCACAGAATTAGGAGCTTTTAAAATTTTAATTGTTTGTTTTCTAAAAGATTTATGTAAAGGGATGGACAACCTCCTGGACTCTGGGATATCCATCATCTCCACATAGTCAGGCTCCTCTTGCTCATCCAAAGCCTCCTCTAAGGGAAGCTGGAGGGTCTCAGCAACTTTTTTATAAAACAAAAAATGAGAAGGGGACACAGAAAGCCTAGGGGGAGACTCACCTGAAGGTCTGTCTGGAGAGATGTCCGGTTCAATGGGCACATCCAGACTTTCAAAGTCACATTGACACTGATCATAATCCTCACCCCCCCCTCCTCAGGTTCATAGAACTCTTCTATATCATAATCCTGAACCACTGGAACCGACCTTCTGCCAGACAGTGGCGGTTCGGAGTGAACCGGGGACAGGGACTGGACAATCTGTATTGCCATGGCTATCTCAGCAGCAGTTGGAGAAGGAATTTTGGACTCCAAACCTGCTGATTTTTTAGATTTCTTTGCAGGAACTGGCTCCTCAGAGCCAGCGTTTCGTTTGCCTGAGGAAGTCTCGCCCTGGTCAGAGGGCACTCCCTCCGGTTCGGTTTGCACCGAACCAGGCTGGCCATCCAGGTCAGCGGACTTTTTGGCCTCTCGTTCCCTGAGCCTGCCCACTCTCTTGTCCAGGGTGGCTGTAGGGAAATTTTACAAATCTGGCAGTCTGAATTCGAGGTGGACAAACCCTAGACACAGGACACATGTAGTGTGTGGTCAAGCCTTGGCAAAGGCTTCCCACAGACACTACAGTGTTGAAACCCAGTGGCCCGGTTTTTCTTTGGGTTTCTCAGACATGATGCCAGCCTAACCAACCAACTTGCCCTTTGATGGCAGTGCCAGGCAAGACAGCCTTATCGGTTCCAAACCGTGTCACGGTCGTGGAAAACCGTAATGAAATCGGTTTTTAGAACCGATAAGAACCGGAATCAAGACTTCAAAAGCCTTAAAAGGCTTTAAACTCATATTTAAATACAACTCGATCGGTTCAACCGAACCGATAATACTTTACAAGTTCCACACAGAAAAAACCCTATCTATTACTTATGAATACCCAGACAGAGCCTGAACTGATCGGTTTTGCAGTTAAAATAATAAAATCGCGGTTAAATTAAACCGAGAAATAGCGCTTTAAACCGAAGAAATGAACCGAGCAACAGGAGGAATCTCCGGAGCGACTGTTCAGTGAGGCGGAGGAAAGAATCTGCATGCTTCGTTTGAAACCAGCCAAACAGAGTTTGGAACTGAAAGTCATTTAAACTCCATGCTCTGCATGGAAGTTAACTCTTTCACCTCCGGAGAAGTTCTAAGGCTGGGGCAAACTGCAATAGTCATAATATAGCAAGACTTCATGTAGTTTGAAATAAATCTTTGGTTCTGTCACTTCTGTGATAGAGGTCCTGCAGAGCTCCTACCACTAGACAGGCAGGAAGTAAACTGACATCTGGAGGAAATGAGTGGGAGGGTATAACCATCCTGCTGAAGTCTGTATACCTCCTGCCTGTCATGTGGTTCCAGTAAGAACCTCTCAGAAGTGATGAGCCCGGAGACCAGCTTTAGGAGAGAGAAAGAGAGGACAGAAAAGATCCTTGCTTTCTGCATAACCATTGGGACAGGGTCTTATTTAGCCCTGTCACAGGGACTAAGGAAACTGGAAGATGTCCTTCCAGCCTCTCTGGCTGATCTAGTCAACAGCTCCCTAGACACAGAAGTAGTGCTACGAGACTGGAGGACAGCAGATGTAGTTATCTCTGTGGAAAAGTAGAGCAAGGAACAAGCTGAGGAACTACAGACCAGTCAGCTTGACATCAATAGTTGGTAGACTGATGGAGACCATTCTCAAGGAAATGTTGGTCGAGTTCCTCAAAGTAAATGGGCTCCAGTACACTAGGCAGCACAGATTAATGGCGGGCAGGTTGTGGCAAACTATCTTGATCAATTTCCTCAGCTGGGTTACAAGGTCCGTGGACAGGGCCAGGCAACTCACATACTGTAACTGAACTTCAGCAAGGGCTTCAAATTTGTCCCCCACAAGAGACTGATCAACAAATTGGAGGATCGGGAAGGGGGGGTACAGACTGACAAGGTGGGATGAAAACTGGCTGGGGGAGAAGACCCAAAAGGTAGTGTTTGGTGCTCAATGCAGTACTATTCAATGTGTTCATTAATGACATAGAGGACAGCATAAAAGCCAAAATCTGTTTCTTTGGGAGGGTGGGCACAGAGGAGTAGCTCAGGAATTTGAGGAAGGACCTGGAAAACATAGAAAAATGGTCAGGAACCTGGCAACCAGGGTTCAACATGAAAAGTGAAAGGTCATACACACTGGGAGTAAGAACCTTAGGGCAGAAAACATACTGGGAGGTGTGAAGGTTATGGTGTCCAAGGAAGAGAAAGACCTAAACACTGCAGTGATTAGTAATCTGAAACCCTCAGAACAATACGTGAAGACAACAGCGCAGGCAAACAGGATACAGGATTGCACAGGTAGGGGCTTCACCAATAGGAGAAAAGTGATCAAACTGTCACTAGGTTAAAGGTGCACCTGGACCTGGAGTACTGTGTTCAGTACTGGAGCCCATACCACAAAAAGGTCACTAACTTGTAGAAAATTCAAGTAAGTAGGAGGAGTGGCTTAGCTAGAGGGAAGCCACATTTAAAGGCTGCCTCAGAAACATTCTGCTAATAGCTTGGCAGAAGACACCAGGAGAAAGGACTGCTGTGTGACTGAAGTTCTCTGCCGGGACTAAAGTAGAAGAACTTTTTTACTTGGACATTGGACCTTTAATTTAGGGTAAAAAAAAACTAAAATACAAAACAAAAAAAAAGTGTGTGTTTGTCTGAGTTAACTGAATTGAATGGGTATCTGAATAGCTATATAGGTGTAAATCTCAGGTGACTGAAAGGACTTAACTGCTGTGAGGTTTAAATCACTTGTAAAAAGATCTAGTAAGCAGGGGGAGTGGCTTAGCTAGAGGGAAGCCACATTTAAAGACTGCCTTAGAAAGATTCTGCTAATAGCTTGGCAGAAGACACCAGGAGAAAGGACTGCTGTGTGACTGGACTTCTCTGCTAGGACTATATTGCCCTCCTTCCCTCCCCACCCCCCACGCAAAGCTAGTTCTATTTTTATAGGCACAGGATTTGACTGACAAAAAGAACTTCCTGTTTGGGAGCAGGAAGTGAGTGATCACAGAACCACCAAAGACCCACCATCCTAGAAGGGCAAGAGTAGCTCTCTGGCCCCCTCTAGCGGCTGGAGGTCTGCCTCTGAGCAAGTAAGTGGTCTACTGCGAAATATAGGATATTCTTGTCTCAGAACAGGACAATCAGGAGCTTAAAGGGCACAAAGGCAGAAAGTAAGGAGACAGAGAGAGAGAGAAAAAAAACAGAGGAAAGAGTAAGGATTGCAAACAGTTAAGGGGCCAGAAATCAGACATGACTGCAGTGGTGCAATGCAGTGGCTGTGGAGCAGCAGTCTTCCCGGAGATGTTCTGGAGGATGCGGTGTTGTCCCATCTGCAGGCACCTCTCTGGGCTGAGGGAGGAGGTTGCTCATCTCCAGACTGAGATGGCCAGGATTTGTGGGACCTCCTCTTCCATCCAGGGACCACCAGTGCCACTGCCGTTTCCTCAGAGGTTGTCAAGAAAGAGGAGCGGTTCGACCACAGTGGGCTCGGGGAGGGTGAGGGTGGTGGAACAGAGGCGCATCCCTCCAGTGGTACCTCTCCACAAATTCTATGCCATTCTGGCAAAATGTGGTTCCTCTATGGAGGCACCCGCTGTGGAGACCAATGAGGATGCTGGGAAACTCCACAAAGGAGACCAACAGGAGGGTGGAAGGGGACCCTGCAGGGGAAGGAAACAACTCTTGGTGGGGACTCCATTGTTAGGAAGGTAGAACTGGGGGAGGAAGGGGAGAGGGAGGTAAGGTGCCTGCCTGGCGCCATGGCTTGAAGGGACAGGGAGCTAATCATCAGGATTGCCGGAGCAGCTGCACAGGGAAGGGAGCTGGATGTCATTGTCCACCTAGGGACAAATGACCTGGCTAAGAAAGGGATTAGAGAAGTGCAGGAAGAGTTTGTGGAATTGGGAAGGGGACTTAGTCAAGTAGCACGCATGGTAACCTTCTCGGAGGTGCTGCCCATCTATGGCATAGGGAGGCTAGGGTGTTCTGCACTCATGGGATTCAATCAGTGGTTGAAAAACTGGCGGAGCTCAGGGATTTGGCCTCATTGGGGACTGGGGTCCACCTGGAGTGATGCAAGCCTATACTGGCATGATGGGCTGCATCTGTCCAGGAGGGAACCAGGATCCTAGGTGATAGGTTTAAATGCTTCATTGGCAAGTTTTTAAACTAGCCAAGGGGGGAGGCACTGGAAAGGAGCAGGGAAATCCTAGCCCCCCCCCCAAATAATCACGGTAGTAAGTGTGGCAAACACCAACATAGAGGTGTCGAAAGGGAGAAGGGCAGGAGTAAACAGAGAAAGTGACAAAGGCAAGAAGGACAGGGATGGGGCAAAAGGGAGTAAGGCCATCAGGAAATGGAGGGTAATGAGTACCAATGCCGGTAGTCTGGGCAACAAGCTCCCTGAGCTAGTGGCCATGACGGAAGAGGGATGCCTGGATATCGTAGCAGTCACAGAAACATGGTACACAGAGAACCATGACTGGGATGTTAACATACCAGGGTACATAACCTACAGGAGAGACAGGCAGGAGAGAAGAGGGGGAGGAGTAGCTCTCTATGTAAAGGAAGGGATAAAAACAACTGAACAAAAGAGTAAACAGGGAGGAGAAGAGGCACTGTGGGTCACCTTGGAGACTGGAAAGGGCACCACAATCCGCACAGGGGTTGTGCACAGACCCCCATGTCAGGGAGAGGGAATGGACAAGGATATGATAGAAGGCATTCTTAGAATGGCAGAGAAAGGGAGATACTGTTGATGGAGACCTGAATATGCCAGATGTTAACTGGAGCACATTTGCTGCAGCCACATCCAAGAGCAGGGCCATTCTTGATGCCCTACAGGTGGCAGGCATTAGACAGCTAGTCTCGAACCCACGTGAGAGAGCAATCTTAGACCCTCGTGATCTCAAACGGGGCAGTGAGAGGATCTCAGATCTAGAAGTGGGTTGCCATCTGGGAACAAGTGACCATCAAACAGTGTGGTTCACGTTAAACTCAGCTACAGAGTCAAGCCATACAAAAGTGAGGGCACTGACCTTAGGAGGGCTGACTTTGGCAAGATGGGAGAGTGCCCAGAAAAGCACTAGCAAGCAGGCTAGAAGGAGGTGGGAGCAGCAACGGGGAATCATCAAACTGCCATAACAGAGGCAACAAGCCTTTGTGAAGCAAATAAACAAATCAAACGAAGAAAAAGCCACTAAGGTTCTCAAAAGAGGTGGCTGAGAAAGTCAGGAAGAAAAAGATAGCATTCCAGAAGTATGAGGAAACACAGAAGGAGCAGGACAGAGAGCTGTACCAGTTAAGGCAGAAGGAAGCAGGGAGGGAAGTCAGAATAGCAAAGGTCCAAACTGAGGAAAAGATTGCCAACTCAGTTAAGAAGGGGGATAAAACCTTTCATAGGTACATCAGCGAGTGTACAAAGACAAAGGGAGGGATAGTGAGGCTGAATAGAATGAACGGTGGTGGGCAGAGGGGACAGTGAAAAGCAGGATACTGAACGAATATTTCTGCTCAGTATTCACAAAGAGGAGGGGGTGCCTAATCCAATTAACAGAAGCACTTTGATAGGGGTCGATCCCAGTCCTTTCACAGAAGAAAGGGTTCTGCAAGAACTCCTAAAACTGAAGGTGGACAAAGCAATGAGTCCTGATGGAATTCACCCCAGAATTCTAAAAGAATTAAGGGAGGAACTAGTGAAACCACTGGCTACTCTTTTAATAAATCATGGGAGGATGGTGTGCTACCGAGGACTGGAGGAAGGTGGATGTGATTCCCTTCACAAAGTGGGACCAAGACAGAGGCAGGAAACTACCGACCTGTCAGTCTGACCTCTGTGGTAGGAAAGTGATGGAGTCACTTCTGAAGGAAAGAATAGTTGAGTACCTAGAGGCCAGTGCGGCACAGGACCCAAGGCAGCATGGGTTCACAGCGGGAAGGTCATGTCAAACGAATCTAATAGATTTCTTTGACTGGGTTACCAAAGTAGTAGACCAGGGTGGGGCTGTGGACATGGCCTACCTAGACTTTTGCAAGGCATTTGACACAGGCCCACACAAAAGATTAATAGTCAAATTAACCAGCCTGGGAGTGGGTCCCAGGGTGGTAGCCTGGGTAAAACATTGGCTGCACAACAGGACACAGAAGGTAATTGTAAATGGAGTCCACTCTGAAGAAAGAGGAGTTACTAGTGGGGTACCGCGAGGTTCAGTATTGGGTCCAGTCCTTTTTAATGTCTTCATCAGTGACATTGCAGAGGGACTGGAAGGAAAAGTATGCCTTTTTGCAAATGACACAAATATCTGCAACAGGTTTGATACACAAGGAGGCGTGGAAAGGATGAAAAGGGACTTGGCAAGGTTGGAGGAATGGTCAGAAGTATGGCAGCTAGGATTCAATGCAAAGAAGTGCAATATAATGCACCAGGGAAACAAGATCCCAGGGGAAGAATACACAATAGGTGGAGAGGTAGTAACAACAACAAAAAAGGAAAGGGACCTAGGGGTAATCATATCAGATGACCTTAAGGTTAGCAAGCAATGTGAGAAGGCAGTAGGGAGGGCTGGGGGTATACTGGGATGTATAGGGAGAGGCATCAGCAGCAGAAAACAGGAAGTTGTTATCCCTCAGTACAGACAGTTGGTGAGACCCCATCTAGAGTACTGTGTCCAGTTCTGGAGACCCCATCTCCGCAAGGACATAGACAGGATACAGGTAGTCCAGGGGAGGGCAACTAAAATGGTGCAGGGTCTGCAAGAGAAGCCGTATGAGGAGAGACTAAAGGGAGCTTAATATGTATACCTTGAGGAAAGAAGGGAGGGGACATGATGGAAACTTTTAAGCACCTCAGTGGAATTAACAAAGTCCAAGAGGGTAGCATCTTTCAGAAAAGAGACTTGCAAGAACAAGGGGACACAATTTAAAGATAGAAGGAGGGCGGTTCAGGGCAATGTGAGGAAGTATTATTTCACAGAGAGGGTAGTGGATGCATGGAACAGCCTTCCTGAGGAGGTTGTGGGGTGTAAAACTGTGGGAGAATTCAAGAATGCATGGGACAAACATAAGGCAATTCTTGTGGGGGTTAGGAAGAAACAGGCTGTTGGTTAACTAGAATCTACGGCCTATCCTGTAGGTAGGGAAATGGGCAGACTAGATGGGCCTAGCGGTCCTTATCTGCCGTCAAAATCTATGTTTCTATGTAACCTGCTAGGGGCAGTCCGGAGAAGATCTACAAAGTTGATTCAGGGCCAGCAAGGGCTCTCGTATGACCAGAAGCTAGAGAACCTCGCTCAAGGAGAAAAAACAACGAGGAAACATAACAGAGACCTTCAAATACCTCAACAGAATTAACAAGGTTGTCCTCTCATCCTCTTTAGGTTCAGTGAGAACAGCAACACAAGGGGAAACAGTTGAAACTGCCAGGTGGAAGTTTCAAGAACATTGTCGGGAGTCAATTTTTCATGGAAAGAGTGGTTACGGGCTGGAACATACTACCAGAGTAGGTGAGGAGCCAGACAATGGTTGGAGGTTTAAGAGGGGGGTGAGTTAAGGTGAAGGGGAGAAAAAGGGTGACAAGGAAGGTTGTGGAGCTCCAGGTAACACAAGCTACCTGAACTCTGCATCGAGGAGGCTTGACAACCGTACTGCCTTCTTCTGCTAGCTTTTTCATATGTTCATATGACCTCAACAACTAGAACCATAACTAATGTGATCCCCTCCAAACTCACCCCATTGATTTATGCCAATATCATATTTATTAATGTAGTATCCACAGAGGGCATTATCAAGTAACTACTTTGCTGGCAGACTAGCCTAGAGGTTAGAGTAACACGCTATGAATGAGCTTGGTTCAGCACCTGGGTTTGATTCCCCCAAACTCCACTTGCATACTGTGTGACTCTGAGCAAGTCACTTAACCAGCCTAAAGCTCCCGGATCGCCCCTGAAAACAGGCAGTTGTGTCTAGTGGGCCTTACCTGGTTAACAAAGAATAAAAAACAGACAACTACTTAAACTAGATTCCTCCAAATCAGCTAGATAAGATGGCGTTCATCCTCACCTACTAAGCTTATTGCTCACATTTATCTTACTCTATATTTATTTGTAATGTTTGACCTGGAAGGGCACAGTGAGTAGTGATAAGTAATTTCCTCATGCATTCTGGTGGAAGAGGATGTTACATGGATGTTTTTTGACATGGGGAATGTTGGCCAGAACACATGAGAAAATCCAGTAGTTATGATAACGGCCATGGGCTCTCTAACTTCCAACTGGACAGCCACCACAGATGGGTAGAAGGGACCTGGTTTTAGTTTCAAAATCTGGTATTGGCCCAAGTTTCTGGTGTAAGATTAGAACTTACAACCTTCAAATCTTACAGCCCCAGAGGACAGTGGGCAACCTACTGAGCCACTGACATTGGTATGTTACATGTGATATGTTACCCTCTAACCTATGACCTAAATCTGTTCTTCAAGATTGTTGTTATACCTGATCTATGGCAATCTGCCACTTATGTAAGCTGATATGCCTAATGTAAAAAAAATATATATTGTCTCATCTTTACCCTGTCCGGACTAGATAAAATCCAGAAGAAACATCTAGCAACTAGCAAACCTGCAAGCAATAAAAGTGGATTCTACTCTATCAGAAGCTGCCCTGTCACGGGAGGAGTTCCACAAGGATCAATCTCTGGCCCCTTACATTTCTCAGTTGTTACAGACCTCCCCATTCATCATTGCAAACACTGACAGCTACTATATAAGCACATGGCAGTGTTATACAATTGCACAAGCTCCATAAGTGAGCTGCAGGAAAAACTTCTGACTGTATTTAAATTTTCATTTTGAGATTTTTGAATGAATAAAAATGTAATTGCCTTTTGCAGACTTATTATTAAATTGGTGCCACAATGTTCCAAACAACTCTGCCTCTGCCTCCTCCTCTAAAGTGCTGTTACTGGATCTTAGGCCACTCCCCTGCCCAAACGGTCGGCCATGGCAGACTTTGGCCCCTACTCTCCATGTGAGGGAGACCAGGTGTGGTCTTGTGAACCCATGAGTCGGGTGTGTGTATTCTCAATGGCTCTGTCCTATGGTCTAACTTAACTAAGGTTCAGTCACAGAATTTTAATGGCAAAATGTAACTTTTTTCCCTTTTCAAACTGCAGCACACAAAACAAACTATAATGGCACACAAACACACACAATGCAAGCCCGATGCCTATCTCAAATCCCAGATCAGCCCCCAGATGCAAGCCCCTCTCCTTGGTCTAAGGGATTTTAAGGATGGTACATGGCTCTCAGGGAAGGATTCACACCACCAACATTTATAAACAAATAACAGTGGCACTAGTGTGTCCATCTCATAACTAGCATGAAACAAGCATTTGTCAATGCCGAATGTTTGCTTGCTGGCATTGGCAGTGGTAGTGTACAAGTTACAGAGCTGCGTAATAGGAATGGCAGTGAAGTATTGAACTGAAGCCAACCCCACCACCACCCTGCAGAGAGTGATAGGCATTGGGCTTTGCCTGTGGGTCGTCAGGCATAACGGCAACGCCATTTCACCAGACCCCACCCTGCAGACACTGACAAGTGTCACGGTGTGCCTTGGGGTCTTTGGCCCTTATGCGCACCCCATTCCATCAGGAAATACAGTGAGATGGGTGCGGGTAGAGGACAATGGGGTGAACTTTGGGGCTGAAGAGTCCAAGGCATACCTCGATGCCTCTCACTGGCTGCAGGGTGTGGAACGGTATGAGCAATACAGGCAAGAATCCCAAGTCACACCACTTATGCCTGTCATTCTCTACAGGGTTGGGCGTTATGGTTGGAAACCCTAATACCTCATGCATTCGTTGGTATTTTCACTCCAAATTTTCAACATGGTTTTTTTTTGTGACCCCACCTCATGAACAGTGGCAATATCAGTTTGTTAGCCGAAAGCTGCTTATGCACAGCGACTAAGGCATTTAGCACCACAGGTGCAAAAACATTCCGAACAGGATGTAAAAAATGACAGCTGTACTGTTCATAAGGAAGTGTAATAAAATGGGAATGTCGAAAATCTGGAATGAAAATATTGAATATTCGCAAACTTACGAGCGTGCGTAGTAACTGCGCAATGCACGCTCGTAAAACAGTAATTTTTAGGAATTTTTTTACAAAATATTCAACATAGCCATTTTAAGACCTCTACTCATGAACACTGTCACTGTGATTTTCTTAATGTTTCCCATACATTGATTTCGCACACCGACTTCGCCATTGTGCGCTACATGGGCAGAAACATGTTTTGGGCAAGATGTGACAAATGACAGCTGTACTGCTCATAAGGAAGTGTAATAAAATGGCAATGTTGAAAATCTGGATTGAAAATATTCAAATTTGCAACTTCTATTTAGCGCATGAGGAGCTGCTGTGCAAATACACGCCAGAAACAGTCATTTTAGGGATTTTTTCACCAAATTTTCAGCATAGCCATTTTAAGACCTCTGCTCATGAACAGTGTCACTGTGATTTTCTTAATGTGTCCCATACATTGATTTTGCAAACCAACTGCACCATTGTGCGCTACATGGGCGCAAACACGTTTTGGGTGCGATGTGAAAAATGACAGCTGTACTACTCATAAGAAGGTGTGGTAAAATGGCAATGTTGAAATTCTGGAGTGAAAATATTGAAAGTTCGTGAACTTACGAGTGTGCGTAGGAACTGCGCAACGCACGCTCGTAAAACAGTAATTTTTGGAATTTTTCCACCAAATTTTCAAAATAGGCTTCTTGAGAGCCCACCTTATGAAAACTGACAGTGTCGTTTCGTTAATCGGTACCAAAAGGTGATTTCGCGCAGTGACCTGAAATCACCCTTCGGGCACGAATAATGCCATGACAGTGACAACATTCATGAGAAGGGGTCCCAAAAACCCCATGTTGAAAATTTGGTGCAATAATTCCAAAAAAGGCCTGAGATATGCAGCAAAGTTGAAAAAACCCTATCTATCCCATTATACAGCTTACCGGCATTTCCTCAGTTCACGGTCGGCTTTGAAGAGTGCAGATGTGTTCCGGTCCACTCAAGATGGTCGCGCAGAGGTCCGGAGGAGGTAAGTATGGGGGAGGTGTGAGGGGAGGCAGGTGCGCAGTGGTGGGTGCGGGTTGTGGAGGGGGCAGGGAGATGCGCCGAGGGACAGCTTTTTATTTGCAGGTTTTTTCCTTTTAGTGACGACGCAGGATGTTCCTGCTGTTGGGGAGGGCCCCCAGCGTGGCACAAGGACGGCTGGTTGGGGTGGAGTCGACGGGGATTGGGCACCCCTGCCGGCCGTAGGCATCTGTTGTAGCATGGCACCCTGTACTCTGGGGGTGGGGAGACAGGGAGCCGGACGGGGATTGGGCACCCCTTGCCGGCTATATCGATGAGTTGCCACGCTGGGGTGGGCACCTAGCATGGCATCTGGAAGGCTATTGCGGGGAGGGGGGACACAGCACAGCCGACGGGGTATTGGGCACCCCCCGCATGTACAGTGTGTGCGTGGGGGGGGGCAGCACGCAGTATGCGTGCGTGTGTGTAGGGGAAGCGTGCATGAGCAGGCGATATCTTATCGATGCTCACTGAAGCGTAGCTCCCCCTTTCAACTGTACTCCACTACATTTTCGAGCTGTCATAGATAGCTCCAGCAGGCATTGGAGAACTGCGGCTGCGTCTGCAAACACACTGCCTGAATTGGAAGAGGGCTGCCACACCTCTGAAAACTCGGATGATGGCACTGTTTCTTGCACATGCGTGCAAGCAAATATAAAAATAACTCTGTGGTGCTATTGCACCTGTCTCACACACGGCACAATACGGGCCCTCAGGCCTTGCAAGTACAGTCACATAACACCTCACCCTCCCACTCAGAAATGAACTCTTCCTCTCACTGGAAAGTCACATGCAAATGCATGCACAAGGGCGGTCAGGAACCATTTAGATCACTGCTTCAGTCCTCCCATCTGCTCACTTGGATACAAATGTCTGGACATTTAGCACAAGATACCATGGTCCTATTGCTCTGGGGCTGTATTCTGGTGTTGAACCAGCTTAGTTTCAATCATCACTAACTGTACAGTGCTCTGAGGCCAGCTGAGGCTCCCCGAGAAACAATCACCACCTTTTCAGTCTCACTAAAATGGCAGCTGTTCTCTCTTGGTTTCCTAAGCTCCTCCCACAAGTTTATGGCAAACCCTTAAAGGGGAAAATTCAGCAGTAAGAACCTCACACTCAAGTGTGGGGTTAGTCTCAATTTGCACTTTGTGTGCAAAAACACTTTTTTTTTTACTTACTGTATACTGCAGTATATATAGTAGATTGTATCAGCTGATTTTTGATGGTTTCCAAGCTGACATTTGCTTCATCAAAAAATCCCAACATTCTCGGCAGCTGGCATCACAGCAGGGCTGCAACATTAGGAGATTCAATAACCTGCTGTGCATGTTGGAGATTTCATAGATTCAGATCAGATATCTGCCAGTCCCACTGTTCTCCGAGGGCTATATACAGTCCTCTATGACTGTACTTAGCCCCGGGAGGACAGCGGGACCAGCAAACAAAAAATCAGAGCTTATAAAATCTCCAACATGCACTGCAGGCTATTGGATCTCCTACTGCTGCAGTGCTCCTCTGATCTCAGCTGCAGGGAATTCTCAGATATGCACTTAACAGAAAATGTAATCTTGCAAGTCACCAAATTAAGTCTAACATAATCTACTATACTGCTGTAAACAGTAAGGGAAAAAAATATATTTTTTTGCACACAAAGTGCAAATTGGGGGCTCTTAGTGCTGACTGTCCCCTTTAACCCTCTGCTAACTATACACTACCTACACTGCTCTAATAATCAATCACTCAATATCTTTATTTATCAAGGCGGACACCATTGAGCAAGCTCATTTACAAGGTGGACCTGCAGTCGTACAAACAATAATACAGATGGACAAGTTACAGTCATATGAAGCAGTAAAGATGCTAGCTTTTACAGTAATAATACGCATATACAGATAATAAACATCATACATAATTCAGAAGACAATCATCAGTAGAGTGCTTGTGTTGGATCCGTGCCCAAAACTGTGCAATTATGAGAGGAATTGTTAAGGAATTGGTAGGCACTCAGGATAAAAAGAGACAGGTACTGTATAATATTAGATGGGCAGGTAGTCAAGGTGAATTAGGTATGGCGGACTGAAGGCTGGGGTAGAAATAAAGAGGGGGCAAACAAAGAACTGTCTTGAGAAAGAACTTGTAAAAGAATTTACAACATAGAGGTTTAACAACAACATACTCCACCTAGTGGATGGAACATTACAGTTTATTTTAACAAATCGTAAGCACAGTTATATGATACAAAGTAGAAGAAATGTACAAAAAACTTAGAAAACAACAGGTGAACACAATAATAGCATCTCTACTAGTATACACAATGCTCTCACCAAACTAAATACCAACAAAAGAACAATACTGTAGGTTAACATGCGCGAAAGAGTTAGGCTGCATGTAGGAAAATATGTAATAATAACAGCATTGGAATTTAAAATTTCACAGCAAAAAATTAAAACAATAATAAAGCATTCCACAGGACAGGTACTGCCCCATACCCCAATAAAACAATATGCTTAATATATAGCATGGCTGTGAGAGAAAAGGAGCTGTATCCAGTCTGCTGTGCCTCGAGACCGCTCTACCATCTGGTATTATAGTGGTGCGGTAGTGCCACTATAGCTAGGGTTAAGCAGGCAGCTTTTTGTTAAACCCCACATTATGCACTTTAATAGCTTCACCACCGGTCAACAGATTCACACACAATTTTGCATGTGCAGTTTCGGGGGCAAGGCCTGTTGACTTGCCAAATCTTGTTCCAGTTGGATGTGTGGAATCCGCAATCTGGATAGCAAAAAAAAAAATGTGAAACAATCAGAGGGGTTGCTGTTTTTTTGCCATCGCCTAGTGCTCAGACAGTTTGGAATTTTGCTCTGAAACTTTCAGAGTAGAAAGAGTGGTGCCTTTCAGTGGTTTGGTGAAAAAATATTAATCTGTTTCAGAGCTATAAGGATTTGAGATTTTAGTTCTACGCATGCTCAGGATAGCTGTTTCATATGAAAAAAGAAGAATCAGCATTTATATAGCGCTTCTCATGCACAGTATCCCAAAGCACTTTACAAGCAATGCTAGTCGGGTAGTGAAGTGACTGAATGTGTGGTGGTGGCCATATCGCACATCATAAATCACACACAGCCTGGATAATTGCATGAACCGGTTTATGCGAAGGGGAATGTTGGCCAGGACACTGGGAATGTTCCCTTTTCTTTACAAAGAGTACCCTGGGTTCTTTTGCTTCCACCTGGACAACGCCAGGATGAGCAGAAGGGACCTCGGTTTAACGTCTCATCCAAGGCACGGCACACCCCAGCAGTACAGCACCCCCCAATACTGTACTCAGATGCCAGCGATTTTTAGGAGCAAGTCCATCCCGGTGTGGGACGAGAACCCACGACCTTCTGGTCCAGAGGCGAATGTGCTACCAACTGAGCCACGCTGACACCTACAAAAAGAATTTGGCCCATACGAAAAAAGAGTTCTTTCATATGAGGTAATCTTTTTTTCGTGAGAAAAAAAATAATTCTATTTGCCTATCTGAAGTCTTTGCAAATCAGTCCCGGAGTCTTCCTTTGGGTTATCAATCCTAACGCTCCCCCATTCAATCAGCAAATAAGCTCAGATGTGCAGACTATATGAGAATGGGGTATTAGGGTTTGTGGGCAAGCAATGTGAGAAGGCAGTAATGAAGGCTGGGGGATACTGGGATGCACAGGAAGAGGCATCAATAGTAGAAAGCAGGAAGTTGTTATCCCTCTGAACAGACAGTTGGTGAGACCCCATCTGGAGTACTGTGTGCAGTTCTGGAGACCCCATCTCCACAAAGACATAGACAGAGTGGAGGCTGTCCAGAGGAGGACAACCAAAATGGTGCAGGGTATGCACCAGAAGACATAAGAAGAAAGACTAAAGGAGCTTAATATGTATACCCTTGAGGAAAGAAGGAAGAGAGGGGACATGATAGAAACTTTCAAGTACCTCAAGGGAATTAAAGTCCAAGAGGGTAGCATCTTCCAGAAAAAGAGATGTGCAAGAACAAGGGGGCACAATTTGAAGACTGAGGGGGGACGGCTCAGAGGCAATGTGAGGAAGTATTTTTTCACTGAGAGGGTTGTGGATGCATGGAACTGCCTCCCTGAGGAGGTCGTGGAGTCAAGAACAGTGGGGTACATCAAGAATGCATAGGACAGGCATAAGGCAGTCCTAGTGGGGGGTAGGAGGAAGTAAGCTGTTGGTTAACTAGGATCTGCAGCTTATCTGTTAGGTAGGAAAATGGGCAGACTAGGTGGGCCAAGCGGTCCTTATCTGCCGTCAAATTCTATTTTAGGGTTGATAACCCCAAGGAAGACCCCAGGCCTGATTTGCAAAGACTCTGGACAAGCAAAACCATAATGTTTTTTCCCCTCTTGCTGCATTCAGGGTGGGGGTGGTGTTAGGTTTGGAAACCCTAACACCACATTTTTCTGCATTTGTCAGTTTAACCCTAACTGGCGCATTAACAAACTTTTTTAAATGAATAAATAGGTGCTGCAAGGGATGTCTCTTATAGGTATAGTGAGAGATGTCATCTGGTGCTGATTGGACAAGAGGACCATAATGCAAAGCTAAGCGGTTCTGTCTGCCCCAACTTGTGGGAGATGACATCTCTTATAGCATTAGAAATATCACTTGCAGTACATATTCTTTATTATGAATCACTTCAGTTATCTTGAGCAATTTACTGTTGTTTGGTTTCTTTGCTATTGTCTTTTCTTGGCTAATGTTTTATTGCTGAATTTCAGTAATTTGTACCACGCTAATGCCTTTTCTTAAGCTGCTATGAGAAATGTTGCACTTATTGTTCATTATCTGCTTTGTCATGCATCTTGTTGCTACTTGCTATTGGAACTCTCTTGGGTCCTGCCTGCAAATAGGTATATTCTATCTAGTGCACTTACCTGGTAAACAAAAGCTAAATAAATAATTTAGACTAAGTTTTCCATTAGTTTTTTTTTTGCATGCTTGCATAGAACTGTTTGGCCTCCAGTCCACAGCCTGCACCTTCTATTTAGGCATTCACAGGTGACCTCCCAGTCCCATCTGCCACTCCCCCTGCCATCATGGCTGAGGAGCAACATGAAGCAGGACCTGAGAGTGCTGGTTCCATCATTCTGGTAGGACCAATACTATTAGCTCCAGTGAGCTCTTCATGGTGCTGACACAGCCTTCTGCTTGCCTCTTGCACCGCAGCCCACTCGGAGAATACGCCACTCTTTGCAGAGAAGCAAGTTCCTCAGTCAAACTTGAAGGACCACTGCAGCACCAGATGCCGGTGCGGCACTTCCCTTCCCGGGCTGACACTTGGCAGCAATCCCAGCCCAGGACAACATCCACCCAGCTCCATAGGCTTGGTCCTGGACCCAGGTTGCTGGCAAGGAAATGCACTGTGCTTCCACTGGGCCATCAAGGAAGTCCTCCATTGTTTTTTCATTATCAGTCTATCCCCCTGTTCATCCCAAGCGGTCCCCCTTCCGAAGGCAACCCCCACACCTGTCTCTCACCATGCTGGTCCTTACCCCAGCTGCTTGCTTACCTCAGCAGGCAAGTGGGTTCTACCGGTGGTGAAGCAGAGCCTACGGGGTCACTGGCCATTATCCTGGTGCTCGGGGATTTTTGTCCTGTTTACACCCAGTCCATGTGATCAGGAATGCATGCCATGGCATGGACTTAGTGAGATCGCCATAGGTCCATGCCATGGCATGCATGGACCTATGGCATGAAGATGCTGTGTATACTCGAGCACCTGCCCAGGCCTTCTGAGAAGAGTCCGCTGATGCTATCCACCCAGCCTCCAAGGGGTGGCAGGCAAGCAGTAGCTCACTATGTTTCGCCCTCCCAGAAGGACATCTGTCTATGAATCTGTTTCCGAATCAGGATTACCAGTGTTGTTGATGGTGTGGCACACTGTGCCAGATGGAAAGAGCTTTTCACCACTCTTCCCCTCTCAAATGATTATGCCAAATAGCACTAAAAGAGCAATGGACTCCTCTAGGAAAATTCTGAGAAACATAATCTTTAGACAAAATGTAACGTATAGTATAAATATTTTCAGCATTTATCTTATCCTTGTTTTTTAGCATTAAAATATGAGGTGGATGTTTCCACTCTAAAGTTCCTCTACCGTTGCCGCTTATTTCTCATGTGAAGTTATATTCCTCTCTTTGTGACATCACAATCTGCTGCCAAGGGTGCAACTGTGATGTCACAAACAGAGGAGTGAGACTTCAGATGAGGACTAAGCAGCCAGAACAGATGAAATATAAGGGACAATAGCCCTGTTCAAAGGCAAATATCCTAAGTAAGAAAGGACAAGAGACAAAGAAATACAGAGAATATATGGAATATAAAACTAGTTGTGTCTAAATATTATGTTTTCAAAAGTTTTCTCAGAGACATCTGCTGCTCTTTGAAGCAATCTTTGACACTGCTATTATACCTATTCAGAGAGCACCTGACCTCACCGAAAAAGAAAAAAATTACTCGCCATAGTAATGTTGTTTCTTCTAATGGAGTCTTGCTGTATTCAGACATAATGCAATTAGCCCCAGCACTTGAACTGCCCCGGAGAGGTAAGAGTTAACCCTATGCAGAAGCATAGAACGTTGAGATCGAGCTCGGTTTTCAAACCTCTGTCTGTGGTACTTCCCAGTGTAACCGTCAGATTCTTATGAGCACACTAACTAACATACTATAGTATGGAAATTGTTCAACATATAGCCAAAGGGCAAAAAATTATTTTTGGGCCCAAAAGACTCAAGTCAAGAACCCAAGAAGGAAAGGTAGTGACAATATTTAAGTATAAAACACCAGAAAAAATAACAACATCAACCCCACCCAAGAGGGAGGGTACAAGGTACACCCCTGAGGTGCAACACTGTATCTGCCAGCCCACTTCCCAAAAACCAGGTTCTGAGGGACGAGGTCTGAATACAGCAAGACTCCATTAGAAGAAACAACATTACTATGGAGAGTAATTTTTTCTTCAAACAACATGAAGTCTTCCTGTATTCAGACATAATGCAGACTACCAAGCAGTTCCCTATGGAGGAGGGAATGCAGAACCTACTTTGGGAACAAGATCTGCAGTACTGCTGTGCCAAACCTAGCATCACTCCTAGCCTGGATGTCCAGGGAGTAATGCTTGGTAAAAGTAGGTACTGTTTTCCAGGTGGCTGCTTTACAGATCTCTAACAAAGATATATCTCTGGCTGCAGCTGGAGAAGCAGCGGTACCCCTAGTCGAATGAGCCCTCAGGCCTGAAGGGTGCATTTTACCCAACTTGTCATAACAGAATTGTATACGAGAAACAATCCACCTGGCAATAGTTCTTTTAGTGGCAGGCTTACCTTTCCCCATTTCACCATAAGTGAGAAACAACTGAAGACAGTAATTTCTATGTGCCTTAGTATACTCAGTGTAGTAGCTAATGGCCCTCTTAACATCCAGACTGTGTAACCTTCTTTCACCTGAAGAAGAACAATCAGTGAAAAACACAGGGAGAGATATAGACTGGTTCAGATAAAAATCCGATACCGCTTTGGGCAAGAACCTATTGGTTCTTAGGACCACTTTGTCCCTATAGAAGGAGATGAAGTCAGGTTCAACTGACAGAGCCTGTAACTCACTAATCCGCCTGGCAGAAGTAATAGCTACCAGGAACACAGTTTTCCAGGTCAAGTACTTCAATTCGGATGAAGCCAGAGGTTCAAAGGGTGGCTGCATAAGCTGAGCAATGCAGACATTAAGATCCCCAGGCGGAGTGGGCTCCCTAAAGGGAGGGTTAATGTGAACCAGGCCCTTGAAAAACTTTCTGAAGACAGGATGAGATGCCAGGGAAGAGCCCTTCCCTGCTGAGAGGAATGCAGAGACAGCTGTTAGACGAACCTTCAGAGTGGCAGGCCTAAGGCCTAGGCCATTCAGATGAACTAGATAGTCTAAGGTTGTGGAAATGCCTGCAGAATCAGGCAGGATGCCTTTCTGAGAGCACCAAATACTGAACCTTTTCCATTTTGAGTTGTAAGTTTTTCTAGTGGAAGGTTTCCTGGAGACCTTCAGAATATCCAGAACTCCCTGAGAGAGATGTAGTGCTGCATATTCTAACTCTTCAAGAGCCAGGCCTTCAGATTGACAGACTGGAGATCGGGGTATCAGATCCGTCCCTGGGAGGAGGACAGGAGATTGCATGTCCTAGGCAGAGACAGGGGACGTGACACTGACAAGGACAGCAGTAGAGGATACCACGGCTGACTGGCCCAATCTGGAGTCACCAGTATCAATGTGCAGGGTTGAGTCCAGATCTTGATCAGAACTCTGAACAGCAGAGGGAAAGGAGGGAAGGCATAGAGAAACCTGCCCTTCCAGTCCAAAATGAGAGCATCCTGGGGAAATGTTCCCAGAACTGGAGGTCTGCAACAAAACAGAGGAAGCTGATGATTGTCCAGTGCTGCAAAGAGATCGATCTCTGGAGTGCCCCACCTGGAGAAGATGACCTTCAGGATGTGAGGATCCAGGGAACATTCGTGATGTCTCTGTGAAATTTTGCTCAGAGCATCTGCTAGTACGTTGTCCTTCCCTAGAAAGTGAACTGCTACCAGAGAAGTCTGAAGAGAACAGGCCAGAGACCATAGCATCATGGACGTTGTGCTCAAGGCAGAGGACCGAATGCCTCCCTGTTTGTTGATGTACCACATTGTGGTGATGTTGTCTGTCCTGACTTGGACCACCTTGCCCTTGACTGAATCCAAGAAGCTCTGCAGGGCTAGGAAAACTGCCTTGAGCTCCAGGAGACTGATATGAAGGAGAGAAACTTATGGAGACCAGACCCCTTGAACTGTCAGGGCTCCCAGGTGGGCTCCCCACCATAGAAGAGAAGCATCCGTAGTTAGAACTACAGATGGGAATTGAGGAAGAAATGGAACCCCTTGTCTGAGGTTGTCCTGGTCCAGCCACCACTGGAGAGCTTGGACCAGAGTCTGAGTCACTGGTATCAGTTTGGTAAGTGAATCCTTATTTTGTGACCAAAAAGACCTTAGATGAAACTGAATATCCCTCATCTGGAACCTTGCTCCCTGCACCGCTGCCGTGGAAGCTGCCATGTGGCCCAGGAGCTGGAGGAACTGTCTTGCTGGGCGGGAGACCTGAGGTCGAAAGGAGGAAGCGAGATCCACTAGGGCCTTCACCCTTGCCAGGGGAAGGAAGGCTTTTACTTGTACAGTGTCCAGCTCTATGCCTTTAAAGATGAGAAGTTGAACTGGTTCGAGGACAGACTCTGGAAGATTGAGAAGAAACCCCAAGGAGCTGAGTAGGTCCTGGGTAGTCTGAAGAGCTGACTTGACCTGTAAAGGTGACTGACCCACGAAGAGCCACTCGTCCAGCTACGGGTAGATGGTGATACCCTGCCTTCTGAGGTAAGCCACCACTACTGCAAGGCACTTTCTGAACACCCTTGGAGCTGATGTTAGGCCGAATGGCATAGCTCTGAATTGGTAATGGCCTGAAGGCAACTCGAACCTGAAGTATTTTTTGTGGGAGCACCTGATAGGAATATCGAAGTAGGCATCCTTGAGGTCCAGAGATGCTAGCCAATCCCCTGGCCTTAGAGAGGGAAGGATTATTTCCAAAGTTACCATTTTGAATTTGGGATTTGAAATGTGTTTGTTCAAATATCTTAGGTCTAGGATAGGTCGCCACTCCCCTGTTTTCGGTGGGGTAAGGAAGTACCTGGAGTACAGTCCTTTTCCCCTGTGCTGAGTAGGAACCTTCTCTATAGCTCTGAGAGCCAGAAGAGAGGAAACATCTGCGTCTAGGGCAATGGTTTCCGAGAGTGATGCAGGTGGAAAAGACTTGGCCCACTTTTTTGGAAATTGTTTGAAGCTGAGGGCCAGTCCCTGGCTTACTACTTCCAGGACCCACTTGCCTGAGGTCACAGACTTCCAGGCCTGGAAGTAGTAAGCCAGCCTGCCTCCTACTGGAAATGGGGAGTCAACCCGGGCTGACACATCAGGGTGCCTGCTTGGCAGGAGCCTTAGACTGAGAGGAGGAGGGAGCAGCTCTGCTCATCCCCCTCCTGCCCCTCCCTCTGAAGAACCCCCTCTGTGGGAAGGGAGAGGAGGCCTGGGCTTGGTAAAAAGGCCTTTCAAAGAGCCTGCCCCTACCCCTAGACTGCTGCTTGTGCGGAGTGGCTTGCCTTTCTTAGGCCTGTACACTCCTGTAAGTGGTCCTGTATGCATCAATTTTCTTCATGTAAGCCTCTGTCTGCTCCCCAAACAGAAAGTTACCTACTACAGGAAAATCCATAGCCTTAGTCTGGGTATCCAGTGAAAGGCTAGAACATCTGAGCCAAGCATGTCTTCTGAGAGACACAGATGTAGCCATGACTCTAGATGCCACATCACTGGAGTCCACAGCAGAATGAATTGCATTTTGGATGCCTCAATTCCATCAGCATCCACCCCCTCCAGCTCTTTGGCTAACTGGGGAGAGGCCTGTTTAGCCAGTTCCCGAACCGTATCCCATCTAGATTTCTGGTACCTGGCTGTGTAGGCCATATAAGTAGCCTGTCTGAGTCCCAAAGAGGATGCCAAATACTGTTTTTTGGCCGTGGCATCCACTTTCCGGGAGTCCTTATCTGGGGGGGTGCAAAGCCAAAGGAATGTTAGCCTTGTCACAGGCTGCAATGACTATAAAGGAACTCAGCAGCTGAGCCTGATAACAAATACCTCCTGTCCATTCTCTTATCCACAGGAGGTATTGAATTAGGGGTTTGTAAAATTTTGTGTGTCTGTTTCCCCAAGGATTTATGAAGAGGGATAGACAGTCTTTTGGACACTGGGATGTCCATCATTTCCACAAAATCAGGCTCTTCATCCTCCTCTGCAGCATCAACCAAGGGAAGCAGCAGGGTTTCTGCCACTTTTTTGTAGAACAAAAAATGTGAAGGGGACTCAGAGAGCCTGGGAGGAGAGACACCGGAGGGCCTGTCTGGGGAGATGTCCGGTTCAGTGAGCACATCCAGACCCCCCTGGTCATCGTCATCATCATCACCATCATCGGGATAGTCGTCTCCCTCCCACTACTCATAATAAGCGTCTGGATCATAATCCGGAAGAAACGATCCGACCGAACCGACCACCTAACCGGCAGTACCGGTTCGGACGGAACCGGTCTAAGCGACTGAACAATGCTAATCGCTTTGGCTATTTCATCTGCGGTTGGAGAGTGCAATACCGGATCCGGAACCGCAGACTTACGCTTTTGATGGAACTCAATTTCGTCGGGTTTCCTCCTTTTGCATGAGGAGGTACTGCCTAGGTCAGTAGGCACCTCCTCAGGTTCGGCTGCAACCGAACCGGGCTGGCCATCCGGATCGACGGACTTCTCGGCCTCCCTTTCCTTCAGCCTACTCAGTCTTTTGTCTAGAGTGGATTTAGAAAGGTTTTTACAGATTTGGCAGTCTGACTTCAGGTGGTCAAACCCCAGACAATAAACATAGATGAGGTGGGGGTCAGCCTTAACAAAGGCCTCCCCACACTCAGTACAGTGCTGAAACCCAGTGGGATCGGTTTTCTTCTCGGGTTTCTCAGACATGGCCAACCTAACAAATTACCCTATTGCAGCTTTAAAGCCAGGTAATACAATAAAGGATCAGTTACAAACTGTGTCACGGGCTTTTTAAAAGAACCGGCGAAAAACCCAGTTCTTCTGAAACCAATCGGTACCGGAACACCACTCTAATCCCAGAAATAAAATTAAACAGAATGGGTCGGCTCCAAACAGGACCGACCGGAAAGAAACCGAAGAAAAGAACAATTTCCAACTTTTCACAGAAATAAAACACAGTCACTAGCTATCTACACACTACCTGTACCGTAGACAGAGGCTGGAAATCCGAAAATAACAAAAAATAATACGGTTTAAACCAAACGCTTTACTTTTACCGAACTAAGCAGAGGAAATTTCCGGAGCAACTTCACTGTTAGGCGGAGTAAAGAATCTGACGATTACACTGGGAAGTACCACAGACAGAGGTTTGAAAACCGACCTCGAACTCAACGTTCTATGCTTCTGCATAGAGTTAACTCCTTCCTCTCCGGGGCAGTTCAAGTGCTGGGGCTTACTGCATTATGTCTGAATACAGCAAGACTTCATGTTGTTTGAAACACAATTTTTAGAAACATTTTAACCTGTATCTACCTTAGGCATGCAATCATGCCATCATTCAGACGGAAGCTGGCTGAGGTGGTCAGCTGAGGGGTTGTATGGATCATCATCAGGGTGAGCTATGAGGGGGTTCTGCACCAGTGAGTGGGGTGGGGGGGGCTGAGGCCTGAGGGGACAGGATGTGTTGGGGGAGTTTACAGATGTATGGGAGTAAGGAGAACCACTAGACCACCAAGGATGTTAAAACATGTAGCTGGCAGGTGATCGGGGCGGTGGGGGGCTCTGTCTGTGAGGGACTTGAACATACATAACGGGCATATGATTGTGGGGCTGCTAGATTATCAGGAAATGTATATTATGTAATGGGCAGTGGGGGGCAGTAACCAGGGACTTTATACCATATAATGGTTGGGCGACTGGGGAGGCAGAGTGGCTGCTGGACCATGGGGGACGACAGCTGGACTACCAGGAAGTTAAAACATGTAATTGGCAGGTGATGGGGGGAGGGGGTGCTGACCATGACAGACTTTAACACGTAATGGGCAGGTGATCGTGGGGCCGCTAGAGTACCAGGAAATGTATAACATGTAATGGGCAGCCGGGGGGGCGGCAGTAACCAGAGACTTAAGGCAGAGTGGCCACTGGAGCACGAGGAATTTTACAACATGCAACAGGCAGGCAGTCGGGGGACGGACCACTGGACCACCAGGATATCTATGACATGTAATGGGCAAGCAACTGGAGGGCCATTACAAAATTTGTAACATATAAGATGCAGGTGATCTGGGTGGGTGTGATGACATTGGGACCAACACAGCCTGTCATTCATTCACCAGGCTGGTTATTGGGAGGTGTTGCGGTGACTGCGGGTGTGATAGCCATATGACCTGCTTTGGGTAGGCAGTATTAGTGCAGCACTAACTGCCAGTTATCACTTCTCCAAACCTACTAATATTCTGGTGCACCCATATGCTAGGTGCTGTCAGCTGCGTTGCATGGGTGGGTCCCACAAAGGCACGGCGCACTCTAACAAGCTGCTGTCTGCATAGTGTTTGTAATAACACACTTGAAAAAGTAGCTGCAGTGCAAAAGTCATTCATGTTTTTATATTCACAAACAAAAACTGGCAAGACATACAGAGGACACAGAGATGGTGGCCCACTGCTTTGCTCATAAAAGAGCTTTGTCAGGGGGCCTACACTTTGCATAGGTGCACCAGCAAATGGTAGAACTACTCACAAATGGGCTTGTGACTTGCAAACCACACCATCCAAGATGGCATTTTCTACCAATTACAAATTAAGGGGTAATGTGAGAAAGTTTTTCTTCACTGAGAGGGCGGTGGATAAATGGAATAACCTGCCATGGGAGGTGGTGGGGGCAAGTACAGTTGGGGGATTCAAACATGCATGGGATAGGCATAAAGGTACCCTAGATGTGGGTTACAGAGGATAAGCTGATAACTATTAGGGTCTTCAGCAAGGGTAAAATGGGAAGACTGGATGGGCCTGGCGGCCTTTATCTGTCAGCAGTTTTCTATGTTTCTGCCGCTACCCTGCTTTGTGGGTGCTAATTAGTGCTAGAAAGTAGCTAAAACATTTAGCAATCCCAATTCAGGTTTCAGCATCCTGGCCAAGGTCTCAATTTTATCTGTGGCAGGGAAAACAGCAGATATTGTCCTGGCAGGATGGTAAGGATTGAAGTAGGATTTTTCATGGTCACCGTATGCCAGGAATGAAAACTGTGAATTGTACATAAATATTTTAAATCTGTTTATGGGTGTATGGAGGAGGAGCTCATGGTAAGAAAAGATGTTTAAACAAAATTTAGGGGAGTTCTACTTTTTAGGGCCTTGCTGAAGGTTGTCAGTGAGTAAAGGTGGCAGCCATGTTTGTGATGAGTGAAGTGGCTCATGAATTCTGTACGTGATTTGCCCAAATTTCAATGACATAGCTTGAACTTGTTCCAACGTGTATTTCAGCAATATATGGGTCTCGTAACTTATACCGTCAGAAAGCAGGGAATTTGCAATCCCTTTATAATGGAAATAAAAGCTGAATTGTGTCTGAATGTTATGTTTTAAACAGTTTCCCGGAGACAAGAGAATCCCTTTAAACTGCAGACACTTCAATCTGTATTGATAATGGCTACCAAAATTAAGATTAAAATATTAAGGGTAATGAATTTTCTCTTTAGTCATTCAAAAAATTGAAACATAAATGGGAAAGTACTCCAATAAAAAAAACATTGACAATATACATAAATTAGATATTGAATTAGTGGAAAAATATTCATCTAGTTTTAAATTCATGAGATGTTCTGCAAAGTGTAATTAAATGGAGGGTAATGCAAACGCAACAGTCTGATCAAGTGGCATAGAGACAAGCAAAATATTGAAAACGCAGGCAGTAACCCACCACAGCCTTTGGCCCACTTCATGACCTCGAGTAATTATTTTTGTATGCTGCCGTTCCTTCAACCTCGGCCATGGCCCCAACTCCCACATTATCCATGACTTCCTGATACCCCCAAGCTACCCCAAGGGCGGGCTGCGCACTGGTTCCTAAGTGCCGCCAGTTTACGGGATAGGTCAGGAAGTAAGCCTGGGAGCCATCAAAGAAGAGGGCAGGCATCATCCAGTCGGCAGGTAGCTGGCTTTTGTCCCCCTATATGCGGGGAGGGGACGTGCAATGATGACCAGCATCTGCCCCGCCCCTCATATTACGTTATGATGCTAGTCGCTGTAATACCTCTGGCCTCCACCAGGGGTCTATCAAGCACCCGGCACACTCCCTGCCCTCCCCCGGAGACGAGAGCAGTCCCTAGGATGCTTGATCCATCTCCCCCGACTGGCCCTTCGGACGATCTGGGTCTGTTCCCGAACCCGTGTCACCAACAGAAATCCAACTGCTGCGCCAACAGGCCGATGACCTTGAGTAATAAACTTCACTTCGATGTGCTTTAGTCCTCTCAGCTGTGCAACTTGAGTAGAAGCAAGATTCCTACTTTTAGTTGTTTTGTTTTTTTCATCTATTTTTCCCTCCAGTCGCAACCTACAGGGCCTCTCTCAGGCATCCTGGCCTCATCTTGCCCGCCTGAGGTCCCCCCTCCCATGCCTCCTCTCTTCCCCCCCTCCTCCTGCAGCCAGTACCCCCAGCTTAACCCCTCACGGGTGGGGCCGCACCTCCTCTTTGGGCACTCCTAAGGTCTGGCCAAGCTGCAGGTGAGGGCAAGGGCAGAGAACTGGAGGGCAGGGTGGGTGGGATCCAGTGGTGGGCATGGGGTCAGGTGCCGTCACCTACCCCGCAGAGCTGGGTTATTCTGTGTTCTGTTGCACTCCACCCCCCTAGTGCCGTGGTCGTGCAGAGACATCTAGTGCTGGCGTGCGTGCTCCCGCACATGTCGGCAAGGATGTCTGCCTACGGAGCTTCCCCTGCATTCACGAGCGCTCCCAAGTGCAGTGATCTCTGCCTCCGCAGGGAGTCACTAGCGCTGGGAGACACATCCCTCCCCGTACCCCAGGAGAGGAGAGCTGTCATCGGACGTTCGATCCTCTCCTCCCCGGCCAGCCCCTGGAGACCCAGTCTCGCTCTTGAACACGGGTTGCCAGCATAACGCGAGGTGTGGTGTCCAGTGCCTCAACCCTCAGCACCACCAGGACGGCTCTACTTTTAGTTTTTAAACTCTGTTTATATCCCTAGGTGACTGTGTGGACCTCCTTCCACCTTCACAGACTTGATGACTGAGTTTAGGGTAGAAGATGAGTTCCCCTGAAAATAAGTTTTTCCTCAGTTAGTCTCTGTATGGTAAAGATATCTTTATGGATCCATTAACTTATTAAAATTATGATGAAGGTCTTTTTTTAAAATGGAGTTTATTTGAAATAAACATTTTTTTTATATTGCAAAAAATTAGAAATTCCCCATGTAAACAATGTACTTGTGATCCGGGAGCCACCTCCCAACGGGCTATCCCTGCCTGCCTGCCTAGATGCAGGTTGAGGGGGCTGGGTTCAGATATAGCTGTTACCAGGGACTCGATTTTAATAGTACTGCTGTTAGCACGCTGCCTCCACCCAGAGAATTCTTTAAGTGGGTTAGATGTTAAGCTAGCACAACCCCCGGGGAAGTTGTACCTACCCACAGCCCCACCTAGTGACCTTACACATAAATTCCCATAACATACTTTAATTTGCATTCAATTTACAATTAAAGGAGAGTGCTAATAATATGCTCACAGTGACCACACTTACCAACAGGGTCTGGAACTCTGACATATACCCTGTGCCCCTGCACAGAAATGGTTAGCAGCAATACCAACACAATACTTTGAAGTTATGTAAATTAACCCAGCACTCAGTAATAATATGCTCATGGAACCAGTTAACATTCAGACAACAAACTGATTTATTTAGGGTTTTAAACAAGGGGTAGGAAATGCAATTTGAAAGTAAATTAGTACTTTAGGTTTCAGTAGTATTTTGTCATTATGTAGCATATGACACAAGACATTCACCCCACGGGACAGTCCCGTTAACCTCACTGGGTACCCAGGATAAGCTACGTTGCAGCTGGTTAGGGCCCTTAAATAAAAGACTGACTACTAATTCTTTGACTTTCGGCTTTTGTAACACGCACACCACTTTATTCCCAAGAAAACTGTAATCACCAGGCCCAATGGCCTGCAAAAACAGTCTAAACAGCTTGAAATTAACAGGCAAATCAGATGGCAAAACATTTTAAATTGGGTGCAGGTGTAACAGCCCCCCGAATTGGGCTTACCTTGCTACACCTCCGGGTGTTCTCCCGCTGCCGTCCCCGTTTCTTTGCACTTCCTGCCGTTTCCCCCTGGTTTCCTCCAGGCAGCCCCATGCTGTTGAGCCCTGCGGGACTCTCAGAGCACATTTGTGAGCGGCCAGCATTTCACCTGAACAGCCACCATTCGCGCCATCAAGTAGATGCACTGTCGCTCCTGACCGCTTGCTGCGGTCTAAAGTCCAGAGATGACTCCGTGGTTCCTGGTGCTAGGTTAAGTAAAACAAACAAAAAAAAAAGGCAATGGGGACATGCAAAGCCAGGAAAGGATATTTTAAAATACATAAGCAGGCAGATGCCTGAAGTGCTGCCTCTGGGGCACCAAAAGATAAGGGGAAAAGGTCAAGGCAGTGAAGCCCTTATGAATATTAATGAGCCCGCACTGTGTTTCTGGGGGCAGTGTGTTACAGGAGCCGCGACTCCCCCAGGGTATATTTTATTGACTTAAGAGTGGACAGTTGTGAGAGAGAACTATTTTGGGGCTACAAGACCGCGTGGTTGTAATTTAATAAAAATCTTATATAGAAACAGAAACATAGACTTTGACGGCAGATAAGAACCCCTTGGCCCACCCAGTCTGCCGATTTCCCTACCTATTGGATAAGCTGCAGATTCTAGTTAACCAACAGCCTACTTCCTGCAATCCCCCACTAAAATTACCTTATGTCTGTCCCATGCATGTTTGAATTCCCCCACTGTTTTAGACCCCACAACCTCTCCAGGAAGGCGGTTCCATACGTCCACCACTCTCTCCGTGAAAAAGAATTTCCTCACATTACCCCTGAGCCGTCCCCCCTCTAACTTTAAATTATGCCCCCTTGTTCTTACACATCTCTTTTTCTGAAAGATACTACCCTCTTGGACTTTGTTGATTCCCTTTAGGTACTTAAACGTTTCTATCATGTCCCCTCCGTCCCTCCTTTCATCAAGGGTATACATATTAAGCTCTCTCAGTCTCTCTTCATATGGTTTCTGATGTAGACCCTGCACAATTTTAGTTGCTCTCCTCTGGACTACTTCCATCCGGTCTATGTCCTTGCTTAGATGAGGTCTCCAAAACTGCACGCAGTACTCCAAATGGGGACTCACCAACTGTCAGTACAGAGGGATAACTACTTCCCTTTTTCTACTTGTGATGCCCCTCCCTATGCATCCCAGTATCCCCCTGGCTCGCCTTACTGACTTCTCACATTGCTTACCCACCTTTAGGTCTTCTGATATGACTACACCCAGATCCCTTTCCATTACTGTTGTTGTTAGTACTTCCCCTGCTATTGTGTACTCTTCTCCTGGATTTTATTTCACAGGTGCATTACTTTGCACTTCTTTGCATTGAATCTAAGTTGCCATATGTCTGACCATTCCTCCAACATTGCCAAGTCCCTTCTCATCCTTTCTACCCCCCCTTGTGTATCAACTCTGTTACAGATATTTGTGTCATCTGCAAAGAGGCATACCTTTCCTTCCAGACCCTCTGCAATGTCACCTATACAGACGTTAAAGAGTACTGGACCCAGTACTGAGCCCTGAGGTACTCCACTAGTAAACTGCCTTTCTTCAGAAAGTGTTCCATTCATATGCCAATATCTGGTTACACCAGAATGTTATACGTGGGGAAACTGAAATAGACTGCACAAGACTGTATAAACAGACATCATCTTTGTGTCTAACAGCCAATTGGGAGCCAGCACTGACAAAGGGACTTGTGGGACATTGCCAGAGACTTATGGGGAATTATCTGGGACAAAATCTAGGCACCAAAAAGCAAGCCAATTAACAGACAGCAACTGTTCAAAACAGTTTTAGCAGCCAATAGGATCTCTGGACCCAAGCCCCCTAAGCTGACCTATAAAGCCCTACACGGACAGGGACTGAGGTACCTGCAAGATCTCCTATATCATATTACCCCCGACCTCCGCTCTCGATCAAGCGAGGGATTGCTGGAGATTCCCAGGGTACGATTAAAAACATCTGAATAACGGGCATTTTCATTTGTAACGCCAACCCTGTGGAATTCTCTGCCTCGTCGGATACGCGAGTGCCTGACAGTGGACAGCTTTAAAGCTGCCTTAAAAACCTACTTATTTGAACTTGCTTTTGGTGCTGTCTTGTAACTGGATTTCTATTATTGAGTTGTATTTATATACTGGCAAATATATTTTAGCATTTTATGGTTTTAATTCTTGTTTACCGTACAGCGCTCTGGTACTTAGTGAAGAGTGTTACATAAAGGTTATTATCATTATTATTATATAAAAGATGTAACTGCTCAAATTATTCAGATTTATCCGGGAGTTCAGTGTGTGTGTGTGCCTATGGGAAGCCGGCCAGCTGTCAGAGGTTAGGCCTTTCAGGCCTAAACTTCTTTCGGCTGTCAGTCCGCAGGTTCGAGATGTCCAGTCAGCCCACACTGAGGTCACAGCAGCAGGGGATTCATGCAGCAATTGAGCTGGAAGTAAGGATCAACCTGCAAGTTGGCTGCAAGAACCAGAGAAGGACAAGCCTTACATATAAATGTGCATAGTCTGCTGAAGTATTGCACGGCCTAATAGTCTGAGACGTCCGGTTTGCATGTTCAGGCAATATTAAATCAGTTAAGCATCGGCTGTTTGCTCCCGCATCCTGAGACCAGCGTTTCAACGAGGATCAAGAGGGAACCCTTCCTCATGCTTCACAAAATATCTGCACAAGTCTCATGTCATCAGACCATCCTCAGGGTCTGAGAAGCGAGAGTACTTTCAGGATAGCTCCCTGCAACAACAGCCACAAACCATTGTGTACCATTTAATTGTCTTCTTTTGGGTTAATTGCATCAGACTGAGCCATCCAGCTCAGGATTGCAAATATTAGGGTTGTATGCATGTTTTCCTTCCAGCTGGGGAGGGAGGGAGAAAAGTTGAGTAGAGGGATGCAAGGTGCAGAGGAGGAGGAGTAGGAAATTAGTCAGGTAAAGGGCAGGAGGGGAACAGAGTGGGGAGGGATAAATTAGACCAAGATAAGGTGGGGAGGAGCAGGGGGAAATTGAGGGACAAGCCAGGAGCAGTCCCAAACTGACCAGTAAAAGCTAGGAGCAGTCACAACTATTCACAGAGAGTAGGTGTCGGTGAAGTTTAGTTTGAAAGGGGCCCAATTTAACTGTGGAGGAAACCAGAGGAGGCAGGCCAATGAGCAGGACAGGGGTCCTGTGGAAGATCGCTCGCTGCCCTAGGGATGTCTTACAGAAAGGGATTAGGTAAAGGGCCTTATCAGAGCTCCTAGTAGAACGAGGGGTAGGGGCAGGGGAGACGAGCTGCTGGACCGAGGAAGGGGAGAGTGAGGTTATAAGTTTCTTGGCCAACAGGCAGGTGCGATAGTCAAGCCTACCCTTAAAGTTTAGCCAGTTCACTTGACTGTAAAGATCGCTGGTATGGGTTAGCTTTGGTGCTCCTGTTATGAGGCGACATGCTTTATTGAGGGAGAGCATTATTCTTTTAAGAGCAGTGTCAGATGCAGATCCGTAGATTACTATACCATAACCCACTAAGGACAGAACGGAACTAGTGAGTATGTAGGGTCAACAGGGCCATTACTCAAGTACTAGGTAGGTTAGGCAGACTTAATGGGCTCAAGGACCTCTCTCTGCCATCACATTCTATTTCTCTGTGTTTCTCTAACTCCTGAGATGTGCCACAAGGGGCTAGACAGAAGCAAGAAGTAATAAAAGGAGGGGGAGGACAAGAAATAGCTAGAAAGGAATTTTTATAACGCCTTTTACACAGACTTTTTTTTCTAAAGCAATTTACAATCCTAGCAAGGGAGAGGAGAGAGAATGTTGCTGCCATCAGGCATGTAGGTAGGGGGCAAATAGCACAACAATAGATCACAGAGAGATTACAAGGAAGTTAAGTGGCTTGCTCCGGGTCACACTGTGAAGAAGTGGTGATGATGGAATTCAAACTGTGTCAGACTGTCAGTTCATACCGATGCTCTCCTCTCGAGCCACTAGGCAAAACTGCCTTGAGATCTTGCTGCTAACGTAACTGATATGTGCATAACATTTGATATTAAAAAATAAGAATTAAGGGGTGAAAAGCCTTAATTTTCTGCACTAAAATTAAGGGGTAGTGTAGCCCTTCCCCCACTACGGACTGCGAAAGGCAAGGATCTAAAGGGAGGGCACTGTATCAAAAAATGTATATTTTTCTCTGGATCTGGGGGTTGGGATCGCCAGACATAAGACTATGAGGGGATCACACTAACACACAAAGCCTCACAAAGGCAATTTTCACACTATACTTGGTCAATCAGAAAGGCATTCACTTATTTTTTATTTATGACACTATTTTCTGGCCCTCAGCCGACACCCTCCAGATTCGTTACTCCTATTTAATGGTATCTTGCCTTATTGGGACCCCACCACTTCCTTTATGTAGTCGTGGATTGTGCCCCCACCCCTCAGGTGGATATACCCCATACCTACTGATTCTTCCAGAGGTGGAGAATTCCCAACAGGCAGGGCCAAGCCCTCTGTGCACTGGGGGCTTTCATCTATGGGGAAAACAGGGCTATTTTCCATTGTTTCTCACCTACCCCTTGGGACTCTGCATACAAGCATACATGAATATCAAAGGTCTGTGTGCATGCTGCTGCCCCAACATCAGCAGAGTCCCATTCTCCCCTTGGACCCCCATCACACTGCAACCTATAGTCACCTAGGTGGCAGTATTACTGCAGGGGATAGCACCCCCCTCCCCTGAGAAGGAGAACATTCTGTGGCACGCTTGACCCTTCTCGCCTCAATTTAGGTCCATGGTATAGAAAAGCGTTTATCTGTGTTCTTCAAATCTCATTTCTCTGGTAATAGCAGAACCTGCACGGGTATCAGTCATTTTCTCCTTTCACCCAGACACGGCATCAGTTGGGGAGAGCTTCGCTTGTAACTCAGTTGTATCTACCATGGGGTGCTTCACTGCTGCTGTTGGGTAATTTAAACATTAAATATTTTCTTATCTTTAGAGATACTGAGTGCTTGCTGTGGCACAGGAGGGGACTAGCACTTGGCAGGGATCCCCACCCTCAATTAAGGAAATGCTCTAGATGTGGTCATCCTCCATATCAAGGAAAACTGGGATACCCGTTCCATTAAGCCAGGGTCACCATCTACCTCCTTACAGGACAGTAAAGGGACTACTGAACTCCCCTTTGCTGTCTCCCATTTAGAAGAATATTTGAATTTGCAGAATCTGACTGTTTGCAAAATAAGACTACTGAAGAAGATACTGTAGTTAACTAAACCATTTCTGGTACAGAAAATTAGACCTTTGCTGACACAGAATAAAAGTCTTTCTTTCTAGCACAATGTACTTGCAGATTTCTGGCAGGTGAATTTTGCCCATAATCCCTGCAGGGAGATTACAAAAAGAATAGCTTCTACCGCTGCGGGGAGCAGCCATGTTGGTGTTGGGGAGTCTTTGATTTGGGCGGTGGACCTCAGGAGGTGCCCTGGGGTGAAGTGGCAATTGGGGAAGGGTTTTCCTTGTCTGATTCCCATACCCAAGGACTCCACCTGTGAGGGTGGGCAGGGGCTGCACCAGTAGTATTCCATCATCCTACTCGGGTTGTGTTGTGCAACGCCAGATCGATCAAGAACAAGACCACTACAATGGTGGACTCGATTTCCTCAGTAGATCTGGCCTACTTCATAGAGACTTGGGTGGACGAAAATGCTACACCCATTTTGGAGGCAGCCGTACCAGACAGGTACTCTCTGGTACACAGCCCGAGGAAGGATTGCAGAGGCGGGGGTGTGGCAATCTCTTTTAGAACCAGCCTGGGCCTCACAGTGCTACCAGTTGGACACTTTTGGTCTTTTAAGTGTGTGGCTGCGTGAGGGGATCCCGGCACAGGCTACAGAGTCCTCCTGGTGTATCACCCACCCTGGTTCGGGGGGGGGGGGTGGAGTTCTATGGCTGTTCGGGAATCTTCTTGCTGGCCTGGTGTTGGACTCTCCCAGATGGTTACATCTGGGGAATTTCAATGCCTGGGCCGATGACAAGCTCTCACACTTAGGTCGTAATCTCCTGCAGGTGACGAAGGCTCTGGGTCTGTCGCAGGTTGTGACCCTGGCAACCCACTCACGTGGTCACACCTTGGACCTGATATTTATACTGGGTCTAAGGGTATATAACCTCAAGATTGATCTGGTCATTTGGTCCATCATAGCACTGTGGGGTTCACATCTGGGGCCCTCCCAGTTGGTCCTGCCTCCATGGAGATGGTCCAATATTGCCCTTTAAGAGGTCTGACACCAACAGGACTACAAGTGACACTGGACGTATCGAGTGTTGAGACTGCGTGTGAGCATGGATTGGAGGAAGCTGACAATGTTTATAATGGAGTTATCGGATGATCTTTGATTCAATCGCACCTGTCTGTGTCCATCCTCGGTCCGCTTATCTCAGGCCCCCATGGTTTGATGGGGAGCTTAAGACACTGAAGACTATAGGACAGAGTTTAGAGCAGCGCTGGGGACGCTCTGCACTGGTCGAGAACAAATTGGCCCTGAAGTATCAGGGGGCAGTCTCCCATAAGAAGGCTGATTTTTTTGTCCAGGGAGATTGCTGCAGCGAAGAACAGACTAGCTCAGCTCTTCCGTATGGTGGACAGACTGCTACATCCAGTCTGCCTGCAGTCGGGAGGAGCTGGTTCAAGTGCAAAGTGTAACGAGTTTGCTCTGTTCTTCGCTTGACAATGTGTCCTCCATCCGGGCAGCGGTATCTTCCGGCCCTGCTTCTAGGGATTGTGGTGTTCAGTCTGAGCCATGTCACGGCGTCCCTCCTGTCTGGGCTGAGTTTGGCCTGGTTGGACTGGATGAGGTTGTGGACATAATCTTGATGCTGCGGCCAACATATTGTGACCTTGATCCTGGTCCTACCCGCCTTCTGGGTGGATGTGTGCCCCTAATATGGCCTGTGGTTGCTGCGATTGTACGAAGTTCACTCAAGAGTGGGGTCTTTCCCAGGGCTCTGAAAGAAGCCCTGGTTAGGCCTTTACTGAAAAAATCCTCAATGTATCCGCAATGTCTCAGCAACTACAGGCTGGTCTCGAACCTCCCATTTCTAGGGAAAGTTCTTGAGAAAGTAGTGGCCATACAGCTAGAGATGCGTCTAGTATCCTTGTCCACTTGTGAGTGCTTCCAGTCTGGCTTTAGGTCAGGGCACAGCACCAAGACTGCACTGCTCAGGGTGCTAAATGATCTTCTAATGGCAAGAGACAGAGGAGAACATACCTTCTTAGTCCTCCTTGATCTCTCAGCAGCAATTGACACCGTTGACCATGAGGTGCTCCTCGATCGCCTGCAGGACTGGGTCGGATTAACAGAACAGTCAACAACTGGTTTTGGTCCTTCCACACGGGCAGGGTGCAGAGGGTGAAACTGGGCATTGCCTCACCTAACCTGATTCCACTGTCCTGTGGTGTTTCCACGGGGCTCAGTTTTAGCACCTCTATTATTCACGGTGTACATGCTCCCATGGGGAGACATTATCAGGCTATATGGGCTGAGTTTTCGTTATCATGCTGATGATACCCAGCTCTGTCTGTCCTGTGCCCCTGGGAAGCATATGGCAGATTCGGTAACTAATAACTGCCTGGCTGAGATACAGTCTTGGATGGCATGCAACTGGTTACGACTCAACCTGGAGGTTCTAGTGGTGAATCCGGGTCATCGTTATAAGGGAGGTGGAAATGTGATCTCCCCCAAAACAGTTCTTGGTGGTGTTCCCCTCACTCCCTCAAATCAGGTGAAAGTTCTCGGCGTGACTCTGGATGATGATCTGACATCTGATGCACAACTGTCAGCCGTCTTCAAAACTGGCTTTTTTAATCTAAGGAATATTGCCTGGATCTGAGCCCCAATTCCATCTGACAACCTGCCCACGTTAGTACATGCCTTCGTCACGTCTAAACTGAACTATTGCAATTCAATGTACCTGGGTCTATCTGGAGGTAACCTGCACTGCCTACAGCTGGTGCACAATGCGGCTGTAAGGCTGCTAACCAGCACTTCCAAATTTGACCTTATTTCACCTGTTCTCCACGATCTGCACTGGTTGTCAGTGTGATGGAGGGTTACCTTCAAGGTTGGTCTTCTGACCTATAAAGCCCTGCATGGGGAGGGTCCAGCCTACCTGCAAGACCTCCTGGTTCCCCATCTCGGACTCTCCACTCCCCTGAGGGAGGCCCCCTTGTGGTTCCAAAGGCTAGGTTGCGACAATCTGGTGACAGGGCATTTTCACTTGCCATGCCAGCCCTGTGGAACTCTTCCCCTTGTCATATTCGGAAGGCCTTTAAAATATTCACCAGGCATCTAGCTTTTACCTGAATTTTTAACTAACAAGTTTCTATTATTTCTCTATTTTAATTTTATCTCTGTGCCACCTAACAGTTTTAGGGTTTGCCTTAACTTTTCATTTGTTTATTGTAGCAATATTAATATTATATTTTCATTATCCTTGTTCCATTGCTATTTTAATTGTTTTATTGTTAAGCGCTCTGAGCCTGCGGGGAAGGGCGCTATAAAAAGTTTGTTTCATTTTCTTTCTTCCTGTCAGTAAGGTCACTTAATTAAAAAACAAGGTCTCTTACAAGACAGTGAAGTGCAGGCAGTACATTCTTTCAGTCTCTCTTCAAAGAACTACCTCAGTCGCTGCTAAGTAACTGACTAACTGCCAGAAGCATTCGATTGTGCCCTATGCTGCTGCAGCAAACCCCTCCCACCAAGTTGCATCAACAGGAATCCTGCTGACATCCACTACAGCGACACAACCACAACTACATCGCCTACTGTGGCACGACAACAGACCGACACACCAAAACAGTAACAAACAGTACAATACATAGAAATGCAGGGGGTTGTATCCCCCGTAACAAAAATAACCGACTCCACGTCACATAGTGGAGACAAGGGCAGTTCCCCGGCAACACATACCAAAAACAACCCAATTGGGACCACAGGACTGGTCACAAAACTCACTTGTTGACATGGTACCCCTTTCACTGTCGGAGCATTCACTGTAGAGCTGTTGCTGTAATTGCACTGCTGTCTGAAAGGTATATGCCCACAGGGCACCAATGCCCATGTATGACAAGGGAGCCAGGAGAAACCTGCGGGTTAACCCTACACTGCCTAAACATGCTAAAGCACACAGATAGTAAACTCAGAGGGTCACAAGAGTTGAAGCAGTATGCCTTATTTTGTATCCTTATTACAGCATGCCTTGAGGGCAGTGTGCCTATAACCCAGCAATAGTAGTAATAGTAGCAAAAATTTTATTTTTAAACATGAATCATGTCATTAGGATGTAAAGTCCTGTTTACAAGACAGTCCTGTATGGATACCTCAAAAACATAATCATAATAGGGTTCTGGGCTACCATGCAGGCAATCCCGATTCAGGAGAGTCTGGGATTTATGCATGTTGAGCCGCCCAGAGATAATAGTGCTGAAACTGTTAGCACTCTTGCCGGGGTATGCCACCTTGTCAGTCCCATAGCAACCCCCTGTGGCATGTCATGGTGGGCACAAATGGCTTCTGCGCTGATCTGTGGAACAGGTGATGGATAGGAGGCACCTGCCAGCATGCTGAGTGACCGCACCACATTAACGACTCTTGGATATTTTAACACAGAAACAAAGGAGAGACAGGGGACGGGATGTAAAGACAACAGCAACACCCACAACCAGATGAGGCCTCTTCACTGCTGAAGGGGGGCCACCATAGAGGACTTTGGGAGTTGGGCGGGCATGCTGATTTTGGGAGATGGGGTGGCCTGTCTGCAGGCAATTACCACTTAAGGCTCGGAAATATTAGGACAAAAATAAATGCCTTAATATCTAAGTGGTTGCTACTGTAAATTCAGGAAACATCATGCGGAAATTCAAGCAATCTGAACAGGGGACTGATGTTCTAACTATGGTTCTATTGATGTTCTATCTAGCTATAGTTCTTAAGGGGCACAGCAGGAAAAGCAAGGGCCAAAAGGGTGAGTTTCAGAAAATATAAGGAGAGTGGCCCAGTGGCGCTGAGGGTTGAGGTGCTGGATGCCACACCTCGTGCTACGCTGGCGACCCATGTTCAGGAACGGACACTGGTCGCTGGGGGACGGCAGGGACAGACTAGGAAGAAGCGTCCAGAGGACTGCTCTCCTTCCCTGGGGAGGGGGGTATCATGGCACCGATACCTGAGTGCCCTCTAGTGGAGGCTGGGGAGCAAGGTATACCGGTGTGCACATGGTGGGCCGGGTGATGTTTTCGAGGAAGCGCGCCGCGAGGGCCACCTCAAGCGGATGCCATTGCACGCACCTGGCTCCTGAGGAGTACAGAAAAAATCCCAGCCAAGCGCCTGCGACACCCTCCGCCGCCTGTGTGCTCCTCCCAGGCTGACCTCACATCCCAAACTGACAAACCACGACACAGGTAATGCGCGACCCTGCTCCTGGGAAGTAAGCCAGGCGGCATGGGGAGTGCAGCTCATGGCGGGGGACGTGACCAGGACTGAAGTTCAGCAGAAAGGCTGGCCAAAAAGCATAAGTTAAAAAAAAAAAAAAAAAAAAAGAAAATATAAGGAGACAGAGGGAAGAGAATAGAATGGTGTACCAAAATTGCCTGAAGGAAGCAGGGAAGGCTGTTAGCAGCGTGAAAGCTCAAACACAGGAAAGATTAGCACAGATATTGAAGAAAGGGGAGAAACATTCTCCCAGTATAGGTTTATCAGTGAAGGAAGAAAGTCCCGGGGGGACTCTAAGACTCAAAGGGAAGGGTGTGGAGAGAGACCTGGAAAAGGCAGAAATACTGAATACATATTTCAGTTCAGTATTCACTAAAGAGGGGGGAGGGACAGGGACTACAGCTGGGATTCAGATAAAAAGGGGAAGCAAGGTGAACACCAGTCCATTTACATAGGAGACAGTCCGGGAGGCGCTCACAAAATTGAAGGTGGACAAGGCAACGGGACCAGATGGCATTCATCCCAGGATACTAAAGGAACTGTGAATGGAGATAGCAGCACCACTGGCAGCTTTGTTCAGTGAGTCGCTCAGCAGAGGACTGGAGGAGGGTACATGTCGTCCGCCTTCACAAAACTGGTAGCAAGGAGGAGGCGGGAAACCACCGGCCGGTCAGCCTCACCACAGTGGTAGGTAAGATTATGGAGGCACTGCTTAAAGAAAGGATAGTGGAACACTTGTAATCCAAGGGAGCCCAGCATCCTAGGCAGCATGGATTCACAGCAGGAAGGTCATGCCAAACAAATCTGAGGGATCACAAAGGAGGTGAATCGGGGGGAGTGGTGGACATCGCCTACCTTGATTTCTGCATGGCCTTCGACACTGTCCCACACAAAAGGCTGGTGAATAAGACAGGTAGCCTGGGTGTGGGCCACAAGGTGGTGAACTGGGTTAGAAACTGATCAACAGAAAGGAAGCAGAGAGTGGTAGTAAATGGGATCCATTTTGTAGAGAGGGGAGTAACCAGTGGGGTGCCTCAGGGATCAGTCACGGGCCTGTCCCATTTAATTACTTCATTAATGACATTGCAGAAGGGCTGGAAGGTAATATTTACCTGTTTGCAGATGACACCAAGATCTGCAACAGGATTTACACACCGGATAGGGGAAGAGAAAATCAGGGAAGATCTAGGAAAGCTGGAATAATGGTCCGAGGTGTGGCAACTGAAGTTCAATGCGGAGAAGTGCAAAATCATGCACCTAGGACACAGAAGCCTTGGAGTGAGCTACAGAAAGGAGAGGAGAGTTGCTGGCAGTCACCAGGGAAGAAATGGATCTGTTGGTTATCATTTCAGATGACCTAAAGATGGCCAAGCAGTGCACAAAGGCTGTAGAGAGGGCCAGTGGAATGTTGGGATGCACAGGTAGGGGTATCACTAGCAGAAGGAGGGAGGTGGCGATTACACTATAAAAAAACACTGGTAAGGCCTCATCTGGAGTACTGTGTACAGTTCTGTAGGCCACATCTTCACAAGGACATAGACAGGGTGGAGGTAGTTCAGACAAGAGCAACTAAGACGGTACAGGGTTTGCACCAGAAAACATATGAAGAGATTAAAAGACCTCAGTATGTATTCATTGGAGGAAAGGAGGGAATGGGGAGACATAATAGAAACTTTCAAGTATCTTAAAGGCGTAAACAAGGCACAAAGGGGCACCATCTTTCAATATAGGAAAAGTACAAGAACTAGGGAGTATCATATAAGATTAGAGGGGGTAGGATAAGGGGAAACAAGGAAGTATTTTTTCACATAAAGGGTGGTGGATGTATGGAATAGATTGCTACAGGAGGTGGTGTGAGCAAGCACAACAGTGGGATTTAAACATGCATGGGGCGAAAAAATTACTCACCATAGTAAGGTTGTTTCTTCTAATGAAGTCTTGCTGTATTCTGACAATATGCAGTTAGCCCCAGCACTTGAACTGCCCCAGAGAGGAAAGCGTTAACTATGCAGAAGCACAGAACGTTGAGCTCGAGCTCGATTTTCAAACCTCTGTCTCTGGTACATATCAGTGTAACCGTCAGATTCTTACGAGCAAACTAACTAAGCACTAAACTATGGAAATTGTTTATTAAATAGCCAAAAGGCAACAATTTGGGTCCCATAAAAAGACTCAAATCAAGAACCCAAGAAAAAAAAAGTAGTGACAATATATATTAAACATAACAGTAACAATAAAACAACTACCCCACCCTTAAGAAGGAGGGTAGAAGCTACACCCCTGAGGAGCAACACTGTACCTGCCAGCCCACTTCCCAAAAACTAGGTAATGAGAGGGAAGGCAGGGAGGGAAGTCAGAATACAGCAAGACTCCATTAGAAGAAACAACATTACTATGGCAATTTGTTCTTCAAACAACATGAAGTCTTGCTGTATTCTGACAATATGCCGACTACCAAACAGTTCCCCCAGAAGGAGGGAATGCAGAACCTACTTTGGGAACAGGTACCGCAGTACTGCTGTGCCAAACCTAGCATCACTCCTAGCCTGGATGTCTAGAGAGTAATGCTTGGTGAATGTATCGACTGTTTTCCAGGTGGCTGCTTTACAGATTGCTAGCAAGGGAATATCTCTGGTTGCAGCCAAAGTAGCAGCTGTACTCCTAGTCGAGTGAGCCATCAGGCCAGGAGGGGGTGTTTTGCCCAATTTGTCATAGCAGAATTTTATACAAGAGACAATCCACCTGGCAATAGTTCTTTCAGTAGCAGGCTTACCTTTCCCCACTTCACCATAAGTGAGAAACAAATGAAGACAGTCATGCCTGTGTGCCTTAGTATGCTCTATGTAGTAGCTAAGAGCCCTTTTAACATCCAAACTGTGTAATCTTCTTTCCCATGAAGAAGAATGGTCAGTGAAAAACACAGGAAGAGACATAGACTGGTTCAGATGAAAATCTGATACTACTTTGGTTAAGAACCTCCTATTAGTTATTAGGACCACCTTCCTATGGAAGGGGATGAAGTCAGGTTCGACTGACAGGGCCTGTAATTCACTAATACGTCTGTCAGAAGTAATAGCTACCAGGAACACAGTTTTCCAGGTCGAGTACTTCAACTCGGCCGGAGCCAGAGGTTCAGATGGTGGCTGCATAAGCTGGGCAATGCAGACATTAAGATCCTAAGCCGGAGCAGGCTCTCGAAAGTGAGGGTTAATATGAACCAGACCTTTGAAAAACTTACTAAAAACAGAATGAGATGCCAGGGAAGAGCCCTTCCCTGCCGAAAAGAATGCCGAGACAGCTGCTAGGTGAACCTTCAGAGAGTTGCAGGCCTAAGGCCTAGACCATTAAGATGAACCAGATAATCTAAGGCTGTAGCAATGCCTGCAGAATCAGGCACAATTCTCTTCTGAGAACCCCAAATGCTGAATCTTTTCCATTTGGAATTGTAAGTTTTTCTAGTGGAAGGTTTCCTGGAAACCTTCAAAATATCCAGGACTCCCTAAGAAAGATGCAGGCCTGCATATACTAACTCTTCGGAGACCAGATCTTGAGGTTGAGAGACTGGGGTACCAGATCCTCCCTTGAGAGGAGGTTAGGAGATTCTATCTCTTGGGAAGAGAAAGGGGACGTGACACTGCCAGAAAACAGCAGCAGAGGATACCAAGGCTGTCTGGCCCAATCTGGAGCCACCAGTATCACTGTGCAGGGCTGAGATCTGATTTTGATCAGGACTCTGAACAACAGCGGGAAGGGAGGGAAGGTATAGAGAAATCTACCCTTCCAATCCAGAATGAGAGCATCCAGAGGAACAGTTCCCAGGACTGCAGATCTGCAATAAAACAGAGGAACTTGGTGATTGTCCGAGGCTGCAAAGAGATCTATCTCTGAAGTGCCCTATCTGGAGAAGATGACCTGTAGTATAGGAGGGTCCAGGGACCATTCGTGATGTCCCTGGGAAATTCTTCTCAGAGCAACTGATAGAACACTACCCTTTCCTAGAAGGTGAACTGCTATCGGGGAAGTCTGAAGAGAATAGGCTAGAGGCCACAGTTGCATGGTTTCTGTGCACAAGGCCATGGACCAAGTGCCCCCCCTGCTTGTTGATGTGCCACATTGTGGTGGAGTTGTCTGTCCTGACTTGGACCACCTTGCCCCTGACTGACGCCGAGAAGACCTCAAGGGCTAGAAAAACTGCCCGGAGTTCCAGGAGAAACTCTTGTGGAGACCAGACCCCTTGAGCTGTAAGGGCTCCCAAATGGGCTCTCCAACCTAGGAGAGAAGCATCTGTAGTTAGGACTACTGAGGGAACTTAAGAGAGAAATGGAACTTCTTGCCTGAGGTTGTACTGGTCCTGCCACCACTGGAGAGCTTGGACAAGTGTCTGAGTCACAATTTGGGGAGAGAGTCTCTTTTCTGAGACCAAAAGGACCTTAGCTGGAACTGACTGTCACTCATCTGAAATCTGGCTCTTTGCACCACTGCAGTGGTAGTTGCCATGTGGACCAGGATTTGAAGAAACTGCCTTGCTGGATGAGCGACCACAGGTCAAAAAGAGGAAGCAAGATCTGTTAGGGCCTTTACCCTTGTCAGAGGAAGGAAGGCCTTTGCTTGGATAGTATCCAATTCAATCCCTATGGAAGTAAGAAGTTGTACTGGTTCAAGGACAGACTTTGGGAGATTGAGAAGAAACCCCACAGAACTGAGCAAGTCTTGAGTGATTTGTAGAGCTGACTTGACCTGGTCGGATGAAAAACCTATAATTAGCCAGTCGTCCAGATATGGGAAAACAGAAATACCCTGCCTTCTGAGGAAGGCAACTACTACTGCAAGGCACTTTGTGAACACCCTTGGAGCTGATGTTAGGCTGAATGGCATGGCTCTGAACTGATAGTGGCCTGAAGGCAACTTGAACCTGAGGTACTTTCTGTGGCAGCATCTAATAGGAATATGGAAATAGGCATCCTTGAGGTCCAGAGATGCAAGCTAATCCTCTGGCCTTCGAGAGGGAAGAATTGTTCCCAGACTCACCATTTTGAATTTTGGTTTTGAGATGTGTTTGTTCAAATAAGCTGGGTAGGCTCGGGGTGGGTCAGAAGTTGGTCAACTGGGTGGCAAACTGGTTGACGGACAGAAAACAGAGAGTGGTGGTAAATGGTATACAGTCAGAAGAGATGCAAGTCACAAGTGGGGTACCTCAGGGATCAGTCCTGGGGCCAGTCCTCTTCAACATCTTCATTAGTGACCTTGCAGATGGACTAGAGGGTAAGGCTTGTCTGTTTGCAGATGACACCAAGATCTGCAACAGAGTAGACGATCCAGATGGGGTGGGCAGAATGAGAAGAGATCTGGATAAACTAGCAGAATGGTCAGAAGAGTGGCAACTGGGATTTAATGCAAAGAAGTGCAAGATCATGCACATAGGGAAGAGAAACCCTGAAGCCACCTATAGGCTGGGAGGGGAGTTGCTAGCAGTCACAAAGGAAGAAAGAGACTTGGGCATCATCATCACTGATGACCTAAAATCATCCAAGCAGACCTCTAAAGCAGTAGGTAAGGCTAGGGGGATGTTAGGGTGTATTAGTAGGGGTATCACAAGTCGTAAGAGGGAGGTAATAATCCCTCTTTACAAGACACTGGTTTAGCCCCATCTGGAGTACTGCATGCAGTACTGGAGGCCACACCTTCACAAGGACATTAACCAAATTGAGGCAGTCCAGAGAAGGGCAACCAAAATGGTGCAGGGACTGCATCAGAAGACATATGAGGACAGATTAACGGAGCTCAATATGTATACCCTTGAGCAAAGGAAGGAGAGAGGTGATATGTGTAGGCATTCAAACACCTTAAGGGCACAAACAAGGTGAAAGAGTCTAACATGTTTAAATATAAGAAAAATAGCAGGACAAGAGGACACAGCATGAGATTAAAGGAGGCCGATTAAGGGGAAATGTGAGGAAATTCTTTTTCACAGAAAGGGTGTGTGGATGCATGGAATGGCTTACCACAAGAAGTGGTGGCTATGAATACAGTGCAGGGCTTCAAACAGGCATGGGATAGGCATAAGGGAGCAATACAAATGACTATGAATAGATAGGCCACTGACAGAGCAAAGGCCGATGGCACATTTATAAGGTAGAAAAAAAAATGGGCAGACTGGATGGGCCTTGCGGTCCTTATCTGCCATCAACTTCTATGTTTCTATGTAAATACCTTAGGTCTAGGATGGGTCGCCACTCTCCTGTCTTTTTTGGGGTAAGGAAGTACCTGGGGTACAGGCCTTTGCCCCTGTGCAGAGTAGGAACGTTCTCTATGGCTCTGAGAGCCAGAAGAGATGAAACTTCTGCCTCCAGGGCAAGGGTCTCTGAGATGGATGCAGATGGGAAAGACCTGGCCCTCAGTTTTGGAAAACTTTTGAAGCTGAGGGCCAGTCCCTGGCTTACTATCTCCAGGACACACTTGTCTGAGGTAACAGACGTCCAGGCCTGAAAGCAGTAAGCCAGCTGGCCTCCTGCTGGAATGGGGGAAGACGACCTGGGCTGACACATCAGGGTGTCTGCTTGGCAGGAGCCTTGGACTAGGAAGAGGATGCAGCCCTGCTCATCCCCCTCCTGCCCCTCCCTTGAAAGAACCCCCTCTGTAGGAAGGAAGAGGAAGCCTAAGCTTGGCAGAAAGGCCTGCCCCATGACTGCTGCTTCTGAGGAGTGGCTTGCCCTCTTTGGCCTGTGCACACCTGTAGGTGGTCCCGTACGCGACCATTTTCTTCATGTAAGCCTCTGTCTGCTTCGCAGAGAGTTACTCACTACAGGGGAAATCCATAGCCTTGGCCTGGGTATCCTGCGAAAGGCTAGTACATCTGAGCCAAGCATGTCTCCTGAGAGACACAGATATAGCTATGACTCTTGATGCCACATCATTGGAGTCCACAGCAGCATGAAATTGCACTTTGGATGCCTCAATTCCATCAGCAGCCATCTCCTCCAGCTCTTTGGCTAGCTGGGGGGAGGCCTGTTTAGCCAGTTCCAGAACCGTATCCCACCTGGACTTCTGGTACCTGGCAGTGTAGGCCATGCAGTTAGCCTACCTGAGTCCCAAAGAAAATGCCAAATACTGTTTTTTGGCCACGGCATCAACCTTCCTGGAGTCTTTGTCTGGGGAAGGGGGTGAAGCCAAAGGAATCTTAGCCCTGTCACAGGCTGCAGCCTGCACTACCCCAGCATGGCTCCAATGACAGTATAAAAACTCCATACCTGAGCCTGATAGCATATACCTCCTGTTCATTCCGTTATTCACAGGAGGTAAGGAGTTGGGTGTCTGTAAAATCTTTTTTGTCTGTTTCCCAAAGGACTTGTGAAGAGGGATAGACAATATTTTGGACTCTGGATGTCCATCATCTCTACAAAATCAGCCTCTTCCTCCTCCTCAGCAGCTTCAACCATTGGGAGCTGGATTGCTTCAGCCACCTTCTTGTAAAACAGGAAGTGTGAAGGGGACTGAGAAAGCCTGGGAGGGGAGATATTGGGGGGTCTGTCTGGGGAGATGTCCGGTTCAATGGGCACATCCAGACCTTCAAAGTCGTTATCTTCATCCTCATGTTCACGATATTCTTCATCTCCCTCCCACACCTCATAGAAAGCATCTGGATCATAATCCGATGGAGTCGGATGTGACAGAACTGACTGCCTAACTGGCGGTACCAGTTCGGACGGAACTGGGCGAAGCGACTGAACTATACTAATCGCTTTGGCTATCTCGTCAGCGACTGGAGTATGCGGTGCTGGATCCGAACCGGCTGACTTACGCTCCCTTTTCGACGGAACCAACCCCTCGGAGTCGGACCTCCTTTTGCCCGAGGAGGTATCGCCTAGGTCAGTAGGCACCTCCTCCGGTTAGGCCGCAACCAAACCGGGCTGGCCATCCAGATCAACAGATTTCTCAGCCTCCCTTTCCTTCAGCCTACTCAACCTTTTTTCTAGAGTGGCTTTAGGGAAGAATTTACAAATCTATCAATCTGTTTTGAGGTGGTCAAACCCCAGACAATAAACAGATGAGGTGGGGGTCAGCCTTGGCAAAGGCCACCCCACTCAGAACAGTGCTGAAACCCAGTGGGACCATTTTTTTCTTGAATTTCTCAGACATGGCCAACCTAAACACTTACCCTTAAAAGCATTTTAAGCCAGGTAATTGCACACATGAATATTAGGAGTCTTACCTGTCATTTTCCTGAACTGCAGGCCTGGATACGTGTTTACAAACCTGCCATTCTATATCTCACAGAAACCTGGCTCAAGCCTAGATAGAATAACGGACTCACTCTGCTCCCTCAATGAGTATGCCATGTTTCGTAAAGATAGACTCTCATCAAAGTGGGACAGTGGTGTTGCCATATTCTATAAAAGCCAACTTAATGTTGTGACTGTTCCGACCAGTGGTCCCTCATCTGGCGTTGAATCCGCTCATGTCATCCTTGTACTTGGAACAAAAAAACTACACATTAGCTGTATTTATAATCCCTCTGGGTAGGCAGGGATCGTCTGCACACTTTCCTGAATCACACCGCTCATATTGTTAACAATAACAAACTGGTAATCCTGGATGATCTAAACCTGAACTGGCTGGGTTCAGCCCATGGCTCTCTGCAATCTCTGATGCTTAGCTATAACTTGCACCAGCTGATAACAGAAACTACCCGTACTGCCCAGTCACAGAAATCTTCAACTCTCATTGTCTGGGTTCTGGTAAATAGCATGGAGCATGTATATGCATCTGGCTTATTAGCTGATTTATTATCTGACCACTCTCCTACTTTCTGCATTTAGTCAGCTGGGTCACCTCCCTGCCCCCCGCCGCATTTCATTACCTTTACTGACTTTGCCAAGTTGGATACTGATAAATTTCTACTGGATGTCTCAACAATCGACTGGACTAATATTCATACCTCTATGGATGTTGACAAAGCTCTAAATTAATTTCTTGCTGTTCAGCGGAAGCATGCCCCACAGGTCACTAGGTGCGTCAGAGGCAAACCAACCAGATGGCTCCACAAAGACCTGCTTGCTTACCTGCGTCTCAGGGAGAAAAGCTGGAAATGCTACAAGCGCACTGACCTTCAAACTGATTTTAATACCTACAGAGCTCTTAGGAACTCCTGTAGGAAGATGATTAGGGCTGCTAAGAGCAATTACTGTAAGAACCAGCTTATTAACTCTGCTGGTGATTCCAAACGATTCTGGACATATATAAAGTTTTTCTTGGGCACTGCAAAAACGGATGTACAAGCAGATATGATATTGAATGGAGTTCACTGTAATAACCTGACACAATAGCAAACTCTTTTAACCATATGTTCTCAGATTTAACACAGTACACCTCTTCCTTCCAGCAATCTGCTGCTTTCTCTCAGACCCCCTCCTCGGAACATCTGAACACTGCCACTGATCTACCGAATGCGCGTCCAAACTCCCCGCCTTTTTATTTCAAGGCCATTACTAGACATGATGTCTTGTTATTACTAAAATCCATCTCAGACAATACTAGCACAGGTTCTGACTCTCTTAAATCTAGACTCCTTAACATTGCTGCTCCCCTAATAGCCTTGCCACTAGCCAAAATCTATACTATGTCTCTCTGTAGCCGCAAGTTACAGATTTATAGAAAATTGCTAGAATTACTCCAATTTTCAAGAAGGGTGACCCAAAGGATATCACAAATTATATACCAATTGCCATTCTATCAGTTCCCAGTAAAATATTGGAGAAACTTGTGGCCTTGCAGATAGTTGCTCATCTAAATAAACACAATCTTCTCTCTGGTACACAGCATGGCTTCAGGAAGGAACACAGCACGTCGGCAGCCCTACTGAAACTCACAACTGGCATCCTAGCAAATATGGATGGTGGTCTACTTACTGGAGCTGTCTTTATAGACCTGACAAACGCTTTTGGTCTCGATCACCCACTGCTCCTAATGACGCTTCATAAATTTAGCTTCTCATTCCCTGTTGTCGAATGGTTTAGAAGTTACCTAGTAAATAGGCCTCAAATTGTTAAATACAATCCCGCCCTATCTGGAATCACCACCATCAATATTGGGGTGCCCCAGGGATCCATCCTGGGTCCTCTGCTTTTCTCCCTTTTCAAAGATAATACTACAGATGCTCTCGAATCGTGTTTATCAATTCTGTATGTGGATGACCTGGTCCTCTACTCCAGCTCCTTGAAAGTTGATTGCATCAACGCATCCTTATCTACTGATCTTAGAAATGTGAAACACTGCTTATCTGACCACAAGCTGTTACTGCACATAAAAAAGACAAAGGCAATGCTGCCAGGCTTGATCAAAAACGTAAAGCTTGCTATACAGATCTGCACATCGATGTCTCAGGAGGCTCACCAATTGAATGTGTTATGTCCTTCAACTACTTGGGGGTCCTTCTTGACCAAGTCCTTGACTTTCACCTACACGTTCAAGCTGCCTGCAAAGCCATAACTCAAAACTGGGTGTTGCCTATGAGAGTAGCTATATGATGACACCATTAGCTAAGTTGGACATTGCCAGTGGTATCCCGCTCCCTGCTCTTACTTACGGTGCCCCCATCTTTGCTGCAGTATATAAATCTTCTCTCCGCAAAATGGATGTGATGCACAACAACATAAGCAGATAAGCCTCTCGTCTCATTGCCTTACGCAACACTGCCAGCTCTACAAGGACTTAAAATGGCTCTCTCCCTCAGCTCTTAGGAAATATGCTCTGTGTACACTCGTTGACTCTGTTCTTCAGCAGACTACACCATACTCTCTGGCTACACTGCTCGTTCCCCAAAACGCACAGTACAGCCTACATTCGACTGATCAGTCCTTACTTCACTTTCCGAGATGTCATACCTCCAAAGGTTGCATTGCTTTCCAACACTCTTCCCCTCAAATCTCGAACTCTCTTCCCCCAGACCTGTGGCTGGCTAAGTCTCATCTCTGTTTCAAAAGGGAGCTGAAGTACTACTTATCTCTGACTGACACCTGCACAGGTTTTAGCCATGCTTGATTACCTCTAACCCTGTCTATCTCCCCCTCCATATTCCTTATCTGTTTTCTCTACTCCCCTTGTAGTTTTCCCTTTACCTACCCTATTCTTCTATTCTTTCTATCTCTTGCTCTTTCACCACAATACTACTATTGATGTGTACAGATCTTATGTATTACGTAATATTATTTCTAGGTATTATCTGTTGACTGTATGTAATCCTCAACTATATTGCTGTAAACTGCTCTCGTGAATTGTTTAAATGTCTGTATTTATTCTGTTGTACTCTCTCGGGTTGTGCCTGAAAATAGTCAACTTTGGCTAGTGCACTTACCAGGTTAACAAAATCGAAATAAATAAAATAACCAACCTATCGGTTACAAACCGTGTTCTGGGTTCTATAAAAGAACCAGAAAAAGTCCGGTTCTTCTGAAACCGATTGGCACCGGAACACCACGCTAAATCTCAGAAAAAATAAAAACAATCAAAAACAAGCAAAAAGGTTGGTTCCTGACTGGACCGACCAATGAGAAACCAAAACAAAACAATTTCCAAAGAATTTTAAATAAAAGACAAGTCACCGCTCATCTACCACACTACCTGTACCATAGACAGAGGGTGGAAATCCGAAAATAATAAAATGGTTAGAAAAAATGAACGCTGATTCAAACTCTACCGAACCGAGCAGAGGAGAAATCTCCGGAGCGACTTCACTGTCAGGCGGAGTAAAGAATCTGACGGTTACACTGGTAACTACCAGAGACAGAGGTTTAAAAACTGAGCTCGAGCTCAACGTTCTATGCTTCAGCAGAGAGTTAACTCTTTTCTCTCCAGGGCAGTTCAAGTGCTGAGGCTAACTGCATATTGTCAGAATACAACTAGACTTCACGTTGTTTGAAAGGCATAAGGGAACCCTAGAGGTGGAAACGAGAGGCTGAAGCCACTGACCAAGTAGGGTCAGTGGTTGCTAATAAAGGTAGAGCTACGGCAGACAGGATGGGACTAGTGGTCTTTATCTGCAATCAAATTCTATGTTTCTATGTTTAGCAGTAAATAAGAGAAAGGAAGGCAGTGTTGAAGGTAAAGCAGTCAAGTAGGTAGTGAACAGAACAGTGAACCTGGAGATCATAGGTTCAAATCCTGCCAGAGTCACTTTTACTCATGGTGTGACTAGGAGGCCTGGGCTGATGGTGCCAACTGATGGTGCACTGTTCCCGGTTACCCCAACAGCGACATTTCACCAGTGAGGCCTCCCACAGTGACTACAGTTGATAATCTTTAAGTGGGGGACGCTGCGGGGCATTTCTAAAGATCAGGTAGGGACTATAAAACACAGTCCGGGAAGGCCTGATTAAACAAGAAGGCTTTGAGGCAGGCCTTAAATACCTCCACAGAAGGTGCCTCCCTGACGGCTAAAGGAAGCAAATTTCACAAGACAGGCGGCAACACTAAATGCTCTGTCACCAGCAGTTTTTAACCTCGTCCTAGGAATCGTGAACAGGCCCATAGAGGAGGAGCGGAGGGACCGGACCGAGACAGCAAGTGCAAGAAGGTCCTTCAGGTAGCCAGGGCCCAGGCCATGTAGGGCCTTAAAAGTGAGCAAACCCACCTTAAACAGGACCCTCCACCTAACCGACAGCCAGTGCACTTGACACAGAACTGGAGTGATGTGACAATAATTAGGCTGCCCTGTCAACAGCCTCACTGCCACATTCTGCACCAGCTGCAGTCGGCGCAGGGTACCCCCAGAGACCCCGAGATAGAGTGCATTACAACAGTCAAGCCTGGACGTCACGAAGGCATGCACCAAAGTGGGGAGGCCCAGTGGCGGAACTAGGAGCTTTATCCTGGCGATATTCCTCAGATGATAAAAGCTAGTATGGACAATGGATGCCACCTGAAACTCAAGTGTCAATCCACTGTCAAGAATTACACCCAGATCACACACCCTAGAGGAGGCCTTCAATGATACAGAGCCAAGATGAAGCCCTGTCTCTGCACCAGAGGCCAACCTATCATGCCCTCTGTTCAACTCCACCACCACTACCTCCATCTTACTGGGGTTCAGTCGCAACCAGCTGGAGGCCATCCAGTCATTGATCTCAGCAAGGCAACTGTTTAGCACTTCCACCGTGTAAGATGTTCCAGGGGCAAAGGAAAGGTACAGCTGGGTATCATTAGTATAGCAGTGAAAACCCAGACTATGCTTCCTAATAAGCTCTCCCAGGGGCAGCATATACATGGCAAACAACATTGGCGACAAGACCGAACCCTGGGGAACTCCGCATGACAGATGGCCAAGGGAGGAGGAGAAATTCCCCATTACTATCTTCTGCCTCCTGTTAGATAAAAAAGACTCAAACCAGCAGATGACAGTGCCAGCGAGTCCACAGAATTCCCTTAGGTGGTCAAGTAACACTCGATGGTCCACCATGTCAAATGCTGAAAAGAGATCAAGAAGAACAAGAACTGTCCCTTCCCCTCAATCTCTAGCCCTAAGGAGACCATTATGCACCTGAACTAGCACAGTTTCTGTGCTACGCCTCGTACGAACCCAGACTGGAGCGGCTTGTACAGCTCACGGGCCACGAGATGCTCCTCAAGTTGAAGCACCACCACCTTCTCCACAATCTTACCCAAAAATGGGAGTTGGAGATAGGATGGTAATTTGCCTTGACGACAGGGTCCAATGATGTTTTTTTCAGAAGGGGTCTCACCAATACCTCCTTCAAAACATCGGAGAAGACCCCCTCTGACAAGGAGCACTGGACAATCAAGGCAAACACCAGGCCAACGGAGTCAACACATCTCATTAAGAAATGAGCTGGCACTGGGTCCAGTTCACAAAAGGTGTGCCAAAGCTTGGAGGCAATCTCACTGACCTCAGCCATCTCCACCAGTGTAAACTCACCCCAACCAGGCAGAGTGCTCTCCGGTCACCCATGGCGACCACTGTCGGCCAAATTCTGGTCCACTGGCAGAACCCCCTGCCTGATGGCAGACACCCTGTCCGAGAAGAACCGAACAAACTCCTCGCACAATGCGTTTGAAAAGGCTACCTTCGGCTATAGACAGGAAGGATGAAAAAGCCTGTACACAGTGCGAAAGAGCACAGTTGGTCAGTTCCTCCCAGCAGCAATCTCCCTGGACAGGAATTCTGCCTTCTTACGGTTGACTGACCCCTGGTATGCACCATAGTGCACACGTAGGGCCAGTTTGTTTACCTCCAGGCCCGACTTCCGCCAACAGCGCTCTAATATCTGACCCAAAGCCTTCATCGCCTTGAGCTCCCCATCATACCAAGGGGACCTCAAGTGAGAAGACGTGGGTCGTACATGGGCTGGTGCGAGGGAGTCGAGGGCACCAGACAGCGCCTTGTTAAAAGCATCCACTGCAACGCAAACACCCCCAACGCATGCACTGTCCACACTAGATAGGTCAACCACCACCAAAAAACCCTCAGGGGTCAACCCCCTCAAAGGGCGATAGCTGATCATGTCTGCAGGGGGAGGGCTATCAAGGGGGGCCCCCAAACCGGAACTAAACCGTGCAATGATTGGACCAAACGACCCAATCAGTGCTGAGACTATTTATCTCAAGCCCCAGTGAGAACACCAGATCCAATATGTGGCCACCCTGATGGGTCGCAAAGAAAACTTCTTCCACAAAACCCAGAGATGACAACATCTGGAGGAAGTTGTAACCAAACCGAGAAGATTCATCCTCGGCTCAAACACTGAAGTTCCCTAGCACTAAACATCTGGGGGCCTCCAATGTTTCCCCGACAATTAAATCGGCCACCTCCTGCATGAAATCTCCCGCCACCCCTGAAGGGCGGTAAATCAGGAGAATCAAGCAACTTGCACCCAGACCCCCATGGCTGGTCACACATTCAAATGAATGTGGTGCTCTCACTGGGTGCAGGATGAAGCCCAGCTCAGATCTAAAACAGATGGCTACCCCCTGCCCCTGCATTCCACTCTGGGTCAGTGCACTATGATATACTCAGACGGGACGGCAGCCTCTAGAACCGGGCCAGCATCATCATCACCGATCCAGGTCTCCGTAATGCAAGTCAGATCAGCCAAAGAAAACGTCCGCTATAATTGGAGTCTTGTTTCTGACCAATCTGGCATTGCAAAGCACCACCCTTAGGGGATTGGTGGACAGTGCAGCCCCTCTGGCTGCCTGCCCACTCGATCAGGTGGGAACCCTGGTGATGGGAACTAAACACATCTGGCCTCTCCCTAAATCCCGTCTAATCCCAGGGCACCTTTTGCACCCCACTACCTCGATCCTAACACCACCCACAGTGCATGGGGCACCCCACCTTGATCGAATCCTGTGACTCCTCCCTACATCACCTTGCTGTAGTATCAGACACTGGGAGGCTGAAAAAAGGATCCCAATGTTCAGGATCACACAAAATTACAAATAAAACAGTAATCTAAGAAAAATGTCAGTCCACAACCAGAACTACTTTAAGGCAAAGGGCCTTCTCACTGCCCCAGTGACTTTGTAGTTAAATGTTTTCGGCAAACATTTAAAAATGCAACCAGACATGTGCTCCCAAGGAAGACCCAGCACCGCTCTCACTAGCTACTGGGACCCCTAGGGAAAATACCAGAATTTGGAGATCTTTTGGCCCCCAAGTCGACAGATCCACGGGGGCCCAAGTCCAAGTCCCAGAAAGCAATTCCTCGACTCCATTACAGACGCTTAGCTCAGGTCATGAGGCAACCCGAAGTCCCCACGGTGCTCATGGAGCTTGACCAGACAGCAGATCCGACAGTAAACCCTTTGCCCCGGGGTCAATGATGCAGAAATGCCCTCAGCATCCACAAACCCCGGGAATGCAGTCAATCTTCGTGGTGCTTTTCCCACCAGCACCGAAAAAAGTCCCAAACCTAAGATGTTTTACACCAGGGAACACCCCCCCCCCGACCAGTGACGTCAACGACAGTCCAGATTCAGTTCTCGGCACTACTCTCACTAGCACCAAGCAAAGTCCTGACCCCCACAAGTCCCACACCAGGGAACTCCATGACCGGCGCCAGCAACAAAAGCAGCAGGGGTCCAAACACTGTGGATTGCAAAGTCAGCACACTAGCAAGTCCTTTAAATCAGGTGCGGCAACTAAACAGAGAAATACAGCCAGGATTGCAATCGCACTACAACATACCAGCTTCTCTTGCATCCTGCCCTCTAAGCGGCACCTACAGGTGGGAAGTGGGACTGCTTTAGTGCTGTGTGTGACCTGGAAGTGTTGGCAGCTCCCTGCCCTCAGGTTGGTGCTGCAGATGTTCACTGCCTGCATGCTTGTTAGATGGGAGGGCCTAAAAACAGAAATTCCTGAGTGAGCAGCATGACAGCTGCTATATCCAGGCCCTGATCTCCATTACCAGACACTCCACCTTGCACAGGGTGTCTCTCAATGCTTTAGCTGGAGCAGTGAGGGGGTGGGAGATGCCAGGCTGCAGCCAGGCCCCACGATGGCGGGGGGGAAGCGATCGGGCCAGGGTGTACAGGTAAGTGCCGGAGATGCAGAGCGATGGGGTTATGCCCAACCAGAGAGATGGAGAAGCCGTGCCGACAGGGGGCAAAATATAATGAATTAAAAAAAAAAAAGATGTGACCTTGAGTATGTTATGTAACCTTTGACTGCTTCAGTTAGTGTGAAAGTAGGCAAATGCAGAACTTCACTGAAAATGAGATACTGATACACAGCTGGGCTGTTGTGAGTAAATACATGATAACATGAAAACAGAAAAGTGCGGATTCCAGACCTCGAATCTATCTGCTTAGTAGAAAAGTAATCTTAAGAGTTATAATTTTGGGAGAGCAGGTATTCTGTGTCTAAGATTTTGGGGAATGCGACTGCAAGGCTAATCAATCAGAAGCTGCAGAATGCAGTAGACTAAGAGGAGCTGGAAAAGATTTTTTTTTTTTTTTTTTGCTCCTTGACACTCACTGACGGACATGCAGTGCTTGGCACCATGGATAAAAACAGCAGTTTCTCCACTGGCCCGGTGGCAATGAGGGTTGAGGCGGTGGACAACTTACCTCACGTCACGCCAGGGACCCGGGTTTGGGATTGACCATGGGTCGTCAGAGAGCCGGCATGGGGAGGGGGGAGAGCAGGACTGAGCAGCTGAAAAACAGCTCTCCTCTCCTGGGGTGGTTGTCATCCCTACGTAGCTCTGCTACCACAGGGTAGAGGCCCGATGGGTAGTGTAGGTGGGAGCGGGAGCAGTGCATCAGGAGGGCACTCTGAGATAAGGCGTGCACTTGCCTGCACACGCGCATGGACACCCAGGGCAGGGAGAAAACGCGGGTTAAAAGTACCATAAAAAATATATATTTAATATAAAAAAACAATAACACTTTTTTCTTTGAAATATACAATAGAAATTTAAGGTCAGAATGGACTACAAATACATTATATTCCCTCCCTCCACTCCAAAATCAGGGATGAAATAAGTGCACTGTGCAAACATATACCCTTTTATAAGGTAAGCCTAAACATTCTATTCCCTGGGTACCTGGTGATTCCCTAGCCACTCTACTACCCCAGGTACCTGGTGGTTCCCTAGACACACTACAACCACGGGTACCTGGTGAATCCCTAGCCTCTCTACTACTCTGAGTACCTGGTGATATCCCAACAACTCTTCTACCCTGGATACCTGGTGATTTCCTAACTACTCTACTATCCCAGGTACTTGGTGGTTCCCTAGCCACTCTACTACCCCGGGTACCTGGCACAGTTCCTGGTGATTCCCCATCCACACTTACTACCCCGGGTACCTAGGGATTTCCTAGGCACTCTACTATCCCAGGTACCTGGTGATTCAATAACCACTCTAGTACCCCGTCTACTTCGTGATTCCCTAGCCAATCAACTACCCCAGGTACGCGGTGATTCCCAAGCCACTCTACTACCCGGAGTACCTGGTGATTCCCTAGCAACTCTACTACCACAGGTACCTGGTGATTCCCTAACCACTCTACTACACTGGGTACCTGGTGATTACCTAGTCACTCTACTACTCTGGATACCTGATGATTCCCTTGCCACTCTACCACAGGTACCTGGCGATTCTCTAGTCACTCTTCTACCCAAGGTACCTGGTGACTTCCATGGTAAGCAGAAACAGCGGCCTGTGCTGTCTTCATGTCCACTTTCCCTGCTGGTATGCTGTTTCATAGGTTTACCAGCCTCTGGGAGAAAATATACCTCATAACACTACCCCTTAATTGACCATCAGGTTGTGCCCCTGCATCAGGCTAAACAACGCCACATCTTAACTGTTCAAGCTTGCCGAAACCCTTGCGTATGCAAAAGCCTGAGAGCATGTCCCCCGCTTCCGTTTCAACAGGGTGAACACGTTACGGGTCTCCAGCCTCTCCTCATAACTTTTGACAGCCATACCACTGACCATTTTGGTGGCTCTGTTTGCACCCTCTTGACTACCTCAATGTCCTTTTTGTACCGAGACCAAAACTGCACATAATACTCCACACAGGGCCTGGTAAAGGGGTAAGATTACTGCCCTTACTTTGCTGGTCACCCCTCCCTTTGATGCTCCATAGCATTCTGCTTGCCTGACTTCGGCTCTATCATGATTCCCAGATTCTTTTCCTAGTTGACTGCAGGGAAAGGAGCCCCACACAGTGTGCAGGTCCCACCTCTGGTTCTACTCCCTTGGAGTAGCACCTTGCATTTAACTACACCAAATCTGAGGCTCCAGGAGTCGACCAATCCCCAAACTTGTTCAGGTCACCATGAACTTTGTTCCTATCTACAGGAGAGTTCACCACCCTGGCAAGCTTAGTGTGATACGTGAACTTAAACAGCCTACTGAAAACCCCAGCTTGCAGGTTGTTGATGAAGATGCTGAAGACCCGTGGCCCCAGCAAGAATCCCTGCGGGATGCCGCTAAGTGCTTCTCTCCACTCTGAGTAGAGCTTGTCCACCACTACCCTTTGCTTTCTGCCTGCAAGCCAGTTAGAAATCCACTTTGCTGGAGGGCTACAGCATAACAATCTATGTTTTGTAATCAGTGAGTTTTCCCAAAAATAAAAGGAACTGTAATGAATTATTTAATGTGGGCATATCTTTAACATGGAAACAGAATGCTGTCAAAACCACTGCATGCTTCTGTCATCTATCAAAAGCTCCCAGAGTAATTTCATTACGTTGTGTGCAGGGATTTTGTGTGTGTACCATGCCTGGTATGGCTGCAGAAGAGTGATTCAGCCATTTTCTTTCTGGCTTCCTGAAGAGCACAACTAACCAGCAAACCCCACCTGCTCCTTCATACTGGGTGGTCTCCTGCAGGGGGTCATTCCCCGGCAGGAAAAAACAGCGCAGCTAAAAACGCTGCAGCCATACAGCGCTGACTACAAACAGAGTCGGGCAAAACACCAAACTGTCATGAACACTGCACCGATTGGAAACAATGGGTGTTAGAATTTTTTTTGCAGGGTGTGGAACTTAAATAACTAACTTGGAGGGGGGGAGACGACTTCGGGGATGGGGAGAAACTCAGGAGGGGGGAATTTTTTTTTTTAAATTGCTAGAAAAAGTTGTAGCAGGGGAGGCCTGGTGGGAACCGAACCACAGTCCTAAGTCTCCTGAATGTGCTGTGTGCTGGTGCCCAAGCCACTCCACCACGGGAGCAGCTCGACCAGGCACCCAGCACACGGTGACTTCTCCACTCTTCAGTCCATCGTATACTGAAAGGCAGTGGTACTCCCCAACTGCTGTTCTACCCATCGCTGTACATACAAGCACTATCTATACAGAGCGGTATACACCGTCTTGCAGGTGCGGTATCGACCTGGTACTGTGGTCTCCTACCTACCAAACCTCTCTTCCTAGCCACATCGTAGTAACCCACCCCTTCCCTGTGATTGCTCTGCTGTCCACCAACCCTTCTTTTCCAACCTGGACATGGTAAGTCACCCAATCGCTCCCTCTGCATGCTCTCCCTTGTGCCAACCCTCCTGGCTCACCCTGGTAAGCCACATGCTCCTTCCCTCCGTGTGCTCTCCCACCCACAAAGCCTCCATTCTTGGTTCAGCTGCAATAAGTCACTTGCTCCCGTCCTCTGTATGCTCCACTCCACCAACCTTTCCTTCCTTGCCCAACCAAATTAAGCTACTTGTGTCTTCCCTCTGTGTGCTGTCCCTTCTGCCAACTCTCTTTTCCTAGCCCAGCCCTGGTTAGCCACCCACTTCCTTTGCATGCTGTTCCCCTGCCATTCCTCCCTTCCTGGCCCCAATATATCACTCCTTCCCTCCCTGTGTTGTCCCTCCTGCCATCCCTCCCTTCCCAGACCAGCCCTGGTAAGCCACTCAATCCCTCATTTGGTGAACTCTCCCTCCCTCCCACCAACCATCCTTTCCTGGTTGCAGTAATCCACCCACTCCCTCCTTCCACATGCCCTCCCTCCCACCAACCCTGATCCCTCCTGGCCCAGTCTGACCATCCCCCATGAGGGATTACCTTCACTCCAATCTGGGAGTACCACAGACTATGCTTATCTTCTTATGTGCTGGAAGTGCGTCATGACCTCTGCAAATATCCTTCCTCTGTTCCCCTGACCTTCTATTGTGGCAGTGTGCCTGGATACAGTGCTTCCCTGGCAGTTACGGACCATTACATTAGTACCTGGAGGAAGGACCGCAAGGGCATCTTCAGTGCTCCACAGTACCCAAACACAGTTGTGTGGCCAGAGCCATCACAGAGGAATGTTAAATTAATAATGAACTTGGCCCCCTTTCACAAAGGTGACTGGGAGCACCAGAGATTACCAGTCCAGTATTTGTGAGGCAAAACGATCCCCATTTCTCATAGCTCCAGAACTGCAGAGCAGCAGACACGAACTTGCTCCTAGGAGGTAGCTCCCACTACAGACAGCCCAACAGTTCCACTCCATCCCTCTGCATAGACTTCCTTCCTAGCCCCGATCGCAGCAAAACAACAACAAAAAAACTCACTTCCTCTGCATGCTGTCCATCCCACAACACTGCCACCACTACTGGCAGTGGCCAAATGGCCCCGCCAGGCCTACTTCATTGCCACCACTGGTGGCATGCAAATCTCCCCAGCTACCCCTGATCATGCCTTCTCTATTGTTGTGGCTGCTGGTTGCATCCAAACATCCGCAATGTGCTACCTTCATTGCCACAAATAGCAAATTACCACCTGCTTCCAACAAACCAGCCACCCACTGAACCACTCCCATGCACTTCAGTTCTGTAGTCCACCCAGCTGTGGAAATTGGTAAAAGTAGGATCCCACTGCAAAGAAAATGTTGCAGCCTTTAAAGAAATAAAAAGATATGACTTGCACAATTTAAAATTAAACAGGTCATAGATAATGCCAATCTATTTAACGAATATTATAAAACCTCTTATACGCCAGACAAAGAAATTTATTTATTTAAGTTTAGGATTAATACCTTTGCGCCAAGGGCTCATTTACAAAGCTTCAAGGTCAGTCAATACTGTACAGTACAATACAAGACATAGCATAACATAACATGACATGACTTAAACAGAGGTTACACAGTACACACAGCTGATGTTATAAAAGCAAATAGGTAATATTTACAGCATGGAAGTGCTAACAGTGTCATCATTTATTGAGTAAGGAACAGCGCTTTGAGATTGCCATGCAGGTTCACTGCTGAGGAGTAGTGAAATGAGCTGCCAGAGTAGGCTCTGTCAAGGGTGGGTCTGTAGCGGCGAGGAGAGTGAAGTAAGCAGCCAGAGTATGCTTTGTCAGGGGTGGGTTTAAAGAGAGGAAAAGCAGGCAGTGGGAACAGCATAGACAGGGAAGGGAGAAGGGGCTTGGGCTGCTGCAAATTGGTAGGAGCAGGAAGGGTAGGCTTTGTTAAGGGTGCCGGGGGGAGAGGTGTAAGGACAAGGACTGGGAGAGGGGGAAAGGGGTACGAGGGGGTGCGGAAGGGGAAGTTGGACAGGAGTGGAGGGAGAGAGGGTCAAGGCTGAGGCGGGTGGGTCAGCATTAAAAGCAGGCACATTTTCGCGGTCCACATGGGAGCTGAGCCCAGCTTTGAACTGGTAGAGAATGTTACAATCAATTAGGGCGGTTGGTAGTTCATTGATCCATTTGGGTCCCTGGAAGGATAGAGATCTCTGAGCTAGCGCTGTGCACCTGAAAGGCACCTAAAGACACCCCTTAATCGAACTTCTAGTGTTGATGGCAGATTGTGTATTTTTGAAGAGCCAGTGGTGATCATGGCTTTTCTGAGCTGGCTAAGACTCCCTAAACTAACCTCTGAGAGGGCTGGAGACCTACTTAGCATGATTCCTAAGGCTGACTTGTATCAGGCAATCACGAAAGGGAAACCCCAGAAGGCCCCAACCCAGACGGGTATGTTCTTGAAGTGTACAAAACCCTTCACAAGAAATATACCCCTCAGGGTTTATATCGCTGTGCTGGCAGGAGGGCCAACCCCACCTTTGTGGGATTTTGCCACAATTTCTGTTATTCCAGAACATGAGAAGAATCCTAATTACTGTGAGTCCTACAGTTTGATCTCTATAATTGATATAAATAACATCTTATATTCATACTGGTTAAATAGCAGGATCGGAAACTCCCTACCTTGATAAGACTTGAACAGATGGGGTTCGTCTGGTCAAGACAGACAACACAAGATGAACCATCGAAAATTAGTTTGCCAGCACCAGGTAAAACTAACAGAGTGCTTTGTCCAAGCCTGCCAAATAAGCATGTGTGCTTACTGCCAAGTGAGATTATGTGCGAAAATATGCACCGAAGGGAATCCACACCATGCCACATGCGCTTTCAAATCCAGCGTTCTTTATTTTTTCACACAACATATGAGGTGCAAGTGCTCCCACTCTTCACAGGCTCCTTACAAACTGCAGGCTTACAGGCTGCCAACCTCCTCCATTACTCCACACACAGTGTCCTAACGCGTTTCACACCACCTGGTGCTGAAACATGAACAATCCATATTCTCCTTTATCTCAGACAAAGATGCACTCAAGTCACAGGTCATCATTTCTTTTTAAGTCTCGGATTACATATACCTTTGAGCTAAGAGCTCTTTTACAATGGTTCCACGTCAGTAGAAAGGACAACAGATTAAACAGGTCAGTAAAGTACAGTGCAATAAAGTGTAAATAAGAGGTACAAAAATCATAATGGACAGTCAATGTAAAACAACAGAGACACATTATGCTAATCAGTTTCTGGCACAGGAAAATGCACAAAGTACAATGATATTGGCCAGCAGGCTTTGATTAAATAAATCATGCCTTGCTTTATTCGAAGTTAGGAAGCATGGGTATTTCCAGTTTAGTGAGATCCTTTTTGAAGAGTTTTTTTAGAGTGAAGATCCCAGCAAGTGCTTATTGAGCCCTTATTATCTGATTTATGGCTTAATTCTAGAGGTGTTCCACAGGAGTCCATTCTTGGCCCCGTTATTCTGAATATTCATAAATCAAATCCCCTCCATTTTTTCAACTAGCCATTGTCTTCTCTATGTAGATGACTTAATTTTATATAACCAGGGTTTGAACACTGAGCAGGTTAACATAGGGCTGCAGAGATTTTGATACACTTGGTCACTGATTGTTGAAAAATGAAATGGTTCCGAATGTAATAAAGACCAAGTGCATGGTTTTTGGGAGTGCTCCTCGAATAAAGCTGAATCCTTGTTTACATATACTTGATAGATTTGGTGATTTATTAGAATAGGTTAAGGAACTCAAGTATTTGGGAGTTCTTCTGAATCCTAGCTTGGGATGTTTTTCCTAGATTAAAGCTGTTAGTAGAACTAGTAACTCTAAATTGGGCTTGTTATACAAATGCAAGGCTTATCTATCGATTGAATCTTGCAAAACAATTGCTATGGGTACTTTGTTGCCACATTTTGATTATGTTTCTCCATTATGTTTTAATTTGGGGGTAAGGGAGGGTAGGGTTTTGAGTGTGGCTTATAATATTTGTCGATTTGTTCTTGATGTCCCTCGGTTGACACATCATGTCTTGTATTCTTCTTTGGAATGGCTATCTCCCAAATTAAAGTTTGCCTATGCTCTTGATAATTTGACACATCAAGCTATTTATACTGGGAATTCATTGCCACTATCTGATTTCGTAGAACTTAGGAATTCTCAGGTTAATCTGCGTTCAAATCAAGGTGTTACTTTGAAAGCAACTCCGACCCAAAGCTAGTTCTACTTTGATAGGCACAGGATTTGACTGACAACAGAAACTTCCTGTTTGGGAGCAGGAAGTGAGTGATCAGAGAGCCACTAAAGACTCACCATCCTAGAAGGGCAAGAGTAGCTCTCCGGACCCCCCTAGCTGCTGGAGGTCTGCCTCTGAGCAAGTAAGGGGTCTACTGAGAAATATAGGATCTTCTTGTCTCAGAACAGGACAATCAGGAGATTAAAGGGCACAGCGGTAGTAAGTAAGTAGGGAGAGAAGAGAAAGAAAGAGAAAAAAAAAGGAAAGAGAAAGGATTCCAAACAACAGTGCAGGGGCCAGAAATAAGACATGATGGGAGTAGTGCAGTGCAGTGGCTGTGGAGCAGCAGTCTTCTGGGAGATGTTCGGGAGGATGCGGTGTTGTCCCATCTGCAGGCACCTCTCTGGGCTGAGAGAGGAAGTTGCTCATCTCTAGGCTGAGTTGGCCAGGATTTGTGGGACCTCCTCTTCCATCCAGGGCCACTGCCGTTGCCTCAGAGGTTGCCAAGAGAGAAGAGCGGTTGGACCACAGTGGGCTCAGGAAGGGTAAGGGTGGTGGAACAGAGGTGCATCCCTCCAGTTATACCTCTCCACAATTCCTACGCCGTTCTGGCAAAGTGTGGTTCCTCAATGGAGCACCACGCGAGTGGAGAGACGAAGGATGATGGGGAACCTCATAAGGGAGACCCACAGGAGGGTGGCATGGGACCCCACAGGGGAAGGAAACGACTCCTGGTGGGGGACTCGATTGTTAGGAAGGTAGAACTGGGGGAGGAAGGGGAGAGGGAGGTAAGGTGCCTGCCTGGCGCCATGGCTTGGAGGAACAGGCAGCGAATCCTCAGGATCGGCAGAGCAGCTGCACAGGGGAGGGAGCTGGATGTTACTGTCCACCTAGGGACAAATGACCTGGCTAAGAAAGAGATCAGAGCAGTGCAGGAAGAGTTTGTGGAGTTGGGGAGGGGCCTTAGATAAGTAGCACACACGGTAACCTTCTCAGATGTGCTGCCTGTCTATGGCGTAGGTGAGGCTAGGGTGCTCCACATCATGGGATTCAATCAGTGGTTGAAAAACAGGTGCAGAACTCAGGGATTTGGCTTCACTGGGGACTGGGGGTCCACCTGGAGTGATATAGGCCTATACTGGCATAATGGGCTGCATCTGTCCAGGAGGGGAACGAGGATCCTAGGTGATAGGTTTAAATGCTTCATTCTCAAGCATTTGAACTAGCCAAGGGGAGAGGCACTGGAAAGGAACAGGGAAATCCAAGCCCCCCAAAAAAGTCAGGGTAGTAAGTGAGGTAAACACCAAGACAAAGATGTCGATAGGGAAAAGGGTGGGGTAAATGGAGAAAGTGACAAAGGCAATAAGGACTGGGATGGGGCAAAAAGGAGTAAGGCCATCAGGAAATGGAGGGTAATGAGTACCAATGCCCGTAGTCTGGGCAACAAGCTCCCTGAACTGGTGGCCTTGATGAAAGAGGGACGCCTGGATATCGTAGCAGTCACAGAAACATGGTACACAGAGAACCATGACTGGGATGTTAACATACCAGGGTACATAACCTATAGGAGAGACAGGGAGGGGAGAAGAGCGGGAGGAGTAGCTCTCTATGCAAAGGAAGGGATAAAAGCAACTGAACAAAAGACTAAACAGGGAGGAGAGGAGGCACTGTGGGTCACCTTAGAAACTAGAAATGGCAACACAATCCACACAGGGGTTGTATACAGACCCCCATGTCAGTGGGAGGGAATGGACAAGGATATGATAGAAGGCGTTCTTAGGATGGCAGAGAAAGGGGAGATACTGTTGATGGGAGACCTGAATATGCCAGATGTTAACTGGAGCACATTTGCTACAGCCACATCCAAGAGCAGGGCTATTCTTGATGCCCTACAGGTGGCATGCCTCAGACAGCTAGTTTCGGAACCCACTCGTGAGGGAGCAATCTTAGACCTCATACTCTCAAATGGGGACAGTGAGAGGATCCCAGATATAGAAGTGGGTTGCCATCTGGGAACAAGTGACCATCAAACAGTGTGGTTCATGATAAACTCAGCTATAGAATCAAGTCATACAAAAGTAAGGGCACTGGACTTCAGGAGGGCTGACTTTGGCAAGATGGGAGAGTGCCTTAGAAAAGCACTAGCAAACAGGCTAAAAGGAGGGGTGGAGCAACAATGGGGAAACATCAAAACTGCCATCATAGAGGTAACAAGCCTTTGATTCAAGCAAATAAATCAAAACGAAAGAAAAAGCCACTATGGTTCTCAAAAGAGGTGGCAGTGAAAGTCAGGGAGAAGAAGATAGCATTCAGGAAATATAAGGAAACACAGAAAAAGCAGGACAGAGAACTGTACCAGTTAAGGCAGAAGGAAGCAGGGAGGGAAGTCAGAATAGCAAAGGCCCAAACTGAGAAAAAGATAGCCAACTGGGTTAAGAAGGAAGATAAAACCTTTTATAGGTACATCAGAGAGCGCAGAAAGACAAAGAGAGGGATAGTGAGGCTGAATAGAATGGACAGTGGGTGGGCAGAGAAGGACAGTGAAAAAGCAGGGATACTGAAGGAATATTTCTGCTCAGTATTCACAAAAGAGGAGATGGGGTAGGTGCCTAAACCAATTCACAGAAGCACTCTTGATAGGGGGGATCGATCCCAGTCCTTTCACAGAAGAAAGGGTTCTGCAAGAACTCCTAAAACTGAAGGTGGACAAAGCAATGGGGCCTGATGGAATTCACCCCAAAATTCTAAAAGAATTAAGGGGAGAACTAGTGAAACCACTGACTACCCTTTTTAACAAATCATGGGAGGATGGTGTGGTACCTGAGGACTAGAGGAAGGTTGATGTGATTCCCCTTCACAAAAGTGGGACCAAGACAGAGGCAGGAGACTACAGATCTGTCAGTTTGACCTTTGTAGTAGGGAAAGTGATGAAATGACTTCTGAAGGAAAGAATAGTTGAGTACCTAGAGGCCAGTGGGGCACAGGACCCAAAGCAGCATGGGGTCACAGCAGGAAGGTCATGTCAGACAAATCTAATTGATTTCTTTGACTGGGTGACCAAAGTAGTAGAACAGGGAGGGGCTGTGGACATGGCCTACCTAGACTTTAGCAAGACATCTGACAAAGTCCCACACAAAAGATTAACAGTCAAATTAACCAGCCTGGGTAAAACATTGGCTGGACAACAGGACACAGAAGATAATTGTAAAATGAGTCCACTCTGAAGAAAGAGGGGTTACTAGTGGGGTACTGCAGGGTTCAGTACTGGGTACAGTCCTTTTTAATGTCTTTATAAGTGACATTGCAGAGGGACTGGAAGGAAAAGTATGCCTCTTTGCAGATGACACAAAGATCTGCAACAGGGTTGATACAAAAGGAGGCGTGGAAAGGATGAGAAGGCACTTGGCAAGGTTGGAGGAATGGTCAGAAGTATGGCAGCCTGGATTCAATGCAAAGAAGTGCAAAATAATGCACCTGGGAAACAAAAACCCAGGGGAAGATTACACAGTGGGGGTGAGGTAGTAACAACAACAAAAATGGAAAGGGACCTGGTTGTAATCATATCAGATGACCTTAAGGTTAGCAAGCAATGTGAAAAGGCAGTAGTGAGGGCTGGGGGTATACTGGGATATATTGGGAGAGGCATCACCAGCAGAAAACAGGAAGTTTTTATCCCTCTGTACAGACAGTTGGTGAGACCCCATCTGGAGTACTGCGTCCAGTTCTGGAGACACCATCTCCACAAGGACACAGACAGGATAGAGGCAGTCCAGAGGAGGTCAACTAAAATGGTGCAGGGTCTGCAAGAGAAGCCATACGAGAAAATACTAAAGAAGCTTAATATGTATACCCTAGAAGAAAGGAGGGAGAGAGGAGACATGATAGAAACTTTTAAGTACCTCAGTGGAATCAACAAAGTCCAAGAGGGTAGCATCTTTCAAAAAAAGAGATGTGCAAGAACAAGGGGACACAATTTAAAGATAGAGTGGGAGCGGTTCAGGAGTAATGTGAAGAAGTATTTTTTTCACAGAGAGGGTGGTGGATGAATGGAACAGCCTTCCTGAGGAGGTTGTGGGGTCTAAAACTGTGGGAGAATTCAAGAATACATGGGACAGACATAAGGCAATTCTTGTGGGGGTAAGAAGAAATAGGCTGTTGGTTAACTAGGATCGGCAGCTTATCCTGTAGGTAGGGAAATGGGAAGACTAGGTGGGCCAAGCGGTCCTTATCTGCCGTCAAAGTCTATGTTTCTATGCTAACAAGGGAAATTTTGGTTTTCGATCATTTGTGTCATCTGCTGCTCGTTTGTGGAATTATTTGCCTCTTTCCCTTAGATCTAGTAATTCAGCAATAGAATTTAAGGTTAAATTTAAACGTCACTTGTTATCTGTCGATGTATGTAATTGTTATTATATTGTTAATTATGTCTTGTTTTATTGTTGATTGTCTTCCGGGTCGGACCTGAAAAAGGGCTTTGCCCAGTGTCCTTACCGGGTTAACAAATTTAAAATAAAATAAATAAAAATAAATAAGACAAACAGGGCACAGGGTGTGGGAAGGGATGTGGGAGGGTGGGCTGGGAAGAATAAGGGAGCAGGGTGGGAGTGGAGGACATGAGGAGAGGTGGGGCAAGGGAAGGGGGGAGGAAGGGGTAGGAGGTAAGAGTGCTAAGTCACTATGAAACAGGTCGAGTGCTAAGGTCGAGGTTTGGGAAAACATGATTAAGGGAGACAGTCACAGGTGCTAGCTGTAGAGAGTAGTGACCGAAGCTTGGATTTGAACGGGCCCATCTTAGTTTCAGAGGCGATGTTGAAAGCATTCATCCACAGGGGGTCCTGTAGGTGAACAATCTTTGCCCGTGGGTAGGTCAGCGATGAGGCACCTGTAGGAGCTGAGATTCAGAACCTCGGGTGCGGCGTTCATTACGAGGGGCACTTAGAAGATCTTGTACTCCAGGGGCAGGAGGCCTAAGGTTATTTTCTTGGCCATCAGGCATGTTTGGTATTTGATGCGATTTTTAAGCTGCAGCCAACCGGTTAGGGCACAGAGGTCACACGTGTGGGTGAGATGGTGGGCTCCTGAGATGAGACGACATGCCTTGTTAAGAGCTGTAGAGATACGCCAGAGGGCGGAAGCAGTCGCAGAGCCATAGATGATCAGTCTATAGTCAATTATAGAAATAATCATAATGCAATATAAGTGCAATAAAAGTTGAAATGCATACTATGTTACGTCACGTTATTTCAATAACTACTACACCGCAGTACTGCCCAAATATCATCACTGAACCACCGCTTCCCCTTAGGTACAGCGTGAAGGGGGCTGAATATTATAGAGGATAATGTGAGGTTCACTATATACAATAAGCGTATCTAACCATTGAGAGGTAGCCATGGTTACCATTTAAACCTCCATAGAAAAACTCGAGCGGTTCAGTCACCATGGAAACCTCGAGATGACTACTCACAGTTGTTGGGTATAGTGGACTGTACATTGTCTTTTATAGTGTATGGTCCACTCCACACAACAGCAGAAGTCTAGGCACTCATGGTATTGAACATTAAAAAAAAAGAGGCTTTCACGATCGCTGATGCTCTTTAGTTTTTATCAGCACTGGCGATCTGAGCCACAGGTTCTGTGAGACAAGAACGCACAGATGTTTGAAGTTCTGCTGCTGTAGCTGTGTATCTATTGCACCACAACAAAACAATGACATAGCTCCTACAGTACAAGGATATTCAAGGGATGGATTTCAAGCCATGACCGCATTCCACCATAAACTATAAATATCAGTAAATGGGCACCTATTTTACACAGTCAGCACAGCTGTATGGTGCTGGGATGGTGAATGGTGTACTACATACCCATGTGTAATGTGTCTGGGGAAGGCTAAGATAGGCAGAAGGAGGGAGGGAGAGCAGATGATGCTACAAGACCCGCCAAGTAGCACCTCTGTAAATCCTGCATCACTGGTAAATTAGAAGTCTTAGGCTTCACTATTTAATTAATGTGGGGACAGGGCAGAAAAATAAGTTTGTTATTTGCCAGATATGGTGATCAGTTTTGATGTGGAGAAGACATCTGACTGGGTCTCCTGACCCTTCCTATTTGAGGTACTGGGGGGCTGAGTTTCCCATCCCAAGTCACAGACTTGATCTGCCTTCTCTAGAATGTTCCCTGTGCTATGGTCAAAGCTAATGGTCACCATTTTCAGATATTTTTGGAGACAGGGACAACTGCCAGGGCTGTCCCTTAATATTTGCAGTTTATACTGAACCTCTAGCACAACTGCTACAGCAAACAGACACAGTGACGGCAGTAGAGGTGGGGCAGGAACACTGGGTAGCCCTGTATGTGGGTGATATTCTTTTATACCTCTCAAATCCAGAAACATTCAGCCCTGCAGTGTTTGCCCTGCTACATGAATTTCATGAAGTAGTAGGATACTAACTTAACACAACAGAGACAGAACTATTTACCCTTAATTATTCACCCTCACCAATGCTAAGACAGCAGCTCCCATTAAAATGGAATTTGCAGGTCATAAAATGCCTACAGAGAGATTCAGGTCACTAAGAATGAAACAGCCTTCTACAACACTAAGCATACTCCTCCAATAGATCAGATGTGCCACAATCTGAAACACTGAAGCCGTATTTACATGGCTGAGGTAAGGCTGCAGCACTCTGTTCCTATTGTCCTTCCTCACGCGTCAATCTAGCAGCTCATCTACAAAGCCCCTCTCAACACCGATACAAGCAGCATTGGAGAAGAGGCTGTGTGATCAGGGTTGGGAACGTCTTCTGCAACATCATCAGTGATGACCTGCAGCGTCACCACTCACACCTACTCCTAGTACTAGCCCCTACGCTCCTCTCTGCCCATTCAGTGCACTAGTCTATTCCCGCTTCGTCTCCTCCCTGCCCAAGAGCAGCTACTATATGACCCATGCGGATCCTGGATCCTGCTATTTTCTCTCTCTTTTGCCTCACTTAGCACAATGCAGTGTGTCCTTTTTAATAGCATACCTTATCTTTTACCTGCTCCATGAAGAGTTCCCCAGACACCATAGGGAAGTTTTGAAGTAACATAAAGTTTATACACATTTCAGCAATACGTCATGTTTTTTTACATTTATCTTCCTCTTTTCACATGAATCATGAAATCACCATAAAATGTTAATTAGGGTTGTCACGGTATACCGTGATTTGAAACCGTATGGTATAGACACCGTGCCAGTTTTTCTAAACTGCAGTAACCGTTGCTCATGGTAAACCACAGTGTGTGCCGATCGACCATGTTTCCTGGAGTGTGAAGAAGTGCAGACGTGCAGTACATGGGCAGCAGTATGGCCTTTCAAAAGCTTTTTTTTTTTTTCCGTGATTCAGTTGGTGGAGATAGAGGGAACTCAGCCAATCCCCTTCCACCATCTGAAAGTGGGCTTTCTTCAGTATGATCTGTCATGATCTGTGTGTGGGCTTCATGTGTAGAGGGAGAGAAATCCAGAAGGAGCAGTGAGGACAGAGGAGCAAGTTTGCGACCAGCAGAGCACTAGTGAAGTGTGGGTACTAAATTTAGGCCCACTGACCACATGGAGGCAATTTTTGTAGTCTGACTGACAGACCCCCAAGTTTCCAACCGACCAGTTGATCCCCAAATTCTTCATCGTCTCCCTGTGTCCCGCGAGTCTCCCTGTCCCAGGCTACAGGAGATAGAGGAGAATCAGTAGCCAGTCGAAGTCAACGAAGAGAGGACTGTAGGAGCCTGAAGCTACCTGGCTCCTAAACAGGCCAGTTCTTCTTGTTCTTTTATTTATACAAAAGTGGGGTGGTGGGGTGGGTAAAACAGCCACCGGTGGTGGCACATGGGTGTTGGCAGTGGCACTAACTTGGGAAGAGTTGGGGAATGGAGGCCAAGGGAATAGGGGAATTATAATTTATCTATTGCTGTCCTGTTGTGTTGTATGATTATGTGCATCCTTCTGAAATCCCTACTATCCTTATTGGGAAGGGAAACCAAGCATGATGTTGAACAAAGTTGGCTTGTTGTGTTAACTTGTTGTACACTTCTAATGTATATACCATTCCATCATTGTAAAATAAATGTGAGAGCCCCAGAGGAGGACTTAAGTTCACTGAGATTGGGTGGGTTTGGGGGATAATACTTGAAGTTGGAAGAGGAGGATGATGGTGGAATCAGACAGGGTGGATCCTTGGTGGGAATTGGTAGGGAAGGGAAAACCTGTCCTAATTTAAATGTGAGGGATTACATTAGGGAATGAGAAATTAGTTTATTATTGCCTTCCTTATTGAATTTTGAAAACAGGAGCATGTGCAGCAGGCACACGTCACCAAGTCAGTGTAGTAAGTCACTGGCTGGCATCATTCATGACTGCAGGGACAGGTAGGGAGTTGGATGGATTGGAGTTGATTGGCTGAAACTGAATGGATCCACTCCAGTTGGTGGAAATGGGAATTGGGAAACCTGGCCTGACGTTGAATTAAAAAAAAATGCTTTCCCAAAGGTGCCAGGCCAGCTGCCCAGTGCCCACGGTCTGACAGTGCCAGTGCCCATAGAGAGAATGGCTGACTGAGATTAGAATAGAAAACAATGTATGGCATTGGCAACTGGAAGGCATTGGCTGGTGCTGGCAACATGGTGGGTGGTGGCCTAGTGGGTGGCAGTGGCATGGCACTGGCAGCACTGTCATGCAGCACTTTATCTAGTAGCTTTTTATTTATTTAAATGTCACAAGTCAGACAGTCAAATTGAAGGTGGAGGCGAGCATTACAGGTTAAATAAACTTACAGCGAGCTGAGCTGATGCATCATGCTGCAGGCAGCAGTGCAGTTGCACATCACATTCACAGTTCAGGTCGACTCGAGTGACGAGTCACAAAAGTAGTGCCCGGCTCAGCTCAGCTGCCCACCCGCCAGTGCCAAATGCCATCATGATTGCTTTACTTTTGTTGCTGTAGTCCAGACTAGTGACTTGGCTGGCACTCTTACTGACTCTTAGTGGCACAGGCACTGGCACAGTGGCACTGCAGTGCAACTGCTGCTGTTTGTTTTGTTTCTGCTTCTGTGATTTCACTGCCCATTTAGCCAGCCCATCTCCCTCAGATGCCATCCTCCTCCCAGCATGCCAAGAACCAAGCCAGTGGGGGCCTGGGCTAGTGTGGTGGTGAGTGTGCGACTGTGCGTGACTGCATGTCCCTGCCTGATCATGGTCAGGATAAGTCGAATCATCAAGTCACCCCAGGGTTGGCGAGTGGGGACGACCACATGGTGTTGGTCACTGAGCCCTTGGTTTTCTGTGTGTGGTCACACGAGTCTGACGAGGTCAGGTAGTCATCGTCAGGTCTGCTCAGTCAGTGCCATTGCCAGCAGTGGTACCCATTTGATTTGTCAGTAGCTGCAGAAGAGAGTCAGTCAATTTTTTAAGTAGCTGTTGCCGGTCGTCTCATCATCTCATCTATTTTGTTTCAATTTCATGAGCTGCTAAAAACTGTAATCTTTTTTATTGTTAAGTTACATAAGGTAGGTAACCACCAGACTTGGTATTGTAATTGTAGGACTGGGAGTCGAAGAAATAGATCTTGAAATATGGCAGAAGTGGAATTGGTACTGTTATTAGAAGAGTTGCAGCAGCAGGAGGAAAGCCAGAATCAGAGAAGTAGTCAGAGCCAGAGCTGTGACTTTGACCTGACACAGCAGCAGCGTCAGATCCCCCCACCTCCTTCTCCTGTCTCTGAGACCCAGACAGAGTCTGATGGGAAAGTGGATGAAAACTGTGAGTTTTCCCGCCTAGAAAAAGAATAAAATCCACAGTGTGGATCTACTTTGATTACAAAAAAAATTGTGATGGTATTGTGCATGAGAATGGGAAGCCTAACTGCCATAAGTGCAAAACAAGAGTTGTACCTCATGGAGCGAACACTTCCAATTGGTTTACCCACCTGCAAGATTATCACCCACTTCAATACAGAGAAGCTCAGGTATCAGCCCAGTTGGTTTCTTGACTTATGTGATTTTGAACTGAACTAACTAAATCGTTATCACACTCGGAGTGAAAACAGAATAGAATAGTAAATGGATGGGGCCAAGCAGCCGGGGCCACTGCTCACCTGCCCAGTGGTGCCCCAACTGCTTGCTCATGCCCACCCACTGCTGGGAGGGGACCAGGGAGGGGAGGGGCCGTAATTACTAGGTACGGAATACGAATTAGGAAGGGTCATCAAGGACCAGTGGACATGCGCACCTGCATGGTGTACTTGGGTGGTGTTGTGGGGTGCTGGCTGCACTGCCGGCTCGGGGTATTCAGGATCAGGAACTGGGACTTGGATCTCATCGGTTGGTGGAACTGATAGGATATATACCAAGTAGTTTATGGTTGGACTTCGATCATGATGGGAGCGGGAGGGGAAATGGGATCATGGTCCGTTCTGGGTGGGTGGGAGGCAGAGCTGGAGACTGGGTCTGGGAGCGAGAGAGGGATGACAACAGGACAGGGGAGGACAGTAGGACACACAGAGACAGAAGGAGTCAGGTTGAATGAATGACAGCAGCACAGTCATTCTTTCTACAGCAGAGTCGGGACTTAAGAGGGAGCAGGACCATCACGGATGTAATGATAGCGGTGGCTGCCCATGCCCACTAGAGGATTAGGAAATGGGGAGGACCCCCCTGTATCCCCCACCAGTGTCACCTTACTACCACTTCACAGTAGTGCTGCAGTGCCACTACAATCCATGCCATGCACACCTAGCGTAACATGATAACAGACAGTGCAGTAGTATTGTGATGTGTGATAGAAAACATTGGTGGGGAACAGGTGTCCTCCACTTTCCTATTGTGGACATGGCCCACGGGCCTAACAGTCACGCTGCCTGCTACACCTGGGGGGGGTCACTGTAGAAATAATGATTGTTCTGTCCTTCCTTTTCCCTGGCCCGACTTGTCCTCCTATGTGTGTTGTTGCTGTGTCCTTCACTGTCCAGTGAAGTCGTCAACTCGTACTGTGATGTCCCTCCTCTTGCTCCAGAGTCCTCCCGACTCCCAACTACCAAGTCCTCCAAACCATCCATGATTCACATTCCATAATGATTCAAGATTCCAAAATGAATCATCCAATGTAATGATGATTTTCTAATTCAGCTGCGAATGCTTAGTTATTGCCCACTGCTGCCCTTTCCATGCCCATTTATGCCCAATGACCTTGCCCTGGCTGCCTGAGCCGTTACTGTTCTGTGGAAGTGAAGCGAAGTCACTCAGTGACAGTTTAGTTATTTTTAATTTTAGAGTGGTGGAGTGAGTGCTAGTTCTGGATTAGAAGGACGGCCAAGTGGTGGTGGTGGTGGCAGCACTGACAGTGGTCATCGTCAAGACAATGCAAAACTAGATGCTAGCCAGCCAAATTTGGTTGCAGTTCTTGAAAGAGGGGAAAAAATGTGTTGCCAGTTCTAAGCAGGCCCTGGAAATTATGCATCAGTGGCTTACTTTTTAGCTAAAGACATGCTGCCATTCCACATAGCAGAAAAGCCTGGCTTCTGTAAAATGCTGCAGAAATTAAACCCTAAATATCACCTACCATCCAGAGCTTATTTCACTGGTAAAGAGGTGCCGAAGTTATTCAGTGAAGTAAAAATACAAGCTGAAAAATCATTGGTGGGTGCAACATGGTATGCTGAGACTACTGATATGTGGACTAGTCATGGCGAAGTTGGTGAGCCATACATGAGCTTAACAGTGCATTACATTACTTCTGATTGGAAAATCAAGGCTCACTGTCTGGAGACCACATACGTACCACAGGATCAAACGTCTGAAAATATAATTGAAATCTTCCAAGGCATGCTTGACAAGTGGAAAATCAGCACAAACAGACTAGCCGCTGTAACTACAGATAATGGAGCTAACATGAAGAAGGCGTTCGGGGAGCTGCATACTGAGGTTACCTGGCTAAGTTGCTTTGGCCATAACGTAAACTTGGGTATCGGAAAGGCTCTAAAGATCAGTAAAGTTGATGCTGCCATCAGAGATTGCAGACATCTTGTGCAAGGTTTCAGCAGAAGTTGGAAGAAAAGACGAACTCTGAAAGCTGAGCAGGCAGACTTGGGTCTTCCTCAACACTCTGATTCATGATGTCGTGACACGGTGGGGCTCCACGTACGACATGGTATCAAGATTTCTGCAGCAACGACAAGAAGTGTGCACTGTTCTTGTATCTGACAGAAACACCTGGCACTTGATGCCTAAAGATACAGATGTCAGTATTCCTGAAGATGTAAGTCAGGTGCTTGGACCACTGAATGATTTCACGGACTCTCTTGGTGTTGATAAGCATGTCACAACGTCTGCCCTGAAATCAGTACTGCATCATCTTATGAATGATTTGTTGATGCCCTTACCTGAAGACAGCACTCTGAAAAAGCAAATGAAACTCGCCATCAGAACTGATTTAGGTGCCCGTTATTTATGTGAACACAAAGAAAAAATAATTGACATCTCCGGTTTCCTGGACCCAAGATTTAAAGATTTCTTTAGAGATGACAAAGACTCTATAGCGGGCCTAGTACATGAAGAGGTCATGTTTTGTTACACTGATGATCACCTCTTGGACTGTGCCTCTGATGATGGTCCCCAGCCCCGTGGCCCCCACCCATCCAAACTTCTTACCGTAGTGCCCGTGCCAGTCCCATGACTCCAAAATGTATCTGCTGGTCCTGCTGCCATTGCTGGCACTGGCATCGTCAGTGGTGACAGTGTCACTGAGGAGCAGTCATCATTTTCTTCTGCGAGCGAAGCTAAGGAGGAGGAGCACCTGGAGCAGCAGCAGTTTACTGAAGAAGATCCTGGTTTGTCTCACGATCATCACTTTCGTCAATCTGATTCAGATGCAGAAATGAGACCACCACCTACTCCATGACGAGCACAACTGCCGGCGCCACCACCATCAACACCAACGGTACAGGGAAAGGGAAGGAAGAGGTCGAGGACAACTTCAGGTTCATAGTCATCATCTAGCTCTTCTGCATATGCCACAGGAGGCACAGTATCCAAATCAATATCCAGTCAGCAGCAACACCCAAGTCTTAGTCTACCTCCTTCTTCTACAGCAACAGCTGCACAACAAGTGGTGGAAAAACTAAAAGGATTAACTGACCTACTAAGGCAGATTACAGACAAATGGTTGTCAGTGGAAGGGTGTAATGATGAGGACATCACACTGCACATTAAAGTCAAAAATGAAATCTCTCACTAGCACTGCCGCGTCTGCACACAGATGGCAAACCATTACAGTGGTGGAGTGAACATGCCGCAGAACTGCCACTGTTGTTGAACTTAACAAGAAAATACCTATGCACTCCTACAACAAGCATACCATCTGAGAGACTTTTCAGCTCCAGTGGTCAAAATCTCACACCATTTTGTTCAAGACTATCCCCAGATGAAGTTAACATGCCTGCCTTCCTCCACAGGAACTTCCCTGATTATTCTGAGTCTCCGACTGATGACCAGTCCAGACTTACAGACTAGTTCACTCCTACCACATGACAACACTAAACATGGTGTCGTGTGGAATTTTGAATGAAACTTATATCTGATATGATTTGGTAAGACAGGCCAGGCCACATAGGCACTGCCATTGCAGCAGTTGCACTACGGTGTTATCTAGTAGTACCTTTCTTCTTTGAACTAAGTTGGGGGGGGGATGGGGGAACCGAACCATAGTACTGGTCTGGAATTGTGGTGGATGATGTCTGAGTCTGATGCAATTTAAAGTTGCAATTTGGTCGGGGTTGGCAGTCCGGTCCAGTCGCTGAGTCGCTCATTTCTCTCAACTCTCGCTTTCATTCCTGTGTCATGTGACATGTCTGTCGTGTCGTGTGTGACTGTTCTTTACAGACTGAACAGCAGACTGAGCAGCACTACTGGGAGTGGGAAGGCAGGGTACATTAGTACTGTGGGCCCCTGAGTGAGCGCCGCACCAGGCTTGACCCATCCATATCATCAATCAAACCAAGGTTCAATTATTCAGTTTTCAGTTCACTCACGTATATCTTCTTATCTCACCCATTGCATGAGGGTATAATTTTCAAAATGCAAATAATGCATCATGTTCCTTGATGAGGTTTACTTTATATTCAACACCTATATTGTTTGAGCATGGGCACGGCATCAGTGCAGTGGTGGCAAGCAGTGGATGGGCATTTTGTGCGATATGCTACAGATGCAGCCACTCAGGCTGCAGCACAGTCTAGTGTATCTGCTGCTGCTGTAGCACCAGTGTACTTCTACTCTGCTGCTGAAGCTCGTGCTTGGTGATGCTCAAGTGAGTCACACAGCAAGCAGAGACACAGTGAAGCAATCGTTGCAGTAATGATTTGAATGCAAATATGGGGTGGGGTGGGTCATGGGTCATCATGTCATTCATGGTCACCGACACCGCCATCCCATTCCCAGTTCCTCTGACAGCTGGCCCAAGCCAATTGGGCCAAAAAGCTGGCAGCCAGGCTATCCAATTCCAAAATTCAGTACATACCCAACACAGCCCCCACAGTACTGTCCAGCATCACACTGTCAGACTCAGATGAGTCGAGACATGTGACGAATGATCAACACATCATTTGCTTGTTTGCCTAATGTAGTTACTGTACTTGTTGATGACCGTTGTTGCTTGTTCTTGTCTTAACCATTTCTCTCAGGCTCAGCCAGCTTAGTTCAGCAGTAAGGTTATTTAGCAGCATCAGCATGCAGGCGCCAGGCAGGCAAAGATACTGCATCATTAGTGAGCTTAGCTGACGGGTGGTGCAGGCAGTCTTCCTTGTTCGTTTTAGTTTTGTTGCTAATGTGATATCTTTGCTCTCTGCTGCACTGCACTGCTACAGATTTTTATAGCAAGGGAAGGTTAGGTGTCCTCACCTGTTCAATCCATGAGTGGACAGTGGACTAATGATGTTGGCTGAACTTGAGAGAGCTTGACTTCTTCAACTAAACGTAATTCAGTCTTTTGACTTCTTCCTTCATTTTTTCAATATTCAATGTTCAGTTTCAGTAAGTTTTTTAGTCATCATCATCATCACATAATTTGTGTATGACACACAGTGCCACACAAGGCATACAGAGGCCAAGTGAGTATTAATGTACCGGGCAGTGACACTTGTTCCTTAATGGTAAATGGCAACCACAGGCCATGAGCAACTGCGCACAAAACTGTCAGTGAGCTAGTGTGACTGGCTGCATCACTCACTGAATGCAGTAGTGCACATTGCACAATCACGGACTGCGCTTACCTTGCGCAGTGTGTGTGCAACTAACTGCACACTGAGTCACTGCTCAGTGCAGTGCACACTGAATGCAGCAGCCTTGCACATAAAGCCACACTTTTAAATGTGCATAAAACTGCACATCATTATTGTCCTCTGCCGTTGTTTTGGAACAGAAACAGAAAATGATGCAGTACTGGTTTCAGAGTGAGTGACATGATGATGACATCCCTATTCCTTCCAGAGAAGTTGAACAACTAAACACTCATTTGTTGTTGATTTGACTTGAGCAATAGGCATGGAATGGGGGAGGAGGAGGGATCAACAGCAGCGCCCAGGCCTAGCATCAAAAATCAGTTATTATTATGTTGTTAACACTGCTGTAACACAATGTCTCTCTGTCTCATGTAATATTGTAATGATCATCATGATGTATGTTACGTTTTCTTACCTATACGGTATTGGGTAACAACGTGTCCGTGGTTGGGGACAGGTTGGCTGTCACTGACTGTCATCATCATCATCATCGCAGACATATGTGTTGTGTGTGCAGACTCAGACTGCAGACTTGGAGTCGTCATCACTGTCAATCACCTTACTGGTGGCAGGGTCAGTGAGTGACAGATGATCATGAGACAGCAGTAATCATTTCATTGACATTACTGTTACTTGTGCTGCTGGTGCTCTTTTTCAAGTGATCATGCGTGATAATGTTCATTCAGAATCATTGTAAAAATAGAGAGTAGTCGGCCCGGTGGCGCAAAGGGTTGAGGCGCTGGACATCACACCTTGCTCCATGCTGGTTACCCTGGTTCGGGAACGGAATCGGGTCACTAGGGATCAGAGAGGAAATGAGCATCCGTGGACTGCTCTCTCTCTCCTGGGGAGGGGGGTCTTCAGGTGTTGGCATGCCTGTGACCCCTGGTGGAGGCTGGGGGACGGTGCACTGGCGGGGTGGGTCTGGGGCATGGTGCCGGAGGGAGCACCTGCGTACGCGTGCGTTCTCCCCCCTTGGTATCACTGCATGCCCCACTCACGCAGACCAGGAGGAAAAAGGGAAAATGGCATACAGTCGCAGTGGCTTGATGGCCGTCTACGGGACACACTGCCTCAGAGGCACCACCGCATACTGGCTCCGGACTCAATAGGGAGTGGGGGGAGCTCTCTACCACCCCGCCGTGGGGGGCAAGCCGTGGGGGTAATTGGTGGGGGCCCCACTGGTGGTGGTGGCCACTGCAGGACGTGATGGCGGCCAGAGACAGACAGATGCCAGGACGTGAGGATGCAGACTGCAGTGCCAGCCAGGTAAAAATGATTAAGAAAAAAAACAAAGACTAAGTAGATAGTCCTGTCAGTCTGTCAGAAGCACAAAACTGTAAAGGTCAGTCAGACAGGGAATAGAATATACACACAGAGAACTTTTTCAGGTACATTTTTTATTGTTTAATAATACCACAAAAATTTGATTTGTCATGATGCCAAACGCCATTTGCAAAACACGCAGTTTTTCAGTTTCAGTGATTGATAAGAATTGGCAGGCACTAGTCTGTTCCTTCAATTTTCATTCCCAGTTGTTCCCAAAGTCCCTTCATCTGTCTGATTCTGCAAAAGTTACTGCTGTGCAGTACACCTGCGGTGTAGTGAATAGAATAAGTAATTTTTATTTGACGCCCGCCCTCCAACACACGCCATATGGATGGAGTGCACTCTCTGCTTAGTAATCCAAATTGTCTGTGACTCTGACATCTGCAGCTGTTGCTTTCTGAATTCTGACTCAAGAGTCTGAGAGTCCTCTTCCTCTCCCTGTCCTCCTGATGTGATTTGTTATGAGTGACTACTTTGTACTCAGCATTGGCAATGGCAGTTCGGCTGAGCTTGCACACTTAGTGAAGTTGCTGTCTCTTCTTGTCTCATCTGTCTGCTTGATGCCACCCCCCCCCCCCCCGAGTCCCTCCAGTAGTCTAGTTCCACTGGGGAACACTTCCTGTCTCTGCTCGCCTGACAGCGGGCTGACAACTCCTCCACTACAGTGGTGCGGTCCCTGGGACGGAGTGAGTCAGACTCCTCATGAGTCCTCCTCTCTGACCGACTCTTGTCATCTGTGTCACAAAACTTTGGTTGGCTCAGGCTGACTCAACTGAGCTCTTGACTGACTGTGGTTGGGTGCTGCCTACAACAAAACCAGCAAGACAAATTACTCTATTACATTTTGCATTCATAATTAGCCATATTAGCAATAGCACAGCTGCTAGCTTAATCACAGTCAAGTCCGATTTGACTCAGTCAGCACCAGTCACAGCAGCCACCAAACATGGCATTGAGGATATACAGGCTAATTCCTTTAATGCCACCCAGATGACCCAGGACTCCAGTCCTTCTGACTCACTCTCATCTTGACATCAATCACGACTCACGACTTCAGTCTTGATTTCTTTGACTCACGAGTCTTGAGTCCAAGGCAGCGTCCGACAAGATGACTCAAGTCACGGGGGGTGGGTGGCTAGCAAAGACAAAACCTAAGGGAAATACTAACCCATAAATTCCTAATTAATTATTATAGCTAAGCTAGTAGTAGTACTTTAAAAAACAAACAAAAAAACTAGCCAGACGATGCCTACCACTACCACGATGACATGGGGCTGGCACCGAGGATATGTAAGCCGATTCCTTTAATGCAAAATTGGACTCAAGTCACGTCACAGTGACATGACACGACTAGACTCACCACAATATGGCATGATTCACTCACTCAACCCAAGCCAGTAGAACAAGCTTCATTAACTCACATTTACATTGACTCACTGCTTCAGCTGGAGGCTACTATAGTGTAGCTATTTACTTAGCTAAATATCTATTACAAAAAAAACCAGCCAGCTGAGCCACCGTCCACCATGGCATTTGGGATATACAGGCTGATTTCTTTAAATGCCACCACGGTGACAGTGCCAAGCCAGCTCTGACAGTTGGCTCAGCCCATCTGATTCCCTTGCCTTGGAGGACTCAGACTCGGTCGGAGTAGTCTCTCGGACTTGGACACAGTGAGTGGCAGTGGCGAGTCACTTGCCTGCATTACAGGCAGGAGCTGTGTCACACTCAGACAGTATGGTTGTGATGGTAGAGTAGGGTTAGGGATGGGGTACTTTGGTAACAAATGAAAAAGTAAGTATGCATCTCTCTCCAAATGTATTTCCAATAGTAGTACAACTTACTGTTAATTTTACTACTAGTCTAACTTCACTTGAAGTGACTGGGTTTGGGAAGAAGCCTGAGGCAGTAGGTGAGGAGGACGGAGGTACTCTCAACCTAGATCCTAGCCTACCATAGCCAAACAGAGTGAGCCTTGATTTCCTCACAGTGAGCCTTGATTTTCCAATCAGAAATGTTCTAATTCTGTTAGCACTAGTAGTAGTACTGCTGTTGCTGTGCCTGCTTCTAAGGCTATCAGTAGCAGTACAGAACAGCACACTTTCGGTGAAGTGCAACTCTCTCCTGCAACAGTACATCTGCTCTGCAACCGTAGTCTACCCAGTCTGCAGTGCGCCACCACCAGAAGTGGATGGAGTGAGTGTGAGGAGTAGTAGTCTGTGGATGGACAACATTACATGGACATTCCTTTCATCATCTTTCATCTATCTAGACTGCAAGTTAAGAAGAACAACTTCACATTACATTAAAGGGACACTGTCAACGTGTTTTCCATCATATTATTTCTACTTAAAAACCCACGTTATGATTGCGTACCTTCTCTAAAGTTATTAATGTTGCTGTTTGTTTTGTCTGTCTCCTTGTTTAGTAGAACTAAAATGCATACTAATATATATTTATAAACAACTTTGTTTTATTTACAATCCTGGATCTGTTCTTACTGCATAACTTCCTGAGCATTAGAAACACCTCTAAATAGTGCAGTCACTCATGATGCAACACCCTCTATAACTCCCACTGCATCTTGAGTGGCTAAACTGTGTTGTGGGTGATCCCAAATTCAGAAAAGATGCAGTTGGAGTAGATCAAGGAATGTAAACAAGCCTGTTTTAGTGTGGTTACACCAGTATGTTTGGCAGTCTATTTTTCACTTTTTTAAAGAAAAAAAGAATGAGAATCAAACTACCAGCTACATCAATAATCTTTACAGAATGTTGGCAATCATAAAATGTGTTTTTTAAACAAGAGACACTTTGAGACCTAAGGGGGTTGACAGTGTCCCTTTAACACAAATGTAAATCAAATGACCGACATATTACTCATACTCAGTCACACAGTGTGCTTGTGCTGCTATTTCTGTATGGCATGGTTCTGGTAGGGTACTTTTGGTACTGGTTAACTTGGTACTAGGTCGTAGGTTTAGGGACTGTGTGTTACTACATTTTGGGCTATAAGCTAAGACAAGAGTACACTAAACAAACACTTTACTATAATGTATGTTTATGTCATGTCACATCACTTGTCTACTCCAATGAAATGGAAAAAATAAATACTTACAGTGCTCGAAGCTCCAAGCTCATCAGGTCAGGAGGAATGTGACTTCCAGTCAATAAAAATATATTTATCTTACACATACTTAACTCATCTTTGTTTTCTCTCATTAAATTCATAATGTGTCATCTACTAGTATTTTAAGTGCTTTTACAAATAAAATTTGGTCAAAATTGCATTATTTTTGAATATTTTAGGTTTCCCCATTGGAATGCATTATACTGTGGTATCACGATAATCATGATACAACACACTGCGGTTATCATATCGTCAAAATTTCATACCGTGACAACCCTAATGTTAATATTCAATCACACCACACTTCCGCAGTGTCCTCCAGAGGCATGGGAGTGCAGCAGAGAATGGGGGCATGCATGTTGCGGCAAAGCTGCCTGTCCACATGGGAACATACACCACCCATATCGAAATGCATTCCCAACTTGGCTATCACTCCAGGAGTGAATGGGCATATGCAATCTAGTAAGAGTTCACACTGCAGCTAACCACACTTGGGTTGCTGCGGTGCAAATGTGGCAGTGCAAACAGGCCATGAGCCACTTTCCCATTCAATATCTCTCAAAGGATAGATTCCATATGAATGGCAACTCTCACATAAATCCTATTTTTATTTCAGAATCTATTCTTGCAGATTCCAGCTGGCATATGGCAGAACTGAGAATGGCTGACCTCTAGGTACATCTGGGCTGGTAGGACACTCTGTATACTATACTCCCTCCTCCAATTACCAAAGTCTCAGGGATGGTTAGCCTTGCCAGACCTGTAGAGGGATATTATTGAGCAGCACACCTCAGGGTGATCCGGATGAGGCATACACCACACTCTGGAATGATTATCTGGTTACGAAGGGAAAAGGACCATCTCCAATTCCCAGTAATGGCCAGGTGAATCCTACACACAAAGGTGACTCGGGATGGTATAGTGGAAGTTCCCACAATTATGCAGCTAACAGTATAGACATGTCAGAATATTAGAAAGTCTCTCCACTTGATTTTGATTAAGAGCCTTCTGTGCCCATTGGCAATGGTGGAAATCTTCTCACTGGTCACACAAGAGGCAGATTATAGGGCTTGAGTAGAATGTCGTTTCATGTTATTTTTCAATTTTTTGATGGTACTGTTTTGGTTTCATGATACTGTTTTGAAGTCATTCACTATTCCTCAGAGGAAATATCACCTCCCGCAAACAGACTTCCATAGGTATATTCAGGCTAGATAGACAATATATCCAGATTCTACCACTGAAGGTCAGGTGCATGAAGGGCCTTCCCCACCAATAACAACCTTCATAGATTACAGCAAATGTAGCAATAACAGAAAATTTGATCTCACTTATATCAAAGAATACTGAAGGAGGGGAATCGTCAATTTAGGGCGCTACCTGCACATCTGAGCAGACTCGACAGACTGTGAGGCCTGTTTCTGCTGGCATTTTTGTATGTTCGTATATTAGAATCTAGAGACCCGGATGCTGACACCATTCCTTTGAAGTGGGTAGAGGAGATAAATATATTGTAAGGGAGGAATAGGTAAGGAACTGTGGGGAAATATGCAAAGTAGCAAGTTTATGGGGTTAGAGAGAATATATGGGGAAAACACATGGCACACTACTTTAGAACTCCAGTGATCATAGCATATCATCAGCCTGATCACATGGTGGGATACTGAAGGAAATGTAAGGAGAACAGGGCAGGACATGCCCATGTTATGTGAGAGTGCCTGATATTAGCTCAGTTTAAAATGAAGTTAGGGAAAGAACGGGGAAGAAATACTACAACAAACAGGATTCCTCACACCATAACTTTACCTGATTTTATCCTGTCCCTGGCTATAGAGACTGCCACAATAAATATGTTAGGATTCTTAATCACAGCAGCAAAGAAAAAGCAGCTAACCTCACATACACTCACAAAAAGGAATGGCAGGACATAGTACATGAGATGTATTTATGGAACATGATGAAAATAATTTTTTTCCTAAATAAAAGGAGAGATTCTCTTCCAGAAGGAATAGGTGGATTTTTTAGACTATGGGCCCGATTCTAGATAGCATACGCCAATGCACAACGCAGATGCGCCAAAGGGAATGACGTAAGCCACAAGTACATCCAGCAACTATGCCAAACGCAATTCTACACTGCAAGATGTGCATTGACACAATGCAGTACACCAATGGTGACTTACGCGGCAGTTGTGACAAACCCGCACATGCGCAACTGGACATACACCAAGGAAACAGCAGAGAAATGCCAGGGCGGGATTCTAGAAGAAGCAGTGCCACAACATACACCAAGACCAGATGGAGCAACATTAATCAGGTGGGAGTAGCTGTAACATACATAGCAAAGAAAGGAACAGGGCCAGACACACAGCAACACACATGTGAGATAGGATAGAGTGACTGAGGAAGGCAGGAACACAGGGGCAGTGTGGCACAGGGTACAACAGGAGCACAGAGGCCACAGGCACAATGCAGGGATGATGGCGCCACCAGGCACAATGCCCCTGCCATGGCCACTGATACATGGAAACAGTGCAACCACAACAGGGACACAACACCGGGTGGCACACACCAGTGGACAGTCGGTGGTGAGACACACCAATATCAGTGCCAGTGGTGCCACCTGCAGGGAACAATGGCACCCCAAGGCAGAAAGGTGCAACACAGGCACCGTGCCACCACACAACTGGGAGGTACAATGTGAGGTGGCAAAGACACCACAGCATGCAAGGTGACCTGCAGCACACAGGACACTAAGCAGATGTGGCCTGGGGACAGTGGCATGTGCTGGGGGCAGCATAAATGGCACACCAACCTGATGCATAGGGAGGGAACACTGGGGACAGCAGGCACCAACACCAGTGTGCACCCCTGCACATAGCGACAGACAGACACACACACACACACACACACACAGTCAGGCTTACCAGTAACAGACACAGAGACAGTGTGTATGGCAAACGATTTAATGAACAAAACAGGGACAGGGATACAGAGTAACAATGGGAGGGGGATGAGGATGAACAACAGACAACAACAACACAGGTAAACAGCACAGGAAACATAAACCCAAATAGCCACACACAACACCCCCAAATACCAACCCGCACCCACCCCAACACAGACCCACCCCACAAACAACAGTCTCACCCTCAAACAACAGCAATATTCAAACCTAACCATCCAATGTACACCCAAACAAACAGTTACAGCAAAAACAAACACCCCATATACATGCCCACACACACAGTTGACCCAACTCATGACCGGCTGTGGCGGACATGGCCACTTGGTGCGCCGGAGTTCAGCAAAGAGAGTGTCCACAGAGCCGTGAAGGCGCCCAATGTCGTTGGGGTATGGCAGTCACAAGTATGACAAGGCAGGCCCAGTCCAGGCCCCCACCCTGCACATGTTCAGTGGTGGGTCCCTCATCAGCCAAAGGCAAAGGCTCCTCCCGCTGCAACACGGGCATGTACACCTCCTGCTGCAGTCCAGAGTCCCGAGCTGCAGAGACAGCGGCGCAAGGCACGGTGGCTGTTGGTGGAACATCCATTGCTGCCCCTGCCGCGACGTCACCTGTGGCCTCGGTCAGTGGTGCAGCCAAGGCTCCATCCCCATCTGCTATGTCACTGCACACCATCTCCTCTACCTGAGTGACTGCGGGTCAACCGGCTCCTGTTGCCCATCAGTGAGGTTCCCCTAGACTGGGCGTGCCTCCAACGGTGCCTGGTCCCCATCATCAGCTGTTACTGTGGAGGAGGTGCAGGAGAAGGAGAATGAAGTTGGTGGCAGCACCCTGGCTCTCCACTGCCTGCACCGGGGGTGCAACTTGTACTCCTCTGCATCACTAGCCCTGACAGCTGCCATCACCTGCAGCACGGCCCTCTGCCACTGTGGCAGCCTGCTATGGACACCTGTAGGGATATAAAGGACGTGGTCAGTGCCAGGACCAGATGGGGTGCACACACAAATAGGCAAGCAATGTGAAGGCGCAGCACAGGCCACACAGTGTCCGCCGGCTAAGGCCACGGCCCAAGGGGCCTGACCTCCAGTGACATGCCTCCTGTCTAAGGCTGGCAAGGCGTCCCTGTTGCACAGCGTGCGATGCGACAGCGGAACCTGTGGGGTGAATGAAGGGACAGATGAGTGTGCTGGAGGCACCACATGCCGTGGCCACCATGTCAGAACTGCAGCAACAGACGAACAGCTGTAAGGATACATACTAACACCAGGGTCCTGCCCTGACCGCATCTTCACATCCCTGCGGTGGGCCATGCTAATGAGACGCTGCACTAAACCAGCCTCCCTACGTGTCATGTCCTGCCAGCGGTGGGTAAGCAGGCAGATGGTGCGCCGAATCCAAGTTGCTGCTACCATATGGGCAGAGATGGCTGTCCAGGCCCACTCACAGTCAGCAGAACTGTTACTGCAGCACCCAAGTGGCAGCAGCGTCTGGCCCCACAGCTGCACATAGTTCATGAGAAGCCCCGTCTCAGGTGGCGTAAAGTTGGGTGCCTGGCTGCTGAGGCTGAGGGAAGACATCATGGCCCGTCAACTGCGTGGCACCTGTAACTGGGGAAAGAATGGCACATGCATCACAACAGACGTCCACCGAGGCCATGCAGACCACCCCCACCCATCATGTGCAACACTGGACACCGCCCGTGAGAAATCGGTCAGTACCGGGCCACAAGCCTGCAACTGTGGCCCACCCATGTGGCACCACCGCGCCAATGCCACGCACAGCACAATCTGTGAATATAAAAAGCTGCGCCATGCAGGAGCCAGGCACATAGTGCTGCGCATAGTGACCACAGTGCACCATCACGGCGCCCATCCCATGCAGAGGCATACCGTGGTACGGCCCTGCACAGCGTGGGCGCGGAGCGCCACATGCAGCCCTGCCACATGTCCACACAAGCACCGCCATGTGGAGCTGCATGTGGCCACACCCACTAGGTGGACAAGAGGCTGACACAATGATACCCGTGGGAGCCAGCTTGGGGACAGTTACTTACCTGTGTTGTGCACCATGGAGTCTGGAGTGGGTGTTGTGGACTGGATTGGAGCACACCTGGATGGGGAAAGAGCAGGGTAACAAAAGCCTGTGGCACTGTCGGGGACCCTGAAGCAGCTGCGGTGTGGCAGTGTGTACCTACCTGGACCTGTGCGGTGGCGCTGAAACCTACACAGGAAACAGAGAGCAACAATGTTAGGTACACAGTGCTAAAAAGGCATTAGGAATGTGTGCATTGAACAATGCAACATACTTACCAGAGTTTCGTATATGTCCGCCGTGGAGCTGGGAGGGAATGGACACGGCTTAGTATACAACTTGATGTGTCCCTGTGGCAAGCAGCCTGTGTGTGCTGCAACCACCCTCCCAACCCCCACTGTCACCATCCCACAGGCATGTACCAGCGCAAGGCCCAGGAAAGCACCCAAGACACCCTGCTGTGAACGTCCGTGCATGGGGTGGGGTGGTCGGGTGTGGACCCGACGGGTGTAACATGGAGGGCGTGGTACAGGGACAGTGACACACAGCCATCTGGCCAGGCAGCAGTGCACCTGTGTGAACAGCAAAGCCAATCTCCTGTGAAGCCCCGCCTCGCAGAGCCTGGGACACAGCTGGCAGCACCCTGCCAATGCTATGTGGGACGGCCGGGTCATGGTCCGCCACGTGCAGAACACAGGCATGGATGGCGCTACAAGGTTGGACGGTGCAGCATGACTGGATACCATGCACAGGCTTGTGGATAGGCCAGCCCACTCCTGCAGAGACACGCCCACACCAAACAGATATGCCTCCCTGAAGCACCAGCACACTGACAGTGTGGGCCGGTACGGGCAACATGTTGGCAACACAGCCGTGAAACCCATGACCGGTACCAGACGCACTGTGCACACATGGTGTGGCTGCTGGCACACTGTCTGTGCATCTATGCCTACAACACAGGATTACAAAGCCTTACATACCGCACAGTCTGTGACACACCTATGTGACCCTGTGATACACCATGCCACTGGGTGTGCATACCAGTACCCTGTAGTGGCCTATATGGCCCACCCTATGCACGCATGGAGGTGTGTGTCCCAACCCCACCCAGCCGTGGCAGCTGTGCATACCACATGTGGGCTGCCTGTGTGGCCCAGAGTGCAACTGGCACAGCCCTGTACCACAGGGCCGATGCGGGGTGTGGCCATAGCCTGTGCAGCGCAGGCATGCGCCTTGGGCAGTATTGCTGTCGGGCCTTGGGGAATGGGGGCATACCCCCAGATGCCCCCCTCAGCACGGGGGCCATCCCACCCCATGCCCCACCCCAGAGCCTTGGCCCACGTCCACCGCACATGGGCAGGGTGCCGCCCACACAGCCACTGTGCAGTGCCTGCATGCGGCTGGCTAGTTGCCATGTCCACTACATGCCAATTACCACTGTTCACGGTGCACATCCCACCACGAGTGCCACAGTGGTCTGGCCATCCGGCCCACTGCATGGGAAGGTGCTCCCTCACCCGGAGGGTCACTGTCTCACAATGTCCCCAGGGGTGAGAGGGGGGCTGTGTGACCCATCTGGTTGAGGACACAGCCATAGGATGCATGGCCTCACCGCAGGCATGGGGGAGGGCCTGCCTGGCCTAACCGCATGGGTGAGTGATGGACCACACAGACAAGAAGTCACCACCCACAGGTGGCAACTCCAGCACACTGCCCGCCACCCAGTGGCTGTAACATGCCCCCCATATCCCGCCCCCACAACACAGCCCCTGGTACTGTCCATAGCCATGGCACATAACATATCGTTACCCCTGACTGTCCAACTTTGGGAGGGCCAAGCCTGCACACCACCCTCCCATTCCACAGTACGGGGACTGTACCCCACTGCACGACACGGAAGCTCCCTGTGCTAAACTGTGGACACCAGTGCTGCACATACTGTTGGCATACGGGTGCATCACTCCATTGGCCATGCTGCCTGTCACTATGTCAGTCACCCAGAGACAGGCATGCAGAACATGTACAGGGGTGCAGCCAGACAGTGCCGTATTGTACAAGCTAACACCATGTCCCCGTCTATAACAGTACCCATCCCATCCAAATGCTCCCCCCCCCCAAACTTGTATGACTGCTGTCAGATGTTCCCATTACAGCCTACAGTGGCCACAGATGAGCCCCCCATACAACAGAGGTATTTACAGTGACACTCAGCAGTGGCCTACAGGAACACATATACTATGGATCACAGTGCTAATACATTGCAAACAGCATATTGAATACGACAAGCATACGTTATATGCCTGCCTACACCCTTGTACATGACTGCTACAGTAAAATAGTGGCCTGTGCCCCAAGGCAGGGTTTTATTTAATTCCAATCAGTGATTAGCGTATTGCTCATAAGGGTTCTCATACACTGTGAAAATGCACAGCACTTGTCTCAGTATGTGTAGCACACAAAACTTCTGTAGGATACCTATATTAATGCTTTCTGTACAGTTAGTATTGCCCCAAGGAAACAACTGCTAATCAATTAGTTAAACACTGCCATGGTGATGATGTCTATTGCAGTTCTCCACATGCAGGCCATGGTTTCCACAGTGTGACAGGCAATATACAACAAATAGGATACATATGGCACAGAGGTACACATGCCTGTCCCAGTCTCTCAAGCCAGTAACAGATGTACTAGGGGAATGTGGGTGGGGGGGTGGCTGCTGTGGTCCAGTACTCACCAGTCTTCTGAGGTTCTGTCCCTGTCCAAGTCTTGCTGGCACTGTACATATGCAGCTCTCTCTGACTCCCAGGTCTGCAATCCCTGTACTACACAGTGCCTAGGCCTCTCCGCTTTCAACCGCACGTGCCAATTGCACGTGTATCGTATGTCGCACATCACGAATCCGCATCTGCGACATACATGACAGCAACTGCGTTGTGCAATGCTGCCGTCAGGATTGGCATCTGAGGTGTGCGGATAAGGCCTGCCTGTTGTCACGCATGTGCACCCTGCAGCCGAAACGCAGTTGTGGAATGGGTGTAGGTGGCCCTGCTTGTGTGGTACCTGTGCCTGAAGAGCTCCCAGTGCATGTGTGTGTGTGCGCGCACACAACTGAGGGGGGGGGGGTGTGGCAGGCAGTTGCCCACTGGCTGTGGCACATATAGAGCAATGTTGCACCCGGGACCACACCCTACCCAACATGGTCCCAGTAAGGCTCTAGCAATGCAGTGACAAATTGACAACACACCATTGGGTTAAGGTGCAAACATGTTTATTTACATGCTGATCATTGCACACATGTGCCCATTGCACGGTATACCCAAGTTCCACCCAACACGTGTGTCCCACACACAACCATGCGCACAGTTATGCATCTACACACACATACCCATGTGACTGCACAGTGCCCCCCAATGGACATGTGCCCCTGCCATGCATATGGCCCCACACCCCCCTTGCAGCCCCACTCAACAGTTCCCCTACTGTATAGGTTACCTGGGAGACTCACAGCCGTCTGCCACGCGCACGCCGTCCTCGCACCAATCCCTCTGCTGCCAGGTGCTGGGCTGTGGGGGACGCTGCAGGTCTGTGCAGTGCCATGGCAGACCTCGCCTGGCATCTGTGAGTGCCCCCACAGGTGAGCAATTGTGCCTCTGTCCACGGAAGCCTACGAGCCTCTCTGCCATGTGTGGCAGCGGTCATGCTGGAGCTACACGGTGTGTTCCCCTGTCCCATGCTGAGCACCTCGGGCCGTGTGCAGCCTGCGGAGCACCCTCCTCGGTATGCCCGCCACCCTGCGCATGCCTTGTGACTGACCCCGTACCAGTGGGACTGTGTGTGCTGCTCGGCCCCGCCGGTGTTACCTGCACACTTGTGTGCGCCAACATTGTCACATCCTGGTGCTGTCCTGTGCCCGGGTGAGTGTGGGCGGTGCCCATGTGGGCATGCGACCCCGGCAGCATGACTGGTGGGTGGGCGGGTACTGACACCTGGGCCTGGGATGGAGGAGGGGTCTCCACTGACTCCGGTGGCTGTGACTGGGTGCTGGACTGAGTGGTGGCCGGGGGTGCCATCCGCTGGGCCAGGTCTTGCAGATGATGCAGTGGCAGCAGTGCGCACCGTATGGCCTGCATGGCCGTGACCATGGCGGTATCCTGGCGCTGCTGGTGTTCTAGCATGTTGTCCACGTCTGTGCTGAGGTGGTCCATGATGACCGTCTGACATTCGGCACAGTGCCGGATGCCTTGTATGGCATTCCCAGGCCAGCCATGCATGCCGCTGTGTCTCTCGTGAATGTCCACAGCGTGCTGTGGATACTGGTTAGCTGCAGCTCCACACACGTGGGGTGCTCCTGCATGCCCTGCAGTATGTTCAACAGCTCCTGCCTGCAGTCCCCCTGGCTGGCCAGCACTGACTGGCAGTAGTCCCTGATGTAGGCCGGAGGGGACAGCTGGTCCTGCAGCACCCGAAGGCTCATCCAACTCGTCCTCAAGTCCATGTGCGATCAGTGGGATGAGCAGCCCTATGCCACTGTCCTCAGCCACTGGCAGGTCTGGCTCGGTCTCCCGCACGCCCATAGGCACCTGCACCACCTCCACAGATGTGGCGGCACTGCTGGTGGTGTCCTCGTCAAAGTCCCTTGCAGTTCCCGTGGTGGTCCAGCTGCGTCCCTCTCACTGCTGTCCTCCACCTCTTCTGCCGTGAGGCTGTCGCCATCCCCACTCCCCTCAAACATCGCCTCTGGTGTTCCTGTCACAAATGTGCTGGCAGCAGGGCTGACTCCAGCGCCTGTTGGGCTGCGGTCGTCAGCTGACACCATGTCGGTGGCGTGAGCCGTGCTGGCACCTTCCTGGCCCTGCCGCTGCTGCTCCCGCCCTCCGGCCGCTGCAGCCACCTGCGCCAGCTAGCACTGCACCTGTTGGATGGGAAACATGTTAGTGTGTCCCCGCATCACAGTGTGCCCTCATCTGCCTGATCAGTGCTTCCCTCACAGGTCAGTTTCGGCGTGGCACTCTGGCACTGCACACACCACATCTCTGTGCTGTCCCACCTAGTGTATGCCTTTACTGTACATGTGTCCAACACTAATGGCGTGGACCATCACCATTGCTGCCCTTGCTGTACACTCCGTCCTGGTAAGCCATCTCTGGCTATCCAACGGGCACCCTGTACAGCTCCCCACTTCACAGCGACACCGTGCACGGATACACCAATGGGGCCTCACTGTGCTGCATGGGCCTGCACCCCTGCATGCCTACGGTTTCCATGCCAGCCATGCACGGCTCCTGCAGCCCTCGCCTGCACTCAGTAGGCACTGGGACGGCGACCCATGCCCCCTCCCTACTGCCCAGCACATGCCTGTGAACAGCCCCCCTCCCAAGCACACGGTGCTGATCACATAATCCCCAAGTGCAGCCCAGGCTATCCCCCATCATGCCCCCCAAACAGTTCACAGTGCAGGACACAGCAACACACAGTGCAGCCCAGCCCAACCCTCAGCATGTCCCATCCAACGGTTCACAGTGCCTGACACAGCAGCAGACAGTGGAACCCAGCCCATCCCTCAGCATGCCCCACCTCAACAGTTCACAGTGCAGGACACAGCAACACACAGCCCAGCCCAGCCCTCAGCATGCCCACCCAACGGTTCACAGTGCAGGACACAGCAACGCACAGTGCAGCAGAGCCCAGCCCTCAGAATGTCCCCAATGGTTCACACTGCAGGACACAGCAACACACACTGCACCCAAGCCCATCACTCTGCATGCCCCCCCTCAACAGTTCATAATGCATGACACAGCAACACAAAGTGCAGCCCAGCCCAGCCCTCAGCATGTCCCCAACGGTTCACAGTGCAGGACACAGCAACACACAGTGCAGCACAGCCCAGCCCTCAGCATGTCCCCAACGGTTCACAGTGCAGGACACAGCAACACACAGTGCAGCAATCCCTCAGCATGCCCCCACACAACAGTTTACAGTGCAGGACACAGCAACACACAGTGCAGCCCAGCCATCAGCATGTCCCCTCCAACTGTTCACAGTGCAGGACACAGCAACACAAAGTGCAGCAGAGCACAGCCCTCAGCATGTCCCCAGTTGTTCACAGTGCAGGACACAGAAACACACAGTGCAGCCCAGCCCATCCCTCTGCATACCCCCTCAACAGTTCACAGTGCAGGACACAGCAACACACAGTGCAGCCCAACCCAGCCCACAGCATGTCCCCAATGGTTCACAGTGCAGGACACAGCAACACACAGTGCAGCCCAACCCAGCCCACAGCATGTCCCCAATTGTTCACAGTGCAGGACACAGAAATACACAGTGCAGCCCAACCCAGCCAACAGCATGTCCCCAATGGTTCACAGTGCAGGACACAGCAACACACAGTGCAACCCAGCCCATCCCTCAGCACATCCCCCCACAACAGTTCACAGTGCAGGACACAGCAACACACAGCCCAGCCCAGCCCTCAGCATGTCCCATCCAACGGTTCACAGTGCACGACACAGCAGCAGACAGTGCAACCCAGCCAATCCCTCAGCATGCCCCCCCCAACAGTTCACAGTGCAGGACACAGCAACACACAGCCCATCCCAGCCCTCAGCATGCCCCAACGGTTCACAGTGCAGGACACAGCAACACACACTGCAGCAGAGCCCAGCCCTCAGAATGTCCCCAATGGTTCACACTGCAGGACACAGCAACACACACTGCACCCCAGCCCATCCCTCTGCATGCCCCCCCCAACAGTTCATAATGCAGGACACAGCAACACAAAGTGCAGCCCAGCCCAGCCCTCAGCATGTCCCCAACGGTTCACAGTGCAGGACACAACAACATACAGTGCAGCACAGCCCAGCCCTCAGCATGTCCCCAATGGTTCACAGTGCAGGACACAGCAACACACAGTGCAGCCCAGACCAGCCCTCAGCATGCCCCACCCAACAGTTTACAGTGCAGGACACAGCAACACACAGCACAGCCCAGCCCTCATCATGCCCCCCCAACGGTTCACAGTGCAGGACACAGCAACACACAGTGCAGCAGAGCCCATCCCTCAGAATGTCCCCAATGATTCACACTGCAGGACACAGCAACACACACTGCACCCCAGTCCATCCCTCTGCATGCCCCCCCTCAACAGTTCATAATGCAGGACACAGCAACACAAAGTGCAGCCCAGCCCAGCCCTCAGCATGTCCCCAACGGTTCACAGTGCAGGACACAGCAACACACAGTGCAGCAATCCCACAGCATGCCCCCACCCAACAGTTTACAGTGCAGGACACAGCAACACACAGTGCAGCCCAGCCATCAGCATGTCCCTTCCAACGGTTCACAGTGCAGGACACAGCAACACAAAGTGCAGCAGAGCCCAGCCCTCAGCATGTCCCCAATTGTTCACAGTGCAGGACACAGAAACACACAGTGCAGCCCAGCCCATCCCTCTGCATACCCCACTCAACAGTTCACAGTGCAGGACACAGCAACACACAGTGCAGCCCAACCCAGCCCACAGCATGTCCCCAATGGTTCACAGTGCAGGACACAGCAACACACAGTGCAGCCCAACCCAGCCCACAGCATGTCCCCAATTGTTCACAGTGCAGGACACAGAAACACACAGTGCAGCCCAGCCCATCCCTCTGCATACCCCACTCAACAGTTCACAGTGCAGGACACAGCAACACACAGTGCAGCCCAACCCAGCCAACAGCATGTCCCCAATGGTTCACAGTGCAGGACACAGCAACACACAGTGCAACCCAGCCCATCCCTCAGCATGTCCCCCCTCAACAGTTCACAGTGCAGGACACAGCAACACACAGCCCAGCCCAGCCCTCAGCATGTCCCATCCAACGGTTCACAGTGCACGACACAGCAGCAGAAACTGCAAACTAGCCCATTCCTCAGCATGCCCCCCCTCCTGCAACACACAGCCCAGCCCAGCCCTCAGCATGCCCACCCAACGGTTCACAGTGCAGGACACAGCAACACACAGTGCAGCAGAGCCAAGCCCTCAGAATGTCCCCAATGGTTCACACTGCAGGACACAGCAACACACACTGCACCCCAGACCATGCCTCTGCATGCCCCCCTCAACAGTTTATAATGCAGGACACAGCAACACAAAGTGCAGCCCAGCCCAGCCCTCAGCATGTCCCCAACGGTTCACAGTGCAGGACACAGAAACACACAGTGCAGCACAGCCTAGCCCTCAGCATGTCCCCAACGGTTCACAGTGCAGGACACAGCAACACACAGTGCAGCCCAGCCCTGAGCATGCCCCAACCCAACAGATTACAGTGCAGGACACAGCAACACACAGTGCAGCCCAGCCATCAGCATGTCCCCTCCAACCGTTCACAGTGCAGGACACAGCAACACAAAGTGCAGCAGAGCCCAGCCCTCAGCATGTCCCCAATTATTCACAGTGCAGGACACAGAAACACACAGTGCAGCTCAGCCCATCCCTCTGCATACCCCCTCAACAGTTCACAGTACAAGACACAGCAACACACAGTGCAGCCCAACCCATCCCACAGCATGTCCCCAATGGTTCACAGTGCAGGACACAGCAACACACAGTGCAGCCCAGCCCACCCCTCAGCATCCCCCCAAATGGTTCACAGAGCAGGACACAGCAACACACAGTGCAGCCAAGCCCATCCCTCAGCATGCCCCCCAACAGTTAACAGTGCAGGACACAGCAACACACAGTGCAGCCCAGCCCATCCCTCAGCAACCCCTAAATGGTTCACAGTGCAGGACACAGCAACACACAGTGCAGCCCAGCCCAGCCGTCAGCATGCCCCCCCAACAGTTCACAGTGCAGGACACAGCAACACACACTGCAGCCCAGCTCAGCCCTCAGCATGTCCCCGCAGCATCAGTTCACAGTGCAGAACACAGTAACGTACAGTGCAACACAGCCCATCCCTCAGCATGCCCCCCCAACGGTTCACAGTGCAGGACACAGCAACGTACAGTGCAACACAGCCCAGCCATCAGCATGTCCCCCCAATGGTTCACAGTGCAGGACACAGCAACACACAGTGCAGCCCAGCCCAACCCTCAGCATGCCCCCGCAACAGTTCACAGTGCAGGACACAGCAACACACAGTGCAGCTCAGCCCTAATCATACCCCACAACAGTTTACAGTGCAGGACACAGCAACACATAGTGCAGCTCAGCCCAACCCTCAGCACGCCCCAGCAACAGTTCACAGTGCAGGACACAGCAACACACAATGCAGCCCAGCCCAGCCCTCAGCATGCCCCCCAATGGTTCACAGTGCAGGACACAGCAACACACAGTGCAGACCAGCCCTCATCATGCCCCCCCCAACAGTCCACAGAGCAGGACACAGCAACACACAGTGCAGCCCAGCCCAACCCTCAGCATGACCCCCCCAACGTTTCACAGTGCAGGACACAGCAACACACAGTGCAGCCCAGCCCAGCCCTCAGCATGACCCCCCTTCCAGATTCTTGGGCCTCTGCCAGCCCCTCCAGTTGCCCATGGGTCGTTCCTTTGAGCTGCTGCACATGGCAGCTGCACACATGCCTGTCCCTCACCATTTTCTGGTTCCCTTAGCCCACTCTGTGGCCAGCAGTGGCCATGTGGCAGTCCTGTGGCATGCCTCCCCACCATAGCAACTGCCTACACATTGCCACCCCACTCCCCCTATCTTTGCCGTTGCCTTGGGTTCTCTTGCCCTGCTCCATACATTGCTGGTTATTTGTTCCTACCTGAGGCCGTCTGCTGACTGTATCCAGCTGTGCGACACCAGCGATGCTTTGCAGGCTGAGGTGTGTCACTATCCTCCTCTCAATGCTGCCGAGTGGCTCCTGCTGGGTGGGTCCGCCCTGTGCCCTGGGCGTTGTGTCTATTCTGTGCCATCTTTAGCTTCACCAGGCACTTCAGGTCATTCCATTTTTTCTACACATCTCTGACTGTCCTACTCTGGGCAGCGACAACACTGACCCTGCGTGCCACCCTGTCCAATGCCCTCTTCAATTCCTCCCACTTCTTGGCATCCCCTCAATGGCCCATGATGAGTGCATGGTGGTGATCTATCTGCTCCACCAGGGTGTTAACCTCCTCCTGGCAAAAGCTCCTATTCCTTCTCTGCCGTTCTGCTGCAGCTTGTGCCATTGCTGTGGCGTATCTGCAGATGTATATATTGGGACGCTACTGTGTGTTGCGCACTTTTATATGATGTATCTTGCGTATCGCAACTTATGCAGTTGAGTTTGGCATATTCTTGCAGATTCTATAATCGCACGTATCTCGCATGTTGCAGTTCCTATTGCATTATCTCATGCAACTGCATTTCTTGTGTCTGGCGCATTTCTCTTTCTAGAATCGGACCCTATCACTAAGGATGATACCATTGTGCCAAGGAAACTGATACAGCTCTGCTCTCCACCCTCTTCAGAGTATGTTTTCAAACTCAGTACTGTGTGTCTTTAGCTAATAGCTGGTGTATCTGTAACACTGCCTTAACCTTGTCATATAAGTAGATAACAACTCTGTAATTTTCCTATCAATACACAGAAACAAAATAAAGAATCTGGACAAATCATCACCATCAGGAAAGGTATAAAAGCTAAAAGAAACAACATGCGTGAGAATCTGCGTGTGTGTGTGCATGCATGCACAACAGTGTGTAGAACTACGTGCGGGGAATCTCATGTACTACTGTGTGTGCATCTGCATGTAGTGCTGCATCACTGCATCTGTTTATGTAGTACTGTATAACTGTACATCTAAGTGCACAGTGTGCAGTGCTGTAAATATGCTTTACGGGATCCGGGAGCTGTGGGCGAAAGTTAGGGTTCTACTTTTTTAAACTGAGCGCCTTCATCTCATTATAAGTCAATAATAGTGACACATGAGCTACTAGATCTCACTGCAGAGCAATGAGGACCAAAACCTGGAAAACCCCTGCAATCCCAACACTGCACAAGTGTATATGTGTAGTACTGTGTGTGCTTCGGCGTATGTGATATACGTGCACCTATATGTACGGGTAGCTGTACTCCTTCAAGTAGTGCTGTGCGCATGCATCTCCAAGAAGTAATGTGCGCATCCATCTCTATGTAGTGCTGTGTGTGTGCATCTCCATGTAGTGCTGTGTGTGTACATGAGTAAGCATCTCCAAGTAGTGCTGCGTGCATGTCTCTCCGTGTCATGCTGTGCTCGTGCATCTCCATATAGGGCTGCATGCGCCTCCATGCAGTGCTGTGTGCATCCATCTCCATGTAGTGTTGTGCGCATCCATCTCCATGTAGTGCTGTGTGCGTCCATCTTCATGTAGAGCTGTGTGCGTGCATATCCATGTAGTTCCCTGTATGTTCACCTTCATGTAGAGTTCTCAGTGTGTGTCTCTCATGAAGTGCAGTGTGAGTTCATCTCCATGTAGTGCTGTGTGCATGCATCTCCACGTAGTGCTAGGTGCCGGCATCTCCATGTACTGCTGGGTGAGTGTCTCTACAAATAGTGCTACTTGCAGGTCTCCATGTAGTGCAGATTGTGTACGTATCAATGCAGTGCTGTGTTAAATCTCCATATAGTGCAGTGCGTACATTTTCAAGTTGTGCTGCATCTCCATGAAGTGCTATGTCCATGTATCTTCATATACTGCCGTGTGACATCGTATCCACGAACAGCTGTGTGTGAGTGCGCATCTCCATGTACTTTTGTGTGCAAGCATATCCATGAAGTTCTGTGTGCGTCTGTATCTATGAACTGCTGTCTCCATGAAGTGGTTTGCGTGCATATCCATGAAGATCGGTGTGTTTATGTCTACATGTAGTGCTGTGTGTGCATATCCATGTAGTCCACAGTATATGCACCTTCATACAGTTCTGTCAGCCTATCTCTATGTAGTGTTGTGTGCATCTGCATCTAACGTAGTGCTGTCACCGTATCTCCACATAGAACTGTGAGCATGAATCTCCACGAATTGCTGTGTACGCGCGCATCTCACTGCAGTCCTGTGTCCATGTGTCTCCATGTAGTGCTGCATGAGTGCATCCCCATGTAGTGCTTTGTGTGTTCTCATCTATGAAGAGCTATGGGTGTGCATCTCATGTAGTGCGATCTCCGTTCATCTTCATATAGTGCTGTATGCACGTGTCCCCATGCAGAGCTGTCTCAGTGCGTATCCATGAAGCCCTGTGTACGTGCATGTCTCCATGTAGTTCTGTGTGTGTGCATCTCCATGTAGTACTGTACACGCATCTCCATGTAGTCCTGCATGCATGTAGTGCTCTGGGCGTATCCATGTAGTGCTGTGTGCGTCTGCATCCATGAAGTGCTGTCTCCGTATATCCGTTAAGTGCTGCTTGCATTCACATCCATGAAGTGCTAACGTGTGTGCGCGCATCTCCATGTACTGCTGTGTGCACGAAGATTAACGAAGTTCTGAGTGCATGTATCCACGAACTGCTGAGTTTCCATGTAGTGCGGTTGGCGTGCAAATCCATGAAGTTCTGCGTGTTTGCATGTCTCTATGTAGTCCTCTGTACGTGTACCGTCAAACACTGCTGTCAACAGCTCTCCATATAGTGTTGTGTACATCTCCATATAGTGCTATGTGACAGCATCTCATGTAGTGTTGTCAGCATATTTCCACGTAGCACTGTGCATGAATCTCCACAAAGTGCTGTGTACAAGCACATCTCAAAGTAGTGCTGCATGCATGTGTCTCCATGAAGTGCACTCTGCGTGCGAATCCATGAAGTCCTGTGTATGTGTGCATCTCCGTGTAGGTGTGTGTGTGCGCATCTCCATGTAGTGCAGCATGCACGTAGAGCTGCTGCATGTGCGTATCCATGAAGTACTGTGTGCGTGTGCATCTATGAAATGCTGTGTGCTTGCGCACGCACCTTCATCTGGTGCAGTTTTGCATATATCTCCATGTAGTGTTGTGTGTGCATATCCATGTCGTCCTGTCTACATGCATCTTCATGTAGTACTGTCAGCTATCTCTTTGTAGTGTTGTGTCTCCAAGTAGCGCTGTGTGCATGTTATCTCCATTAGAGATGCACTAATAGCATAATTGGTCCAGATACCAGATCCAGATATATCGTGTGTGCTATCCGTTAGCATATCTATAAATACTGATTTGATTAGCCCCACATAGAAACAAATAAACACAGATGATACATGTAAACTAATACGCGTTTTATTCCAGTACTGTTTCAAACCTAAAATAAACAAGCTTTGCTTTGCCCTTCTATAGGCAGTGATGAAGTAAGTCCGTGCGTTTGGGGGGGTGGGTCGGCAACCCATAAAACCAAATGCCACTTGCACAGTAATATACTTGACTGTTGCTGTGGGTTCATAGAACACAAATCAAAATATTGCAGTTCACTCTGTGACAGATTACACTTGAAAAACAGCATGTTTCCATTGTCGGGAAGAATTGCAAGCGCCTGTCTGTGATTATGTCTCCAGCCACACCAAATACGTGCTCAATAGGCACACTCATGGGAGGTGCAGACAAAAATCTTTCTCCAATCTAGGCCAAGGTAGGAAATCGGTGCTCTTGTATCTTCCAATAAAGTAGCGGATTAGGATGTGCTCTCAGCCAGGTATGTTACCAGCACTGTATTTCTGTGGTCGTGCAGTTCGTTTTCAGGCGCTGTAAAAAAAAAAAATATTATATGAAATGACTGTCAGCCACACAACTTCATTAAGCAAACATACAATTTTGTGGTAATTGATTTACCAGGCTAAAGTTCTCCAAGGGGTCATCAGCAACGCTTTCAGCATCCTTCACAGCAGATGCCTGACTGACTTCAGATGCAGGATGCACTTCCTCTACTTCTTCACCAGCTGTTTCACCACTACCTTTGCGAAAGTCTTCCCATTACTTATTCGGAAAAAGAGAAGTTTCTATCAGCAATCCAGCAGTGTTGCTGCTACTACTTCCTTAGACGATTCGTAATGATTTAAGAGCAAGACCATGTCAGCTAGTAGAGCCTTTTGCATGCAAAGCAACCCTAGCAATTTAATATTTCCTACTGTGTGGCATAGCACTGTGGCAGTCGGGATAATATCAAACACATTCATAGATACATAGACAGTGTCGGCAGATAAGGGCCTATGGCCCACCTAGTCCGCCCATTTGAGCTTGTAAGTTCAGTTTGTTTTCCTAGAAGTCTATTTCCCCTTACCCCTGACCTCTAGAATTCCATTATGTCTATCCCATGCATTCTTAAATCCCGTGATTGTTACAGCCCCCACCACTTCCTCTGGCAGGGTGTTCCACTTGTCCACCACCCGTTCTGTGAAGAAATTCTTTCTCATGTTTCCTCTGAATCGTCCTCCCTCCAACTTCATCCCATGCCCTCTAGTCCTGAAACATCTTTTTTCGCTTAAAAATATTGTTTTCCTGCACCCTGTTCCTCCCTGTAAGATACCTGTATGTCTCTATCATATCCCCTCTCTCCCTCCTCTCCTCCAGGGAGTACATGTTCAGTTCCTTCAACCTGTCTTCATAGGATTTGTGATGCAACCCGTGCACCATCTTTGTTGCCCTCCTCTGAACCTTCTCTACCCTATGTCCTTACGTAGGTATGGTCTCCAGAACTGTACACTGTACTCCAGGTGGGGCCTCACTAGTGTCTTGTATAGCGGAATTATGACCTCCCTTTTCCTGCTGGTGATGCCCCTGCTATACATCCCAGCATCCTATTTGCTTTACCTGATGCCTTGTCACACTGTTTCCCTACCTTGAGGTCATCAGATGACAACCCCAAGATCCCTTTCCTGATTGGTGCATGCTATATCCTCACCCCCCAACTGATATATTGTGCCAGGGTTTTTGTGTCCCATATGCATTATCTTGCACTTCTTTGCATTGAATTTCAACTGCCAAACCCTTGACCATTCTTCAAATTTCTGCAGGTCCCTTCTCATTCTGTCTACACCCTGTGGTGTGTCTACTCTGTTACAGAGCTTTGTGTCATCAGCGAACAGTGAAATTCTGCCTTCTATATCCTGTGCAATGTCACTGATGAAGATGTTGAATAGGACCGGTCCCAGCACTGATCCCTGTGGTACCCCACTGGTCACTCTTCCCTCTGTGGAGTGACAGCCATTTACCACCACCCTCTGTGTCCTGCCACCCAGCCAGTTACCTACCCACCACACTACTGTCCTGCCCACACCCATATTCCCCAGATTGTGTAATAGTCTTCTATGTGGCACAGTGTCAAAGGCCTTGCTGAAGTCCAGATAGGCTATGTCCACTGCCCTCCCCTGATCCACCTCCCTAGTCACCCAGTCAAAATATTCAATGAGGTTGGTCTGACATGACCTCCCCTGGTGAAACCATGCTGCCTTGGGTCCTGTGAGTCCATTGACAACCAGATGTTCCACCAATCTCTCCTTCAGTAGTGCTTCCATGATCTTTCCCACTACCGGGGTGGAGGCTGACTGGTCTGTAGTTCCTGCTTCCTCTTTGTTCCCACTTTTGTATAAGGGGACTACATCTGCTGTCCTCCAGTCTTTGGGTACCTCCCCTGTTTCCAGTGATTGGCTGAACAGGATAGCCAGAGGTTCAGCCACAATCTCTCTTAGTTCTTTAAGGACCCTGGGGTGCACCCCATCTGGCCCCATTGCTTTGTCAACTCTTATTACTTCCAGTTCCTTCAGGACCCTTTCTCGTGTAAAGGGACTTGTGTCCATTTCTGCACCATTCTCACCTTGTACTCCTTCAGACCCATTACCCCTCTTCCTTAGTAAAGACTGAACAGAAATACCTGTTCAATATGTCAGCTTTACTGTTGTCATCCTCACGCTGCTCCCATCCTCCCTTTCAGTCTAACTATCCCTCCCTTTGTCCTTCTTTTTCACTTAAGTACCTGTAAAAGGTTTTGTCCCCTTTAACCACTGATTTTGCAATCTGTTCTTCTGTCTGAGCTTTGGCTTCCCTTACTGACTTCCCTGCCTCCCTTTGTTTCTCCTGGTACTTCTCCCTATCCCCTTCTGCCTGTGTCTTTTTGTATTGCCTGAATGCAGTCTTTTTGGCTTTCACTTTCTTTGCTACCTCTTTGGAAAACCATAATGGTCTCTTTCTTTTCCTCTTGCTAACCTGCTTAATGCATAATACTGTTGTTCTTATAATCCCCATTTTAAATACTGCCCACTGTTCCTCAATCCCTGATTCCTGTCCCATTCCCCTTAATGCCTCTTTCAAGCATCTCCCCATTTTCCCAAAGTCTGCCACCCTAAATCCAAGATACGTGTTTTTGTGTGCTTTGGTTCTGCTCTTTCTGTGATTTCAAACCACAATGACTGGTGGTCACTGTTACCCAGGTGCTCCCCCACTGTTACCCCCATCACACTGTCCCTGTTTGTGAGCACAAGGTCCAGTATTGCCTTCTGCCGAGTTGGTTCCATGACCAGTTGCTTGAGGAAGGCACCCTGAAGGGAGTCCAGGATAAATCTGCTCCTAGTTGATGCTGCTGCTGGGATGCTCCAGTCCACATCTGGTATATTGAAGTCTCCAACCAGTACTACCTCACCCTTGTCAGCCATCCTTTGGATGGCTAGCATCAGCTCCCTATCTGTTTCTTCCTCCTGGGCTGGTGGTCTATAGACCACACCTGTGCAGATGGCTGGCCCCATTTTCCTTTCCAGCTTAACCCACAGTATCTCTCCCCCATTTTGTTCCTCCTGGATCTGTGTGGCCCTTATGTCATTTTTCACATACAGTGCCACTCCTCCTCCCTTCCTGCCTGCTCTGTCTCTTCTGAATATGTTGTAGCCAGGTATGGCCATCTCCCAGTCATGGTTATCATTACACCAGGTTTCAGCGATGGCCACAATGTCCAGGTCTGACTGTACCATGACAGCCTCCAGATCTTCCATCTTGTTGCTAAGGCTCCTGGCATTTGCACATGGCTTTCCATGATTTGACCTCCTAGACTGCTTCACTGTTCTACTCCAGCCCTTCCTTGGTTGTCATTTATCCCTGGTTCTCCTTGTTGTCTGCCCTTCTGCTGAATTTTGCCCTTTTCTGCTTATCCACCTTTTGGACACTAATCTCCAACTTTTGCACACTGCTTTGCAGAAATAGCCACTCCTCTGGTTCACTGGATCCTATTACTAGCTGTGGGGGTGAGCAAGTAGAGTACCATCCTTGCTGGCCTTCCACCCCTTTCCTAGTTTAAATGCTTGTCAATGTAGCATTTAAACTTATCATTGAGTGCTTGATTCCCTCCAGGATGGATGCAGGCCGTCAGGCTTGAACAAACCTCCATCCTCCAGATGGGTCCCCAGTCACCAGAATCAAACCCTTCCTCACAGCACCAGTTCTTCAACCATGAGTTAAAGTTCCTGGTGCATGCACTCCTATGCTCTCCTTGCCTCTCACAGGTAGTACTTCTGAAAGTGACAGAAGTAGCTACTTGCTTGAGACCCTCCCAGTTTCCTAAACTCTTCCTGAACTTCCTTTGGCTCCCCATTTGCCAAGTCATTAGTACCTAGGTGTATAATGACATCCAGCTCACCCTCCTGTCTTGCCTTCCCAGTGATCCCCAGTATCTTCCTTCCATCCCTCCATGCCGTGGCACCTGGTAGGCACCTCACCTCCCTGTTCTCCCCCTCCTGTGTTCCTAGCTGGATCCCTCTTATGATGGAGTCCCCAACCAAGATTCGCTTCCTCCTCCTCTGGGGTCCACTGCTTTCCCCACTGAGGTCACCTCCTTGCCTAACCTCCACATCCTTTCCTTCCACTTCCCTGGGTACCTCTATTTGGTTGTCATTTGCCAGTGTGGCATATGAGTTCTTGAGAGGAATAGGATCTGGGATGTGCCTCTGCCTGACTGCTCCTAACCCTCCCTGAGCCCACTGTCATCCAAGTGCTCCTCGTTCTCAGCATCCTTTGAGGCAGCTGCATTGGACTGGGTAGTTCCTGGACAGGGTGATGGTACTCCTGACCCAGTTTACTTCCGCTCTGAGTCTGGCTACCTTATCCCTCAGTCCTGAGAGATGCATGCAGATGAGGCAGCACCTCAGTGTCCAGAAGGTCTGCCTGAATATGGCTGCCCACAGCCACTACATTGCACCACTCCCCACATTATACTGCAATTCCACTACTTATCTGCTACTGAAGCTCTCTTAGTTCTCTTTTTATTTATTTACAGTATTAAAAATCCTGTAACTGATCCTCAGATATATATTTTTTTAAGGAAAAAGAAACCAATAAATAAATAAATGAGTCAAAACACTTGTCGTGCTGAGGGTGGTCTTCTTCCCCCTTATGCCCCTCCTACTTCACACCTCTTACTATACCCTGTGTTTAGCTCCTGTCAATCAGATTTATCAGTGCATATAATTAAGCAGCAATTAAAGACAGCACAGAATTACACCACCATTTTTTAAATTTTCAACAGCCCAAAAACAATTATAAGTAAAGACAACACAGAAAGAAAGTATAGTGTCACTACAAGCCTACAATCTAAGTTTAAAAGAAAAATACCAGTTACCAATTACTCTGAAGCACTGAATTGAATATGTTTCCTTCCTTCACCTTCTGGCTTCTTCTGAGAAGATGAACTTCTGTTTGCTGCTTTAACTGTGACTAAGCCCCACCTTCAGTTATCACGTAGCTGAGGTCAGAGGCCAGACAATTAACACCCTTCACCCAGCTACAGGACAGTCAGACAAGCCAAGATAAAATTTGCAGCAATTAAAGACAGCACAGAATTACACCACCACTATTTTTTAAATTTTCAACAGCCAAAAAACAATTATAAGTAAAGACAACACAGAAAGTAAGTATAGTGTCACTACAAGCCTACAATCTAAGTTTAAAAGAAAAATACCAGTTACCAGTTACTCTGAAGCACTGAATTGAATATGTTTCCTTCCTTCACCTTCTGGATTCATCCTCTAAACTTAATCTTCAGGGTCCCTGTTTCAAATAGTTTTAGCACAGCACACATTTTCGGCCAACTTCAATCTCCCGATGTAAATGTCTGGTTATCAGTTTCAGATGCATACACAGCTAGTGCCACGCATTTTTCAAAAAAGTGATCAAAAGCATTTCATATGAACTGCTCCAACAGGTGGAGAAATCTCAAGTCCATCTGTGTACCAGGACTTGAAGAGTTGTTTCCAGGGCAGTCAATTTTTCAGTTGCACTTGATGAATGTTTGAAGTGGCCCACACTAGTACGACCAGTGGAAAGATCTTCTACAGCCTTTTGTTTCATGAAAGCCACATTAAGAATTAGTTGCAAGGTGTAAGTAAGACACCCCTACCCAAGCATGGCACTTACCCTTATAGCTTTAGCTATATTGGCCCCCATTATCCCACATAACAAGGTGTCTGAATGCTCCTAATACACCAATTATCAAGCACATAAAACAAACATGTTGATAGGTTTTCACCTGTATGGTGATCTTTAAGGTGTCTCAATTCGAAAAGGGCCCCCCTTCCTTTGAAGTCAGAGTTTGGAACTGTCTGATTTTGAAAGTAGAACAAGGGAAATTACAGAGATTGGAGCTGTCTCATTTTGAAAGCAGCACATGGGAAATCACAGAGTTTGGAACTGTTTGATTTTGAAAGCAGCACACGGAAAATCACAGAGTTTAGAACTGTTTGATTTTGAAAGCAGCACATGGGAAGTCAAAGAGTCTGTAACTCTGATTTTGAAAGCAGCACAAGGGAAATCACAGAGTTTGGAACTGTCTGATTTTGAAAGCATCATAAGGGAAATCACACAGTTTGGAACTCAGTGCTTTGGCTTCTCAGAAGAAACTAGAAGAGGGACAAGATTAGATCTACAGTACAGTAGCTTCTTGTTTTACATTGTTTCTTGTGTATTCTACTTCGTAGAAGGTTATTTCTTTTTTTCTTACTGCTAAGGGAATAGCACGGTATTATTTGGAGCTGTTGGAATTTTGAAACCTGTTTTGGTAGCTATATGTGGGCTCATTTGTTTGATTCACTACGTGGCAGGATGCATTTCTAGAGACCTATGTCTTCTGTTTTAAAATATAATTGGTCTGATTTAACTGGGTCTGTTTCTTTGAATTGGAGACATATATCTTCTAATTCCAAGCCTATTTTAATGTGTTGTTGGTGAAGCTATTTGAATTGGAGTCCTGTTTCTTTGGGTAGCAAACTTATTTTGGACGCTTTGAGTAGAATTGTGATTCACTGTTGCTGGCTTCACTAGCTGCAAAGACTGAGTGCAGAGTGGGGGAAGGGTCCTAATGGTCTGACAAGAAGCCCCAGCTACCTGATTGTTTCTGGAAGACTTGGGCAGGTCCCACCCTTGGTCCATTATTTCCTTTAAACCAGGGGTTCTGACATCACTTCCTCAAACAGGCAAAGGATATGCACCTATCATAGCAAAACCAGACATCCAGGAAAGGAACAGCAGCAAGTGAAGAGGTGACTGCTCTCTCAGTGGAAGTGAAGTAAATGCAATCTAGGAGCTTTCATTATTACTTCTTCACATTGATATTGCATTGGGGAAAGGAGGAATAGGAGTTTGAATAAGGTTGAGCAATAGCTACTTAAACTCTGTTTTTGAGTGTGGATAGGAAAGATAAGAAAATAAAAAGCAGTTGCTCAATATATCTAAACGGGTGCAACAAAGGAGGTAAGGGAAATAAAGAAAATGTTTTGCACTGATAGAGAAGGGAAAGGGGAGTGTTTGGCATCCTGCATCTGGAAGGGTGGGGGGGGTCGCTGGTGGGCAACGACAGCAATGGGTAGGGTGGCAGGCTGCAACAACTGCGGTGCACCAATCTTTCTAAAAATTGCTTAGAGTGTGGGAAGACGTTTGGTGTGCAACCACATAGAAAAACATAGAAAGGAGATTGAGGGTCTGCAGGAGAAACTAAGACAGGTAAAGCATAATGGGGGTGGGTTTAGCACAATACTGGAGGGAGAAAGAAGGGGAGATAAGGGAGGGCGATTTAAGCCAACAGTGGTGAGGAGAGGATCAGAAGAAGGGAAGGAGAGACAAAGGGGCCCAGGCCAGGTAGAACAACTGTCGGGGAAACCAGGTCAGGGGACAAAAGACAAATGGAAGGAGGAGATAAGGACTTGTGAGGGGAGGCGAAGAAGTGGCAAAAGTCATGGAGTTGAAAGGAGAGAACAGGTTACTACGAAGAGAGAGGGAGCGGGCATTTGTGAAGGGCCTTCAGAAAATACTTGTGCACTGCGAGAGAGGAAGAAGGTGGAGAAGAGAAATGATGAAATTAGTGGAGTAATTGATAAATGCCTGAACCAAACTGGAGCGGGGGGGAAGTTCTTCTGGGAGAATTGGAAAAGGGGTAAAAGGGGGAAATAATGTGCAGGAGGAAAAAGAGGAGCTAGAAATGAGAGAAGGAAATGAATACAACCAAGCAGGGAGTAAGAGGGGTGGAATTTTAGTGCTTCGGGACTCAATACTAAGAGGAGCTAGGTGGGGTAGCAAGGGGGAGAGGCACAGTCGCATTTGGGTGGAGACAATGCCATGAAAGACAGCGGAAAGGGTGGGACAGTCTGTTCTGAAATATGCTGGAAGGGCTAGGGACAAGCCTCATTTAATTATACATCTTGGGACAAACGACCTGGCTGACAAGACAGCAGATACAGTCCAGAGGAGGTTTGAGGAACTAGCACAATTATGTGAGGGGGCAGGAAGATCAGTAACTTTTTCAGAGATACTTCTTGTGCCAAATGCAAGCAAAACAAGAAAGCTGAGAATAGAAAATTTAACAGATGACTAAGAACCTGGTGTTGTGCTAAAGGGTATGGGCTGTTTGGAGGGGTGGGAGGGACCTGGAAAGACAGTAGTCTCTATGCCAAGGACAGACTACACTTGAGTGAGGAGGAAAAAAAGTGTTGAAACAGAGGATGGAGGAGTACATAGAGGAAGTTGGGAATTTAAACTAGGAGTGGGGGGTAGCAGTTGGGGAAGAGATATGCAGAGACCACAGGTTGGGAAACCATATGAGCTTACCCCCCATAACAGTGACAAAGGACAAATGGCAAGTACAGTTGGTGATGCCAGGAAAGGAGGGCAGGATGGCAGAGGGGGAAAAGGGTGGAAGGTGGTTACCCTTAATGCTAGGAGCCTTGAGAGGAAACCTGCAGAGTTACAGGTTCTCATGGCAAAGGGAGAGGTGGACATTGCAGTCATCACGGAAACATGGGTCACCCAATACAATGACTGGGACCTGTCTGTACCAGGGTACAGATTATTTTGTGGGGACAGAGTGATTGGGAAAGGGGGGGTAGCACTATATGTGAAGGAAGGACTGAAGTGTGTAAGGGAGGAAGGGGAGGAGAATAATACAGAGTCACTTTGGATGCAAATCCAGCATTCCAAGAATAGGATTCTTAGAATGGGAGTGGTGTACAGGCCACCATCTCAGACGGAGCCTTCGAGTCAGTTTCAGCAGAACACTGAAAAATACATCCAGACCAACCTTCTCTGTGTCATCCTCACTGCGATATGTGATTTCTGCTGCAAACAGCCGACTGATGACAAGCGCTGGCAACTACCTGTCCACACACCTGACAAGGAACTATCTGACCCCATTTTATGGGTGAGTATCCAATCGGACTGGATACAGATGCAGATGAGAAAATCCGATCAGTTCAATATAATCAGGTTGGATACCCGTGCATTCCTAGGCTACATTTAGTGCTGTGTGTGTGTGTGTGTGCGAATCTCCATGTAGTGCTGGGTGCGTACATGTGCGTGTATCTCCATGTATTACTGCGTGCATGTGTCTCCATGTCATGCTGTGTACGTGCATTTCCATATAGTGCTTTGTACGTATCTATGTAGTGCTGCATGCATCTCCAAGTAGCGCTGTGTGCATGCATCTCGATGTACTGCTGCGTGCACCAATCTCTATGTATTGCTGTGTGTGCATATCCACTTAGTTCTCTGTATGTTCACCTTCATGTAGTGCTATCAAGTGTGTCTCCATGAAGTACAGTGTGCGTTCATCTCCATGTAGTGCTGTGTGCATGCATCTCCACGTATTGCTGGGTGCGTCCATCTCCACGAACTGCTGAGTGAATGCATCTCCATGTAGTGCAGTGTCTGTGCATCTCCATGTACTGCAGGGTGTGCATCTCCCCAGATAGTGCTACGTGCGTGTCTCCACGTAGTACAGTTTGTGTACATATCCATGAAGTTCTGTTCATCTCCGTGTAGTGCACTGCATACATTTTCATGCTGTGCTATAAGCGTGCGTCTCCATGAAGTGCTGTGTGCGTGCGTATCCATGAAGTGTTCTCTGTATCTGCACCTCCTTGTAGTGCTGTGTGCACGCACATCCATGTAGTTGTGGGAGTGCATATCAATTAACTACAGGGTCTCCATGTAGTGCTGTTTGCGTGCATATTCATGAAGTTCTGTCTTTGCATGTCTCCAAGTAGTGATGTGTGTGCATATCAATGTAGTTTTCTGTACGTGCACCTTCATATAGTGCTGTCAGTGGGTTGCCATGAGGTGTTCGGTGCATCTCTATATACTGCTACGTCACTGCATCTCATGTAGTGCTGTCAGCGTGTCTCCACGTAGCACTGTGCATGAATCTCCATGAAGAACTATATGCAAGCACATCTCAATGTAGTGCTAAGTTTATGTGTCTCCAAGTAGTGCTCTGTGCGTTATCTATGAAGGGCGGTGTGTGTTCATCTCCATATAGTGCTGCATGCATGTGTCTCCATGTAGTGCTGTTTGCGTGCGTATCCACGAAGGCCTGTGTATGTGTGCGTCATCATATAATACTGTGTCTGTGCGCATCTCCATGTAGTGCTGTGTGTGCGTATCCCTGTAGTGCTGAGTGCACATGACTCAACGTAGTGTCATCTGCGTGCATATACTTGAAGTGTTGTCTGTGTGTGCGCACCTCCATGTAGTGCTGGGTGCAAGTACATCCATGAAGTGCGCGTGCGTATCCAAGTACTGCTGCGTGCATGTGTCTAGATGTAGTGCAGAGTGCGTGCATCTCCAAGTACTACTCTTTGCGTTCTTACCTATGAAGGGCTGTGGCCGTGCATCTCCATGCAGTGCTGCATGCATGTGTCTCCATGTAGTGCAGTCTGCGTGCATATCCATGAAGTCCTGTGTATGTGCGTGACTTCAAGAAGTACTGTGTGCGTGCACCTCCATGTAGTAGCGTGTGTGCGCATCTCCATGAAGTGCTGCATGCACGCAGTGCTGTGACTGTGTATCTATGTAGTACTATGTGCATCCATGAAGTGCTGTGTGCGTGCATATCAAAGAAGTGCTGTGCGCGTGCGTATCCATTAACTGCTGTGTGTGTGCGCACCTCCATGAACTGCTTTGTGCACGCACATCCGTGAAGTTCTCTGCGGGCGTACCAATGAACTCCAGTGTCTCCATGTAGTGCTGTTTGCGTCCATATTCATGAATTTCTGCGTTTGCATGTCTCCATGTAGTGCTGTGAGCATCCGTGAAGGGCTGAGTGTGTGTATCCACGAAGTACTGTTTGCGTGCAGATCAAAAAAGTGCTATGTGCGTGCGTATCCATTAAGTGTTATGTGTGTGCGCACCTCCACGTAGTGATGTGTGCATGCACATCCATGAAGTTGTGTGTGTGAGTATCCAAGTACTGCTGCCTGCATGTCTCCATATAGTGCAAAATGCGTGCATCTCCATGTAGTGCTACATGCACGTGTCTCCATGTAGTGCTGTCTGCGTGCGTATCCATGAAGTCCTCTGCGTCCATCTCCATGTAGTAGTGTGTGTGCGCATCTCCATGTAGTGCTGCATGCACGCAGTGCTGTGTGTGCGTCTCCATGTAGTGCGGTGTGCATCCCTGAAATGCTGTGTGCGTTTATCTATGAAGTGTTGAATCTCTATGTAGTGCTGTTTGCGTGCATATCCAAGAAGTGCTGTGCGCGTGCCTAACCACGAAGTGCTGTGTGTGCACACCTCCATGTACTGCTGTGGGCACGCACATCCGTGAAGTTCTCTGCCTGCGTATCAATGAACTCCAGTGACTCCATGTAGTGCTGTTTGCGTCCATATTCATGAAGTTCTGTGTTTGCATGTCTCCATGTAGTGCTTTGTGCATCCGTGAAGAGCAGTGTGCGTGTATCCATGAAGTGCTGCATCTCCAAGTAGTGCTGTTTGCGTGCATATCCATGAAGTGCTGTGTGCGCACGCACGCGCGTGCACGTTCATCTGGTGCAGTTTGCACACGTCTCCACGTAGTGTTGTGTGTGCATATCCATGTCGTCCTCTGTACGTGCACCTTCCCGTAGTACTGTCAGCTGTCTCCTTGTAGTGTTGTGTCTCCATGTACCGCTGAGTGGACGCTGTTTCTATTAGGGGTGCACTGACAGGATAATAGTTTTGTATCCAGATATATTTAATGTGCTATCCGTTCGCATCTGTATATCTACCGATTTGGTTAGCCCCACGTATAAACAAGCACAGATGATATAAGTAAAATAATATGAGTTTTATTCCAATACTGTTTCAAATCTAAAATAACCAAAAAGAAAACAAGCTTTGCTTAATTCTTCTACAAACAGTGATAAAGTAGGTTTGTGCGTTTGGGGGGGGAGGGGGCAGGAACCCATAAAAACAAATGCCACTTGCACAGTAATGTACTTGACTGTTGCTGTGAGTTCATGGAAAACAAACCAAAATATTGCAATTCACTCTGACAGATTATACTTGAAAAACAGCATGTTTGCATTGTCAGGGGAGAACTGCGAGCGCCTGTCGGTGATTATGTCACCAGCCACACCAAATACGTGCTCACTAGGCACACTCACGGGAGGTGCAGACAAAAATCTTGCTCCAATCTAGGCCAAGGTTAAGAAATCGGTGCTCTTCTATCTTCCAGTAAAGTAGCGGGTTAGAATGTGCCTTTTTTGGAAGTCTGCTCTCAGCCAGGTATGTTTCCAGCTCTGTATTTCTGTGGTCGTGCAGTTCGTTTTCAGGCGCTGTAAAGAAAAAAAAAAATTATATGAAATGACTGTCAACCACATAACTTCATTAAGCAAACATATATTACTGTGGTAGCAGATTCACCAGGCTAAAGTTCTCCCAGAGGTCATCAGCAACGCATTCAGCATCCTTCACAGCAGATGTTTGACTGACATGAGATGCAGAACACACTTCCTCTAGTTCTTCCACCAGCTGTTTCACCACTACCTTTGCGAAGATCTTCCCATTACTTGTTCGGAAAAAGAGGAGTTTCCATCTGCACTCCAGCAGTGTTGCTGCTACTACTTCCTTACACGACTCATAATGATTTAAGCGCGAGACCACAGCAGCAGCTAGTAGAGCCTTCGCATGCAAAGTAACCCCAGGAATTTAATATTTTCTACTGCGTGGCATAGTACTATGGCAGTTGGGATAATCTCAGAAACACAGGCATCCTCTAAACTTAATCTTCGGGTCCCTCTTTCAAAAGGTTTTAGCACAGCACACATTTTCAGCCAAGTCGACTATGCAAATGTGAAAGTCTAGTTATCAGTTTCAGATGCGTACACAGCTAATGCCGCGCATTCTTCAAGTAAGCGATCAAAAGCATTTAATATGAACTACTCCAACAGGTGGAGACATCTCGAATCCATCTGTGTACCGGGACTTCAAGAGTTGTTTCCAGGACAGTCAATTTTTCAGTTCCACCTGATGAATGTTTGAAGTGGCCCAAACTAGTACGATCAGTGGAAAGATCTTCTACAGCCTTTTGATTCATGATAGCCACATTAAGAATTAGCTGCAAGGTGAAAGTAAGACACCCACCCCTACCCAAGCATTGCACTTACCCTTATAGCTTTAGCTATATTAGCCCCATTGTCCCACATAACAATCTGTCTGAAAGCTCCCAATACACCAATTATCAAGCACCTGAAAAAAACATGATAGGTTTTCACCTGAGTGGTGATCTTTTAAGTTGTCTCAATTCGATAAGGGCCCCCCATCCTTTCAAGTCACTATCAATCCAATGCACAGTTATGACTAAATAGGACAATGTAGAATATTCATTAGTCCAGGTGTCTGTTGAAAAACTTAAGAAGCCAACTTCAGCAAGCGCTTTCATTTTGCATCTTATTCGGCTATACAGGACAGGGATAATATGAGCTGACAAACAGCATCTAGATGGAATAATATAATGATGATCCCCAGCTAGAATTAGATGTTAAAACCAGTGATGTCAACAATGCAGGACAGTTGTTTGTCCACAGCTAGCATTTCTACAACGCCATTAGGAACTGATACTGCATAGGGGATATCATTAGAAAATGATACAGATCGACAAATACACGCCTCACTCGTTTAATTTTTATATCTCTTTGGCCGGTGGTTCATATCCTGATTGTCTACAAAGTTCTTGCTGTTCTTTTTCTGACCGCATTTCTAAGAACTTCCTATGTCTGTTACGAATGTGATGAATGAGACTGAAAAAACCTCTACTTATAAAGGTGGGCATCTGGCATATACAACATTTAGCCTTCGAGTCAGTTTCAGCAGAACACTGAAAACTACATCCAGACCAACCTCTTCCGTGTCATCCTCACTGCGATATGTGATTTCTGTTGCAAACAGCCGACTGATAAGAAGCATTGGCAACTACCTGTCCACACACCTGACAAGCAACTATCCGACCCCCTTTTATGGGTGAGTATCCAATCGGACCGGATACAGACGCAGATCAGAAAATCCGATCAGTTCAATACAATAGGGTTGGATACCCGTGCATACCTAGGCTCCATTTAGTGTTGTGTGTGTGCATCTCCATGTAGTGCTGGGTGTGTACATGTGCGTCCATCTCCATGTCTTACTGCGTGCATGTGTCTCCATGTCATGCTGTGTACGTGCATCTCCATAAAGTGCTGTGTACGTATCTATGTAGTGCTGCATGCATCTCCATGTAGTGCTGTGTGCATGCATCTCCATGTACTGCTGCATGCACCAATCTCTATGTAGTGCTGGTGTGCATATCCACGTAGTTCTCTGTATGTTCACCTTCATGTAGTGCTATCAAGTGTGTCTCCATGAAGTACAGTGTGAGTTCATCTCCATGTAGTGCTGTGTGCATGCAACTGCACGTATTGCTGGGTAAGTCCATCTCCAGAAAGTGCTGGGTGAGTTCATTTCCATGTAGTGCAGTGTCCGTGCATCTCCAAGTACTGCAGGGTGTGCGCCTCCCCCAGGTAGTGCTACATGCGTGTCTCCATTCAGTACAGTTTGTGTACATATCCATGTACTTCTGTTCATCTCCGCGTAGTGGAATGCATACGTTTTCATGTTGCGCTGCAAGTGTGCGTCTCCATGAAGTGATGTGTGCGTGCGTATCCAAGTGTGTGTGTGTGCACCTCCTTATAGTGCTGTGTGCATGCACATCCATATAGTTGTGGGCGTGCATATCAATGAACTCCACGGTCTCCAAGTAGTGCTGTTTCCGTGCATATTCATGAAGTTCTGCTTTTGCATGTCTCCAGGTAGTGTTGTGTGTGCATAACAATGTAGTTCTCTGTACATGCACCTTCATATAGTGCTGTCAGTGGGTCGTTATCTGGTGTTCGATGCATCTCTATACACTGCTATGTGACTGCATCTCACATAGTGCGGTCAGCGTGTCTCCACGTAGCACTGTGCATGAATCTCCATGAAGTACTATGTGCATGCACATCTCAATGTAGTGCTGCGTTTATGTGTCTCCATGTAGTGCTCTGCGCGTTATCTATGAAGGGCGGTGTGCGTTCATCTCCATATAGTGCTGCATGCATGTGTCTCCATGTAGTGCTGTCTGCATGCGTATCCACGAAGGCCTGTGTATGTGTGCGTCATCATGTAATTCTGTGTCTGTGCACATCTCCATGTAGGGCTGTGTGTGCGTATCCATGTAGTGCTGTGTGCACATGACTCCACGTAGTGCCAAGTGCGTGCATATCCTTGAAGTGTTGTGTGTGTGCGCAACTCCATGCAGTGCCGGGTGAACGCACATCCATGAAGTGTGCGTGCGTATCCAAGAACTGCTATGTGCATGTGTCTAGATGTAGTGCAGAGTGCGTGCATCTCCATGTAGTGCTCTGTGCGTTCTTATCTATGAAGGGCTGTGGGCGTGCTTCTCCATGTAGTGCTGCATGCATGTGTCTCCACGTAGTGCAGTCTGCATCCGTATCCATGAAGTCCGTGTATGTGCGCGTCTTCAAGCAGTTCTGTGTAAGTGCATCTCCATACAGTAGTGTGTGCGCGCATCTCCATGAAGTGCTGCATGCACGCAGTGCTATGAGTGCGTATCCGTGTAGTGCTGTGTGCATCCGTGAAGTGCTGTGTGCGTGTATCCATGAAGTGCTGTATCTCCACGTAGTGCTGTTTGCGTGCATATCCAAGAAGTGGTGTGCGCGTGCATATCCATTAAGTGCTGTGAGTGTGCGCACCTCCATGTACTGCTGTGTGCACGCACATCCGTGAAGTTCTCTGCGTGCGTATCAATGAACTCCAGTGTCTCCATGTAGTGTTGTTTGCGTCCATATTCGTGAAGTTCTGTGTTTGCATATCTCCATGTAGTGCTGCGAACATCTGTGAAGGGCTGTGTGCGTGTATACATGAAGTGCTGTTTGTGTGCAGATCAAAGAAGTGCTGTGTGCGTGCGTTTCCATGAAGTGTTATGTGTGTGCGCACCTCCACGTAGTGATGTGTGCATGCACATACAAGAAGTTGTGTGTGTGCGTATCCAAGTACTGCTGCATGCGTCTCCAAGTAGTGTAGAGTGCGTGCATCTCCATGTAGTGCTACGTGCATTTGTCGCCCTGTAGTGCTGTCTGCGTCCGTATCCATAACGTCCTGTGTAAGTGCGCGTCTTCAGGTAGTTCTGTGCGTGCATCTCCATGCAGTAGTGTGTGTGCGCATATCCATGTGGTGCGGCATCCACGCAGTGCTGTGTGTGCGTATCCATGTAGTGCAGTGTGCATCCATAAAGTGCTGTATCTCTATGTAGTGCTGTTTGCGAGCATATCCAAGAAGTGCTGTGCGTGTGCGTAACCATTAAGTGCTGTGTGTGCACACCTCCATGTACTGCTGTGTGCACGCACATCCGTGAAATTCCGTGCATGCGTATCAATGAACTCCAGTGTCTCCATGTAGTGCTGTTTGCGTGCATATTCATGGATTTCTGTGTTCGCATGTCTCCATGTAGGGCTTTGTGCATCCCTGCAGTGCAGTGTGCGAGTATCCATGAAGTGCTGCATCTCCAAGCAGAGCTGTTTGCGCGCATATCCATGTAGTGCTGTGTGTGTGCGTGCACGTTCATCTGGTGCAGTTTGCATATGTCTCCATCTACTGTTCTGTGTGCATATCCATGTTGTCCTCTATACGTACACCTTCTTGTAGTACTGTCAGCTGTCTCCCTGTAGTATTGTGAGTGTCCCCATGTAGCGCTGTGTGGACGCTGTCTCTATTAGTGGTGCACTGATAGCAGAATTGTTTTCCATCCAGATATATTTAATGTGCTATCCGTTCACATCTGTATATCTACCGATTTGGTTAGCCTCAAATAAAAACAAGCACAGATGATATAAATAAAATAATACGAGTTTTATTCCAATACTGTTTAAAACCTAAAATAACCAAAAAGAAAACAAGCTTTGCTTTGTTCTTCTACAAGCAGTGATGAAGTACGTCCGTGCGTTTTTTTGGGGGGGGCGCCATAAAACCAAATGCCACTTGCACAGTAATTTACTTGACTGTTGCTGTGAGTTCATGGGACACAAACCAAAATATTGCAATTCACTCTGACAGATTATACTTGAAAAACTGCATGTTTTTTCGGCGACCCGGGATCGAGCATCCCTACGGATGCTCTCCTCCCTCACGTCTGGGATACCCGGGAGGGGCCAGTGTCCGTCATTCCCATAAAGGAATTCGGTGGAAGCACAGATTCCTGAAAGGGACGGGCAACTCCTACTTAGTGGTCGGGGAGGGGGGACGTCGCATGAGAGGTCTGGCGTCAGCACGTTACCTCTCGGGACGTAGTCCCAACCGCCGGCGTCCCAAGGGGATCAGGTCTGAAGATAAGGGGAAAATCACCCTAAAGATACTGGAGGACGGCCCCTCCGCTCAGACCGCCACACCACACAAGACCCCACTGTGCAGGAGGAAGGAGAGGAGGCACTCTAGGGGCAGACCTAGAGGACTGCAAAAAAGAGCATTGAGAGGCCCGAAGGAGTAGGACCAAGAGGGTAAGAAATACCAGGAGGGAGAAAAAGAAAGCATAAAAACCAAAAACAGCATGTTTCCATTGTCGGGAGAACTGAGAGCGCCCGTCGGTGATTGTGGCACCAGCCACACCAAATACGTGCTCACTAGGCACACTCATGGGAGGTGCAGACAAAAATCTTGCTCCAACCTAGGCCAAGGTAAGTAATCGGTGTTCTTATATCTTCCAATAAAGAACCGGATTAGGATGTGCCTTTTTTGGAAGTAAGCTCTCAGCCAGGTATGTTTCCAGCTCTGTATTTCTGTGGTCATGCAGCTCGTTTTCAGGCGCTGTAAAGAAAAAAAAAATATATGAAATGACTGTCAACCACATAACTTCATTAAGCAAACATATATTCCTGTAGTAGCTGATTTACCAGGCTAAAGATCTACCAGAGGTCGTCAGCAACGCTTTCAGCATCCTTCACAGCAGATGTTCGACTGACTTGAGATGCAGGACGCACTTCCTCTAGTTCTTCCACACGCTGTTTCACCACTACCTTTGCGAAGATCTTCCCATTACTTGTTCGGAAAAACAGGAGTTTCTATCTGCAATCCAGCAGTGTTGCTGCTACTACTTCCTTAGACGACTCATAATGATTTAAGCGCGAGACCACAGCAGCAGCTAGTAGAGCCTTTCGCATGCAAAGCAACCCCAGGAATTTAATATTTTCTACTGCATGACATAGCACTATGGCAGTTGGGATAATAGCAGAAACACGGGCATCATCTAGAATTAATCTTGGGCTCCCTGTTTCAAATTAGCACAGCACACATTTTCGGCCAAGTCGACTCTGCAGATGTGAATGTCTGGTTATCAGTTTCAGATGCGTACACAGCTAGTGCCACGCGTTCTTCAAGTAAGCGATCAAAAGCACTTAATATTAACTGCTCCAACGAGTGGAGACATCTCGAGAACATCTGTGTACCGGGACCTGAAGAGCTGTTTCCACAGCAGTCAATTTTTCAGTTGCAGTAGATGAATATTTGAACTGGCCCACACTAGTACAACCAGTGGAAAGATCTTCTACAGCCTTTTGTTTCATGATACACCTTGCAACTAATTGTTAATGTGGCTAAGTAAGACACCCCTACCCAACCATGACACGTACCCTTATAGCTTTAGCTATATTGGCCCCATTGTCCCACATAACAAGGTGTCTGAATGCTCCTAATACACCAATTATCAAGCACATGAAAAAAACATGTTGATAGGTTTTCACCTGTGTGGTGATCTTTAAGTTGTCTCAATTCGAGAAGGGCCCCCCCTTCTTTTGAAGTCACTATCAATCCAATGCGCAATTATGACTAAATAGGAGAATGTGGAATATTCATTAGTCCAGGTGTCTCTTGAAAAATTTAAGGAGCCAACTTCAGCAAGCGCTTTCATTTTGCATCTTATTCGGCTATACAGGTTAGGGATAATATGAGCTGACAAACAGCATCTAGATGGAATAATAAAATGAGGCTCCCCAGCAAGAATTCGATGTTAAAACCAGGGTTGTCAACAATGCAGGACAGTTGTTCGTCCACTGCTAGCATTTCTACAATGGCATTAGGAACTGATACTGCATGGGGGTTATCATTAGAAAGTGATACAGATCGACAAATACACTCCTCACTCGTTTGATTTTTATATCTCTTTAGTCGGAGGTTCATATCCTGATTGTCTACAAATTTCTTGCTGTTCTTTTTCTGACCGCATTTCTAAGAACTTCTCCTTATGTCTGATACGAATGTGACGAATGAGACTGGAAAAACCTCTACCTAAAAAGGTGGGCATCTGGCATATACAACATTTAGCCTTCCAGTCACTTTCAGCAGAACACTGAAAAGTACATCCAGACCAAACTTTTCTGTGTCATCCTCACTGCGATATGTGATTTCTGCTGCAAACAGCCGACTGATGATAAGCGCTGACAACTACCTCTCCACACACCTGACAAGGAACAATCCGACCCCCTTTTATTGGTGAGTATCCAATCGGACCGGATACAGACGCAGATGAGAAAATCCGATCAGTTCAATATAATCGGGTTGGATACCCGTGCATTCCTAGACTCCATATAGTGCTGAGTGCATACATGTGCGTACATCTCCATGTATTACTGCGTGCATGTGTCCCCATGTCATGCTGTGTACATGCATCTCCATATAGTGCTGTGTACGTATCTATGTAGTGCTGCATACATCTCCATGTAGTGCTCTGTGCATGCATCTCCACGTATTGCTGGGTACGTCCATCTCCACGAAGTGCTGGGTGAATGCATCTCCATGTAGTGCAGTATCCGTGCATCTCCATGTACTGCAGGGTGTGCGCCACCCCAGACAGTGCTACGTGCATGTCTCCACATAGTACAGTTTGTGTACATGTCCATGTAGTTCTCTTCGTCTCCGTGTAGTGCATACATTTTCATGTTGTGCTGCAAGCGTGCATCTCCTTGAAGTGCTCTGAGCGTGCGTATCCATGAAGTGTTTTGTGTGTGTGTGTGTGTGCACCTCCTTGTAGTGCTGTGTGCACGCACATCCATGTAGTTGTGGGCGCGAGTATCAATGAACTCCAGGGTCTCCATGTAGTGCTATTGCGTGTATATTCATGAAGTTCTGTCTTTGCATGTCTCCAGGTAGTGTTGCGTGTGCATATCAATGTAGTTTTCTGAACGTGTACTTTCATATAGTGCTGTCAGTAGGTTGCCATGTGGTGTTCGGTGCATCTCCATATACTGCTATGTGACTGCATCTCACGTAGTGCTGTCAGCGTGTCTCCACGTAGCACTGTGCATCAATCTCCATGAAGTAATATGTGCATGCACATCTCAATGTAGTGCTGCGTTTATGTCTCTCAATGTAGTGCTCTGTGCGTTATTTATGAAGGGTGGTGTGCGTTCATCTCCATATAGTGCTGCATGCATGTGTCTCCAAGAAGTGCTGTCAGCGTGCGTATCCACGAAGGCCTGTGAATGTGTGTGTCATCATGTAATTCTGTGTCTGTGCGCATCTCCATGTAGTGCTGTGTGTGTGTATCCATGTAGTGCTGTATGCACATGACTCCACGTAGGGCCATGTGCGTGCATATCCTTGAAGTGTTGTGTGTATGTGCGCACATCCATGTAGTGCTGGGTGCACGCACATCCATGAAGTGTGTGTGCGTATCGAAGTACTGCTGCGTGCAAGTGTCTAGATGTAGTGCATAGTGCGTGCATCTCCATGTACTCCTCTGTGCGTTCTTATCTATGAAGGGCTGTGAGCGTACATCTCCATGTAGTGCTGCATGCATGAGTCTCCATATAGTGCAGTCTGAATGCATATCCATGAAGTCCTGTGTATGTGCGCGTCTTCATGTAGTTCTGTGTGTGCGCATCTCCATGTAGTGCTGCATACATGCAGTGCTGTGAGTGCATATCCGTGTAGTGCTGTGTGCATCCGTGAAGTGCTGTGTGCGTCTATCCATGAAATGTTGTATCTCCACGTAGTGCTGTTTGCGTGCATATCAGAAGTGCTGTGTCAAATGTGTGTATCCGCGAAGATATTGTGTCGCACCTCCCAGTTTTGCCGTGTGCACGCACATCCACGAAGTTGTGTGCATGAGTATAAATCAACTCCAATGTCTCCATGTAGTGCTGTGTGTGCGTATCCATGTAGTGCTGTGAGCATCCGTGAAGGGCTCTACGTGTATCCATGAAGTGCTGTTTGCCTGCAGATCATAAAAGTGCTGTGTGCGTGCGCACCTCCATGTAGTGCTGTGTGCATGCACATCCATGAAGTTGTGTGTGTGCGTATACAAGTACTGCTGCGGGCATATGTCTCCATGTAGTGCACACTGCGCACATCTCCATGTAGTGCTCTCTGCGTTCTTATCTATGAAGGGCTCTGGGTGTGCATCTCCATGTAGTGCTTCGTGCATGTGTCTCCATGTTGTGCTGTCTGCGCGCGTATCCATGAAGTCCTGTGTATGTGCAAGTCTTCATGTAGTTCTCCGCGTGCATCTCCATATAATAGTCTGTGTGCGCATCTCCATGTAGTGCAGCATGCACGCAGTGACGTGTGTGCGCATCCATGTAGTGCTATATACATCCATGAAGCGCTGTGTGCGTCTATCCATGAAGTGCTGTATCTCTATGTAGCGCTGTTTGCGTGCATATCCAAGAAGTGCTGTGCGCCTGTGTATCCATTAAGTGCTGTGTGTGAGAGCACCTCCATGTACTGCTGTGTGTACGCACATCCGTGAAGTTCTGTGCATGCGTATCAATGAACTCCAGTGTCTCCAGGTAGTGCTGCTTGCGTCCATATTCATGAAGTTGTGTTTCCATGTCTCCGTGTAGTGCTTTGTACATCCGTGAAGTGCAGTGTGCATGTATCCATGAAGTGCTGCATCTCCACGTAGTGCTGTTTCCGTTCATATCCATGAAGTGCTGTATGAGTGCGCGCGCGCGCACCTTCATCTGGTGCAGTTTGCATATGTCTCCATGTAGTATTGTGTGCATATTCATGTCGTCCTCTGTACGTGCACCTTCCTGTAGTACTGTCAGCTGTCTCCTTGTAGTGTTCTGAGTGTCTCCATGTAGCGCTGTGTGCACGCCGTCTCTATTAGGGGTGCACTGATAGCATAATTGTTTTGCATCCAGATATATTCAATGTGCTATCCGTTCGCATCTGTTTATCTACCGATTTGGTTAGTACCTTATAAAAACAAGCACAGATAATATCAGTAAAATAATATAAGTTTTATTCCAATACTACTTAAAACCTAAAATAACCAAACGGAAAACAAGCTTTGCTTTGTTCTTCTACATGCAGTGATGAAGTAGGTACGTGCGTTTGGGGAGGAGGGGGTCGGCACCCATAAAACCAAGTGCCACTTCCACAGTAAAGTATTTGACTGATGCTGTGAGTTCATGGAACACAAACCAAAATACTGCCATTCACTCTGACAGATTATACTTGAAAAATAGCATGTTTGCATTGTCAGGGGAAAATTGCGAGTGCTTGTCGGTGATTATGTCACCAGCCACACCAAATAAGTGCTCACGAGACACACTCATGGGAGGTGCAGACAAAAATCTTGCTCCAATCTAGGCCAAGGTAAGAAATCGGTGCTCTTGTATCTTCCAATGAAGTAGCGGGTTAGGATGTGCCTTTTTTGGAAATATGCTCTCAGCCAGGTGTATTTCTAGCTCTGTATTTCTGAGGTCGTGCAGTTCGTTTTCAGGCGCTGTAAAGATAAAAATGTTATATGAAATGATTGTCAACCACATAACTTCATTAAGCAAACATATATTCTTGTAGTAGTTGATTTACCAGGCTAACGTTCTCCCAGAGCTCGTCAGCAACGCTTTCAGCATCCTTCACAGCAGATGTTCGACTAACTTGAGATGCAGTACGCACATTCTCTAGTTCTTAAACCAGCTGTTTCATCACTACCTTTGCGAACATCTTTCCATTACTTCTTCGGAAAAAGAGTTTCGATCTGCAATCCCGCAGTGTCGCTGCTACTACTTCCTTAGACGACTCATAATGATTTAAGCGCGTGACCACAGCAGCTAGTAGAGCCTTTCACATGCAAAGCAACCCCAGGAATTTAATATTTTATACTGCGTGGCATAGCACTATGACAGTTGGGATGACAGCAGAAACACAGGCATCCTCTAAACTTAATCTTCGGGTCCCCGTTTCAAATGGTTTTAGCACAGCACACATTTTTGGCCAAGTCGACTCTGCAGATGTGAATGTCTGGTTATCAGTTTCAGATGCGTACACAGCTAGTGCAGCGCATTCTTCAAGTAAGCGATCAAAAGCATTTAATATGAACTGCTCCAATGGGTGGAGACATCTCAAGTCCATCTGTGTACCGGGACTTGAAGAGTTGTTTCCAGGGCAGTCAATTTTTCAGTTGCACTTGATGAATGTTTGAAGTGGCCCACACTAGTACGACCAGTAGAAAGATCTTCTACAGCCTTTTGTTTCATGATAGACACATTAAGAATTAGTTGCAAGGTGTAAGTAAGACACCCCTACCCAAGCATGGCACTTACCCTTATAGCTTAAGCTATATTGGCCCCATTGTCCCACATAACAAGGTGTCTGAATGCTCCTAATACACCAATTACTAAGCACCTGAAAAAAACATGTTGATAGGTTTTCACCTGTGTGCTGATCTTTAAGTTGTCTCAATTCGAGAAGGGCCCCCTTCTTTTGAAGTCACTATCGCTCCAATGCGCAATTATGACTAAACAGGACGATGTGGAATATTCATTAGTCCAGGTGTCTGTTGAAAAACTTAAGGAGCCAACTTCAGCAAGCGCTTTCATTTTGCATCTTATTCGGCAATACAGGTTAGGGATAATACGAGCTGACAAACAGCATCTAGATGGAATAATATAATGAGGCTCCCCAGCTAGAATTAGTTGTTAAAACCAGGGTTGTCAACAATGCAGGACAGCTGTTCGTCCACTGCTAGCATTTCTACAATGGCATTAGGAACTGATACTGCATGGGGGTTATCATTAGAAAATGATACAGATCGACAAATACACGATTCACTCGTTTGATTTTTAAAACTTTTTAGCCTGCGACTCATATGCTGATTGTCTACAAAGCTCTAGCTGTTCTTTTTCTGACCGCATTTCTAAGAACTTCTCTTCATGTCTGTTACGAATGTGATTAATGAGACTGGAAGAACCTCTACTTATAAAGGTGGGCATCTAGCATATACAATATTTAGCCTTCGAGTCAGTTTCAGCAGAACACTGAAAACTACATCCAGACCAAACATTTCTGTGTCATCCTCGCTGCGATATGTGATTTCTGCTGCAAACAGCCGACAGATGAGAAGCACTGGCAACTAGCTGTCCACACACCTGACAAGGAACTATCCGACCCCCTTTTATGGGTCAATATCCAATCGGACCAGATATAGACAGAGATGAGAAAATCCGATCAGTTTAATATAATAGGGCTGGATACCCGTGCATTCCTAGGCTCCATTTAGTGCTGTGTGCGTACATGTGCGTGCATCTCCATGCATTACTGCGTGCATGTATCTCCATGTCATGCTGTGTACGTGCATCTCCATATAGTGCTGCGTACCTATGTAGCGCAGCATCCATCTCCATGCAGTGCTGCGTGGATGCATCTCCATGTAGTGCTGTGTGTGCATATCCACGTAGTTCACTGTATTCACCTTCATGTAGTGCTAACAAGTGTGTGTCTCCATGAAGTGGCGTTCATCTCCACTTAGTACTGTGTGCATGCAACTCCACGTATTGCTGGGTGCGTCCATCTCCACATAGTGCTGGCTGCGTGCATCTCCATCTACTGCAGGGTGTGTGCTTCTCCATCTAGTGCTACGTGCGTGTCTCCATGTAGTGCAGTCCGCGAACGCGTCCATGTAGTTCTGTTCATCTATATGTAGTGCAGTGCATACATTTTCATGTTGTGCTGCACGCGGGCAAATCCATGAAGTGCTGTGTGCGAGCGTATCCACGAAGAACCGTGTATGTGTGCGTCACCATGTAATGCTGCGTATCTGCACCTCTCCACATAGTGCTGTATGTGCGTATCCATGTAGTGCTGTGTGCGCATGACTCCATGTAGTGCCACGTGCGTGCATATCCATGAAGTGGTGTGTGTGCGTGTCCGCATCTCCATGTAGTGCTGTGTGCATGCACATCCATGAAGTTATGTATGTGCATATCCAAGTACTGCTGCAGGCATCTGTCTCCATGTAGTGCCGAGTGCTTACATCTCCATGTAGTGCTCTGTGCGTTATCTGTGAAGGGCTGTGGGTCTGCATATCCATGTAGTGCTGCGTGCATGTGTCTCCATGTAGTGCTGTCTGCGTGCGTATCCATGAAGTCCTGTGTATGTGCGCATCGTCATGTAGTTCTGTGTGTGTGCATCTCCATGTAGTGCTGCATGCACGTAGTGCTGTGTTTGCATATCCACGTAGTGCTGTGTGCATCCATGAACTGCTGCATCTCCATGAAGTGCTGTTTGCGTGCATATCCATGAAATGCTGTGTGTGTGCGTATCCATGAAGTGTTGTGTGAGTGTGCACACCTCCATGTAGTGCTCTGTGCACGGACATCCATGAAGTTGTGTGCGCGAGTTATCAATGAACTCCAGTGTCTCCATGTAGTGCTGTTTGTGTGCATAATAATGAAGTTCCGTGTTTCCATGTAGTGCTGTGTGTACATATACATGAAGTCCTCTGTACGTGCACCTACATATAGTGCTGTCAGCGGATCTCCATGTCGTGTTCTGTGCATCTCCATATAGTGCTATTTGAATGTGTCTCATGAAGTGCTGTCAGCATGTCTCCACGTGGCACTGTGCATGAATCTCCATGAAGTACTATGTCACGCCCATCTCAATGTAGTGCTGCATTTATGAGTCTCCATGTAGTGCTGTGTGTGTATGTCCATGTAGTGCTCTGTATGCGTTCTTACCTATGAAGGGCGGTGTGGGTTCATCTCCATATAGTGCTGCATGCATGTGTCTCCATGTAGTGCTGTCTCGTCTTGCGTATCCATGAAAGCCTGTGTATGTGTCATCACCATGGAATTCTGTGTGTGTGTGCGCATCTCCATGTAGTGCTGTGTGCGTATCCATGCAGTGCTGTGTGCACATGACTCCATGTAGTGCCATGTGTGTGCATACCCACGAAGTGTTGTCTGTGTGTGCACCTCCATGTAGTGCTGTGCCGCACATCCATGAAGTTGTGTATGTGCGTATCCAAGTACTGCTGCGTGCATGTGTCTCCATGTAGTGCTGGTGCATGCATCTCAAGTAGTGCTCTGTCAAATTATCTATGAATGGCTGTAGGTGTGCTTCTCCATGTAGTGCTGCATGCATGTCTCCATGTAGTGCTCTCTCGTGCGTATCCATGAAGTCCTGTGTATGTTCGCGTCTTCATGTAGTTCTGTGTGCGTGCATCTCCATGTAGAAGTGTGTGTGCAAATCTCCGTGTAGTGCTGCATGCACGTAGTGCTGTCTGTGCAAATCCAAGTACTGCTGTGTGCATCCTTGAAGTGCTGTGTGCGTGTATCAATGAAGTGCTGTATCTCTATGTAGCGCTGTTTGCGTGCATATCCAAGAAGTGCTTCGCGCGTATGCATTAAGTGCTGTGTGTGTGCGCACCTCCATGTACTGTTGCGTGCACGCACATCCGTGAAGTTCTCTGCGTGTGTATCAATGAACTCCAGTATCTCAAGGTAGTGATGTTTGCGTCCATATCCCTGAAGTGCTTTTTTTGTGTGTGCGTTGGCGTACCTTCATCTAGTGCGGTTGCATCGTCTCCATGTAGTGTTGTGTGAGCACTTCCATATCGTACTCTGTACATGCACCTTCCTGTAGTACTGCCAGCTGTCTCCTTGTAGTGTTGTGTGTGTCTCCATGTGGCGCTGTGTGCATGCTGTCTCTATTATGGGTGCACTGATACCATAATTGTTCCGCATCCAAATATATTTAATGTGCTATCCGTTCGCATCTGTACATCTGCCGATTTGGTTAACCCACATAAAAACAACCACAGGTGATAAATGTAAAATAATATGTGTTTTATTCTAATACTGTTTAAAGCTTAAAATATCCGACAAGAAAACAAGCTTTGCCTTGTTCTGCAAGCAGTGATGAAGTAAGTCCGTCCGTTTCAGGGTGAGGGAGGTCGGCAACCCATAAAACCAAATGTCACTTGCACAGTAAAGTACTTGACTGTTGCTGTGGGTTTATGGAACACAGACCAAATTATTGAATTCACTCTGACAGTTTATACTCGAAAAACAGCATGTTTGCATTGTCAGTGGAGAACTGTGAGAGCCTGTCGGTCACTATGTCACCAGCCACACCAAATACGTGCTCACGAGGCACACTCATGGGAGATGCAGACAAAAATCTTTCTCCAATCTAGACCAAGGTAGGAAATTGGTGCTCTTGTATCTTCCAATAAAGTAGTGGGTTAGGATGTGCTTTTTTATGAAGTATGCTCTCAGCCAGGTATGCTTCTAGCTCTGTATTTCTGTGGTTGTGCAGTTCGTTTTCAGGAGCTGTAAGGAAAAAAAAATTATGAGGGCGGCACTGTGGAGCCCGAGCTGAATGGTCGCAGGCTCAAGAAGCTCTGTAAGACTGAAAGAAAATAAGTTAAATATTAAAGGTTTCAGCAGAGAAAAACGTATTTATTCACACCTAATACGAATCTGCAACACTAGAAGACTTGATATGGGGAATACCAAAAAAGGTAGGACAAGGGAGGAGAATGAAAGAAGCAGAGCAAATCTGGGCACCTCAGCACCGCGATCAATGCTAGGCAGAGCGCCGCTCGAATCCACCATGGAATGTGAAGAGGAGACACTTCTGACCTTGGGGCACAAAATGAATTAAATGCTGGCATCAATGTCAGGCTTTACAGAAAGATCTGGTGCCCTTACAAATAGGGTTACGCTCCTCGAGACAGATCTAAACACAGTGAAGACTGAGGGGCGAAGCAAAAAGCAGTCTGAAGCTGCCATGGGAGCGGCAAATCTCCTGAATAGAAAACTCCCACGTGCGGGGCCGTCTCAAAACCTAGAGAATCAGGCCGAGACTCAGAATCTTAAAATAATCGGTATTCAGGACCGACAGCGGAGACCACCTGAGTCTTTTCCTCAAAGACTGGTTGGAGCAACAATTGGGTCAGCCCATGCAGGAGAGGACATGGGGATTCAAAGGCATATCGAGTCACCTTGAGTAGGCCCAGCAACACGGCTTCCCCAAGGACAATAGTAGCAATCTTAGACAGGATGGGCACTCGAGATCTTATTTTGCCTTTGGCCAGGCAGAATCGTTTTCTCCTGCATGACAGGGAAAGAGTGTCATCATTCCGGACTAAAGTTTGCAGCTCGGCAGAAAAAGAAGGAAGTTCGGCGGGACAAGAGGCGATGCTACGTGCAGCGAACATTCCACACAACATGCTTTTCCCTGCGAGGCTGAGGTTGACACACCAGGGTAAGGTTTTTAATTTCTCAGATCCAGAAGACGCTTTGAAATGGGCCCAAAAGTTTGTGAAACCAAGTGAAAGAAAGTGGGATTCCTCCAGATTGGACACAGAGGATGAAGAGGATTTGGACACATGAGGTACTGTTTGTTGTTATTTTAAGAAAAATCTCAGTTCTGTTAAGTTTAGTCACCTGAGAAGGCACAGTTACTTTCCATTTGTGTATAAGTTTTGTGCTGGGGAAAATTTCAGTCTCTAAATATAGAGTGGCCTGAGACATTAAGGTTTCTCTGTAGAGGGGAGGGAGTGTTGCTTTCTCTCCGTATGGGACATATTTTAGCGACTTAAATAGTTAAATGTAGGTAACATTAAATAATAGGACTTTAAAGCTATTTACCTAGAGATAAATACAATTGGTGGAACTTCTGTTATAACCTGCATTCTGTAGTACCATTAAAGTACATTAATTTCAGCTAATGCATGCTGCGTTGTTAGTCTCAATTCAGAGACAAAATTCAAGTAATTTTTTAACTTTTTGGGTTTAATTGATAAAGCGTGCAGCTCATGGGCTTAAAATACACAGCCTATTTCATGATTTTTGTACATCTAATACTAGGGCTTAATAGTCCTTGGTTATACACTTCATGACGTATCTTATTGTTGTAGCACGATATGATTAATGCTAGTATTAAGAGGGCTGTCTCCCTCAGTATGTCAGATAATATCCTAATGTACTACTTCAAGTTCATACATTGTATGTCTGTTCAAGAAAATAATAAACAAAGTATGAAAAAGAATTATATCAAATGACTGCCAGCCACATAGCATCATTAAGCAAACATTCATTCCTGTGGTAGTTGATTTACCAGGCTATACTTCTCCCAGGGTCATCATCAATGCTTTCAGCATCCTTCACAGTAGATGCCCGACTCACTCGAGATACAGGCGCACTTCCTCTAGTTCTTCCACCAGCTGTTTCACCACTACCTTTGCGAAGGTCTTCCCATTACTTGTTCAGAAAAAGTGGAGTTTCTATCTGCAATCCAGCAGTGCTGCTGCTACTGCTTCCTTAGACGACTCATAATGATTTAAGCGAGACCACAGCAGCTAGTAGAGCCTTTCGCATGCAAAGCAACCCCAGGAATTTAATATTTTCTACTGCGGGCATAGCACTATGACAGTTGGGATAAAAGCAGAAACACATGCATCCTCTAAACTTAATCTTCGGTCTCTCTTTCAAATGGTTTTAGCACAGCACACATTTTGACCAAGTCGACTCTGCGAATCAGAATGTCTGGTTATCACTTTCAGATCGTACACAGCTGGAGCCGCGTTCTTCAAGTAGCGATCAAAAGCATTTAATATGAAATGCTCCAAGGTGGAGACATCTCGAGTCCATCTGTGTACCGGGACTTGAGAGAGTTGTTTCCAGGGCAGTCAATCTTTCAGTTGCACTTGATGAATGTTTGAAGTGGCCCACACTAGTACGACCAGTGGAAAGATCTTCTACAGCCTTTTGTTTCATGAAAGCCACATTAACAATTAGCTGCAAGGTGAAAGTAAGACACCCCTACCCAAGTATGGCACTTACCCTTATAGCTTTAGCTATACTGGCCCCATTGTGCCACATAACAAGGTGTCTGAATGCTCCTAATACACCAATTATCAAGCACCTGAAAAAACATGTTGCTAGGTTTTCACCTGTATGGTGATCTTTTAAGTTGTCTCAATTCGAGAAGGGCCCCCCTTCTTTTGAAGTCACTATCAATCCAATGCGCACTTATGACTAAATAAGACAATGTAGTATAGTCTTTAGTCCAGGTGTCTGCTGAAAAACTTAAGGAGCCAACTTCAGCAAGCGCTTTCATTTTGCATCTTATTCGGCTATACAGGTTAGGGATAATATGAGCTGACAAACAGCATCTAGACGGAGTAATATAATGAGGCTCCCCAGCTAGAATTAGATGTTAAAACCAGGGTTGTCAACAATGCAGGACAGTTGTTAGTCCACTGCTAGCATTTCTGCAACGGCATTAGGAGCTGATACTGCATGGGGTTATCATTAGAAAATTATACAGATCGACAAATACACGCCTCACTCGTTTGATTTTTATATTTCTTTAGCCGGTGGTTCATATCCTGATTGTCTACAAAGTTATTGCTGTTCTTTTTCTGACTGCATTTCTAAGAACTTCTCCTTATGTCTGTTACAAATGTGATGAATGAGACTGGAAAACCTCTACTTATAAAGGTGGGCATCTGGCATATACAACATTTAGCCTTCGAGTCACTTTCAGCAGAACACTGAAAAGTACATCCAGACCAACCTTTTCAGTGTCAACCTCACTGCGATATGTGATTTCTGCTGCAAACAGCCGACTGATAAGAAGCGCTGGCAACTACCTGTCCACACACCTGACAAGGAACTATCCGACCCCCCTCTATGGGTCAGTATCCAATCGGACCGGATACAGACGCAGATGAGAAAATCGAATCAGTTCAATATAATCGGGTTGGATACCCGTGCATTCCCTAGGCTCCATTTAGTATTGTGTGTGTGCACACCTCCATGTAGTGCTGGGTGCGAGCATCTCCATGTATTACTGCGTTCATGCGTCTCCATGTCATGCTGTGTCGTGCATCTCCATGTAGTACTGTATGCGGATCTATGTACTGCTGCATGCATCTCCATGTAGTGCTGTGTGCATGCATCTCCATGTACAACTGCGTCGCCCATCTCTATGTACTGCTGTGTGTGCATATACACGTAGTTCTCTATGTTCACCTTCATGTAGTGCTATCAAGTGTGTCTCCATGAAGTACAGTGTGCGTTCATCTCCATGTAGTGCTGTGTGCATGTATCTCACGTATTGCTGGGTCGTCCATCTCCACGAAGTGCTGGGTGAATGCATCTCCATGTAGTGCACTGTCCGTGCATCTCCATGTACTGCAGGGTGTGCGCCTCCCCAGACAGTGCTACGTGCGTGTCTCCACGTAGTACAGTTTGTGTACATATCCATGTAGTTCTGTTAGTCTCTGTGTAGTGCAGTGCATACATTTTCAAGTTGTGCTGCAAGCGTGCGTCTCCATGAAGTGCTGTGTGCGTGCGTATCCATGAAGTGTTGTGTGTGTGTGAACCTCCTTGTAGTGCTGTGTGCACGCACATCCATGTAGTTGTGGGCGTGCATATCAATGAACTCCAGGGTCTCAATGTAGTGCCATTTGCGTTCATATTCATGTAAGTTCTGTCTTTGCATGTTTCCAGGTAGTGTTGTGTGTGCATATCAATGTAGTTCTCTGTACGTGCACCTTCATATAGTCCTGTCAGTGGGTCGCCATGAGGTGTGCGGTGCATCTCCAAATACTGCTAGGTGACTGCATCTCATGTAGTGCTGTCAGCATGTCTCCACTTACCACTGTGCATGAATCTCCATGAAGTACAATGTGCACGCACATCTCAATGTAGTACTGCGTTTATGTGTCTCCAAGTAGTGCTCTGTGCGTTATCTATGAAGGGCGGTGTGCGTTCATCTCCATATAGTGCTGCATGCATGTGTCTCCATGTAGTGCTGTCTGCGTGCGTATCCACAAGGCCTGTGTGTGCGTCATCATGTAATTCTGTGTCAGTGCGCATCTCCATGTAGTGCTGTGTGTGCGTATCCAGGTAGTGCTGTGTGCACATGACTCCACGTAGTGCCAAGTGCGTGCATATCCTTGAAGTGTTGTGTGTGTATGCGCACCTCCATGTAGTGCTGGGTGCACGCACATCCATGAAGTGTCGTCGCGTATCAAAGTACTGCTGCGTGCATGTGTCTAGATGTAGTGCAGAGTGGCTGCATCTCCATGTGTATTGCTCTGTGCGTTCTTATCTATGAAGGGCTCTGGCCGTGCATCTCCATGTAGTGCTGCATGCATGTGTCTCCATGTAGTGCAGTCTGCGTGCTTATCCATGAAGTCCTGTGTATGTGCGAGTCTTCAAGTAGTTCTGTGTGCGTGCATCTCCATATAGTATTGTGTGAGCGCATCTCCATGAAGTGCTGCATGCACGCAGTGCTGTGACTGCATATCCGAGTAGTGCTGTGTGCATCCGTGAAGTACTGTGTGCGTGTATCCATGAAGTGCTGTATCTCCACGTAGTGCTGTTGGCGTGCGTATCCATTAAGTTTTGTGTGTGTACGCACCTCCATGTACTGCTGTGTGCACGCACATCCATTAAGTTCTCACCGTGCGTACCAATGAACTCCAGTGTCTCCATGTAGTACTGTTTGCGTCCATATTCATGATGTTCTGTGTTTGCATGTCTCCATGTAGTGCTGTGAGAATCCGTAAAGGGCTGTGTGCGTGTATAAATGAAGTGCTGTTTGCGTGCAGATCAAAGAAGTGCTGTGTGCGTGTGTATCCATGAAGTGTTATGTGTGTGCGCACCTCCACGTAGTGATGTGTGCATGCACATCCATGAAGTTCTGTGTGTGTATCCAAGTACTGCGACCTGCATGTGTCTCCATGTAGTGCTGCGTGCATGTGTCTCCATGTAGTGCTGTCTGCGTGCGTATCCATGAAGTCCTGTGTACGTGCGCGACTTCATGTAGTTCTGTGCGACCATCTCCATGTAGTAGTGTGTGTGCACATCTCCATGTAGTGCTGCATGCACGCAGTGCTGTGTGCATATCCATGTAGTGCGGTGTGCATCCATGAAATGCTGTGTGCGTGTATCCATGAAGTGCTGTATCTCTATGTAGTGCTGTTTGCGTCCATATCCAAGAAGTGTTGTGCGCGGGCGTAACCATTAAGTGCTGTGTGTGCGCAACTCCATGTACTGCTGTGTGCACGCACATCCGTGAAGTTCTGTGCGTAAGTATCAATGAACTCCAGTGTCTCCATATAGTGATGTTTGCGTCCATATTCATGAAGTTCTGTGTTTGCATGTCTCCATATAGTGCTTTCGGTATCCGTGAAGTGCAGTGCGTCTATCCATGAAGAGCTCCCTCTCCACGTAGAGCTGTTTAAGTGCATATCCATGAAGTGCTGTGTGTGTGCGCGCACGTTTATCTGGTGCACTTTGTCTATGTCTCCATGTAGTGTTGTGTGTGCATATCCATGTCGTCCTGTGTACGTGCACCTTCCCGTAGTACTGTCAGCTGTCTCCTTGTAGTGTTGTGAGTGTCTCAATGTAGCGCTCTGTGGACGCTGTCTCTATTAGGGTTGCACGGATAGCATAATTGTTTTGCATCCAGAGATATTTAATGTGCTATCCGTTCGCATCTGTATATCTACCGATTTGGTCAGCCCCACATAAAAACAAGCACAGATGATATAAATAAAACAATATGAGGTATATTCCAATACTGTTTAAAACCTAAAATAACCAAAAAGAAAACAAGCTTTGCTTTCTTCTTCTACAAGCAGTGATGAAGTAGGTCCATGCGTTTGGGGGGGGAGGCACCCATAAAAATAAATACCACTTGCACAGTAATGTACTTGACTGTTGCTGTGAGTTCATGGAACAAAAACCAAAATATTGCAATTCACTCTGACAGATTATACTTGAAAAACAGCATGTTTGCATTGTCAGGAAGAACTTCTGGCCTGTCGGTGATTATGTCACCAGCCACACCAAATCGTGCTCACTAGGCACACTCATCAGAGGTGCAGACAAAAATCTTCCTCAAATTTAGGCCAAGGTAAGAAATCGGAGCTCTATTCTCTTCCAATAAAGTAGCGGGTTAGGATGCGCCTTTTTTGGAAGTATGCTCTCAGTCAGGTATGTTTCTAGCTCTGTATTTCTGTGCTCGTGCAGTTCGTTATCAGGCGCTGTAAAGAAAAAAAAAACGTTATATGAAATTACTGTCAACCACATAACTTCATTAAGCAAACATACATTCTTGTGGTAGTTGATTTACCAGGCTAAAGTTCTCCCAGAGGTCGTCAGCAACGCTTTCAGCATCCTTCACAGCAGATGTTAGGCCGAGTAGAGATGCAGGACGCCTTCCTCTAGTTCTTCCCCAGCTGTTTCACCACTACCTTTGCAAGATCTTCCCGTTACTTGTTCGGAAAAGAGAGTTTCTATCTGCAATTCAGCACTGCTGCTGCCACTACTTCCTTAGACGACTCATAATGATTTAAGCGCGAGACCACAGCAGCTAGTGAGCCTTTAGCATGCAAAGCAACCAGGAATTTAATTTTCTACTACACTGGCATAGCACTATGGCAGTTGGGATAATAGCAGAAACACAGGCATCCTCTAAACTTAATCTTCGGGTCCCTATTTCAAATGGTTTTAGCACAGCACACATTTTCGGCCAAGTCGACTATGCAGATGTCAATGTCTGGGTATCAATTTCAGATGCGTACACAGCTAGAGCCGCGCGTTCTTCAAGTAAGCGATCAAAAGCATTTAATATGAAATGCTCCAACGGGTGGAGACATCTCGAGTCCATCTGTGTACCGGGACTTGAAGAGTTGTTTCCAGGGCAGTCAATTTTTCAGTTCCACTTCATGAATGTTTGAAGTGGCCCACACTAGTACGACCAGTGGAAAGATCTTCTACAGCCTTTTGTTTCATGATAGCCACATTAACAATTGTTGCAGGTGTAAGACACCCCTACCCAAGCATGGCACTTAACCTTATAGCTTTAGCTATATAGGCCCCATTGTCCCACATAACAAGCTGTCTGAATACTCCTAATACACAAATTATCAATCACCTGAAACAAACACGTTGATAGGTTTTCACCTGTGTGGTGATCTTTTAAGTTGTCTCAATTCGAGAAGGGCCCCCCTTCTTTTGAAGTCACTATGAATCCAATGCGCAGTTATGACTAAACAGGAGAATGTGGAATATTCATTAGTCCAGGTGTCTCTTGAAAAACTTAAGGAGCCAACTTCAGCAAGCGCTTTCATTTTGCATCTTATCCGGCTATACAGGTTAGGGATAATATGAGCTGACAAAAAGCATCCAGATGGAATAATATAATGAGGCTCCCCAGCTAGAATTAGATGTTAAAACCAGGGTTGTCAACAATGAAGGACAGTTGTTCGTCCACTGCTAGCATTTCTGCAATGCCATTAAGAACTGATACTGCATGGGGGATATCATTAGAAAATGATACAGATCGCCAAACACACGCCTCACTCGTTTGATTTTTATATCTCTTTCGGCGATGGTTCATATCCTGTTTGTCTACAAAGTTCTTGCTGTTCTTTTTCTGACTGCATTTCTAAGAAGTTCTCATTATGTCTGATATGAATGTGATGAATGAGACTGGAAAAACCTCTACTTATAAAGGTGGGCATCTGGCATATACAACATTTAGCCTTCGAGTCAGTTTCAGCAGGACACTGAAAACTACATCCAGACCAACCTTTTCTGTGTCACCCTCACTGCGATATGTGATTTCTGCTGCAAACAGCCGACTGATAAGAAGCGTTGGCAACTACCTGTCCACACACCTGACAAGCAACTATCCGACCCCATTTTATGGGCGAGTATCCAATCGGACCAGATACAGACGCAGATGACAAAATCCAATCAGTTCGATATAATCGGGTTGGATACCCGTGCATTCCTAGGCTCCATTTAGTATTGTGTGTGTGCACACCTCCATGTAGTGCTGGGTGCGAGCATCTCCATGTATTACTGCGTTCATGCGTCTCCATGTCATGCTGTGTACGTGCATCTCCATGTAGTACTGTGTACGGATCTATGTACTGCTGCATGCATCTCCATGTAGTGCTGTGTGCATGCATCTCCATGTACTGCTCGATCGCCCATCTCTATGTACTGCTGTGTGTGCATATACACGTAGTTCTCTGTATGTTCACCTTCATGTAGTGCTATCAAGTGTGTCTCCATGAAGTACAGTGTGCGTTCATCTCCATGTAGTGCTGTGTGCATGCATCTCCACGTATTGCTGGGAAAGTCCATCTCAGAAAGTGCTGGTGAGGTGCATCTCCATATAGTGCTGTTTGCGTGCATATTCATGAAGTTCTGTCATTGCAAGTCACCAGGTAGTGTTGTGTGTCCATATCAATGTAGTTCTCTGTCATTGCACCTTCATATAAGTGCTGTCAGTGGGTCTCCATGTGGTGTTCGATGCATCTCTATATACTGCTATGTGACTGCATCTCACGTGAATGCTGTCAGCGTGTCTTCCGTAGCACCGTGCATGAATCTCCATGAAGTAATATATGCACGCACATCTCAATGTAGTGCTGCGTTTATCTGTCTCCATAAAGACCTATGTGCATTATCTATGAAGGGAGGTGTCGTTAATCTCCATAAAGTGCTGCATGCATGTGTCTCAATGTAGTGCTGTCTGCGTCGCCGTATCAACGAAGGCCTGTGTATGTGTGCATCATCATGTAATTCTGTGTCTGTGCGCATCTCCATGTAGTGCGGTGTGTGCTTATCCATGTAGTGCTGTGTGCACATGACTCCACGTCGTGCCATGTGCGTGCATATCCTTGAAGTCTTGTGTGTGTGTGCGCACCTCCATGTAGTGCTGGGAGCACGCACATCCATGAAGTGTGCATGCGTATCAAAGTACTGCTGCGTGCATGTGTCTAGATGTAGTGCAGAGTGCGTGCATCTCAATGTAGTGCTCTGTGCGTTATCTATGAAGGGCTGTGGGCGTACATCTCCATGTAGTGCTGCATGCATGAGTCTCCATGTAGTGCACTCTGTTGCGTATCCATGAAGTCCTCTGCGTATGCGGCGTCTTCATGTAGTTCTGTGAGCGCATCTCCATGTATTGCTGCATGCACGCAGTGCTGTGAGTGCGTATCCATGTAGTGCTGTGTGCATCCGTGAAGTGCTGTGTGCGTGTATCCATGAACTACTGTATCTCCACGTAGTGCTATTTGCGTGCATATCCAAGAAGTGTTGTGTGCGTGCGTATCCACGAAGTGTTGTGTGTGTGCGCACCTCCCAATAGTGCTGTGTGCACGCACATCCACGAAGTTGTGTGCGTGAGTATCAATCAACCCAATGTCTCCATGTAGTGCTGTGTGTGCGTATCCATATAGTGCTGTGAGCATCCGTGAAGGGCTCTGCGTGTATCCATGAAGTGCTGTCTCATGCAGATCAAAGAAGTGTTGTGTGTGTCCGTATCCATGAAGTGTTATGTGTGTGCGCATCTACACGTAGTGCTGTGTGCATGACATCCATGAAGATGATGTGTGCGTATACAAGTTGCTGCGTGCATGTGTCTCCATGTAGTGTAGAGTGCGTGCATCTCCATGTAGTGCTCTGTCGTTCTTATCTATGAAACGCTATGGGTGTGCATCTCGATATAGTGCTGCATGCATGTGTCTCCATGTAGTGCTGACTGCGCGCGTATCCATTAAGTCCAGTATATGTACACGTCTTCATGTATTTCTCTACGTGCATCTCCATGTAGTAGTGTGTGTGCGCATCTCCATGTAGTGCTGCATGCACGCAGTGCTGTGTGTGCGTATCCATGTAGTGCTGTGTACATCCATGAAGTGCTGTGTGCATGTCCATGAAGAGCTATCTCTATGTAGCGCTGTTAGCGTGTCATATCCAAAAGGGAAGTACTGTGGCGTCGTATCCATTAAGTGCTGTGTGTGCGCACCTCCATGTACTGCTGTGTGCCGCACATCCGTGAAGTTCTGTGCGTGCGTATCAATGAACTGCAGTGTCTCCAGGTAGTGCTGTTTGCGTCCATATTCATGAAGTTGTGTTTGCATGTCTCCGTATAGTGCTTTGTGCATGTATCCACTAAGTGCTACATCTCCAAGTAGTGCTGTTTGCGTGCATATCCATGAAGTGCTGTGTGTGTGCGCGCGTGCACCTTCATCTGTTGCAGTTTGCATATGTCTCCATGTAGTGTGTGTGCACATCCATGCCGTCCACTGTGCGTGCAAGTTACTGTAGTACTGTCAGCTGTCTCCCTTGTAGTGTTGTGAATGTCTCCATGTAGCGCTGTGTGACGCTGTCTCTATGTAGCACTGATAGCATAATTCCTTTGCATCCAGATATATTTAATGTGCTATCCGTTTCCATCTGTATACCTACCGATTTAACGTTAGTACCAGCATAAAAACAAACACAGATGATATAAGTAAAACAACATCAGTTTTATTCCAATGCTGTTTAAATCCTAAAATAACAAAAGAAAACAAACTTTCTTTGTTCTTCTACAAGCAGTGATGAAGTAGGTCAGTGCGTTGGGAGAGGAGGGTCGGCACCCATAAAACCAAATACCCCTGCACAGTAATATATGACTGTTGCTCTCAGGTTCATGGAACACAAAACAAAATATTGCAATTCACTCTGACAGATTATGCTTGAAAAACAGCATGTTTGCATTGTCAGGGGAGAATTGCAACAGCAAATAATCGTGTTTATGTCACCAACCCACAAAATACGTGCTCATTAGGCACACTCATGGGAGATGCAGACAAAAATCTTGCTCCAATCTAGGCCAAGGTAACAAATCGTTGCTCTTGTATCTTTCAGTAAAAGTAGCGGGTTACGATGTGCCTTTTTGGAAGAATGCTCTCAGCCAGGTATGATTTCAGCTCTGTATTTCTGTAGTAGTGCAGTTTGTTTTCAGGCACTGTAAAGAAAAAAAAAGTTATATGAGAGTACTGTCAACCACATAACTTCATTAAAGAACACATATTCTTGCGGTAGTTGATTTACCAGGCTAAAAGTTCTCACAGGATGTCAGCAACGCTTTCAGGATCCTTCACAGCAGATGTTCGACTGACTTGAGATGCAGGACGCACTTCTGCAGTTCTTCCACCAGCTGTTTCACCACTACCTTTGCGAAGAGATTTACCACTACTTGTTAGGAAAAAAGGAGTTTCTATCTGCAATTCAACAGTGTTGCGCTACTACTTCCTTAGGCGACTCATAATGATTTAAGCGAGACCTAGCAGCTAGAAGAGCCATAAGCATGCAAAGCAACCCCAGGAATTTAATATTTTTCTATGTGTGGCACAGCACTCGGCAGTTGGGATAATAGCAGAAACACAGGCATCCTTTAAACCTTAATCTTGGGTCCCTCTTTCAAATGGTTTTAGCACAGCACACATTTTACGACCAGTCGACTATGCAGAGATCAATGTCTGGTTATCACTTTCCACATAGGTACAAAGATAGAGCCACAGCGTTCTTCAAAAGCGATTAAAGCATTTCATATGAACTGCTACAATGGGTGGAGAAATCGAGTACATCTGTGTACAGGACTTGAAGAGTTGTTTCAGAACAGATCAATTTTAAGTTGCACTTCATGAATGTTTAAGTGGCCCACACTAAATCTGACCAGTGGAAAGATCTTCCATCCCTTTGTTTCATAACCAGCCACATTAAGAATTAGTTGCAATGCAGATGTGAATGTCTGGTTATCAGTTTCAGATGCGTACACAGCTAGTGCAGCGCATTCTTCAAGTAAGCGATCAAAAGCATTTAATATGAACTGCTCCAATGGGTGGAGACATCTCAAGTCCATCTGTGTACCGGGACTTGAAGAGTTGTTTCCAGGGCAGTCAATTTTTCAGTTGCACTTGATGAATGTTTGAAGTGGCCCACACTAGTACGACCAGTAGAAAGATCTTCTACAGCCTTTTGTTTCATGATAGACACATTAAGAATTAGTTGCAAGGTGTAAGTAAGACACCCTACCCAAGCATGGCACTTACCCTATAGCTTAAGCTATATTGGCCCCATTGTCCCACATAACAAGGTGTCTGAATGCTCCTAATACACCAATTACTAAGCACCTGAAAAAACATGTTGATAGGTTTTCACCTGTGTGCTGATCTTTAAGTTGTCTCAATTCGAGAAGGGCCCCTTCTTTTGAAGTCACTATCGCTCCAATGCGAATTATGACTAAACAGGACGATGTGGAATATTCATTAGTCCAGGTGTCTGTTGAAAAACTTAAGGAGCCAACTTCAGCAAGCGCTTTCATTTTGCATCTTATTCGCCAATACAGGTTAGGGATAATACGAGCTGACAAACAGCATCTAGATGGAATAATATAATGAGGCTCCCCAGCTAGAATTAGTTGTTAAAACCAGGGTTGTCAACAATGCAGGACTGTTCGTCCACTGCTAGCATTTCTACAATGGCATTAGGAACTGATACTGCATGGGGTTATCATTAGAAAATGATACAGATCGACAAATACCGATTCACTCGTTTGATTTTAAAACTTTTAGCCTGCGACTCATATGCTGATTGTCTACAAAGCTCTAGCTGTTCTTTTCTGACCGCATTTCTAAGAACTTCTCTTCATGTCTGTTACGAATGTGATTAATGAGACTGGAAGAACCTCTACTTATAAAGGTGGGCATCTAGCATATACAATATTTAGCCTTCGAGTCAGTTTCAGCAGAACACTGAAAACTACATCCAGACCAAACATTTCTGTGTCATCCTCGCTGCGATATGTGATTTCTGCTGCAAACAGCCGACAGATGAGAAGCACTGGCAACTAGCTGTCCACACACCTGACAAGGAACTATCCGACCCCTTTTATGGGTCAATATCCAATCGGACCAGATATAGACAGAGATGAGAAAATCCGATCAGTTTAATATAATAGGGCTGGATACCCGTGCATTCCTAGGCTCCATTTAGTGCTGTGTGCGTACGTATGTGCGTGCATCTCCATGCATTACTGCGTGCATGTATCTCCATGTCATGCTGTGTACGTGCATCTCCATATAGTGCTGCGTACCTATGTAGCGCAGCATCCATCTCCATGCAGTGCTGCGTGGATGCATCTCCATGTAGTGCTGTGTGTGCATATCCACGTAGTTCACTGTATGTTCACCTTCATGTAGTGCTAACAAGTGTGTGTCTCCATGAAGTGAAGAGTGCGTTCATCTCCACTTAGTACTGTGTGCATGCAACTCCACGTATTGCTGGGTGCGTCCATCTCCACATAGTGCTGGCTGCGTGCATCTCCATCTACTGCAGGGTGTGTGCTTCTCCATCTAGTGCTACGTGCGTGTCTCCATGTAGTGCAGTCCGCGAACGCGTCCATGTAGTTCTGTTCATCTATATGTAGTGCAGTGCATACATTTTTCATGTTGTATGTGCTGCAGCGGGCAAATCATGAAGTGCTGTGTCGCGGCGTATCCCGCGAAGAACACGTGTATGTGTGCGTCACCATGTAATGCTGCGTATCTGCACCTCTCATAAGTGCTGTATGTGCGTATCCATGTAGTGCTGTGTGCGCATGACTCCATGTAGTGCCACGCGTGCGTGCATATCCATGAAGTGGTGTGTGGCGTGTCCGCATCTCCATGTAGTGCTGTGTGCATGCACATCCATGAGATTATGTATGTGCATATCCAAGTACTGCTGCAGGCATCTGTCTCCATGTAGTGCAGGTGCTTACATCTCCATGTAGTGCTCTGTCGTTATCTGTGAAGGGCTGTGGGTCTGCATATCCATGTAGTGCTGCGTGCATGTGTCTCCATGTAGTGCTGTCTGCGTGCGTATCCATGAAGTCCTGTGTATGTGCATCGTCATGTAGTTCTGTGTGTGTGCATCTCCATGTAGTGCTGCATGCCGTAGTGCTGTGTTTGCATATCCACGTAGTGCTGTGTGCATCCATGAACTGCTGCATCTCCATGAAGTGCTGTTTGCGTGCATATCCATGAAATGCTGTGTGTGCGTATCCATGAAGTGTTGTGAGTGTGCACACCTCCATGTAGTGCTCTGTGCGGACATCCATGAAGTTGTGCGCGAGTTATCAATGAACTCCAGTGTCTCCATGTAGTGCTGTTTGTGTGCATAATAATGAAGTTCCGTGTTTCCATGTAGTGCTGTGTGTACATATACATGAAGTCCTCTGTACGTGCACCTACATATAGTGCTGTCAGCGGATCTCCATGTCGTGTTCTGTGCATCTCCATATAGTGCTATTTGAATGTGTCTCATGAAGTGCTGTCAGCATGTCTCCACGTAGCACTGTGCATGAATCTCCATGAAGTACTATGTGCACGCCCATCTCAATGTAGTGCTGCATTTATGAGTCTCCATGTAGTGCTGTGTGCGTGTATGTCCATGTAGTGCTCTGTGCGTTCTTACCTATGAAGGGCGGTGTGCGTTCATCTCCATATAGTGCTGCATGCATGTGTCTCCATGTAGTGCTGTCTGCGTGCGTATCCATGAAAGCCTGTGTATGTGTGCATCACCATGGAATTCTGTGTGTGTGTGTGCGCATCTCCATGTAGTGCTGTGTGTACGTATCCATGCAGTGCTGTGTGCACATGACTCCATGTAGTGCCATGTGTGTGCATACCCACGAAGTGTTGTCTGTGTGTGCACCTCCATGTAGTGCTGTGTGCACGCACATCCATGAAGTTGTGTATGTGCGTATCCAAGTACTGCTGCGTGCATGTGTCTCCATGTAGTGCTGAGTGCATGCATCTCCAAGTAGTGCTCTGTGCGTTATCTATGAATGGCTGTAGGTGTGCTTCTCCATGCAGTGCTGCATGCCTGTGTCTCCATGTAGTGCTCTCTCCGTGCGTATCCATGAAGTCCTGTGTATGTGCGCGTCTTCATGTAGTTCTGTGTGCGTGCATCTCCATGTAGAAGTGTGTGTGCAAATCTCCGTGTAGTGCTGCATGCACGTAGTGCTGTCTGTGCAAATCCAAGTACTGCTGTGTGCATCCTTGAAGTGCTGTGTGCGTGTATCAATGAAGTGCTGTATCTCTATGTAGCGCTGTTTGCGTGCATATCCAAGAAGTGCTGCGCGCGTATGCATTAAGTGCTGTGTGTGTGCGCACCTCCATGTACTGTTCGTGCACGCACATCCGTGAAGTTCTCTGCGTGTGTATCAATGAACTCCAGTATCTCAAGGTAGTGATGTTTGCGTCCATATCCCTGAAGTGCTTTTTGTGTGTGCGTTCGCGCGTGCACCTTCATCTGGTGCAGTTTGCATACGTCTCCATGTAGTGTTGTGTGAGCACTTCCATGTCGTACTCTGTACATGCACCTTCCTGTAGTACTGCCAGCTGTCTCCTTGTAGTGTTGTGTGTGTCTCCATGTAGCGCTGTGTGCATGCTGTCTCTATTATGGGTGCACTGATACCATAATTGTTCCGCATCCAAATATATTTAATGTGCTATCCGTTCGCATCTGTACATCTGCCGATTTGGTTAACCCCACATAAAAACAACCACAGGTGATAAATGTAAAATAATATGTGTTTTATTCTAATACTGTTTAAAGCTTAAAATATCCGACAAGAAAACAAGCTTTGCCTTGTTCTGCAAGCAGTGATGAAGTAAGTCCGTCCGTTTCAGGGTGAGGGAGGTCGGCAACCCATAAAACCAAATGTCACTTGCACAGTAAAGTACTTGACTGTTGCTGTGGGTTTATGGAACACAGACCAAATTATTGAATTCACTCTGACAGTTTATACTCGAAAAACAGCATGTTTGCATTGTCAGTGGAGAACTGTGAGCCTGTCGGTCACTATGTCACCAGCCACACCAAATACGTGCTCACGAGGCACACTCATGGGAGATGCAGACAAAATCTTCTCCAATCTAGACCAAGGTAGGAAATTGGTGCTCTTGTATCTTCCAATAAAGTAGTGAGTTAGGATGTGCTTTTTGAAGTATGCTCTCAGCCAGGTATGCTTCTAGCTCTGTATTTCTGTGGTTGTGCAGTTCGTTTTCCAGGAGCTGTAAGGAAAAAAAAAATTATGAGGGCGGCACTGTGGAGCCCGAGCTGAATGGTCGCAGGCTCAAGAAGCTCTGTAAGACTGAAAGAAAATAAGTTAAATATTAAAGGTTTCAGCAGAGAAAAACGTATTTATTCACACCTAATACGAATCTGCAACACTAGAAGACTTGATATGGGGAATACCAAAAAAGGTAGGACAAGGGAGGAGAATGAAAGAAGCAGAGCAAATCTGGGCACCTCAGCACCTCGATCAATGCTAGGCAGAGCGCCGCTCGAATCCACCATGGAATGTGAAGAGGAGACACTTCTGACCTTGGGGCACAAAATGAATTAAATGCTGGCATCAATGTCAGGCTTTACAGAAAGATCTGGTGCCCTTACAAATAGGGTTACGCTCCTCGAGACAGATCTAAACACAGTGAAGACTGAGGGGGCGAAGCAAAAAAGCAGTCTGAAGCTGCCATGGGAACGGCGGCAAATCTCCTGAATGAAAACTCCCACGTGCGGGCCCGTCTCCAAAACCTAGAGAATCAGGCCCGGGCTACGAATCTTAAAATAATCGGTATTCAGGACCGCAGCAACGGAGACCACCTGAGTCTTTTCCTCAAAGACTGGTTGGAGCAACAATTGGGTCAGCCCATGCAGGAGAGGACATGGGGGATTCAAAAGGCATATCGAGTCACCTTACGGAGTAGGCCCAGCAACACGGCTTCCCCAAGGACAATAGTAGCAATCTTAGACAGGATGGGCACTCGAGATCTTATTTTGCCTTTGGCCAGGCAGAATCGTTTTCTCCTGCATGACAGGGAAAGAGTGTCATCATTCCCGGACTAAAGTTTCGCAGCTCGGCAGAAAAAGAAGAAGTTCGACGGGACAAGGGCGATGCTACGTGCAGCGAACATTCCACACAACATGCTTTTCCCTGCGAGGCTGAGGTTGACACACCAGGGTAAGGTTTTTAATTTCTCAGATCCAGAAGACGCTTTGAAATGGGCCCAAAAGTTTGTGAAACCAAGTGAAAGAAAGTGGGATTCCTCCAGATTGGACACAGAGGATGAAGAGGATTTGGACACATGAGGTACTGTTTGTTGTTATTTTAAGAAAATCTCAGTTCTGTTAGTTTAGTCACCTGAGAAGGCACAGTTACTTTCCATTTGTGTATAAGTTTTGTGCTGGGAAAATTTCAGTCTCTAAATATAGAGTGGCCTGAGACATTAAGGTTTCTCTGTTGAGGGAGGAGTGTTGCTTTCTCTCCACATGGGACATATTTTAGCGACTTAAATAGTTAAATGTAGGTAACATTAAATAATAGGACTTTAAAGCTATTTACCTAGAGATAAATACAATTGGTGGAACTTCTGTTATAACCTGCATTCTGTAGTACCATTAAAGTACATTAATTTCAGCTAATGCATGCTCGTTGTTAGTCTCAATTCAGAGACAAAATTCAAGTAATTTTTAACTTTTGGGTTTAATTGATAAAGCGTGCAGCTCATGGGCTTAAAATACACAGCCTATTTCATGATTTTTGTACATCTAATACTAGGGCTTAATAGTCCTTGGTTATACACTTCATGACGTATCTTATTGTTGTAGCACGATATGATTAATGCTAGTATTAAGAGGGCTGTCTCCCTCAGTATGTCAGATAATATCCTAATGTACTACTTCAAGTTCATACATTGTATGTCTGTTCAAGAAAATAATAAACAAAGTATGAAAAAAGAATTATATCAAATGACTGCCAGCCACATAGCATCATTAAGCAAACATTCATTCCTGTGGTAGTTGATTTACCAGGCTATACTTCTCCCAGGGGTCATCATCAATGCTTTCAGCATCCTTCACAGTAGATGCCCGACTCACTCGAGATACAGGACGCACTTCCTCTAGTTCTTCCACCAGCTGTTTCACCACTACCTTTGCGAAGGTCTTCCCATTACTTGTTCAGAAAAAGTGGAGTTTCTATCTGCAATCCAGCAGTGCTGCTGCTACTGCTTCCTTAGACGACTCATAATGATTTAAGCGCGAGACCACAGCAGCTAGTAGAGCCTTTCGCATGCAAAGCAACCCCAGGAATTTAATATTTTCTACTGCGTGGCATAGCACTATGACAGTTGGGATAAAAGCAGAAACACATGCATCCTCTAAACTTAATCTTCGGGTCTCTCTTTCAAATGGTTTTAGCACAGCACACATTTTCGGCCAAGTCGACTCTGCAGATGCGAATGTCTGGTTATCACTTTCAGATGCGTACACAGCTGGAGCCGCACGTTCTTCAAGTAAGCGATCAAAAGCATTTAATATGAAATGCTCCAACGGGTGGAGACATCTCGAGTCCATCTGTGTACCGGGACTTGAAGAGTTGTTTCCAGGGCAGTCAATCTTTCAGTTGCACTTGATGAATGTTTGAAGTGGCCCACACTAGTACGACCAGTGGAAAGATCTTCTACAGCCTTTTGTTTCATGAAAGCCACATTAACAATTAGCTGCAAGGTGAAAGTAAGACACCCCTACCCAAGTATGGCACTTACCCTTGTAGCTTTAGCTATATTGGCTCCATTGTCCCACATAACAAGGTGTCTGAATGCTCCTAATACACCAATTATCAAGCACCTGAAAAACATGTTGCTAGGTTTTCACCTGTATGGTGATCTTTTAAGTTGTCTCAATTCGAGAAGGGCCCCCTTCTTTTGAAGTCACTATCAATCCAATGCGCACTTATGACTAAATAAGACAATGTAGTATAGTCTTTAGTCCAGGTGTCTGCTGAAAAACTTAAGAAGCCAACTTCAGCAAGCGCTTTCATTTTGCATCTTATTCGGCTATACAGGTTAGGGATAATATGAGCTGACAAACAGCATCTAGACGGAGTAATATAATGAGGCTCCCCAGCTAGAATTAGATGTTAAAACCAGGGTTGTCAACAATGCAGGACAGTTGTTAGTCCACTGCTAGCATTTCTGCAACGGCATTAGGAGCTGATACTGCATGGGGGTTATCATTAGAAAATTATACAGATCGACAAATACACGCCTCACTCGTTTGATTTTTATATTTCTTTAGCCGGTGGTTCATATCCTGATTGTCTACAAAGTTATTGCTGTTCTTTTTCTGACTGCATTTCTAAGAACTTCTCCTTATGTCTGTTACAAATGTGATGAATGAGACTGGAAAACCTCTACTTATAAAGGTGGGCATCTGGCATATACAACATTTAGCCAGTCACTTTCAGCAGAACACTGAAAAGTACATCCAGACCAACCTTTTCAGTGTCAACCTCACTGCGATATGTGATTTCTGCTGCAAACAGCCGACTGATAAGAAGCGCTGGCAACTACCTGTCCACACACCTGACAAGGAACTATCCGACCCCCCTCTATGGGTCAGTATCCAATCGGACCGGATACAGACGCAGATGAGAAAATCCGATCAGTTCAATATAATCGGGTTGGATACCCGTGCATTCCTAGGCTCCATTTAGTATTGTGTGTGTGCACACCTCCATGTAGTGCTGGGTGCGAGCATCTCCATGTATTACTGCGTTCATGCGTCTCCATGTCATGCTGTGTACGTGCATCTCCATGTAGTACTGTGTACGGATCTATGTACTGCTGCATGCATCTCCATGTAGTGCTGTGTGCATGCATCTCCATGTACAGCTGCGTGCGCCCATCTCTATGTACTGCTGTGTGTGCATATACACGTAGTTCTCTGTATGTTCACCTTCATGTAGTGCTATCAAGTGTGTCTCCATGAAGTACAGTGTGCGTTCATCTCCATGTAGTGCTGTGTGCATGTATCTCCACGTATTGCTGGGTGCGTCCATCTCCACGAAGTGCTGGGTGAATGCATCTCCATGTAGTGCACTGTCCGTGCATCTCCATGTACTGCAGGGTGTGCGCCTCCCCAGACAGTGCTACGTGCGTGTCTCCACGTAGTACAGTTTGTGTACATATCCATGTAGTTCTGTTAGTCTCTGTGTGGTGCAGTGCATACATTTTCAAGTTGTTGCTGCAAGCGCTCTCCATGAAGTGCTGTGCGTGCGTATCCATGAAGTGTTGTGTGTGTGTGAACCTCCTTGTAGTGCTGTGTGCATACATCCATGTAGTTGTGGGCGTGCATATCAATGAACTCCAGGGTCTCAATGTAGTGCCATTTGCGTTCATATTCATGTAAGTTCTGTCTTTGCATGTTTCCAGGTAGTGTTGTGTGTGCATATCAATGTAGTTCTCTGTCGTGCACCTTCATATAGTCCTGTCAGTGGGTCGCCATGAGGTGTGCGGTGCATCTCCAAATACTGCTAGGTGACTGCATCTCATGTAGTGCTGTCAGCATGTCTCCACTTACCACTGTGCATGAATCTCCATGAAGTACAATGTGCACGCACATCTCAATGTAGTACTGCGTTTATGTGTCTCCAAGTAGTGCTCTGTGCGTTATCTATGAAGGGCGGTGTGCGTTCATCTCCATATAGTGCTGCATGCATGTGTCTCCATGTAGTGCTGTCTGCGTGCGTATCCACAAAGGCCTGTGTATGTGTGCGTCATCATGTAATTCTGTGTCTGTGCGCATCTCCATGTAGTGCTGTGTGTGCGTATCCAGGTAGTGCTGTGTGCACATGACTCCACGTAGTGCCAAGTGCGTGCATATCCTTGAAGTGTTGTGTGTGTGTGCGCACCTCCATGTAGTGCTGGGTGCACGCACATCCATGAAGTGTGCGTGCGTATCCAAGTACTGCTGCGTGCATGTGTCTAGATGTAGTGCAGAGTGGCTGCATCTCCATGTAGTGCTCTGTGCGTTCTTATCTATGAAGGGCTCTGGCCGTGCATCTCCATGTAGTGCTGCATGCATGTGTCTCCATGTAGTGCAGTCTGCGTGCTTATCCATGAAGTCCTGTGTATGTGCGAGTCTTCAAGTAGTTCTGTGTCGTGCATCTCCATATAGTATTGTGTGAGGCGCATCTCCATGAAGTGCTGCATGCCGCGCGGTGCTGTGACTGCATATCCGAGTAGTGCTATGTGCATCCATGAAGTGCTGTGTCGTGCATATCAAAGAAGTGCTGTCTGTGGTCGTGCGTATCCATTAAGTGTTGTGTGTACGCACCTCCATGTACTGCTGTGTGCACGCACATCCATTAAGTTCTCACCGTGCGTACCAATGAACTCCAGTGTCTCATGTAGTACTGTTTGCGTCCATATTCATGATGTTCTGTGTTTGCATGTCTCCATGTAGTGCTGTGAGAATCCGTAAAGGGCTGTGTCGTGTATAAATGAAGTGCTGTTTGCGTGCAGATCAAAGAAGTGCTGTGTCGTGTGTATCCATGAAGTGTTATGTGGTATGGCACCTCCGTAGTGATGTGTGCATACACATCCATGAAGTTCTGTGTGTGTATCCAAGTACTGCGACCTGCATGTGTCTCCATGTAGTGCTGCGTGCATGTGTCTCCATGTAGTGCTGTCTCGTGCGTATCCGCGAAGTCCTGTGTGATCGCGCGACTTCATGTAGTTCTGTGAGCCATCTCCATGTAGTAGTGTGTGTGCACATCTCCATGTAGTGCTGCATGCACGCGCAGTGCTGTGTGCATATCCATGTAGTGCAGTGTGCATCCATGAAATGCTGTGTGCGTGTATCCATGAAGTGCTGTATCTCTATGTAGTGCTGTTTGCGTCCATATCAAGAAGTGTTGTCGGCGGGCGTAACCATTAAGTGCTGTGTGCGCAACTCCATGTACTGCTATTGTGCACGCACATCCATTGAAGTTCTGTGCGTAAGTATCAATGAACTCCAGTGTCTCCATATAGTGATGTTTGCGTCCATATTCATGAAGTTCTGTGTTTGCATGTCTCCATATAGTGCTTTGGTATCCGTGAAGTGCAGTGCGTCTATCCATGAAGAGCTCCCTCTCCACGTAGAGCTGTTTAAGTGCATATCCATGAAGTGCTGTGTGTGCGCGGCGCACGTTTATCTGGTGCACTTTGTCTATGTCTCCATGTAGTGTTGTGTGTGCATATCCATGTCGTCCTGTGTACGTGCACCTTCCCGTAGTACTGTCAGCTGTCTCCTTGTAGTGTTGTGGTGTCTCAATGTGGCGCTCTGTGGGCGCTGTCTCTATTAGGGTTACACGGATAGCATAATTGTTTGCATCCAGAGATATTTAATGTGCTATCCGTTAGCATCTGTATATCTACCGATTTGGTCAGCCCACATAAAACAAGCACAGATGATATAAATAAAACAATATGAGGTATATTCAATACTGTTTAAAACCTAAAATAACCAAAAGAAAACAAGCTTTGCTTTTCTTCTACAAGCAGTGATGAAGTAGGTCCATGCGTTTGGGGAGGCACCCATAAAAATAAATACCACTTGCACAGTAATGTACTTGACTGTTGCTGTGAGTTCATGGAACAAAAACCAAAATATTGCAATTCACTCTGACAGATTATACTTGAAAAACAGCATGTTTGCATTGTCAGGGAAGAACTGCGAGCGCCTGTCGGTGATTATGTCACCAGCCACACCAAATACGTGCTCACTAGGCACACTCATCAGAGGTGCAGACAAAAATCTTCCTCAAATTTAGGCCAAGGTAAGAAATCGGAGCTCTATTCTCTTCCAATAAAGTAGCGGGTTAGGATGCGCCTTTTTTGGAAGTATGCTCTCAGTCAGGTATGTTTCTAGCTCTGTATTTCTGTGCTCGTGCAGTTCGTTATCAGGCGCTGTAAAGAAAAAAAAAACGTTATATGAAATTACTGTCAACCACATAACTTCATTAAGCAAACATACATTCTTGTGGTAGTTGATTTACCAGGCTAAAGTTCTCCCAGAGGTCGTCAGCAACGCTTTCAGCATCCTTCACAGCAGATGTTCGACCGAGTAGAGATGCAGGACGCACTTCCTCTAGTTCTTCCACCAGCTGTTTCACCACTACCTTTGCGAAGATCTTCCCGTTACTTGTTCGGAAAAAGAGGAGTTTCTATCTGCAATTCAGCACTGCTGCTGCCACTACTTCCTTAGACGACTCATAATGATTTAAGCGCGAGACCACAGCAGCTAGTAGAGCCTTTCGCATGCAAAGCAACCCCAGGAATTTAATTTTTTCTACTGCGTGGCATAGCACTATGGCAGTTGGGATAATAGCAGAAACACAGGCATCCTCTAAACTTAATCTTCGGGTCCCTATTTCAAATGGTTTTAGCACAGCACACATTTTGCCAAGTCGACTATGCAGATGTCAATGTCTGGGTATCAATTTCAATCGTACACAGCTAGAGCATGGCGTTCTTCAAATGCGATCAAAAGCATTTAATATGAAATGCTCCAACGGGTGGAGACATCTCGAGTCCATCTGTGTACCGGGACTTGAAGAGTTGTTTCCAGGGCAGTCAATTTTTCAGTTCCACTTCATGAATGTTTGAAGTGGCCCACACTAGTACGACCAGTGGAAAGATCTTCTACAGCCTTTTGTTTCATGATAGCCACATTAACAATTAGTTGCAAGGTGTAAGACACCCCTACCCAAGCATGGCACTTAACCTTATAGCTTTAGCTATATAGGCCCCATTGTCCCACATAACAAGCTGTCTGAATACTCCTAATACACAAATTATCAATCACCTGAAACAAACACGTTGATAGGTTTTCACCTGTGTGGTGATCTTTTAAGTTGTCTCAATTCGAGAAGGGCCCCCCTTCTTTTGAAGTCACTATGAATCCAATGCGAGTTATGACTAAACAGGAGAATGTGGAATATTCATTAGTCAGGTGTCTCTTGAAAACTTAAGGAGCCAACTTCACAAAGCGCTTTCATTTTGCATCTTATCCGGCTATACAGGTTAGGGATAATATGAGCTGACAAAAAGCATCAGATGGAATAATATTGAGGCTCCCCAGCTAGAATTAGATGTTAAAACCAGGGTTGTCAACAATGAAGGACAGTTGTTAGTCCACTGCTAGCATTTCTGCAATGCCATTAAGAACTGATACTGCATGGGGATATCATTAGAAAATGATACAGATCGCCAAACACACGCCTCACTTCGTTTGATTTTATATCTCTTTGGCGATGGTTCATATCCTGTTTGTCTACAAGTTCTTGCTGTTCTTTTCTGACTGCATTTCTAGAAGTTCTCATTATGTCTGATATGAATGTGATGAATGAGACTGGAAAAACCTCTACTTAAAGGTGGGCATCTGGCATATACAACATTTAGCCTTCGAGTCAGTTTCAGCAGGACACTGAAAACTACATCCAGACCAACCTTTTCTGTGTCACCCTCACTGCGATATGTGATTTCTGCTGCAAACAGCCGACTGATAGAAGCGTTGGCAACTACCTGTCCACACACCTGACAAGCAACTATCCGACCCATTTTAGGCGAGTATCCAATCGGACCAGATACAGGCGCAGATGACAAAATCCAATCAGTTCGATATAATCGGGTTGGATACACGTGCATTCCTAGGCTCCATTTAGTATTGTGTGTGTGCACACCTCCTATAGTGCTGGTGCGAGCATCTCCATGTATTACTGCGTTCATGCGTCTCCATGTCATGCTGTGTCGTGCATCTCCATGTAGTACTGTGTACGGATCTATGTACTGCTGCATGCATCTCCATGTAGTGCTGTGTGCATGCATCTCCATATACTGCTCGTCGCCCATCTCTATGTACTGCTGTGTGCATATACACGTAGTTCTCTGTGTTCACCTTCATGTAGTGCTATCAAGTGTGTCTCCATGAAGTACAGTGTTCGTTCATCTCCATGTAGTGCTGTGTGCATGCATCTCCACGTATTGCTGGGAAAGTCCATCTCCAGAAAGTGCTGGTGAGTGCATCTCCATATAGTGCTGTTTGCGTGCATATTCATGAAGTTCTGTCATTGCAAGTCACCAGGTAGTGTTGTGTGTCCATATCAATGTAGTTCTCTGTACGTGCACCTTCATATAAGTGCTGTCAGTGGGTCTCCATGTGGTGTTCGATGCATCTCTATATACTGCTATGTGACTGCATCTCACGTAGTGCTGTCAGCGTGTCTTCACGTAGCACCGTGCATGAATCTCCATGAAGTAATATATGCACGCACATCTCAATGTAGTGCTGCGTTTATCTGTCTCCATAAAGACCTATGTGCATTATCTATGAAGGGAGGTGTGCGTTAATCTCCATAAAGTGCTGCATGCATGTGTCTCAATGTAGTGCTGTCTGCGTGCGTATCAACGAAGGCCTGTGTATGTGTGCATCATCATGTAATTCTGTGTCTGTGCGCATCTCCATGTAGTGCGGTGTGTGCTTATCCATGTAGTGCTGTGTGCACATGACTCCACGTCGTGCCATGTGCGTGCATATCCTTGAAGTCTTGTGTGTGTGTGCGCACCTCCATGTAGTGCTGGGAGCACGCACATCCATGAAGTGTGCATGCGTATCAAAGTACTGCTGCGTGCATGTGTCTAGATGTAGTGCAGAGTGCGTGCATCTCAATGTAGTGCTCTGTGCGTTATCTATGAAGGGCTGTGGGCGTACATCTCCATGTAGTGCTGCATGCATGAGTCTCCATGTAGTGCACTCTGTGTACGTATCCATGGAAGTCCTCTGCATGTGCGCGTCTTCATGTAGTTCTGTGAGTGCGCATCTCCATGTATTGCTGCATGCACGCAGTGCTGTGAGTGCGTATCCATGTAGTGCTGTGTGCATCCGTGAAGTGCTGTGTGCGTGTATCCATGAACTACTGTATCTCCACGTAGTGCTATTTGCGTGCATATCCAAGAAGTGTTGTGTGCGTGCGTATCCACGAAGTGTTGTGTGTGTGCGCACCTCCCAATAGTGCTGTGTGCACGCACATCCACGAAGTTGTGTGCGTGAGTATCAATCAACTCCAATGTCTCCATGTAGTGCTGTGTGTGCGTATCCATATAGTGCTGTGAGCATCCGTGAAGGGCTCTGCGTGTATCCATGAAGTGCTGTCTCCATGCAGATCAAAGAAGTGTTGTGTGTGTCCGTATCCATGAAGTGTTATGTGTGTGCGCATCTACACGTAGTGCTGTGTGCATGCACATCCATGAAGATGTATGTGTGCGTATACAAGTACTGCTGCGTGCATGTGTCTCCATGTAGTGTAGAGTGCGTGCATCTCCATGTAGTGCTCTGTGCGTTCTTATCTATGAAACGCTATGGGTGTGCATCTCGATATAGTGCTGCATGCATGTGTCTCCATGTAGTGCTGACTGCGCGCGTATCCATTAAGTCCAGTATATGTACACGTCTTCATGTATTTCTCTACGTGCATCTCCATGTAGTAGTGTGTGTGCGCATCTCCATGTAGTGCTGCATGCACGCAGTGCTGTGTGTGCGTATCCACGTAGTGCTGTGTACATTCATGAAGTGCTGTATCTCTATGTAGCGCTGCCAGCGTGCATATCCAAGAAGTGCTACGCGCGTGCGTATCCATTAAGTGCTGTGTGTGTGCCACCTCCATGTACTGCTGTGTGCACGCACATCCGTGAAGTTCTGTGAGTGCGTATCAATGAACTGCAGTGTCTCCAGGTAGTGCTGTTTGCGTCCATATTCATGAAGTTGTGTTTGCATGTCTCCGTATAGTGCTTTGTGCATGTATCCACTAAGTGCTACATCTCCAAGTAGTGCTGTTTGCGTGCATATCCATGAAGTGCTGTGTGTGTGCGCGCGTGCACCTTCATCTGTTGCAGTTTGCATATGTCTCCATGTAGTGTGTGTGCACATCCATGTCGTCCACTGTACGTGCAAGTTACTGTAGTACTGTCAGCTGTCTCCTTGTAGTGTTGTGAATGTCTCCATGTAGCGCTGTGTGGACGCTGTCTCTATTAGGGGCGCACTGATAGCATAATTCCTTTGCATCCAGATATATTTAATGTGCTATCCGTTTCCATCTGTATATCTACCGATTTCGTTAGTACCACATAAAAACAAACACAGATGATATAAGTAAAACAACATCAGTTTTATTCCAATACTGTTTAAATCCTAAAATAACCAAAAAGAAAACAAACTTTGCTTTGTTCTTCCACAAGCAGTGATGAAGTAGGTCAGTGCGTTTGGGGGGGGGGAGGGGGTCGGCACCCATAAAACCAAATGCCACTTGCACAGTAATGTACTTGACTGTTGCTCTGAGTTCATGGAACACAAAACAAAATATTGCAATTCACTCTGACAGATTATACTTGAAAAACAGCATGTTTGCATTGTCAGGGGAGAATTACGAAAGCCTGTCGGTGTTTATGTCACCAGCCACACAAAATACGTGCTCATTAGGCACACTCATGGGAGGTGCAGACAAAAATCTTGCTCCAATCTAGGCCAAGGTAACAAATCGTTGCTCTTGTATCTTTCAGTAAAGTAGCGGGTTACGATGTGCCTTTTTTGGAAGAATGCTCTCAGCCAGGTATGTTTCTAGCTCTGTATTTCTGTAGTAGTGCAGTTTGTTTTCAGGCACTGTAAAGAAAAAAAAAAGTTATATGAAATTACTGTCAACCACATAACTTCATTAAGCGAACACATATTCTTGCGGTATTTGATTTACCAGGCTAAAGTTCTCCCAGAGGTCGTCAGCAACGCTTTCAGGATCCTTCACAGCAGATGTTCGACTGACTTGAGATGCAGGACGCACTTCCTGTAGTTCTTCCACCAGCTGTTTCACCACTGCCTTTTGCGAAGATTTTCCCACTACTTGTTCGGAAAAAGAGGAGTTTCTATCTGCAATTCAGCAGTGTTGCCGCTACTACTTCCTTAGACGACTCATAATGATTTAAGCGCGAGACCTAGCAGCTAGAAGAGCCATAAGCATGCAAAGCAACCCCAGGAATTTAATATTTTCTACTGTGTGGCACAGCACTACGGCAGTTGGGATAATAGCAGAAACACAGGCATCCTTTAAACTTAATCTTCGGGTCCCTCTTTCAAATGGTTTTAGCACAGCACACATTTTCGGCCAAGTCGACTATGCAGATGTCAATGTCTGGTTATCACTTTCACATAGGTACAAAGATAGAGCCACGCGTTCTTCAAGTAAGCGATTAAAAGCATTTCATATGAACTGCTACAATGGGTGGAGAAATCTCGAGTACATCTGTGTACCGGGACTTGAAGAGTTGTTTCCAGGGCAGTCAATTTTTAAGTTGCACTTCATGAATGTTTGAAGTGGCCCACACTAGTACGACCAGTGGAAAGATCTTCCATACCCTTTTGTTTCATAATAGCCACATTAAGAATTAGTTGCAAGATGTAAGTAAGACACCCCTACCCAAGCATGGCACTTAATAGCTTTAGCTATATTGGCCCCATTGTCCCACATAACAAGGTGTCTGAATGCTCCTAATACACCAAATATCAAGCACCTCAAAAAAACATCTTGATAGGTTTTCACCTGTGTGGTGATCTTTTCAGTTGTCTCAATTCGAGAAGGGCCCCCCTTCTTTTGAAGTCACTATCAATCCAATGCGCAGTTATGACTAAATAGGAGAATGTGGAATATTCATTAGTCCAGGTGTCTCTTGAAAAACTTAAGGAGCCAACTTCAGCAAGCGCTTTCATTCTGCATCTTATTCGGCTATACAGGTTAGGGATAATATGAGCTGACAAACAGCATCTAGATGAAATAATATAACGAGGCTCCCCAGCTAGAATTAGATGTTAAAACCAGGGTTGTCAACAATGCAGGACAGTTGTTCGTCCACTGCTAGCGTTTCAGCAACGCCATTAGGAACTGATACTGCATGGGGGATATCAATAGAAAGTGATACAGATCGACAAATACACGCCTCACTCATTTGATTTTTACATCTCTTTAGTCGGAGGTTCATATCCTGATTGTATACAAAGTTCTTGCTGTTCTTTTTCTGACCGCATTTCTAAGAACTTCTCCTTGTCTGCTACGAATGTGATGAATGAAACTGGAAAAACCTCTACTTAAAAAGGTGGGCACCTGGCATATACAACATTTAGCCTTCGAGTCAGTTTCAGCAGAACACTGAAAAGTACATCCAGACCAACCTTTTCTGTGTCATCCTACATGCAATATGTGATTTCTAGTGCAAACAGCCGACTGATGAGAAGCGCTGGCAACTAGCGGTCCACACACCTGACAAGGACTTATCCGACCCCTTTTACGGGTGAGTATCCAATCGGACAGGATACAGACGCAAATGAGAAAATCCGATCAGTTCAATATAATCGGGTTGGGTACCCGTGCATTCCTAGGCTCCATTTAGTACTGTGTGTGTGCGAATCTCCATATAGCATTGGGTGCGAGCATCTCCATGTATTATTGCGTACATGCGTCTCCATGTCATGCTGTGTACGTGCATCTCCATGTACTGCTGCGTGCGCCCATCTCTATGTAGTGCTGTGTGTGCATATACACGTAGTTCTCTGTATGTTCACCTTCATGTACTGCTATCAAGTGTGTCTCCATGAAATACAGTGTGCGTTCATCTCCATGTAGTGCTGTGTGCATGCATCTCCACGTATTGCTGGGTAAGTCCATCTCCAGAAAGTGCTGTTGAGTACATCTCCATGTAATGCTGTTTGCGTGCATATTCATGAAGTTCTGTCTTTGCATGTCTCCAGGTAGTGTTGTGTGTGCATATCAATGTAGTTCTCTGTACGTACACCTTCATATAAGTGCTGTCAGTGGATCTCCATGTCGTGTTCGATGCATCTCTATATACTGCTATGTGACTGCATCTCACGTAGCGTTGTCAGCGTGTCTTCACGTAGCACCGTGCATGAATCTCCATGAAGTAATATGTGCACGCACATCTCAATGTAGTGCTGCGTTTATCTGCCTCAATGTAGAGCTCTGTGCATTATCTATGAAGGGCGGAGTGCGTTAATCTCCATATAGTGCTGCATGCATGTGTCTCAAAGTAGTGCTGTCTGCGTGCGTATCCACGAAGGCCTGTGTATGTGTGCATCATCATGTAATTCGTTGTCTGTGTGCATCTCCATGTAGTGCGGTGTGTGCGTATCCATGTAGTGCTGTGTGCACATGACTCCACGTAGTGCCATGTGCGTGCATATCCTTGAAGTCTTCTGTGTGTGTGTGCGCACCTCCATTTAGTGCTGGGTACACGCACATCCATGAGGTGAATGCGTATCCAAGTACTGCTGCATGCGTCTACATCTAGTGCAGAGTGCGTGCATCTCAATGTAGTGCTCTGTACGATATCTCTGAAGGGCTGTGGGCGTACATCTCCATGTAGTGCTGCATGCTCGAGTCTCCATGTAGTGCAGTCTGCGTACGTATCCATGAAGTCCTGTGCATGTGCGCGTCTTCATGTAGTTCTGTGTGTGCGCATCTCCATGTAGTGCTGCATGCACGCAGTGCTGTGAGTGCGTATCCGTGTAGTGCTATGTGCATCCGTGAAGTGCTGTGTGCGTCTATCCATGAACTGCTGTATCTCCACGTAGTGCTGTTTACGTGCATATCTAAGAAGTGCTGTGTGCGTGCGTATATACGAAGTTTTGTGTGTGTGCGCACCTCCCAGTAGTGCTGTGTGCAGGCACATCCAAGAACATGTGTGCGTGAGTATCAATCAACTCCAATGTCTCCATGTAGTGCAGTGTGTGCGTATCCATATAGTGCTGTGAGCATCCGTGCAGGGCTCTGCGTGTATCCATGAAGTGCTGTTTGCGTGCAGATCAAAGAAGTGCTGTGTGCGTGCGTATCCATGAAGTATTATGAGTGTGCGCACCTACACGTAGTGTTGTGTGCATGCACATCCATGAAGATGTGTGTGGGCGTATACAAGTACTGTTGCGTGCATGTGTCTCCATGTAGTGCAGAGTGCGTGCATCTCCATGTAGTGCTCCGTACGTTCTTATCTATGAAGGCCTGTGGGTGTGCATCTCCATATAGTGCTGCATGCATGTGTCTCCATGTAGTGCTGTCGGCTCACGTATCCATGAAGTCCTGTGTATGTGCACGACTTCATGTATTTCTGTACGTACATCTCCATGTAGTAGTATGTGTGCGCATCTCCATGTAGTGCAGCATGCACGCAGTGCTGTGTGTGTGTATCCATGTAGTGCTGTGTACATTCATGAAGTGCTGTGTGCATGTATCCATGAAGTGCTGTATCTCTATGTAGTGCTGTTTCCGTCCACATCCAAGAAGTGCTCTGCGCGTGCGTATCCATTAAGTGTTGTGTTTGCGCAACTCCAGGTACTGCTGTGCACACACATCCGTGAAGATCTGTACATGCGTATCAATGAACTCCAGTGTCTCCAAGTAGTGCTCTTTGCATCCATATTCATTAAGTTGTGTTTGCATGTCTCCATGTAGTGTTTTGTGCATCCGTGAAGTGCAGTGTGCGTATATTCACGAAGTGCTGCATCTCCATGTAGTGCTGTTTGTGTGCATATCCAAGAAGTGCAGTGTGTGTGCGTGCGCGCGCACCTTCATCTGGAGCACTTTGCATATGTCTCCATGTAGTGTTGTGTGTGCATATCCATGGCGTCCTCTGTACGTTCACCTTCCTGTAGTACTGTCAGCTGTCTCCCTGTAGTGTTGTGAGTGTCTCCATGTAGCGCTGTGTGGATGCTGTCTCTATTAGGTGTGCACTGATAGCATAATTGTTTTGCATCCAGATATATTTAATGTGCTATCAGTTCGCATCTGTATATCTACCGGTTTGGTTAGCCCCACATAAAAAAAAGCACAGATAATATCAGTAAAATAATATGAGTTTTATTCCAATCCTGTTTAAAACCTAAAATAAGCAAAAAGAAAACAAGCTTTGCTTTGTTCTTCTACAAGCAGTGATAAAGAAGGTCCGTGCGTTTGGGGGGGAGGGGGTCGGCACCCATAAAACCAAATGCCACTTGCACAGTAATGTACTTGACTGTTGCTGTGAGTTCATGGAACACAAACCAAAATATTGCAATTCACTCTGACAGATTCTACTTGAAAAACAGCATGTTTGCATTGTCAGGGGAGAATTGCGAGCGCCTGTCGGAGATTATGTCACCAGCCACACCAAATACGTGCTCACTAGGCACACTAATGGGAGGTGCAGACAAAAATCTTGCTCCAATCTAGACCATGGTAAGAAATCAGTGCTCTTTTATTTTCCAATGAAGTAGCGGGTTAGGATGTGCCTTTTTTGGAAGTATGCTCTCAGCCAGGTATGTTTCTAGCTCTGTTTTTCTGTGATAGTGCAGTTCCGTTTCAGGCGCTGTAAAGAAAAAAAAAACGTTATATGAAATGGCTGTCAACTACATAACTTCATTAAGCAAATTTATATTCTTGTGGTAGTTGATTTACCAGGCTAAAGTTCTCTCAGAGGTCGTCAGCAACGCTTTCAGCATCCTTCACAGCAGATGTTCGACTGACTTGAGATGCAGGACGCACTTCCTCTAGTTCTTCCACCAGCTGTTTCACCACTACCTTTGCGAAGATCTTCCCATTACTTGTTCGGAAAAAGAGGAGTTTCTATCTGCAATCCAGCAGTGTTGCTGCTACTACTTCCTTAGATGACTCATAATAATTTAAGCACGAGACCACAGCAGCTAGTAGAGCCTTTCGCATGCAAATCAACCCCAGGAGTTTAATATTTTCTACTGCGTGGCACAGCACTATGGCAGTTGGGATAATAGCAGAAACACAGGCATCCTCTGAACTTAATCTTCGGGTCCCTCTTTCAAATGGTTTTAGCACAGCACACATTTTCGGCCAAGTCGACTCTGCAGATGCGAATGTCTGGTTATCACTTTCAGATGCGTACACAGCTAAAGCCGCGCGTTCTTTAAGTAACCGATCAAAAGCACTTAATATGAACTGCTCCAATGGGTGGAGACATCTCGAGTCCATCTGTGTACCGGGACTTGAAGAGTTCTTTCCAGGGCAGTCAATTTTTCAGTTGCGCTTGATGAATGTTTGAAGTGGCCCACACTAGTACGACCAGTGCAAAGATCTTCTACAGCTTTTTGTTTCATGATAGCCACATTAAGAATTAGTTACAAGGTGTAAGTAAGACACCCCTACCCAAGCATGGCACTTAACCCTATAGCTTTATCTATACAGGCCCCATTGTACCACGTAACAAGGTATCTGAATGCTCCTAATACACCAATTATCAAGCACCTGAAAAAAACATCTTGATAGGTTTTCACCTGTGTGGTGATCTTTTAAGTTGTCTCAATTCGAGAAGGGCCCCACCTTCTTTTGAAGTCACTATCAATCCAAAGCGCAGTTATGACTAAATAGGAGAATGTGGAATATTCATTAGTCCAGGTGTCTGTTGAAAAACTTAAGGAGCCAACTTCAGCAAGCGCTTTCATTTTGCATCTTATTCGGCTACACAGGTTAGGGATAATATGAGCTGACAAACAGCATCTAGATGGAATAATATAATGAGGCTCCCCAGCAAGAATTAGATGTTAAAACCAGGGTTGTCAACAATGCAGGACAGTTGTTCGTCCACTGCTAGAATTTCTGCAACGCCATTAGGAACTGATACTGCATGGGGGTTATCATTAGAAAATGATACAGATCGACAAATACACGCCTCGCTCGTTTGATTTTTATATCTCTTTAGTCGGTGGTTCAAAACCTGATTGTCTACAAACTTCTTGCTGTTCTTTTTCTGACCGCATTTCTAAGAACTTCTCCTTATCTCTGTTACGAATGTGATGAATGAGAATGGAAACACGTCTACTTATGAAGGTGGGCATCTGGCACATACAACATTTAGCCTTCGAGTCAGTTTCAGAAGAACACTGAAAAGTACATCCAGACCAACCTTTTTCTGTGTCATCCTCACTGCGATAAGTGATTTCTGCTGCAAAGAGCCGACTGATGAGAAGCGCTGGCAACTACCTGTCCACACACCTGACAAGGAACTATCCGACCACCTTTTATGGGTGAGTATACAATCGGACCAGATACAGACACAGATGAGAAAATCCGATCCGTTCAATATAATCGGGTTGGATACCCATGCATTCCTAGCTTCCATTTAGTGCTGTGTGTATGCGCATCTCCATGAAGTGCTGGCTTCGTACATGTGCGTGCATCACCATGTATTACTGCGTGCATGTGTCTCCATATCATCCTCTGTACATGCATCTCCATATAATGCTGTGTACGTATCTATGTAGTGCTGCATACATCTCCATGTAGTGCTGTGTGCATGCATCTCCACGTATTGCTGGGTGCGTCCATCTCCACGATGTGCTGGGTGAATCCATCTCCATGTAGTGCAGTATCCGTGCACCTCCATGTACTGCAGAGTGTGCGCCTCCCCAGACAGTGCTACGTGCGTGTCTCCAAGTGGTACACTTTGTGTACATATCCATGTAGTTCTGTTCGTCTCCATGTAGTGCAGTGCATACATTTTTATGTTGTGCTGCAAGCGTGCACCTCCATGAAGTGCTCTGTGCATGCGTATCCATGAAGTGCTGTTTGTGTGTGCACCTCCTTGTAGTGCTGTGTGCACGCACATCCATGTAGAGGTGGGAGTGCGGATCAATGAACTCCAGGGTCTCCATGTAGTGCTGTTGGCGTGCATATTCATGAAGTTCTGTCTTTGCATGTCTCCAGGTAGTGTTATGTGTGCATATCAATGTAGTTCTCTGTACGTGCACCATCATATAGTCCTGTCAGTGGGTCGCCATGTGGTGTTCGATGCATCTCCATATACTGTTGTGACTGCATCTCACGTAGTGCTGTCAGCGTCTCTCCACGTAGCACTGTGCATGAATCTCCATGAAGTAATATGTGCACGCACATCTCAATGTAGTGCTGCGTTTACGTGTCTCCATGTAGTGCTCTGTGCGTTATCTATGAAGGGCGGTGTGCGTTCATCTCCATATAATGCTGCATGCGTCTCGATGTAGTGTTGTCTGCGTGCGTATCCACGAAGGCCTGTGTATGTGTGCGTCATGTAATTCTGTGTCTGTGCGCACCTCCATGCAGTACTGGGTGCAAGCACATCCATGAAGTGTGTGTACGTATCCAAGTACTGCTGCGTGCATGTGACTAGAAGAAGTGCAGAGTGCGTGCATCTCTATGTAGTGCTCTGTGCGTTCTTATCTATGAAGGGCTGTGGGCGTGCATCTCCATGTAGTGCTGCATGCATGAGTCTCCATATAGTGCAGTCTGAATGCATATCCATGAAGTCCTGTGTATGTGCGCGTCATGTAGTTCTGTGTGTGCGCATCTCCATGTAGTGCTGCATGCACGCAGTGCAGTGAGTGCGTATCCGTATACTGCTGTGTGCATCCGTGAAGTGCTGTGTGCGTGTATCCATGAACTGCTGTATCTCCACGTAGTGCTATTTGCGTGCATATCCAATAAGTGCTGTGTGCGTGCGTATCCACGAAGTATTGTGTGTGTGCGCACCTCCCAATAGTGCTGTGTGCACGCACATCCACGAAGTTGTGTGCGTAAGTATCAATCAACTCCAATGTCTCCATGTAGTGCTGTGTGTGCGTATCAAAGTAGTGCAGTGAGCATCCATGAAGGGCTCTGCGTATCCATGAAGTGCTGTTTGCGTGCAGATCAAAGAAGTGCTATGTGCGTGCGTATCCATGAACTGTTATGTTTGTGCGCACCTACACGTAGTGCTGTGTGCATGCACATCCATGAAGATGTGTGTGTGCGTATAAAAGTACTGCTGCGTGCATGTGTCTCCATATAGGGCAGAGTGCGTGCATCTCCATGTAGTGCTCTGTGCGTTCTTATCTATAAAGGGCTGTGGATGTGCATCTCCATGAAGTGCTGCATGCGTTTCCATGCAGTGCTGTTTGCGCGCGTATCCATGAAGTCCTGTGTATGTGCACGTCTTCATGGACTTCTGTGCATGCATCTCCATGTAGTAGACCGTGCGCATCTCCATGTAGTGCTGCATGCATGCAGTGCTGTGTGTGCGTATCCATGTAGTGCTGTGTACATCCATGAAGTGCTGTGTGCATGTATCCATGAAGAGCTGTATCTCTATGTAGTGCTGTTTGCGTGTATATCCATGAAGTGCTGTGCGCGTCCGTATCCATTAAGTGCTGTGTGTGTGTGCGCACCTCCATGTACTGCTGTGTTCACGCAAATCCGTGAAGTTCTGTGCGTGCGTATCAATGAACTCCAGTATCTCCAGGTAGTGCTGTTTGCGTCCATATTCAAGAAGTTGTGTTTGCATGTCTCCGTGTAGTGCTTTGTGCATCCGTGAAGTGCAGTGTGCATATATCCATGAAATGATGCATCTCCACGCAGTGCTGTTTGCCTGCATATGAATGAAGTGCTGTGTGTGTGCGAGCACCTTTATCTGGTGCAGTTTGCATATGTCTCCATGAAGTGCTGTATGTGCATATCCATGTCGTCCTCAGTAAGTGCATCTTCCTGTAGTACTATCAGCTGTCTCCTTGTAGTGTTGTGAGTGTCTCCATGTAGCGCTGTGTGGACGCTGTCTCTATTAGGGGAGCACTGATAGCGTAATTGCTTTCCATCCAGATATATTTAATGTGCTATCCGTTCGCATCTGTATATCTACCGATTTGATTAGCCCCACATAAAAACAAGCTCAGATGCTAAAAATAAAATAATATGAGTTTTATTCCAATACTGTTTAAAACCTAAAATAACCAAAAAGAAAACAAGCTTTGCTTTGTTCTTCTACAGGCAGTGATGAAGTAGGTCCATGCGTTTGGGGGGGAGGGGGTCGGCACCCATAAACCCAAATGCCACTTGAACAGTAATATACTTGACTGTTGCTTTCAGTTCATGGAACACAAACCAAAATATTGCAATTCACTCTGACAGATTATACTTTAAAAACAGCATGTTTGCATTGTCAGGGGAGAATTACGAGCACCTGTCGGTGATTATGTCACCAGCCACACCAAATACGTGCTCAATAGGCACACTCATCGGAGGTGCAGACACAAATCTTGCTCCAATCTAGGCCAAGGTAACAAATCGGTGCTCTTTTATCTTCCAATAAAGTAGCGGGTTAGGATGTGCCTTTTTTGGACGTATGCTCTCAGCCAGGTATGTTTCTAGCTCTGTATTTCTGTGCTCATGCAGTTCGTTTTCAGGCGCTGTAAAGAAAAAAAAAACGTTATATGAAATGACTGTCGACCACATAACTTCATTAAGCAAACATATATTCTTCTGGTAGTTGATTTACCAGGCTAAAGTTCTCCCAGAGGTCGTCAGCAACGCTTTCAGCATCCTTCACAGCAGATGTTCGACTGAGTAGAGATGCAGGACGCACTTCCTCTAGTTCTTCCACCAGCTGTTTCACAACTACCTTTGCAAAGATCTTCCCATTACTTGTTCGGAAAAAGAGGAGTTTCTATCTGCAATTCAGCAGTGCTGCTGCTACTACTTCCTTAGACGACTCATAATGATTTAAGCGCGAGACCATAACAGCTAATAGAGCCTTTCGCATTTAAAGCAACCCCAGGAATTTAATAATTTCTACTACGAGACATAGCACTGTGGCAGTTGGGATAATAGCAGAAACACAGGCATCTCCTAAACTTAATCTTCGGGTCCCTCTTTCAAATGGTTTTAACACAACATACATTTTAGGCCAAGTCGACTGTGTAGATCTGAATGTCTGGTTATCAGTTTCAGCTGCGTACACAACTAGTGCCGCGCGTTCTGCAAGAAAGCGATCAAAAGCATTTAATATGAACTGCTCCAACGGGTGGAGACATCTCAAGTCCATCTGTGTACCGGGACTTGAGTTGTTTCCAGGGCAGTCAATTTTTCAGTTGCACTTGATGAATGTTTGAAGTGGCCCACACTAGTACGACCAGTGGACAGATCTTCTACAGCCTTTTGTTTCATGATAGCCACATTAAGAATTAGTTGCAATGTGTAAGTGAGACACCCCTACCCAAGCATGGCACCTAACCTTATACCTTTAACTACATTGGCCCCATAGTCCCACATAACAAGGTGTCTGAATCCTCCTAATACACCAATTATCAAGCACATGAAAAAAACATCTCGATAAGTTTTCACCTCTGTGGTGATCTTTAAGTTGTCTCAATTCGAGAAGGGCTTCCTTCTTTTGAAGTCACTATCAATCCAATGCGCAGTTATGACTAAATAGGACAATGTGGAATATTCATTAATCCAAGAGTCTGTTGAAAAACATAAGGAGCCAACTTCAGCAAGCGCTTTCATTCTGCATCTTATTCGGCTATACAGGTTAGGGATAATATGAGCTGACAAACAGCATCTAGATGGAATTATATAATGAGGCTCCCCAGCAAGAATTAGATGTTAAAACCAGGGTTGTCAACAATGCAGGACAGTTGTTCGTCCGCTGCTAGCAGTTCTGCAACGCCATTAGGAACTGATACTGCATTGGGGATATCATTAGAAAACGATACAGATCGACAAATACACGCCTCACTTGTTTGATTTTTATATCTCTTTAGTCGGTGGTTCATATCCTGATTGTCTACAAAGTTCTTGTTGTTCTTTTTCTGACCGCATTTCTAAGAACTTCTCCTTATGTCTGTTACGAATGTGATGAATGAGACTGGAAATACCTCTACTTATAAAGGTGGGCATCTGGCATATACAACATTTAGCCTTCGAGTCAGTTTCAGCAGCACACTGAAAGCTGCATCCAGACCAACCTTTTCTGTGTCATCCTCACTGCGATATGTGATTTCTGCTGCAAACAGCTGACTGATGAGAATCGCTGGCAACTACCTGTCCACACACCTGACAAGGAACTATCCGACCCCCTTTTATTGGTGAGTATCCAATCGGACCGGATACAGACGCAGATGAGGAAAATCCGATCAGTTCAATATAATCGGGTTGGATACCCGTGCATTCCTAGGCTCCATTTAGTGTGGTATGTGTGCGCATCTCCATGTAGTGCTGGCTGCGTACCTGTGCGTGCATCTCCATGTATTACTGCATGCATGTTTCTCCATGCCATGCTGTGTACGTGCATCTCGATATAGTGCTGTATATGTATCTATGTAGTGCTGCAAGCATCTCCATGTAGTACTGTGTGCATGCATCTCCATGTATTGCTGCGTGCACCCATCTCTATATAGGTCAGTGTGTGCATCCACGTAGTTCTCTGTATGTTCGCCTTCATGTACTGCTATCAAGTGTGTGTCTCCATGAAGAGCAGTATGCGTTCATCTCCACGTAGTGCTGTGTGCATGCATCTCCACGTATTGCTGGATGCGTCCATCTCCACGAAGTGCTGGGTGCATGCACCTCCATGTAGTGCCGTGTCCGTGCATCTCCATGTACTGCATGGTGCGTGCCTCTCCATATAGTGCTACGTGCATCTCTCCACGTAGTACAGTTTGCGTACATATCCATGTAGTTCTGTTCGTCTCTATGTAGTGCAGTGCATATATTTTCAAGTTGTGCTGCAAGCGTGTGTCTCCATGAAGTGCTCTGTGCGTGCGTATCCATGAAGTGTTGTGTGTGTGTGTGAGACTGTGTGCACCTCCTTGTAGTGCTGTGTGCACGCACATCCATGTAGTTGTGGGCGTGCGTATCAAAGAACTCCAGGATCTAAATGAAGTGCCGCTTGCATGCATATTCAAGAAGTTCTGTGTTTGCATGTCTCCAGGTAGGATTGTGTGTGCATAACTATGTAGCTCTCTATACGTGCACCTTCATACAGTGCTGTCACTGGGTCGCCATGTGATGTTCTGAGCATCTCCATATACTGCTATGTGACTGCATCTCATGTAGTACTGTCGAAGACTCTCCATGTAGCACCGTGCATGAATCTCCATGAAGTACTACTATGTGTGCGTGCATCTCAATGTACTGCTGCGTTTATGTGTCTCCATGCAGTGCTGTGTGCTTGTACCTCCAAGTAGTGCTCTGTGCGTTATCTGTAAATGGCGGCGTGCGTTCATCTCCATATAGTGCTGCATGCACGTGTCTCCATATACTGCTGTCTGCGTGCGTATCCATAAAGGCCTATGTATGTGTGCGTCACCATATAATTCTGTGTGTGTGCGCATCTCCATGTAGTGCTGCATGCACGCAGTGCTGTGAGTGCGTATCCATGTAGTGCTGTGTCCATCCGTGAAGTGCTGTGTGCATGTATCCATGAAGTGCTGCATCTCCACGTAGTGCCGTTTGTGTCCATATCCAAGAAGTGCTGTGCGCGCATCCATGAAGTGTTGTTTGTGTGTCCACCTCCATATACTGCTGTGTGCACGCACATCCATGAAGTTCTGTGCGTGAGTATCAATGAACTCCTGTGTCCCCATGTTGTGCAGTTTGCGTCCATATTCATGAAGTTCTGGGTTCGCATGTCTCCATGTAGTGCAGTGTGTGCATATCCATGCAATCCTCTGTACATCTACCTTCGTACAGTGCTGACAGCGGGTCTCCATGTGGCGCTGTATATCTCCATATAGTGCTATTTGACCGCACCTCATGTAGTGCAGTCAGCGTGTCTCCACGTGGCACTGTGCATGAATCTCCATGAAGTACTATGTTCGCGCGCATCTCAATGTAGTGCTGCGTTTATGTCTCTCCATGTAGTGCTCAGTGTGTTGTTATCTATGAAGGGCGGTGTATGTTCATCTCCATATAGTGCTGCATGCATGTGTCTCCAAGTAGTGCTGCCAGCGTGCATAACCAGAAAGGCCTGAGTATGTGTTCGTCATCACGTAATTCTATGTGCGTGCGCATATTCATGTAGTGCTCTGTGCATATGACCCCATGTAGTGACAGGTGCGTGCATATCGTTAAGGTGTGTGTGTGCGCACCTCCATGTAGTACTGGGTGCACGCACATCCATGAAGTGTGTGTGCGTATCCAAGAACTGCTGCGTGCAAGTGTCTCCATGTAGTGCACAGTGCGTGCATCTCCATGTAGTGCTCTGTGTGTTCTTATCTATGAAGGGCTGTGGGCGTGCATCTCCATGTAGTGCTGCATGCATGTGTCACCATGTAGTGCTCTCCGCGTGCGTATCCATGAAGTCCTGTGTATGTGCGCGTCTTTATGTAGTTCTATGTGCGTGCATCTCCATGTAGTAGTGTGTATGGCGCATCTCCATGTAGTGCTGCATGCACGCAGTGCTGTGTGTGCGCATCCATGTAATGCTGTGTACATCTGTTAAGTGCTGTGTGCATGTATCCATGAAGTGCTGTATCTCCATGTAGTGTTGTTTCCGTGCATATCCAAGAAGTACTGTGTGTCTGCATATCCATGAAGTGTTGTGTGTGTGCGCACCTCCCTGTAGTGCTGTGTGCACGCACATCCACGAAGTTGTGTGCGTGCGTATCAATGAACTCCACTGTCTCCATATACTGCTGTTTGCGTGCATGTTCATGAAGTTCTGTGTTTGCATGTCTACAGTTAGTGTTGTGTGAGCATTTCTATGTGGTTCTCTGAACGTCCACGTCCATATAGTCCTGTCAGTGGGTCTCCATGTGGTGTTCTGTGCATCTCCATATACTGCTATGTGACTGCATCTCATGTAGTGCTGTCAGCGTCTCTCCACGCAGCACTGTGCATGAATCTCCATGAAGTACTATGTGCGCGCGCATCTCAATGTAGTACTGCGTTTATGTGTCTCCATGTAGTGCTGTGTGCTTGTACCTCCATGTAGTGCTCTATGCATTCTTATCTATGAAGGGCGGCGTTCGTTCATCTCCATATACTGCTGCATGCCCTGTCTCCATGTAGTGCTGTTTGGGTGCGAATCCATGAAGACCTGTGTATGTGTGCGTCACCATGTAATTCTGTGGTCGAGCGCATCTCCATGTAGTACTACATGCACGCATTGCTGTGTATGCATATACATGTAGTGCTGTGTGCATCCGTGAAGTGCTGTGTGCGTGTATCCATTAAGTACTGTATCTCCATGTAGTGCTCTTTGTGTGCATTATAAAGAAGTGCTGTGTGCGTGCGTATCCATGAAATGTTGTGTGTTTGCGCACCTCCTTACAGTGCTGTATGCACGCACATCCAGGAAGTTGTCTGCATGCGTATCAATGAACTCGTGTCTCCATGTAGTGCTGTTTGCGTGCATATTCATGAAGTTCTGTGTTTGCATGCCTCTATGTAGTGCTGTGTGTGCATATCTATGTAGTCCTCCGTACGTGCACCTTCATATAGTGCTGTCAGCGGATCGCCATGTGCTGTTCTGTACATCTCCATATAGTGCGATGTGACTGCATCTCATGTAGTGCTGTCAGCGTGTCTCCACATAGCACTGTGCATGAATCTCCATGAAGTACTATATGCGCGCGCATCTCAATGTAGTGCTGCGTTCATGTGTCTCCAAGTAGTGCTGCGTGCGTTGTTATCTATGAAGGGCGGTGTGCATTCATCTCCATATACTACTGCAAGCATGTGTCTCCATGTAGTGCTATCAGTGTGCATATCCCCGAAGGCCTGTGTATGTGTGCGTCATCATGTAATTCTGTGTGTGTGCGCATCTCCATGTAGTGCTGTGTGTGCGTATCCATGAAGTGCTGTGTGCGTGTATCCATGAAGTGCTCTATCTCCATGCAGTGCTGTTTGCGTGCAGATCAAAGAAGTGCAGAGTGCGTGCGTATCCATGAAGTGCTGTGTGTGCGCACCTCCACGTAGTGCTGTGTGCATGCACATTCATGAATTTGTGTGTGTGCGTATCCAAGTACTGCTGCGTGCACGTGTATCCATCTAGTGCTCTGTGCATTCTTATCTATGAAGGGCTGGGGATGTGCATCTCCATGTAGTGCTGCGTGCATGTCTCTCTATGTAGTGCCGTCTGCGTGCGTATCCATGAAGTCCTGTGTATGTGAGCATCTTCAGGTAATTCTGTGCGCGTGCATCTCCATGTAGTGCTGCATGCACGTCATGCATTGCGTGCGTATCCATGTAGTGCTCTGTGCATACGTGAGGTGCAGTGTGCGTCTATCCATGAAGTGCCGTATCGCCACGTAGTGCTGTTTGCATGCATCTCCATGAAGTGCTGTGTGTGTGCACGCACCTTCATCTGGTGCAGTTTGCATATGTCTCCGTATTGCATATCCACGTCGTCCTCTGTACGTGCACCTTCCTGTAGTACTGTCAGCTGTCTCCTTGTAGTGTTGTGAGTGTCTCCATGTAGAGCTGTGTGGAAGCTGTCTCTATTAGGGGTGCACTGATAGCATAATTGCTTTGCATCAAGATATATTTAACGTGCTATCCGTTCGCATCTGTACATCTACCGATTTGGTTATCCCCACATAAAAACAAGCTCAGATGCTGTAAGTAAAATAATATGATTTTTATTCCAATACTGTTTAAAACCTAAAATAACCAAAAAGAAAACAAGCTTTGCTTTGTTCTTCTACAAGCAGTGATGAAGTAGGTCCGTGCGTTTGGGGGGGGAGGGGGTGAGCACCCATAAAACCAAATGCCACTTGCACAGTAATGTACTTGACTGTTGCTGTGAGTTCATGGAACACAAACCAAAATATTGCAATTCACTCTGACAGATTATACTTTAAAAACAGCATGTTTGCATTCTCGGGAGAATGGCGACCGCCTGTCGGTGATTATGTCACCAGCCACACCAAATACGTGCTCACTAGGCACACTCATGGGAGGTGCAGACAAAAATCTTACTCCAATCTAGGCCAAGGTAACAAATCGGTGCTCTTGTATCTTCCAATAAAGTAGCACCTTAGGATGTGCCTTTTTTGGAAGTATGCTCACAGCCAGGTTTGTTTCTAGCTCTGTATTTCTGTGGTCGTGCAGTTCGTTTTCAAGCGCTGTAAAGAAAAAAAAAAACGTTATATGAAATGACTGTCAACCACATAACTTCATGAAGCAAACATATATTCTTGTGGTACTTGATTTACCAGGCTAAAGTTCTCCCAGAGGTCGTCAGCAACGCTTTCAGCATCCTTCACAGCAGATGTTCGACTGACTTGAGATGCACGACGCACTTACTCTAGTTCTTCCACCAGCTGTTTCATCCCAACCTTTGCGAAGATCTTCCCATTACTTGTTCAGAAAGAGAGGAGTTTCTATCTGCAATCCAGCAGTATTGCTACTACTACTTCCTTAGACGACTCATAATGATTTAAGCACGGGACCACAGCAGCTAGTAGAGCCTTTCGCATGCAAAGCAACCCCAGGAATTTAATATTTTCTACTGCGTGGCATAGCACTATGGCAGTTGGGATAATAGCAGAAACACAGGCATCCTCTAAACTTAATCTTCAGGTCCCTCTTTCAAATAGTTTTAGCACAGCACACATTTTCGGCCAAGTCGACTCTGCAGATGTGAATGTCTGGTTATCAGTTTCAGATGCGTACACAGCTAGAGCCGTGCGTTCTTCAAGTGAGCGATCAAAAGCACTTAATATGAACTGCTCCAACGGGTGGAGACATCTCGAGTCCATCTGTGTACCGGGACTTGAAGAGTTGTTTCCAGGGCAGTCAATTTTTCAGTTCCACTTGATGAATGTTTGAAGTTGCCCACACTAGTACGACCAGTGGAAAGATCTTCTACAGTCTTTTGTTTCATGATAGCCACATTAAGAATTAGTTGCAAGATGTAAGTAAGACACCCTCACACAACCAAGGCACTTAACCCTATAGCTTTAGATATATTGGCCCCATTGTCCCACATAACAAGGTGTCTGAATGCTCCTAATACACCAATTATTAAGCACATGAAAAAAACATGTTGATAGGTTTTCACCTGTGTGGTGATCTTTTAAGTTGTCTCAATTCGAGAAGGGCTCCCCTTCTTTTGAAGTCACTATCAATCCAATGCGCAGTTATGACTAAATAGGACAACGTGGAATATTCAGTAGTCCAGGTGTCTGTATAGGACGAGGAATATTCATTAGAAAATGATACAGATCGACAAATACAAGCCTCAGTCGTTTCATTTTTAAATCTTTTTAGCCTGTGGCTCATATGCTGATTGTCTACAAAGCTCTTGCTGTTCTTTTTCTGACCACATTTCTAAGAACTTCTCTTCATGTCTGTTACGAATGTGATCAATGAGACTGGAAGAACCTCTACTTATAAAGGTGGGCATCTAGCATATACAATATTTAGCCTTCGAGTCAGTTTCAGCAGAACACTGAAAAGTACATCCAGACCAAGCCTTTCTGTGTCATCCTCACTGCGATATGTGATTTCTGCTGCAGACAGCCGACAGATGAGAAGCGCTGGCAACTAGCTGTCCACACACCTGACAAAGAACTATCCGACCCCCTTTTATGGGTCAATATCCAATCGGACCGGATATAGACGGAGATGAGAAAATCCGATCAGTTCAATATAACCGGGCTGGATACCCGTACATTCCTAGGCTCCATTTACTGCTGTGTGCGTACATGTGCGTGCATCTCCATGTATTACTGCGTGCATGTATCTCCATGTCATGCTGTGTACGTGCATCTCCATATAGTGCTGCGTACGTAACTATGTAGTGCAGCATGCATCTCCATGCAGTGCTGTGTGTATGCATCTCCATGTAGTGCTTTGTGTGCATATCCATGTAGTGCTCTGTATGTTCACCTTCATGTAGTGCTATCAAGTGTGTGTCTCCCTGAAGTGCAGAGTGCGTTCATCTCCACTTAGTGCTGTGTGCATGCATCTCCACGTATTGCTGGGTGCGTCCATCTCCACATAGTGCTGGGTGAGTGCATCTCCATCTACTGCAGGGTTGTGTGCCTCTCCATATAGTGCTACGTGAGCGTCTCCACGTAGTGCAGTCTGCGTACGTATACATGTAGTTCTGTTCATCTATATGTAGTGCAGTGCATACATTTTCATGTTGTGCTGCATGCGGGCGTCTCCATGAAGTGCTGTGTGCGTCCGTATCCATGAAGAACCATGTATGTGTGCGTCACCATGTAATTCTGCGTATGTGCGCATCTCCACGTAGTGCTGTGTGTGCGTATCCATGTAGTGCTGTGTGCGCATGACTCCATGAAGTGCCACGTGCGTATCCATGAAGTGGTGTGCGTGTGTGTGTCCGGATCTCCATGTAGTGCTGTGTGCACGCACATCCATGAAGTTGTGTGTGAGCATATCCAAGTACTGCTGCGGGCATGTGTCTCCATGTAGTGTCGACTGCGTGCATCTCCATGTAGTGCTCTGTACGTTCTTTATCTGTGAAGGGCTGTGGGTCTGCATCTCCATGTAGTGCTGCGTGCATGTGTCTCCATGTAGTGCTGTCTGCGTGCGTATCCATGAAGTCCTGTGTATGTGCGCGTCGTCATGTAGTTCTGTGTGTGTGCATCTCCATGTAGTGCTGCATGCACGTAGTGCTGTGTGTGCATATCCACGTAGTGCTGTGTGCATCCATGAACTGCTGTATCTCCATGGAGTGCTGTTTGCGTGCATATCCATGAAGTGCTGTGTGTTTGCGTATCCATGAAGTGTGTGTGTACGCACCTCCACGTAGTGCTCTGTGCAGGGACATCCATGAAGTTGTGTGTGTGCGTTATTAATGAACTCCAGTGTCTCCATGTAGTGCTGTTTACGTGCATAATAATGAAGTTCCGTGTTTCCATGTCTCCATGTACTGCTGCGTGTACATATCCATGTAGTCCTCTGTACGTGCACCTACATATTGTGCTGTCAACAGATCTCCATGTCGTGTTCTGTGCATCCCCATATAGTGCTATTTGACTGTGTCTCATAAAGTGCTGTCAGCGTCTCTCCACGTAGCACTGTGCATGAATCTCCCTGAAGTACTATGTGCGCGCCCATCTCAATGTAGTGCTGCGTTTATGTTTCTCCATGTAGTGCTGTGTGCGTGTATCTCCATGAAGTGCTCTGTGCGTTCTTACCTATGAAGGGCGGTGTGCGTTCATCTCCATGTAGTGCTGCATGCATGTGTCGCCATGTAGTGCTGTCTGCGTGCATATCCATGAAGGCCTGTATGTGTGCATCACCATGGAATTCTGTGTGTGTGTGTGCGCATCTCCATGTAGTGCTGTGTGTACGTATCCATGCAGTGCTGTGTGCACATGACTCCATGTAGTGCCATGTGTGTGCATACCCACGAAGTGTTGTCTGTGTGTGCACCTCCATGTAGTGCTGTGCGCACGCACATCCATGAAGTTGTGTATGTGCGTATCCAAGTACTGCTGCGTGCATGTGTCTCCATGTAGTGCTGAGTGCATGCATCTCCACGTAGTGCTCTGTGCGTTATCTATGAATGGCTGTAGGTGTGCATTTCCATGCAGTGCTGCATGCATGTGTCTCAATGTAGTGCTCTCTGCGTGCGTATCCATGAAGTCCTGTTTATGTGCGCGTCTTCATGTAGTTCTGTGTGCGCGTGCATCTCCATGTAGTAGTGTGTGTGCAAATCTCCGTGTAGTGCTGCATGCACGTAGTGCTGTCTGTGCAAATCCAAGTACTACTGTGTGCATCCTTGAAGTGCTCTGTGCGTGTATCCATGAAGTGCAGTATCTCTATGTAGCACTGTTTGCGCGCATATCCAAGACGTGCAGTGCGCGTGCGTATCCACTAAGTGCTGTGTGTGCGCGCACCTCCATGTACTGCAGTGTGCACGCACATCCGTGAAGTGCTCTCCGTGCGTATCAATGAACTCCAGTGTCTCCAGATAGTGCTTTTTGCGTCCATATCCCTGAAGTGCTTTGGGTGTCTGCGCGTCCGTGCACCTTCATCTGGTGCAGTTTGCATATGACTCCATGTAGTGTTGTGTGTGCACTTCCATGTCGTCCTCTGTACATGCACCTTCCTGTAGTACTATCAGCTGTCTCCTTGTAGTGTTGTGTGTCTCTCTGTGTAGCGCTGTGTGCATGCTGTCTCTATTATGGGTGCACTGATAGCATAATTGTTCCGCATCCAGATATATTTAATGTGCTATCCGTTCGCATCTGTACATCTGCCGATTTGGTTAACCCCCACATAAAAACAACCACAGGTGATAAATCTAAAATAATATGTGTTTTATTGTAATACTGTTTAAAGCTTAAAATATCCGAAAAGAAAACAAGCTTTGCCTTGTTCTACAAGCAGTGATGAAGTAATTCCGTCCGTTTGAGGCTGACGGCGGTCGGCAACCCATAAAACCAAATGTCACTTGCACAGTAATGTACTTGACTGTTGCTGTGGTTTTATGGAACACAAACCAAAATGCTGCAGTTCACTCTGACAGTTTATACTCGAAAAACAGCATGTTTGCATTGTCAAGGGAGAACCGTGAGAGCCTGTCGGTGATTATGTCACCAGCCACACCAAATACGTGCTCACTAGGCACACTCATGGGAGATGCAGGCAAAATACTTTCTCCAATCTAGGCCAAGGTAGGAAATTGGTGCTACTGTATCTTCCAATAAAGTAGTGGGTAGGATGTGCCTTTTTTAGAAGTATGCTCTCAGCCAGGTATGCTTCTACCTCTGCATTACTGTGGTTGTGCAGTTCGTTTTCAGGAGCTGTAAGGAAAAAAAAATTATGAGGGCGGTGGTGTGGAGCCCGAGCTGAAAGGTCGCAGGCTCAAGAAGCTCTGTAAGACTGAAAGAAAATAAGTTAAACATTAAAGGTTTCAGAGGAGAAAAACGTTTTTATTCACACCTAATACGAATCTGCAACACTAGAAGACTTGATATGGGGAATAAAAAGAAAAATAGGACAACGGGGGAGAATGTAAGAAGCAGAGCAAATCTGGGCACGTCAGCACCGCGATCGATGCTAGGCCGAGCGCCGCTCGAATCCACCATGGAATGTGAAGAGGAGACACTTCTGACCTTGGGGTAGAAAATGAATTAAATGCTGGCATCAATGACAGCCTTTACACAAAGATTTGGTGCCCTTACAAATAGGGTTACGCTCCTCGAGACAGATCTAAACACAGTGAAGACTGAGGTGGTCGAAGCAAAAAAGCAGTCTGAAGCTGCCATGGGAACAGCGGCAAATCTCCTGAAAGAAAACTCCCACTTGCGGGCCTGTCTCCAAAACCTAGAGAATCAGGCCTGGGCTATGAATCTTAGAATAATCGGTATTCAGGAGCGCAGCGACGGAGACCACCTGAGCCTTTTTCTGAAAGACTGGTTGGAGCAACAATTGGGTCAGCCCATGCAGGAGAGGACATGGGGGATTCAAAAGGCATATCGAGTCACCTTTCTGCGTAGGCCCAGCAACACGGATTCCCCAAGGACAATAGTAGCAATCTTAGACAGGATGAGCACTAGAGATCTTATTTTGTCTTTGGCCAGGCAGAAGCGACTTCTCCTGCATGACGGGCAAAGAGTGTCATTATTCCCGGACTTTAGTTTCGCAGCTCGGCAGAAAAAGAAGAAGTTCGACGGGACAAGGGCGATGCTACGTGCAGCGAACATTCCACACAACATGCTTTTCCCTGCGAGGCTGAGGTTGACACACCAGGGTAAGGTTTTTATTTTCTCAGATCCAGCAGACGCTTTGAAATGGGCCCAAAAGTTTGTGAAACCAAGTGGAAGAAAGTTGGAGCCCTCCAGATCGGACACAGAGGATGAAGAGGATTTGGACAGATAAGGGACTGTTTGTTGTTATTTTAAGAAAAATCTCAGGTCTGTTAAGTTTAATCACCTGAGTAGGCAGAGTTACTTTCCATTTGTGTATAAGTTTTCTTCTGGGGAAAGTTTCAGTCTCTAAACATAGAGTGGCCTGAGACATTAAGGTTTCTCTGTTGAGAGAAGGGAGTGTTGCTTTCTCTCCACATGGGACACATTTTAGCGACTTAAATAGTTAAATGTAGGTAACATTAAATAATAGGACTTTAAAGCTATTTACCTGGAGATAAATATAATTGGTGGGACTTCTGTTATAACCTGCATTCTGTAGTACCATTCAGGTACATTAATTTCAGCTAATGCATGCTGCGTTGTTAGTCTCAATTCAGAGACAAACTTCAAGTAATTTTTTGTTAACTTTTTGAGTTTTATAGATATAGCGTGCAGCTCATGGGCTTAAACTACACAGCCTATTTCATGATTTTTGCACGTGTAATACTAGGGCTTAATAGTCCTTGGTTATACTCTCCATGACGTATCTGATTGTTGTAGCACGATACGATTAATGCTACTATTAAGAGGGCTGACTCCCTCAGCATGTCAGATCATATCCTAATGTACTACTTCAAGTTCATACATTGTATTTTTGTTCAAGAAAATAATAAACATTAAGTATAAAAAAAGAAATACATGAAATGACTGCCAGCCACATAGCTACATTAAGCAAACATACATTCTTGTGGTAGTACATTTACCAGGCTAAAGTTCTCCCAGGGGTCGTCAGCAACGCTTTCAGCATCCTTCACAGTAGATGCCCGACTCACTTGAGATACAGGACGCACTTCCTCTAGTTCCTCCACCAGCTGTTTCACCACCTTTGCAAAGGTCTTCCCATTACTTGTTCAGAAAAAGTGGAGTTTCTATCTGCAATCCAGCAGTGCTGCTGCTACTGCTTCCTTAGACGACTCATAATGATTTAAGCGCGAGACCACAGCAGCTAGTAGAGCCTTTCGCATGCAAAGCAACCCCAGGAATTTAATATTTTCTACTGCGTGGCATAGCACTATGACAGTTGGGATAATACCAGAAACACAGGTATCCTCTAAACTTAAACTTCGGGTCCCTCTTTCAAATGGTTTTAGCACAGCACACATTTCCGGCCAAGTCGACTCTCCAGACGTGAATGTCTGGTTATCACTTTCAGATGCGTACACAGCTAGAGCCGCGCGTTCTTCAAGTAAGCGATCAAAAGCATTTAATATGAACTGCTCCAACGGGTGGAGACATCTCGAGTCCATCTGTGTACCGGGACTTGAAGAGTTGTTTCCAGGCAAGTCAATTTTTCAGTTGCACTTGATGAATGTTTGAAGTGGCCCACGCAAGTACGACCACTGGAAAGATCTTCTACAGCCTTTTATTTCATAATACCCACATTAACAATTAGCTGCAAGGTGAAAGTAAGACACCCCTACCCAAGTATGGCACTTACCCTTGTAGCTTTAGCTATATTGGCTCCATTGTCCCACATAACAAGGTGTCTGAATGCTCCTAATACACCAATTATCAAGCACCTCAAAAAAAACATCTTGATAGGTTTTCACCTGTGTGGTGATATTTAAGTTGTCTCAATTCGAGAAGGGCGCCCCCTCTTTTGAAGTCACTATCAATCCAATGCGCAGTTATGACTAAATAGGACAACGTGGAATATTCATTAGTCCAGGTGTCTGTTGAAAAACTTAAGAAGCCAACTTCAGCAAGCGCTTTCATTTTGCATCTTATTCGGCTATACAGGTTAGGGATAATATGAGCTGACAAACAGCATCTAGAAAGAATAATATAATGAGGCTGCCCAGCTAGAATTAGATGTTAAAACCAGGGTTGTCAATAATGCAGGACAGTTGTTCGTCCACTGCTAGCATTTCTGCAACGGCATTAGGAGCTGATACTGCATGGGGGTTATCATTAGAAAATTATACAGATCGGCAAATACACGCCTCACTCGTTTGATTTTTATATTTCTTTAGCCGGTGGTTCATATCCTGATTGTCTACAAAGTTCTTCCTGTTCTTTTTCTGACTGCTTTTCTAAGAACTTCTCCTGATGTCTGTTACGAATGTGATGAATAAGACTGGAAAAACCTCTACTTATAAAGGAGGGCATCTGGCATATACAACATTTAGCCTTCGCGTCAGTTTCAGCAGAACAATGAAAAGTACATCCAGACCAACCTTTTCAATGTCATCCTCACTGCAATATGTGATTTCTGCTGCAAACAGCCGACTGATGAGAAGCGCTGGCAACTACCTGTCCACACACCTGACAAGGAACTATCCGACCCCCCTTTATGGGTCAGTATCCAATCGGACCGGATACAGACCCAGATGAGAAAATCCGATCAGTTCAATATAATAGGGTTGGAGACCCGTGCATTCCTAGGCTCCATTTAGTGCTGCGTGTGTCCGCATCTCCATGTAGTGCTGGGTACGTACATGTTCGTGCGTCTCCACGTATTACTGCGTGCATTTGTCTCCATGTCACGCTGTGTACGTGCATCTCCATATAGTGATGTGTACGTATCTATGTAGTGCTGCATGCATCTCCATGTAGCGCTGTGTGCATGCATCTCCATTTAGCGCTGTGTGCACCCATCTATATGTACTGCTGTGTGTGCATAGCCACGTAGTTCTCTGTATGTTCACCTTCATGTAGTGCTATCAAGTGTGTCTCCATGAAGTACAGTGTGCGTTTATCTCAATGTAGTGCTGTGTGCATGCATCTCCACGTATTGCTGGGTGCGTCCAGTTCCACGAAGTGTTGGGTGAATGCATCTCCATGTACTGAAGGGTGTGCGCCTCCCCAGATAGTGCTACGGGCGTGTCTTCATGTAGTAGTTTGTATACATAGAAATGTAGTTCTGTTCGTCTCCGTGTAGTGCACTGCATACATTTTAATGATGTGCTGCAAGCGTGCGTCTCCATGAAGTGCTCTGTGCGTGCGTATAAATGAAGTGTTGTGTGTGTGTGCACCTCCTTGTAGTGCTGTGTGCACGCACATCCATGTAGTTGTGGGCGTGAGTATCAATGAACTCCAGGATCTCCATGTAGTGCTGTTTGCGTGCATATTCATGAAGTTCTGTCTTTGCATGTCTCCAGGTACTGTTGAGTGTGCATATCAATGTAGTTCTCTGTACGTGCACCTTAACATAGTGCTGTCAGTGGGTCGTCATATGGTGTTCGGTGCATCTCCACATACTGCTATATGACTGCATCCCACGTAGTGTTGTCAGCGTGTCTCCACATAGCACTGTGCATGAATCTCCATGAAGTAATATGTGAACGCACATCTCAATTTAGTGCTGCGTTTATGAGTCTCCATGTAGTCCTCTGTGCGTTATTTATGAAGGACGGTGTGCGCTCATCTCCACATAGTGCTGCATGCATGTGTCTCCATATAGTGCTGTCTGCGTGCGTATCCACGAAGGCCTGTGTGTGTGTCATCATGTAATTCTGTGTCTGTGCGCATTTCCATGTAGTGCTGTGTGTGCGTATCCATGTACTGCTGTGTGCACATGACTCCACGTAGAGCCATGTGCGTGCATATCCTTGAAGTGTTGTCTGTGTGCGTACCTCCATGTAGTGCTGGGTGCACGCACATCCATGAAGTGTGTGTGCGTATCCAAGTACTGCTGCGTGCAACTGTCTAGATGTAGTGCAGAGTGCGTGCATCTCAATGTACAGCTCTGTGCGTTCTTATCTATGAAGGGCCATGGGAGTACATCTCCATGTAATGCTGCATGCATGAGTCTCCATATAAAGCAGTCTGCATGCATATCCATGAAATCCTGTGTATGTGCGCATCTCCATGTAGTGCTGCATGCACGCAGTGCAGTGAGTGCATATCCGTGTAGTGCAGCGTGCATCCGTGAAGTGCTGTGTGCGTCTATCCATAAACTGCTGTATCTCCACATAGTGCTATCTGCGTGCATATCCAAGAAGTGCTGTGTGCGTGCGTATCCAAGAAGTGTTGTCTGTGGGCGCACCTCCCAGTGGTGCTGTGTGAAAGCACATCCACGAACTTGTGTGCGTGAGTATCAATCAACTCCAATGTCTCCATGTAGTGCTGTGTGTGCGTATCCATGTAGCGCTGTGAGCATCCGTGAAGGGCTCTGCGTGTATCCATGAAGTGCTGTTTGCGTCCAGATCAAAGAAGTGCTGTGTGCGTGCGTATCCTTGAAGTGTTATCTGTGTGCGCACCTCCACGTAGTGCTGTGTGTGCGTATACAAGTACTGCTGCGGACATGTGTCTCCATGTAGTGCAGAATGCGTACATCTCTCCATGTAGTGCTCTGAGCGTTCTTATCTATGAAGGGCCGTGTGTGTGCATCTCCATGTACTGCTGCGTGCATGTGTTTCCTTGTGGTGCTGTCTCCGCGCGTATCCATGAAGTCCGGTGTATGTGCACGTCTTCATATAATTCTCTGAGTACATCTCCATGTAAAGCTGCATGCACGCAGCACTGTGTGTGCGTATCCATGTAGTGCTGTGTACATCCATGAAGTGCTGTGTGCGTGTATCCATGAAGTGCTGTATCTCTTTGTAGCGCTGTTTACGTGCATATCCAAGAAGTGCTGTGTGCGTGCGTATCCATTAAGTGCTGTGTTTGGGTGCACCTCCATGAACTGCTGTGTGCACGCACATCCGTGAAGTTCTGTGCGTGCCTATCAATTAACTCGTGTCTCCAGGTAGTGCTGTTTGCGTCAATATTCATTAAGTTGTGTTTGCATGTCTCCATGTACTGCTTTGTTCATCCGTGAAGTGCTGCATCTCCACGTAGTGCTGTTTGCGTTCATATCCATGAAGTGCTGTATGTGTGCGCGCGAGCACATTCATCTGGTGCAGTTTGCATATCTCTCCATGTAGTATTTTGTGTGCATATTCATGTCGTCCTCTGTACGTGCACCTTCCTGTAGTAGTCAGCTGTCTCCTTGTAGTGTTCTGAGTGTCTCCATGTAGCGCTGTGTGCACGCCGTCTCTATTAGGGGTGCACTGATAGCATAATTGTTTCGCATCCAGATATATTTAATGTGCTATCCGTTCGCATCTGTTTATCTACCGATTTGGTCAGCCCCTTAGAAAAACAAGCACAGATGATACAAGTAAAATAATATAAGTTTTATTCCAATAATGTTTAAAACCTAAAATAACCAAACAGAAAACAAGCTTTGCTTTGTTCTTCTACATGCAGTGATGAAGTAGGTCCGTGCGTTTGGGGGGGAGGGGGTCGGCACCCATAAAACCAAGTGCCACTTGCACAGTAATGTACTTGACTGATGCTGTGAGTTCACGGAACACAAACCAAAATATTGCAATTCACTCTGACAGATTATACTTGAAAAACAGCATGTTTGCATTCTCAGGGGAGAATTGCAAACGCCTTTCGGTGATTATGTCACCAGCCACATCAAATACGTGCTCACGAGGCACACTCATGGGAGGTGCAGAAAAAAATCTTGCTCCAATCGAGGCAAAGGTAAGAAATCGGTGCTCTTGTACCTACCAATGAAGTAGAGGTTTAGGATGTGCCATTTTTGGATATATGCTCTCAGCCAGGTGTGTTTCTACCTCTGTATTTCTGTGGTCGTGCACTTCATTTTCAGGCGCTGTAAAGAAAAAAATGTTATATGAAATGATTGTCATCCACATAACCTCATTAAGCAAACATATATTCTTGTGGTAGCTGATTTACCAGGCTAAAGTTCTCCCAGAGGTCGTCAGCAACGCTTTCAGCATACTTCACAGCAGATGTTCGACTGACTTGAGATGCAGGACGCACTTTCTCTACTTCTTAAACCAGCTGTTACACCACTACCTTTGCGAAGATCTTCCCATTGCTTCTTCGACTTCTGACGTCCACCTGGGGCTCATCCAGAGCCTTCTGGGACAACATTAAAGAACTGAATGGTAAAACCCGCCCCCCCCTCTCTCAGATTGACATAAACGGGGCTGTCTCACTGACCTAACATGTATTGCTAACTGCCTTAATAAAACCTTCACGGACTTGAGTGCAGTCCTCCCTGCCCACTTTTTTGACCCGGTTACCACGTCCACCTTCACACACATCTCAAGGCCACTTTTCTGCTTCCAGACGATCTCACCCTGTGATGCCAAACCTTTTCTCATAAAGTCCCTCGCCTCCCAAAACCCTAGTAATGACCCTCTTGACTCCAAGATACTCCGCCTTACACTGGATGTCATGCTAATACCCCCCACGCTTATCTTAAACAAATCCTTATGTTTAGGTCAATTCCCGGATGCTTGGAAGCACGCTGAAGTAATCCCAATCCATAAGTCTGGGGATCGCATGCTACCAAATAATTACAGGCCCATCTCCATCCTCCCCCCATCCAAAGCTTTAGAAAAAATAGTACCCACACAGCTCTTAGAAAACCTAAGCACAACCTTTTATGTCCGGAGCAACATGGGTTTCGTCCAGGCCACAGCACAAACACCGCCCTTCTGGAATTCTCCCACCACTTACACTCCGCACTTGACAAGGGTAGTCTTGCAGGGGCAGTATTCATAGACCTATCTAAGGCTTTCGATACGGTGTGCCACCCCCTGCTGTTAAACTCCCTATCCCAACTGGGACTCTCATCTGACCCAATGAATTGGTTCTCTAGCTACCTGCAAAACAGGTCCCAAAGAGTTATACTAAATGGGACCCTCTCTTCCAACCTGCCGGTTCTCTCAGGGGTCCCGCAAGGTTCTATCCTTGGACCCAGCCTCTTCAGTCTATTCCTAAACTCTCTCCCAAACTCCTGCTCCAGCAAAATACTGCTCTGTGCTGAGGACGCATTAATCCTAGCATCTCACCCAGACCTGCTCCTACTCCAAGGCACACTCAAAGCGCCTTCCTCCAAGCCGAAAAATGGTTCAATAATCATCGACTAGTCAGGAACCTGAAGAAAACTAAGTCCATGCTGTTCTCACACCGGCAAAACAGTGCTAAGAACACTCCCCTTCTCATCACCACCAGCAAGCTCCTTACTCAAGAACAGGTAACATCCTATAAGTACCTGGGCATCACCTTTGACCCTGGACTTACATTCCACGCCCACTTAAAAACCCTGTCATCTGCCATGAACTCCAGGATCGGGCTCCTCTACCGCCACAAAGATTGCCTTCCGGAATCTGCGTTAAGATTAGCCATTACCTCATCGGTGCTGTCTCTGGCCGACTATGGACTTCCTATTTACGCCGCAGCTGACCCCACCACCGTATCTAACGTACAGACGTCTAGTAACGAAGCCTGTAGGCTCCTTATAGGTGCCAACAGCAGAACTCACATCTGCCTGCTATACTCTACCTCCAACTTACTCACTCTTGATGAAAGACTGAAATACCATACCTGCCTACTGGCTAAAAAATCCTTCTCTGGGCTTTGCCCGCCAGGGGTCTCTGGTCCACTGCAGCTGGCTGTCCGGCCCCTGCCTACCCGTAACTCCATCGCAGCCACCTTCATAGTTCCCAGGGATAGGAACTCTCGCTGCCAAAGATCCTTCCATCATAAAGCCCCCCTTTGGTTTAACTGCCTTCCTGAGGCTATCTCGAAGATCCCCGTGACTGGCCGGTTCAAAACTGCCCTCCGTCAACACATTATTGACAGTCGATGCTGCAAATGTCGATAGCTGACCTAACCCAGCCCTTTGCCCTGTGCCCCCTGGTTCCTAGATGACTGGATACTGTCTCTAACTATGTTGTTATTAATTGATGTGTAATATGATGTATAATATGCAAGTTAACTTATGTATATTACTCAACTTATGCTTGTACTTGTATAGCTGCTGCCTGTAACTCCAGGTGTTTTTGTATCTCACCTGTATGTAATCCCTGTCCTAAAACCTCACTATTTGTTGTCTCCCCCCCATTTGACGAGGTACCTTTGTAAACGAGTCGCTGACTCAAAGGTTGTAAATCTGATTCTTCAATAAATAAAAAAAAAAAGAGGAGTTTCTATCTGCAATCCAGCAGTGTCACTGCTACTACTTCCTTAAGACTCATAATGATTTAAGCGCGAGACCACAGCAGCTAGTAGAGCCTTTCACATGCAGAGCAACCCCAGGAATTTAATATTTTCTACTGCGAGGCATAGCACTATGGCAGTTCGGATGACAGCAGAAATACAGGCATCCTCTAAACTTAATCTTCGGGTCCCTGTTTCAAATGGTTTTAGCACAGCACACATTTTCGACCAAGTCGACTCTGCAGCTGTGAATGTCTGGTTATCAGTTTCAGATCCGTACACAGCTAGTACCGCGCATTCTTCAAGTAAGCGATCAAAAGCATTTACTATGAACTGCTCCAACGGGTGGAGACATCTCGAGTCCATATGTGTACCGGGATTTGAAGAGTTGTTTCCAGGGCAGTCAATTTTTCAGTTGCACTTGATGAATGTTTGAAGTGGCCCACACTAGTACGACCACAGGAAAGATCCTCTACAGCCTTTTGTTTCATGATACCCACATTAACAATTAGTTGCAAGGTGTAAGTAAGACACCCCTACCTAACCATGGCACTTACCCGTATACCTTTAGCAATATTGGCCCCATTGTCCCACATAACAAGGTGTCTGAATACTCCTAACACACCAATTATCAAGCACCTGAAAAAAACAACTTCATAGGTTTTCACCTGTGTGGTGATCTTTAAGTTGTCTCAATTCGAGAAGGGCCCCCCTTCTTTTGAAGTCACTATCAATCCAATGCACAGTTATGACTAAATAGGACAATGTGGAATATTCATCAGTCCAGGTGTCTGTTGAAAAACTTAAGGAGCCAACTTCAGCAAGCGCTTTCATTGTACATCTTATTCGGCTATACAGGTTAGGGATAATATGAGCTGACAAACAGCATCTAGATGGAATAATATAATGAGGCTCCCCAGCTAGAATTAGATGTTAAAACCAGAGTTGTCAACAATGCAGGACAGTTGTTCGTCCACTGCTAGCATTTCTACAATGGCATTAGGAACTGATACTGCATGGGGGTTATCACTAGAAAGTGATACAGATCGACAAATACACGCCTCACTCGTTTGATTTTTATATCTCTTTAGTCGGTGGTTCACATCCTGATTGTCTACAAAGTTCTTGCTGTTCTTTTTCTGACAGCATTTCAAAGAACTTCTCCTTCTGTCTGTTACGAATGTAATGAATGAGACTGGAAAAACCGCTACTTATATGGGTGGGCATCTGGCATATACAACATTTAGCCTTCGAGTCAGTTTCAGCAGAACACTGAAAAGTACATCCAGACCAACCTTTTCTGTGTCATCCTCACTGCGATATGTGATTTCTGCTGCAAACAGCCGTCTGATGAGAAGCGCTGGCAACTAGCTGTCCACACACCTGACAAGGAACTATCTGACCCCTTTTTATGGGTGAGTATCCAATCGGACCGGACACAGACGGAAATGAGAAAATCCGATCAGTTCAATATAATCGGGTTGGATACCCGTGCATTCCTAGGTTCCATTTAGTGCTGTGTGTGTGTGTGCGCATCACCATGTAGTGCTGGGTGCGTACATGTGCGTGCATCTCCATGTATTACTGCGTGCATGTGTCTCCATGTCATGCTATGTACGTGCATCTCCATATAGTGCTGTGTACGTATCTATATAGTGCTGCATACATCTCCATGTAGTGCTGTGTGCATGAATCTCCTCGTATTGCTGGGTGCGTCCATCTCCACGAAGTGCTGGGTGAATGCATCTCCATGTAGTGCAGTGTCCCGAGCATTTCCATGTACTGAAGGGTGTGCGCCTCCCTAGATAGTGCTACGTGCGTGTCTCAACGTAGTACAGTTTGTGTACATATCCATGTAGTTCTCTTCGTCTCCGTGTAGTGATGTGCATACATCTTTCTGTTGTGCTGCAAGCGTGCGTCTCCATGAAGTGCTCTGTGCGTGCGTATCCATGAAGTGTTGTGTGTGTGTGTGCACCTCCTTGTAGTGCTGTGTGCACGCACATCCATGTAGTTGGGGCGTGCGTATCAATGAACTTCAGGGTCTCCATGTAGTGCTGTTTGCGTGCATATTCATGAAGTTCTGTCTTTGCATGTCTCCAGATAGTGTTGTTTGTGCATATCAATGTAGTTCTCTGTAAGTGTACCTTCATATAGTGCTGTCAGTGGGTCGCCATGTGGTGTTCGATGCATCTCCATATACTGCTATGTGACTGTATCTCAATTAGTGCTGTCAGAGTGTCTCCACGTAGCACTGTGCATGAATCTTCATGAAGTAATATGTGAATGCACATCTCAATGTAGTCCTGCGTTTATGTGTCTCCAAGTAGTGCTCTGTGCGTTATCTATGAAGGGCGCTGTGCATTCATCTCCATATAGTGCTGCATGCATCTTTCTCCATGTAGTGCTGTCTGCGTCTGTATCCACGAAGGCCTGTGCATGTGTGCATCCTCATGTAATTCTGTGTCTGTGCGCATCAACATGCAGTGCTGTGTGTGCGTATCCATGCAGTGCTGTGTGCACGACTCCACGTAGTGCCATGTGCGTGCATATCCTTGAAGTGTTGTGTGTGTGTGCGCACCTCCATGTAGTGCTGGGTGCACGCACATCCATGAAGTGTGTGTGAGTATCCAAATACTGCTGCATGCATGTGTCTAGATGAAGTGCAGACTGCGTTCATCTCCATGTAGTACTCTGTGCATTATCTATGAAGGGCTGTGGGCGTACATCTCCATGTAGTGCTGCATGCATGAGTCTCCATGTAGTGCAGTCTGCGTGCGTATCCATGAAATCCTGATTATGTGCGCGTCTTCATGTAGTTCTGTCTGTGCGCATCTCCATGTAGTGCTGCATGCACGCAGTGCAGTGAGTGCGTATCCATGTAGTGCTGTATGCATCCGTGAATTGCTGTGTACGTGTATCCATGAACTGCTGTATTTCCAAGTAGTGCTGTTTCCGTGCATATCCAAGAAGTGCTGTGTGCGTGCGTATCCATGAAGTGTTGTGTGTGTGCGCACCTCCCTGTAGTGCTGTGTGCACACACATCCACGAAGTTGTGTGCGTGAGTATCAATCAACTCCAATGTCTCCATGTAGTGCTGTGTGTGCGTATCCATGTAGTGCTGCGAGCATTCGTGAAGGGCTATGCGTGTATCTATGAAGTGCTGTTTGCGTGCAGATCAAAGAAGTGCTGTGTGCGTGCGTATACATGAAGTGTTATGTGTGTGCGCACCTCCACGAAGTGCTGTGTGCATGCACATCCATGAAGTTGTGTGCGTGCGTATACAAGTACTGCTTCGAGCATGTGTCTCTATGTAGTGCAGAGTGGGAGCATCTCCATGTAGTGCTCTGTGCGTTCTTATCTATGAAGGGCTGTGGGTGTACATCTCCATGTAGTACTGCGTTCATGTGTCTCCATGTAGTGCTGTCTGCGTGCGTATCCATGAAGTCCTGTGTATGTGCACGTCTTCATGTAGTAATGTGTGTGCGCATCTCCGTGTAGTGCTGCATGCACGCAGTGCTGTGTGTGCGTATCCATGTAGTGCTGTGTACATCCATGAACTGCTGTGTGCCTGTATCCATGAAGTGCTGTATCTCTATGTAGTGCTGTTTGTGTGCATATCCAAAAAGAGCTGTGCGTATGCGTATCCATTAAGTGCTGTGTGTGTGTGCACCTCCATGTACAGCTGTGTGCACGCACATCCATGAAGTTCTGTGCGTGCGTATCAATGAACTCGTGTCACCATGTAGTGCTGTTTGCGCCATATTCATGAAGTTGTGTTTGCATGTCTCCATATAGTGTTTTGTGCATCCGTGAAGTGCAGTGTGCATGTATCCATGAAGTGCTACATCTCCACGTAGTGCTGTTTGCGTGCATATCCATGAAGTGCTGTGTGTCTGCGCGCGAGCACCTTCATCTGGTGCAGCTTGCATATGTCTCCATGTAGTGTTCTTTGTGCATATCCATGTCGTCCTCTGTACGTGCACCTTACTGTAGTACTGTCAGCTGTCTCCTTGTAGTGTTGTGAGTGTCTCCATGTAGCGCTGTGTAGACGCTGTCTCCATTAGGGGGTGCACTGATAGCATAATTGCTTTGCATCCAGATATATTTAATGTGCTACCTGTTTGTATCTGTATATCTGCCGATTTGGTTAGCCCCACATAAAAACAAGCACAGATGATATAAGTAAAACAATATGAGTTTTATTCCAATACTGTTTGAAACCTAAAATAACCAAAAAGAAAACAAGTTTTGCTTTCTTCTTCTACAAGCAGTGATGAAGTAGGTCCGTGCGTTTGGGGGGGAGGGGAGGGGGTCGGCACCTATAAAACCAAATGCCACCTGCACAGTAATGTACTTGACTGTTGCCCTGAGTTCATGGAACACAATCCAAAATATTGCAATTCACTCTGACAGATTATACTTGAAAAACAGCATGTTTGCAATGTCAGGCGAGAATTGCGAGCGTCTGTTGTGTTTATGTCACCAGCCACACTAACTACGTGCTCACTAGACACACTCATGGGAGGTGCAGACAAAAATCTTGCTCCAATCTAGGCCAAGGTAACAAATCGTTGCTCTTGTATCTTTCAACAAAGTAGTGGGTTAGCATGTGCCTTTTTTGGAAGAATGCTCTCAGCCAGCTATGTTTCTAGCTCTGTATTTCTGTAGTCGTGCAGTTTGTTTTCAGGCGCTGTAAAGAAAAAAAAAACGTTATATGAAATTCAGTCAACCACAAAACTTCATTATGCAAACATACATTCTTGCAGTAGTTCATTTACCAGGCTAAAGTTCTGCCATATGTCGTCAGCAACGCTTTCAGGATCCTTCACAGCAGATGTTCGACTGACTTGAGATGCAGGACGCACTTCCTCTAATTCTTCCACTAGCTGTTTCACCACTGCCTTTTGCAAAGATTTTCCCATTACTTGTTCGGAAAAAGAGGAGTTTCTATCTGCAATCCATCAGTGTTGCTGCAACTACTTCCTTAGACGACTCATAATGATTCAAGCGCGAAACCACAGCAGCTAGTAGAGTCATTCGCATGCGAAGCAACCCCAGGAATTTAATATTTTCTACTGTGTGGCATAGCACTATGGCAGTTGGGATAATAGCAGAAACACAGGCATCCTCTAAACTTTTTTTTTTTTTTTTTTTATTATTTTCATCTTTATCCCTCCTTACTGCCTCCGGTGCCCCCTCCTTCCGTCCGCTCATGTCCCCCAGTACCTACTTTAGGGATCTGCCCCTAGAGTGCCCATCCTCCTCTCCTCGCACATTGGGGTCTGTCCTGTAGGTGGCCCGGGTGGACTTAGGGCAGACTTCATCTAGAACTGCGAAGGTTATTTCGGATTTCTCCCTAGCGTCCCCACTCCCCAGGGCGCCTTGCGCTAAGGGACGTCACGTCCCAGTGGTAGCATGCTTACGCACGCTGACCCTCACACGCCGAGACGTCTCCTCCCCGGCTCCGACAGGCGAAGCCGCCCACCCTTCCCCTTCTCCGTGCTTCCACCGCTATGGAATGAATGCAGAGCTTAATGCGCCTTGGTAACCCAGCCCGGTGGAGGAGAGCATCTGGGACGCCGATCCGCCTCCCCGCCGACCCCCGCCACCTCGGTCTGTTCCCGAACCCGGGTCGCCGGCGCAGCGCGAGGTGTGGCGTCTAGCGTCTCAACGCTCAGCGCCACCGGGCCGGCTCAGGCATCCTCTAAACTTAATCTTCGGGCCCCTCATTCAAATGGTTTTAGCACAGCACACATTTTCGGCCAAGTCGACTATGCAGATGTGAATGTCTGGTTATCAATTTCAGATGCATACACAGCTAGAGCCGCGCGTTCTTCAAGTAAGCGATCAAAAGCTTTTAATATGAACTGCTCCAACGGGTGGAGACATCTCGAGTCCATCTGTGTACCGGGACTTGAAGAGTTGTTTCCAGGGCAATCAATTTTTCAGTTGCACTTGATGAATGTTTGAAGTGGCCCACACTAGAACGACCAGTGGAAAGATCTTCTACAGCCTTTTGATTCATGATAGCCACATTAAGATTTAGTTGCAAGGTGTAAGTGAGACACCCCTACCCAAGCATGGCACCTAACCTTATACCTTTAGCTATATTGGCCCCATTGTCCCACATGACAAGGTGTCTGAATGCTCTTAATACAGCAATTATCAAGCACCTGAAAAAAACATCTTGATAGGTTTTCACCTGTGTGGTGATCTTTAAGTTGTCTCAATTCGAGAAGGGCTCCCTTCTTTTGAATTCACTATCACTCCAATGCGCAGTTATGACTAAATAGGACAATGTGGAATATTCATTAGTCCAGGTGTCTCTTGAAAAACTTAAGGAGCCAACTTCAGCAAGCGCTTTCATTCTGCATCTTATTCGGCTATACAGGTTAGGGATAATATGAGCTGACAAACAGCATCTAGATGGAATAATATAATGAGGTTCCCCAGCTAGAATTAGATGTTAAAACCAGGGTTGTCAACAATGCAGGACAGTTGTTCGTCCACTGCTAGCATTTCTGCAATGCCGTTAGGAACTGATACTGCATGGGGGATATCATTAGAAAATGATACATATCGCCAAATACACGCCTCACTCGTTTGATTTTTATATCTCTTTAGGCGGTGGTTCATATCCTGATTGTCTACAAAGTTCTTGCTGTTCTTTTTCTGAATGCATTTCTAAGAACTTCTCATTATGTCTGTTACGAATATGATGAATGAGACTGGAGAAACCTCTACTTATAAAGGTGGGCATCTAGCATATACAACATTTAGCCTTCGAGTCAGTTTCAGCAGAACACTGAAAACTACATCCAGACCAAACTTTTCTGTGTCATCCTCACTGCGATATGTGATTTCTGCTGCAAACAGCCGACTGATGAGAAGCGTTGGCAACTACCTGTCCACACAACTGACAAGCAACTATCCGACCCCCTTTTATAGGTGAGTATCCAGTCGGACCGGATACAGACGCAGATGACAAAATCCAATCAGTTCAATATAATCGGGTTGGATACCCGTGCATTCCTAGGCTCCATTTAGTGTTGTGTGTGTGCGCATCTCCATGTAGGGCTGGGTCCGTACATGTGCGTGCATCTCCATGTATTACTGCGTGCACGTGTCTCCATGTCATGCTGTGTACGTGCATCTCCATATAGTGCTGTGTACGTATCTAGGTAGTGCTGCATGCATCTCCATGTACTGCTGCGTGCACCCATCTCTATGTAGTGCTGTGTGTGCATATCCACGTAGTTCTCTGTATGTTCACCATCATGTAGTGCTATCAAGTGTGTCTCTATGAAGTACACTGTGCATTCATCTACATGTAGTGCTGTGTGCATGCATCTCCACGTATTGCTGGGTAACTCCATCTCCAGAAAGTGCTGGTGAGTTCATCTCCATGTAGTGCAGTGTCCGTGCATCTCCATGTACTGCAGGGTGTGCGCCTCCCCATATAGTGCTAAATGCGTGTCTCCATGCAGTACAGTTTGTATACATATTAATGTAGTTCTTTTCATCTCCGCGTAGGGCAGTGCATACATTTTCATGCTGTGCTGCAAGCGTGCGTCTCCATGAAGTGCTCTGTGCGTGCGTATCCATGAAGTGTTGTGTGTGTGTGTGCACCTCCTTGTAGTGCTGTGTGCACGCACATCCATGTAGTTGTGGGCGTGCGTATCAATGAACTCCAAGGTATCCAAGTACTGCTGTTCGCGTGCATATTCATGAAGTTCTGTCTTTGTATGTCTCCACGTAGTGATGTGTGTGCATATCAATGTAGTTCTCTGTACGTGCATCTTCATATAGTGCTGTCAGTGGGTCGCTATGTGGTGTTCGATGCATCTCTATATACTGCTATGTGACTGCATCTCACGTAGTGCTGTCAGCGTGTCTCCACGTGGCACTGTGCATGAATCTCCATGAAGTACTATGTGCACGCACATCTCAATGTAGTACTGCGTTTATGTGTCTCCATGTAGTGCTCTGTGCGTTATCTATGAAGGGCAGTGTGCATTCATCTCCATATAGTGCTGCATGCATGTGTCTCCATGTAGTGCTGTATGCGTGCGTATCCACGAAGGCCTGTGTATGTGTGCGTCATCATGTAATTCTGTGTCTGCATCTCCATGTAGTGTGGATTGTGCGTATCCATGTAGTGCTGTGTGCACATGACTCCACGTAGTGCCATGCGCGACATATCCTTGAAGTGTTTTGGCGTCGCGCACTCCATGTAGGCGGCGCACGACATCCATGAAGTGTGTGTGCGATTCAAGTACTGCTGCGTATATGTCTAGATGTAGTGCACAGTGCTGCATCTCCATGTAGTGCTCTCTGCGCTCTTATCTATGAAGGGCTGTGGTGTGCATCTCCATGTTGTGCTGCGTGCATGAGTCTCCATGTAGTGCTCTCTGCGTGCGTATCCATGAAGTCCTGCGCATGTGCATTTCTTCATGTAGTTCTGTGCGTGCATCTCCATGTAGTAGTGTGTGTGCGCATCTCCATGTACTGCTGCATGCACGCAGTGCTGTGTGTGCGTATCCATGTAGTGCTGTGTACATCCAGAAAGTGCTGTGTGCGTGTATCCATTAAGTGCTGTATCTCTATTTAGCGCTGTCTGCGTGCATATCCAAGAAGTGCTATGCGCCGCATCCATTAAGTGTGTGTGTGCGCACCTCCATGTACTGTTGTGTGCACGCACATCCGTGAAGTTCTGTGCGTGCGTATCAACGAACTGCAGTGTCTCCAGGTAGTGCTGTTTCCGTCCATATTCATGAAGTTGAGATTGCATGTCTCCGTGTAGTGCTTTGTGTATCCGTGAAGTGCAGTGTGCATGTATCCACGAAGTGCTACATCTCCACGTACTGCTGTTTGCGTGCATATCCATGAAGTGCTGTGTGTGTGCGCGCGTGCACCTTCATCTGGTGCAGTTTGCATATGTCTCCATGTAGTGTTGTGTGTGCATATCCATGTCGTCCTCTGTACGTGCACGTTCCTGAAGTACTGTCAGCTGTCTCCTTGCAGTGTTGTGAGTGTCTCCATGTAGCGCTGTGTGGACGCTGCCTCTATTAGGGGTGCACTGATAGCATAATTGTTTTGCATCCAGATATATTTAATGTGCTATCCGTTCGCATCTGTATATCTACCAATTTGGTTAGCCCCACATAAAAACAAGCACATATGATATCAGTAAAATAATATGAGTTTTATTCCAATACTGTTTAAAACCTAAAATAACCAAAAAGAAATCAAGCTTTGCTTTGTTCTTCTACAAGCAGTGATGAAGTAGGTCTGGGCGTTTGGGGGGCAGGGGGTCGGCACCCATAAAACCAAATGCCACTTGCACAGTAATGTACTTGACTGTTGCTCTGAGTTCATGGAACACAAACCAAAATATTTCAATTCACTCTGACAGATTATACTTGAAAAACAGCATGTTTGCATTGTCAAGGGAGAATTGAGAGCGCCTGTCGGTGATTATATCACCAGCACACCAAATACGTGCTCACTAGGCACACTCATGGGAGGTGCAGACAAAAATCTTTCTCCAATCTAGGCCAAAGTAAGACATCGGTGCTCTTGTATCTTCCAATAAATTAGCGGGTTAGGATGTGCCTTTTTTGGAAGTATGCCCTCAGCCAGGTATGTTTCTAGCTCTCTATTTCTGCGGTCGTGCAGTTCGTTTTCAGGCGCTGTAAGGAAAAAAAAAAACGTTATATGAAATGATTGTCAACCACATAACTTCATTAAGCAAACATATACTCTTGTGGTAGATGATTTACCAGGCTAAAATTCTCCCAGAAGTCGTCAGCAACGCTTTCAGCATCCTTCACAGCAGATGTTCGACTGACTTGAGATGCAGGACGCATTTCCTCTAGTTCTTCCACCAGCTGTTTCACCACTACCTTTGCGAAGATCTTCCCATTACTTGTTCGGAAAAAGAGGAGTTTCTATCTACAATCCAGCAGTGTTGCTGCTACTACTTCCTTAGATGACTCATAATGATTTAAGCGCGAGACCACAGCAGGTAGTAGAGCCTTTCGCATGCAAAGCAACCCCAGGAATTTAATATTTTCTACTGCGTGGCACAGCACTATGGCAGTTGGGATAATAGCAGAAACACAGGCATCCTCTGAACTTAATCTTCCGGTCCCTCTTTCAAATGGTTTTAGCACAGCACACATTTTCGGCCAAGTCGACTATGCAGATGTGAATGTCTGGTTAACACTTTCAGATGCGTACACAGCTAGACCCGCGCGTTCTTCAAGTAAGCGATCAAAAGCATTTAATATGAACTGCTCCAACGGGTGGAGACATCTCAAGTCCATCTGTGAACCGGGACTTGAAGAGTTGTTTCCAGGGCAGTCAATTTTTCAGTTACACTTGATGAATGCTTGAAGTGGCCCACACTAGTACGACCAGTGGAAAGATCTTCTACAGCCTTTTGTTTCATGATAGCCACATTAACAATTAGTTGCAAGGTGTAAGTAAGACACCCCAACCCAAGCATGGCACTTAACCTTATAGCTTTAGCTATATTGGCCCCATTGTCCCACATAACAAGGTGTCTGAATGCTCCTAATACACCAAATATCAAGCACCTGAAACAAGCGATAGGTTTTCACCTGTGTGGTGATCTTTTAAGTTGTCTCAATTCGAGAAGGGCCCCCCTTCTTTTGAAGTCACTATCAATCCAATGTGCAGTTATGACTGAATAGGACAATGTGGAATATTCATTAGTCCAGGTGTCTCTTGAAAAACTTAAGGAGCCAACTTCAGCAAGCGCTTTCATTCTGCATCTTATTCGGCTATACAGGTTAGGGATAATATTAGCTGACAAACAGCATCTAGATGAAATAATATAATGAGGCTCCCCAGCTAGAATTAGATGTTAAAACCAGGGTTGTCAACAATGCAGGACAGTTGTTCGTCCACTGCTACCATTTCTGCAACGCCACTTGGAACTGATACTGCATGGGGGTTATCATTAGAAAATGATAACAGATCGACAAATACACGCCTCACACGTTTGATTTTTATATCTCTTTAGCCGGTGGTTCATATCCTGTTTGTCTACAAAGTTCTTGCTGTTCTTTTTCTGACCGCATTTCTAAGAACTTCTCCTTGTGTCTGTTACGAATGTGATGAATGAGACTGGAAAAAACTATACTTATAGAGGTGGGCATCTGGCATATACAACATTTGGCCTTCGAGTCAGTTTCAGCAGAACACTGAAAAGTACATCCAGACCAACCTTTTCTGTGTCATCCTCACTGCAATATGTGATTTCTGCTGCAAACAGCTGACTGACGAGAAGCGCTGGCACCTAGCGGTCCACACACCTGACAAGGAGCTATCCGACCCCCTTTTATGGGTGAGTATCCAATCGGACCGGATACAGACGCAGATGAGAAAATCCGATCAGTTCAATATAATCGGGTAGGGTACCCGTGCATTCCTAGGCTCCATTTAGTGCTGTGGTTGTGCGCATCTCCATGTAGTGCTCGGTGCGAGCATCTCCATGTCATGCTGTGTACGTGCATCTCCATGTAGTGCTGTGTACGTATCTATGTACTGCTGCATGCATCTCCATGTAGTGTTGTGTGCATGCATCTCCATGTACTGCTGCGTGCGCCCATCTCTATATAGCGCTGTATGTGCATATACACGTAGTTCTCTGTATATTCACCTTCATGTAGTGCTATCAAGTGTGTCTCCATGAAGTACAGTGTGCGTTCATCTCCATGTAGTGCTGTGTGCATGCATCTCCACGTATTGCTGGGTAAGTCCATCTCCAGAAAGTGCTGGTGAGTGCATCTCCATGTAGTGCTGTTTGCGTGCATATTCATGAAGTTCTGTCTTTGCATGTCTCCAGGTAGTGTTGTGTGTGCATATCAATGTAGTTCTCTGTACGTGCACCTTCATATAAGTGCTGTCAGTGGGTCTCCATGTGGTGTTAGTTGCATCTCTATATACTGCAATGTGACTGCATCTCACGTAGTGCTCTCAGCGTGTCTTCACGCAGCACCGTGCATGCATCTCCATGAAGTAATATGTGCACGCACATCTCAATGTAGTGCTGCGTTTATGTGTCTCCATGTAGAGCTCTGTGCATTATCTATGAAGGGCGGTGTGCGCTCATCTCCATAAAGTGCTGCATGCATGTGTCTCAAAGTAGTGCTGTCTGCGTGCGTATCCACGAAGGCCTGTGAATGTGTGCATCATCATGTAATTCTGTGTCTGTGCGCATCTCCATGTAGTGCGGTGTGTGTGCGTATCCATGTAGTGCTGTGTGCACGACTCCACGCAGTGCCATGTGCGTGCATATCCTTGAAGTCTTGTGTGTGTGTGTGCTCGCACCTCCATGTAGTGCTGGGTGCACGCACATCCATGAAGTGTGTATGCGTATCCAAGTACTGCTGCGTGCATGTGTCTAGATGTAGTGCAGAGTGCGTGCATCTCCATATAGTGCTCTGTGCGTTATCTATGAAGGGCTGTGGGCGTACATCTTCATGTAGTGCTGCATGCATGAGTCTCCATGTAGTGCAGTCTGCGTATGTATCCATGAAGTCCTGTGCATGTGCGCGTCTTCATGTAGTTCTGCGTGTGCGCATCTCCATGTATTGCTGCATGCACACAGTGCTGTGAGTGCGTATCCGTATAGTGCTGTGTGCATCAGTGAAGTGCTGTGTGCGTGTATCCATGAACTGCTGTATCTCCACGTCGTGCTGTTTGCGTGCATATCCAAGAATTGCTGTGTGCGTGCGTATCCACGAAGTGTTCTGTGTGTGCGCACCTCCCAGTAGTGCTGTGTGCACGCACGTCCACGAAGTTGTGTGCGTGAGTATCAATCAACTCCAATGTCTCCATGTAGTGCTGTGTCTGAGTATCCATATAGTGCTGTGAGCATCCGTGAAGGGCTCTGTGTGTATCCATGAAGTGCTGTTTGCGTGCAGATCAAAGAGCTGTGTGCGTGCATATCCATGAAGTGTTATGTGTGTGTGTGTGCGCACCTACACGTAGTGCTGTGTGCATGCACATCCATGAAGATATGTATGTGCGTATACAAGTACTGCTGCGTGCATGTGTCTCCATGTAGTGCAGAGTGCGTGCATCTCCATGTAGTGCTCTGTGCGTTCTTATCTATGAAGGGCTGTGGGTGTGCATCTCCATATAGTGCTGCATGCATGTGTCTCCATGTAATGCTGTCTGCGCGCGTATCCATGAAGTCCAGTGTATGTGCACGTCTTCATATATTTCTGTACGTGCATCTCCATGTAGTAGTGTGTGTGCGCATCTCCATGTACTGCTGCATGCACGCAGTGCTGTGTGTGCGTATCCATGTAGAGCTGTGTACATTCATGAAGTGCGGTGTGCGTGTATCCATGAAGTGCTGTATGTCTATGTAGCGCTGTCAGCGTGCATTTCCAAGAAGTGCTATGCGCGTGCGTATCCATTAAGTGCTGTGTGTGTGCGCACCTTCATGTACTGCTGTGTGCACGCACATCCGTGAAGTTCTGTGCGTGCGTATCAATGAACTGCAGTGTCTCCAGGTAGTGATGTTTGCGTCCATATTCATGAAGTTCTGTTTGCATGTCTCCGCGTAGTGCTTTGTGCATCCATGAAGTGCAGTGTGCATGTATCCACGAAGTGCTACATCTCCACGCAGTGCTGTTTGAGTGCATATCCATGAAGTGCTGTGTGTGTGCGCGCGTGCACCTTCATCTGGTGCAGTTTGCATATGTCTCCATGTAGTGTTGTGTGTGCATATCCATGTCGTCCTCTGTACGTACACGTTACTGTAGTACTGTCAGCTGTCTCCTTGTAGTATTGTGAGTGTCTCCAAGTAGCACTGTGTGGACACAGTCTCTATTAGGGGTGCACTGATAGCATAATTGCTTTGCATCCAGATATATTTAATGTGCTATCCGTTTGCATCTGTATATCTACCGATTTGGTTAGCACCACATAAAAACAAGCACAGATGATATAAGTAAAACAATATGAGTTTTATTCCAATACTGTTTAAATCCTAAAATAACCAAAAAGAAAACAAGCTTTGCTTTGTTCTTCTACAAGCAGTGATGAAGTAGGTCCGTGCGTTTGGGGGGGAGGGGGTCGGCACCCATAAAACCAAATGCCACTTGCACAGTAATGTACTTGACTGTTGCTCTGAGTTCATGGAACACAAACCAAAATATTGCAATTCACTCTAACAGAGTATACTTGAAAAACAGAATGTTTGCATTGTCAGGGGAGAATTGCGAACGCCTGTCGGTGTTTATCTCACCAGCCACACCAAATACGTGCTCACTAGGGACACTCATGGGAGGTGCAGACAAAAATCTTGCTCCAATCTAGGCCAAGGTAACAAATCGTTGCTCTTGTATCTTTCAATAAAGTAGCGGGTTAGGATGTGCCTTTTTTGGAAGAATGCTCTCAGCCAGGTATGTTTCTAGCTCTGTATTTCAGTAGTCGTGCAGTTTGTTTTCAGGCACTGTAAAGAAAAAAAAAACATTATATGAAATGACTGTCAACCACATAACTTCATTAAGCAAACATATATTCTTGCGGTAGTTGATTTACCAGACTAAAGTTCTCCCAGAGGTCGTCAGCAACGCTTTCAGGATCCTTCACAGCAGATGTTCGACTGACTTGAGATGCAGGACGCACTTCCTCTAGTTCTTCCACCAGCTGTTTCACCACTACCTTTTGCGAAGATTTTCCCATTACTTGTTCGGAAAAAGAGGAGTTTCTATCTGCAATCCAGCAGTGTTGCTGCTACTACTTCATTAGATGACTCATAATGATTTAAGCGCGAGACCACAGCAGCTAGAAGAGCCATTCGCATGCAAAGCAACCCCAGGAATTTAATATTTTCTACTGTGTGGCATAGCACTATGGCAGTTGGGATAATAGCAGAAACACAGGCATCCTTTAAACTTAATCTTCGGGTCCCTCTTTCAAATGGTTTTAGCACAGCACACATTTTCGGCCAAGTCGACTATGCAGATGTCAATGTCTGGTTATCACTTTCACATGCGTACACAGCTAGAGCCGCGCGTTCTTCAAGTAAGCGATCAAAAGCATTTAATATGAACTGCTCCAATGGGTGGAGACATCTCGAGTACATCTGTGTACCGGGACTTGAAGAGTTGTTTCCAGGGCAGTCAATTGTTCAGTTGCACTTGATGAATGTTTGAAGTGGTCCACACTAGTACGAGCATTGGAAAGATCTTCTTCAGCCTTTTGTTTCATGATAGCCACATTAAGAATTAGTTGCAAGATGTAAGTAAGACACCCCTACCCAAGCATGGCACTTAATAGCTTTAGCTATATTGGCCCCATTGTCCCACATAACAAGGTGTCGGAATGCTCCTCATACACCAATTATCAAGCACCTCAAAAAAACATCTTGATAGGTTTTCACCTGCGTGGTGATCTTTTAAGTTGTCTCAATTCGAGAAGGGCCCTTCTTTTGAAGTCACTATCAATCCAATGCGCAGTTAGGACTAAAATGGACAATGTGGAATATTCATTAGTCCAAGTGTCTCTTGAAAAACTTAAGGAGCCAACTTCAGCAAGCGCTTTCATTCTGCATCTTATTCGGCTATACAGGTTAGGGATAATATGAGCTGACAAACAGCATCTAGATGAAATAATATAATGAGGCTCCCCAGCTAGAATTAGATGTTAAAACCAGGGTTGTCAACAATGCAGGACAGTTGTTCGTCCACTGCTAGAATTTCCACAACGCCATTAGGAACTGATACTGCATGGGGGATATCAATAGAAAGTGAAACAGATCGACAAATACACGCCTCACTTGTTTGATTTTTATATCTCTTTAGTCGGAGGTTCATATCCTGATTGTATACAAAGTTCTTGCTGTTCTTTTTCTGACCGCATTTCTAAGAACTTCTCCTTATGTCTGCTACGAATGTGATGGATGAGACTGGAAAAACCTCTACTTAAAAAGGTGGGCATCTGACATATACAACATTTAGCCTTCGAATCAGGTTCAGCAGAACACTGAAAAGTACATCCAGACCAACCTTTTCTGTGTCATCCTCACTGCGATATGTGATTTCTGCTGCAAACAGCCGACTGATGAGAAGCGCTGACAACTAGCTGTCCACACACCTGACAAGGAACTATCCGACCCCCTTTTATGGGTAAGTATCCAATCAGACCGGATACAGACGCAGATGAGAAAATCCGATCAGTTCAATATAATCGGGTTGGATACCCGTGCATTCCTAGGCTCCATGTAGTGCTGGGTGCGCACATGTGCGTGCATCTCCATGTATTACTGCGTGCATGTTTCTCCATGTCATGCTGTGTACGTGCATCTCCATATAGTGCTGTGTACGTATCTATGTAGTGCTGCATACATCTCCATATAGTGCTGTGTGCATGCATCTCCATTTACTGCTGCGTGCACCCATCTCTATGTAGTGCTGTGTGTGCATATCCAGGTAGTTCTCTGTATGTTCACCTTCATGTAGTGCTATCAAGTGTGTCTCCATGAAGTACAGTGTGCGTTCATCTCCATGTAGTGCTGTGTGCATGCATCTCCATGTATTACTGTGTGCATGTTTCTCCATGTCATGCTGTGTACGTGCATCTCCATATAGTGCTGTGTACGTATCTATGTAGTGCTGCATACACCTCCATGTAGTGCTGTATGAATGCATCTCCACGTATTTCTGGGTGTGTCCATCTCCACGAAGTGCTGGGCGAATGCATCTCCATGTAGTGCAGTGTCCGTGCATCTCCATATACTGCAGGGTGTGCGCCTCCCCAGATAGTGCTACGTCTGTGTCTCCACGTAGTGCAGTTTGTGTACATATCCATGTAGTTCTGTTGGTCTCCGTGTAGTGCAGTGCATACATTTTCATGTTGTGCTGCAAGCGTGCATCTCCATGAAGTGCTCTGTGAGTGCGTATCCATGAAGTGTTGAGTGTGTGTGCACCTCCTTGTAGTGCTGTGTGCACGCACATCCATGTAGTTGTGGGCGTGAGACTCAATGAACTCCAGGGTCTCCATGTAGTGCTGTTGCATGCATATTCATGAAGTTCTGTCTTTCCATGTCTCCAGGTAGTGTTGTGTGTGCATATCAATGTAGTTCTCTGTACGTGCACCTTCATATAGTGCTGTCAGTGGGTCGCCATGTGCTGTTCGGTGTATCTCCATATACTGCTATGTGACTGCATCTCACGTAGTGCTTTCAGCGTGTCTCCACGTAGCACTGTGCATGAATCTCCATGAAGTAATATGTGCACGCACATCTTAATGTAGTGCTGCGTTTATGTGTCTCCATGTAGTGCTCTGTGCGTTATTTATAAAGGGTGGTGTGCGTTCATCTCCAAATAGTGCTGCATGCATGTGTCGCCATGTAGTGCTGTCTGCGTGCATATCCACGATGGCCTGTGTATGTGTGTGTCATCAAGTAATTCTGTGTGTCTGTGCGCATCTCGATGTAGTGCTGTGTGTGCGTATCCATGTAGTGCTGTATGCACATGACTCCACGTAGTGCCATGTGCGTGCATATCCTTGAAGTCTTGTGTGTGTGTGCGCACCTCCATGTAGTGCTGGGTGCACGCACATCCATGAAGTGTGTGCGTATCCCAGTGTCTAGATGTAGTGCATAGTGCATGCATGTCCATGTAGTGCTCTGTGCGTTCTATCTATGAAGTGCTGTGGATGTACATCTCCATGTAGTGCTGCATGCATGAGTCTCCATGTAGTGCAGTCTACGTGCGTATCCATGAAGTCCTGTGTATGTGCGCGTCTTCATGTAGTTCTGTGCGTGCGCATCTCCATGTAGTGCTGCATGCACGCAGTGCTGTGAGTGCGTATCCGTGTAGTGCTGTGTGCATCCGTGAAGTGCTGTGTGCGTCTATCCATGAAATGCTGTATCTCCACGTAGTGCTGTTTGCGTGCATATCCAAGAAGTGCTGTGTGCGTGCGTATCCACGAAGTGTTGTGTGTACGCACCTCCCACTAGTGCTGTGTGCACACACATCCACGAAGTTGTGTGCTTGAGTATCAATGAACTCCAATGTCTCCATGTAGCGCTCTGTGTGCGTATCCATGTAGCGCTCTGAGCATCCGTGAAGGTCTCTGCGTGTATCCATGAAGTGCTGTTTGTGTGCAGATCAAAGAAGTGTTGTGTGCGTGCGTATCCATGAAGTGTTATGTGTGTGCGCACCTCCATGTAGTGCTGTGTGCATGCACATCCATGAAGTTGTGTGTGTGCGTATACAAGTACTGCTGCGGGCATGTGTCTCCATGTAGTGCAGAGTGCGTGCATCTTCATGTGGTGCTCTGTGCGTTCTTATCTATGAAGGGCTGTGGGTGTGCATCTCCATGCTGTGCTGTGTGTATGTGTCTCCATGTAGTGCTGCCTGAGCGCGTATCCATGAAGTCTTGTGTATGTGCACGTCTTCATGTAGTTCTGTCCGTGCATCTCCATTTAGCAGTCTGTGTGCGCATCTCCATGTAGTGCTGCATACACGCAGTGCTGTGTGTGCGTATCCATGTAGTGCTGTGTACATCCAAGAAGCGCTGTGTGCGTGTATCCATGAAGTGCTGTATCTCTATGTAGCGCTGTTTACGTGCATATCCAAGAAGTGCTGTGCGTGTGCGTATCCATTAAGTGCTGTGTGTGTGCGTACCTCCATGTACTGCTGTGTGCATGCACATCCGTGAAGTTCTGTGCAGGCGTATCAATGAACTCCAGTCTCTCCAGGTAGTGCTGTTTGCGTCCATATTCATGAAGTTGTGTTTGATTGTGTCCGTGTAGTACTTTGTGCATCCGTGAAGTGCAGTGTGCGTGTATCCATGAAGTGCTGCATCTCCACGTAGTGCTGTTTGCGTTCATATCCATGAAGTGCTGTTTGTGTGTGGGTGCGCGCACCTTCATCTGGTGCAGTTTGCATATGTCCTCATGTAGTATTCTGTGTGCAAATTCATGTCGTCCTCTGTACGTGCACCTTCCTGTAGTACTGTCAGCTGTCTCCTTGTAGTGTTCTGAGTGTCTCCATGTAGCGCTGTGTGCATGCCATCTCTATTAGGGGTGCACTGATAGCATAATTGTTTCGCATCCAGATATATTTAACGTGCTCTCCGTTCGCATCTGTTTATCTACCGATTTGGTTAGCCCCACATAAAAACAAGCACAGATGATATAAGCAAAATAATACGCGTTTTATTCCAATACTGTTTAAAACCTAAAATAACCAAACAGAAAACAAGCTTTGCTTTGTTCTTCTACATGCAGTGTTGAAGTAGGTCCGTGCGTTTGGGGGGGAGGGGGTCGGCACCCATAAAACCAAGTGCCACTTGCACAGTTATGTACTTGACTGTTGCTGTGAGTTCATGGAACACAAACCAAAATATTGCAATTCACTCTGACAGATTAGACTTGAAAAACAGCATGTTTTCATTGTCAGGGGAGAATTGCGAGCGCCTGTCGGTGATTATGTCACCAGCCACACCAAATACGTGCGCACTAGGCACACTCATGGGAGGTGCAGACAAAAATCTTGCTCCAATCAAGGCCAAGGTAAAAAATCTGTGCTCTTGTATCTTCCAATGAAGTAGCGGGTTAGGATGTGTCTTTTTTGGAAATATGCTCTCAGCCAGGTGTGTTTCTAGCTCTGTATTTCTGTGGTCGTGCAGTTCGTTTTCAGGCGCTGAAAAGAAAAAAATGTTATATGAAACTATTGTCAACCACATAACTTCATTAAGCAAACATGTATTCTTGTGGCAGTTGATTTACCAGGCTAAAGTTCTCTCAGAGGTCGTGAGCAACGCTTTCAGCATACTTCACAGCAGATGTTCGACTGACTTGAGATGCAGGACGCACTTTCTCTACTTCTTAAACCAGCTGTTTCACCACTACCTTTGCGAAGATCTTCCCATTACTTCTTCGGAAAAAGTGGAGATTCTATCTGCAATCCCGCAGTGTCTCTGCTACTACTTCCTTAGACGACTCATAATGATTTAAGCGCGAGACCACTCTGCAGATGTGAATGTCTGGTTATCAGTTTCAGATGCGTACACAGCTAGTGCCGCGCGTTGTTCAAGTAAGCGATCAAAAGCATTTAATATGAACTGCCAGATTAAGAATTAGTTGCAAGGTGTAAGTAAGACACCCCTACCCAAGCATGGCACTTACCCTTATAGCTTTAGCAATATTGGCCCCATGTCCCACATAACAAGGTGTCTGAATGCTCCTAATACACCAATTATCAAGCATCTGAAAAAAATGTCAATAAGTTTTTACCAATGTGGTGATCTTTAAGGTGTCTCAATTCGAGAAGGCCCCCCTTCTTTTGAAGTCACTATCAATCCAATGCGCAGTTATGACCAAATAGGACAACGTGGAATATTCATTAGTCCAGGTGTCTCTTGAAAAACTTAAGGAGCAACTTCAGCAAGCGCTTTCATTTTGCATCTTATTCGGCTATACAGGTTAGGGATAATATGAGCTGACAAACAGCATCTAGATGGAATAATAGAATGAGGCTCCCCAGCTAGAATTAGATGTTAAAACCAGGGTTGTCAACAATGCAGGACAGTTGTTCGTCCACTGCTACCATTTCTGCAACGCCATTAGGAACTGTTACTGCATGGGGGTTGTCATTAGAAAATGATACAGATCGACAAATACACGCCTCAGTCGTTTGATTTTTAAATCACTTTAGCCTAGGTTCATATGCTGATTGTCTACAAAGCTCTTGCTGTTATTTTTCTGACCGCATTTCTAAGAACTTCTCTTCATGTCTGTTACGAATGTGATCAATGAGACTGGAAGAATCTCTACTTAGAAAGGTGGGCCTCTGGCATATACAACATTCTGCCTTCGAGTCAGTTTCAGCAGAACACTGAAAAGTACATCCAGACCAAGCTTTTCTGTGTCGTCCTCGCTGCGATACGTGATTTCTGCTACAAACGGCCGACTGAGAAGCGCTGGCACCTACCTGTCCACACACCTGACAAGGAACTATCCGACCCCCTTTCATGCAATCGGACTGGATATAGAGGAGATGAGAAAATCCGATCAGTTCAACATAATCGGGTTGGATACCCGTGCATTCCTAGGCTCCATTTAGCGCTGCGTGTGTGCGCGCACATCTCCATTTAGTGCTGTGTGCGTACATGTGTGTGCATCTCCATGTATTACTGCATGCATGTGTCTCCACGTCATGTTGTGTACGTACATCTCCATATACTGCTGTGTATGTATCTATGTAGTGCTGCATGCATCTCCATGTAGTACTGTGTGTGCATGCATCTCCATCTAGTGCTGGGTGTATCCATCTACATGTAGTGCTGCGAGTTCATTTCCACGTAGTTCTCTGTATGTACACCTATGTAAGTGTGTGTCTCCATCAAGGGCAGTGTGCGTTCATCTCTGTGTAGTGCTGTGTGCATGCATCTCCACGTATTGCTGGGTGCGTCCACCTCCACATAGTGCTGGGTGCATGCATCTCCATGTAGTGCAGTGTCCGTGCATCTCCATGTACTGCAGAGTGTGTGCCTCTCCATATAGTACTAAGAGCGTGTCTCCATGTAGTGCAATTTACGTACGTATCCATGTAGTTCTGTTCGTCTCCATTGTACTGCAGTGCACACATTTTCATGTTGTGCTGCATGCGTGCGTCTCCATGAAATGCTGTGTGCGTGCATATCCACGAAGTGTTGTGTGTGTGTGCACGCACATCCATGAAGTTGTGTGAGTGCGTATCAATGAACTCCAGTGTCTCCATGTAGTGCTGTGTGTGCATATCCATGTAGTCCTCTTTACGTGCACTTTCATATAGTGCTGTCAGTGGGTCTCCATGTGGTGTTCTTTGCATCTCCATATAGTGCTATGTGACTGTATCTCATGTAGTGCTGTCAGCGTGTCTCCACGTAGCACTGTGCATGAATCATCAGGAAGTACTATGTGCACGCGCATCTCAATGTAGTGCTGCATTTATGTGTCTCCATGTAGTGTTGTGTGCTTGTATCTCCATGAAGTGCTATGAGCATTCTTATCTATGAAGTGCAGTATGCGTTCATGTCCATATAGTGCTGCATGCATGTGTCTCCATGTAGTGCTGTATGCGTGCGTATCCATGAAGACCCGAGTATGTGTGCGTCACCATGTAATTCTGCGTATGTGCACATCTCCACGTAGTGCTGTGTGTGCATATCCATGTAGTGCTGTGTGCGCATGACTCCATGTAGTGCCAAGTGCGTGCATATCCATGAAGTGTTGTGTGCGTGAGCAGCTCCATGTAGTGCTGTGTGCACGCACATCCATGAAGTTGTGTGTGTGCGTATCCAAGTACTGCTGCGTGCATGTTTCTCCATGTAGTGCAGAGTGCGTGCATCTCCATGTAGTGCTCTGTGCGTTATCTATGAAGGGCTGTGGGTGTGCATCTCAAGGTAGTGCTGTGTGCATGTGTTTTCGTGTAGTGCTGTCTGCGCGCGTATCCATGAAGTCCTGTGTATGTGCACGTCTTCATGTAGTTCTGTGTGTGTGCGCGAATCTCTATATAGTGCTGCATGCATAGTGCTGTGTGTGCATATCCATGTAGTGCTGTTTACGTGCATATCCATGAAGTGCTGTGTGCGTGCGTATCCATGAAATGCTGTTTGTGCGCACCGCCATAGTGCTGTGTGCACGCACATCCATGAAGTTGTGTGCGTGCCTATCAATGAACTCCAGTGTCTCCATGTAGTGCTGTCTGCGTGAGTATCCATGAAGGACTGTGTATATGTGTGCATCACCATGGAATTCTGTGTGTGTGTGCATCACCATGTAGTGCTGTGTGTGCGTATCCATGTAGTGCTGTGTGCACATGACTCCATGTAGTGCCATATGCGTGCATATCCATGAAGTATGTGTGTGCGCACCTCCATGTAGTGCTGTGTTCACACACATCCATAAAGTTGTGTGTGTGAGTATCCATGTACTGCTGTGTCCACATGTCTCCATGTAGTGCTGTGTGTGCATATCCATGTAGTCCTCTGTACGTGCACCTTCATATAGTGCTGTCAGTGGGTCTCCATGTGGTGTTCTGTGCATCTCCAAATATTGCTATGTGACTGCATCTCATGTAGTGCTCTCAGCGTGTCTCCACATAGCACTGTGCATGAATCTCCATGAAGTACTGTGGGTGCGCGCGCGCTTCTCAATGTAGTGCTGCGTCTATGTATCTCCATGCAGTGCTGTGTGCTTTTATCTCCATGTAGTGCTCTGTCCGTTCTTATCTATGAAGCGCGATGTGCGTTCATCTCTATACAGTGCTGCGTCCATGTGTCTCCATGTACTGCTGTCTGCGTGCGTATCCATGAAGGCCTGTGTATGTGTGCGTCACCATGTAATTCTGTGCATGTGCGTGTCCATGTAGTGCTGTATGCGCGTGACTCCATGTAGTGCCATGAGCGTGCATATCCGTGACATGTTGTGTGTTTGTGAACCTCCATGTAGTGCTGTGTGCACGCACATCCATGAAGTTGTGTGTGTGCGTATTCATGTACTACTGCGTGCATGTGTCTCCATGTAGAGCAGATTGCGTACATCTCCATGTAGTGCTCCGTGTCTTATCTATGAAAAGCTGTGGGTGTGCATCTCCAGGTAGTGCTGCGTGCATGTGTCCTCATGTAGTTCTGTGTGCGTGCATCTCCATGTAGTAGTGTGTATGCGCATCCTCAAGTAGTGCTGTGTGTACGTATCCATGTAGTGTTGTGTGCATCCATGAAGTGCTGTGTGTGTGTATCCATGAAGTGCTGTATCTCCATGTAGTGCTGTTTGCGTGCATGTCCATAAAGTGCTGCGTGTGTGTGTGCGTGCGCGCCCCTTCTTCTGGTGCAGTTTGCATATTTCTCCATGTAGTGTTGTGTGTGCATATCCACGTCATCCTCTGTACGTGCACCTTCATGTAGTACTGTTAGCTGTCTCCTTGTAGTGAGGATGCCCCCGCTTGAGACCCTTCATGAAGTTGGAGCAACGAGTCCCCCAGTGCAGGGATGCTTCCACCTGGCAATAGCCTTGAATCTCCTGGGCCAGACTGACCTTTGACTGGTACAATTGATATTTGTTTATTTTTATACTGAATAATATACTGAATAACCAGTGAGCATAAAATGCCCATTCTTACTGGTGGCCAGTCTAAACAGAGCTACATAAAACATAATACATACAATATTACAAAAATTATACAATATACAAATTAATTAAAACACTGACATTTAGCTTCCAATAACATTGATTTTTGAAGAACACTTTTCAAACCTGAAATATTAACAGACATAATAGTTCGAGGCAAATCATTATGCAATTTTACAGCATAAACTTGCAAGGAGTTCTGTGCCATTCTTGTTTGAAAAAATGGAATCTGAAATTTATAATCTGCCTGGGACCTAGTCAAAATTGTGTTATCAGTCTGGGAAAGCACTCAGAACTTTTCCCGGGTAAATATCCTAAATGCAATTTATGTTCAAAGAAATGAAAGGATGCAATCTAAATCTGCCAAAAAATGACAAACATAAATAACTATATAAATGACAATGATGTGTTCTTTTGTTTCGTCTAGTAACAAAAAGTACAATTACGTAAGAACTTACCGTAAGAGTAGGATCTTCGAAAGAGGCTCTTGCAGTAGGTAATTATATATAGGACTGACGTCGGCCGGCGGCAGGACCCCACGGAAAAATTTCTAGCTAGCAGTCCCTGGCGAGGTGACCGGCGTCATACAACGTCCGTATAAAGGAGCGGTCCCGGACGCTCGCCTTCCAGTTCTTTCCCGCCACAGGCCAGGAAGACCTGGACGAGAGAGATGCAGATGTTTCCATTCCTGGAAAAAGTGCTGAAAAAGCCTAGGGGGATGGAGGGCAAGAAGGTATTACCAACTGCAAGAGCCTCTCTCGAAGATCTACGGTTACGGTAAGTTCTTACGTAACGGTACTATCTTACTTCGAGAGGGTTCTTGCAGTAGGTAATTACATATACGACTGAATCCAAAGCAGTCTGGAACAAATAAAAGGCACCGGGAGGAAACTACTCCAGAAAGTAGCAGTAGCCTTGCAATCCTCTAGACAAGAGGCCTTGCAAAACAGCTAGCCCGAATCCTGCTCTACGACGAGAGGCAATGTCCAAACTGTGGTGTTTCATAAATGTATGGCCGGAAGTCCAAGTGGCGGCAGCACAGATGTCTGCCGCAGACACATTCTTGAAACAAGCCGTAGAGGCCGCTACTCCACGAGTGGAGTGACCTTTGACGAGACCCGGAAGGGTGTTGTTGTACTTGTCATAACAAAAAGTGATGCAATGAGCCAACCACTTCGACAGGCATTGCTTGGAAACAGCATTGCCTTCCCTTTTGTGAGCAAAAGAGACGAAGAACTGATCAGACTTTCTGAGATCCTTTTTCCTGTTGGTGTAGTACCTCAGAATCCGGTGAACATCCATGGTATGGAGTAAATATTCCCTTTGGTTGGAGTACTGCGTGAAAAAGGTAGGCAATTCTATGGACTGATTTAAGGTAGACTCTGCTACCACTTTAGGTAGAAACTTAGGGTTCGTGCGAAGAGCCACTCATTCTTCGTGAAAAATCAAATAGGGGATTTTACACATAAGGGCCTGGAGCTCGGAAATTCTTCGAGCAGAAGTAATGGCCACCAAGAAGAGCGTCTTCCACTAAAGAAACTTCAGATCTGCAGTTGCTGTAGGTTCGAAGGGAGAAAGGGGAAGTTTCTCGAGAACAAAGTTCAAGTCCCAAGGGGGAGCAGGAGTTTGGATGGGGGGCCTCAGATGAAGGGCCCCTCAAAGAAAGGTCTTAGAGCCCTCTAATTGGGCAAACACTTTATCTGCGAAAGGAACATGGTAGGCTGAAATAGCAGCCATGTGCACTTTCAAGGAGGAATGACTGAGACCCAGGTCGAAGTGATGACGTAAATATTCCAGCAGAACGGCCACTGAACAGTAGAAAGGCTCCACGTTCTTAGAGGTAGCCCAAATAGAAAATCTCTTCCATTTCATGGCATAAGTGGACCTAGTGGAGGGTTTTCTAGCCTCCACCAGAATTTCAGCCACTTTTGGAGAGACACCAAAACGAGATTGAGCTAGGTCTGCAGGAGCCATGCATGAAGTTGCAGGGACTTGAGGCCCGGATGGACCAGGGTCCCCTGATCCTGGGTCAGCAAACTTCGAGATAAAGGAAGAGAAAGAGGAGGAACCTTTGAGTATTGTTGTAGAAGAGAGAGCCAAATTTGCCTGGGCCAGAAAGGAGCGATCAGAATCATTCTCGCTCCTTCTGTGGTTAAGTTTCTGCAATACACGAGGGACCAGAGGAATTGGGGGAAAAGCATAGACAAATCTGCCCTTCCTATCTAGAGACAGAGTGTCGCTCAGGAAAGCGCCTCGCTCGGGAACGAGCGAGCAAAAGGTGGGAAGTTTTACGTTTTGGGAAGCGGCGAACAGGTCTACCTGTGGGGTCCCCTAAAGTTGAAAGATATCGTCTAGCACCTTTTGGTCCAATTCCCACTCGTGTGGCAGGGCAGAGGAGCGGCTTAGCTTGTCTGCCAGGGTGTTGTCAACTCCTGGAACATGAATCGCAGTGAGATGAATGTTGTGTTGAGTTGCCCAGTCCCAAACCCTCATTGCTTCCCTGCATAGAGGGTAGGATCGAGTCCCTCCCTGCTTGTTGATGTACTACACCACGCACATGTTGTCTGTCTGGACGGCTAGGTGACCAGGAAAAATGTATTTGTGAAGGGCTTGGAGAGCATATAGTACAGCTCAAAGCTCGAGCACATTGATGTGGAGAGCTAGTTCCAATTTGGACTATAAGCCCTGGGTTCGGTGAGGACCCAGATGGGCTCCCCAACCTTCGCCTGATGCGTCTGGGGTCAGAGTCTGGAAGGGGGGAGGATGACAGAAGGGAACCCCCCAAAACAGGTTCTCTCGAACCATCCACCATTGCAAGTCTCGTGCCATCGGCGAGGAGATTATCTAGGTCTACAAGTTGATCCCACTGGGAGCGAAGAGTCCACTGAGAGATCCTCACGTGGAGTCGAGCTCAGGGGATCGTCGGAAAAGAGGCCGCCATGAGCCCCAGGAGACGGAGAACCGACCTCGCGGGAACTCTCCTGCGTTGTGATAGAAGGGAAATCTGGGACTGAAGAGAGGCCGCCCTTTCCGGAGGCAGGAAGGCCTTGTTCACTGTCGTATCGACGATAGCCCTGATGAACTGTAGTCTCTGGGAGGGATCCAGAAGACACTTGGAATGGTTGATGGTAATACCGAGACAAGTAAAAACCTGCTGGGTGAGGGAGAGAAAATGCGAGAGCTCCTCCCTGGACGAGGCCGCCAGGAGCCAGTTGTCCAGGTAAGGGAACACCTGTACTTCCATCGTACGCAGGTGGGCCGCTACCACAGCTAGGCATTTGGTAAATACTCGGGGTGCCGAGGAAAGACCAAACGGGAGCGCCTGGAATTGGTAATGGTCCCCCTGAAACACAAACCGAAGATACTTGCAGTGAGAAGGGTGAATGGGGATGTGCAGATATGCATCCTGCATATCCAGCGAACAAAGTCATTGACCCAGCCGAAGGAGGGGCAGAAGGGTCTGCAGAAAGAGCATCCTGAACCTTCTGTATTCCACGTAAAGTTTCAAGGAGCTGACATCAAAAATGGGTCTGAGATCTCCTGTCCTCTTAGGGACCAGGAAAAAATGTGAATAGAAACCCGTCCCTTGAAGATGAAGGGGAACGGGTTCTATGTCCCTCTTCGCAAGGAGAGCAAAGATTTCTTCCCAGACCAAAGGAAGATGATCCCTTGCATAGAATGACTTCAGAGGTGGGTGGCAGGGTGGTTCTTGTAGAAACTCTATAGAGTGCCCTTCCACTATAAGCTGGAGCACCAAGAATCCGTTGTTATCCTCTCCCAACCCGGAAGGTGAGGGAGAACCTCCCTCCTACCGGTTCCTCCGGTGTGTCCGGAGGTGGTGGGAGAGGGGAGAAGTCAGGTGGTGTGGGGCAGCGCTGCAGCTGGGGCACCCACTGCTTTTTTGGGCGAGGGTGCCTGGCAGCTGCGGGGGCCCGAGGTTTAGTGGCCCGCCTTCCATGGGGTTTCGCTTGTGGCCGACTGCATCTGCGAAAAGGACGGCGCTGCGGGTGATGGGGACGGTACATGGAATCCACAGATTTCAGAGGCATTCCCTTCTCCTGCAAGCCGGTGATGATGTCCTTGACATCACCACCGAAAATCACCGACCCCCTGAAAGCTGCTTCCTGGATCGCGGATTGCACCTCCAGGACCAAACCTGACACGCGGAGCCTGGCATGACGCCGTATACTCACGGCGAAAGCGGAGCTCTGCCCAGCAGTGTCCACTGCATCGTATGTCGTCCGCAGAATATGGCAACTGGCCGAACGAGCAGAACGGACTACCATATTTCACCGTTTAGAAGCTGTGGCTTCTATTACATTATTTTTTTTTTAACGTGCGGCTTTAATTTGAGGGCAGTTACTATTTGAGGGCGGCTTATATTAGCAAGCGGACGGTAAGCCAATTTGTATTGTGCTGCTATCTTGTTTCATTCGGCACTGCTCCGTATGTCAAACCTGACCGTTCGAGGTCTGTAGCCCCATCTCAGTAAAGGCACGCTAGAAATTCTACTAACCTCTGTCATTTTTTTCTTTCTAGGTCCAGTTTGTAGTGGTGTGACAGCACAGAAATTGGACTTTACAAACCTTAACGAGGATCTAGACAAAGACAGCAGTGCAGAAGTAGACGCAGAGCCAGATGGCGATGAGGAACTGGATTTGACTAAGCTCCTTTGATCACTGTCCTAGTTTCTTTTTACTTGCAAATAAAAAATTAAAAAGATACCAGTAGTTGAAAAGGACTGTGTCTGCTTAGTTACTGCGGTCTCAGAAGCACTATACAATGTGGTAGCAACCATACACCACGTGGTAGAAACCCCAAACCTGTAACTTCAGCTTTATTTCAAGTGTCCCCCCGGCCGAGTAAAAAGTAACACTCGCAAAGCACAACACTCTGTTTCAGCTGATTAACAATGACACCAAGATTTCAGTGTTCAAGTCCATTAGTGCCCAGTTGTTATAGATTACCGGTACTGGTTTTGCGGTGCTTTCTCAAAAATGCTCTACCTCGCTCTTGGGCTACTATTTGAGGAAGGCTTCTATTAACAATACTGAAATGACCTGCGGCTACTATTTGAGGGCGGCTACTAAACGGGGCCGGCTTTAAAACGGTGAACTACGGTATATCGGCTAACTCCTGCTTGACTTGAGAGTCAGGTAAGGAGTCTATCTTAGATTCTGCCTGGGAAAGGATGGCCTTCTGGTAATCCCCCATATGGACGACGTAATTCAGGGCCCGAATTCCCAGTGTGGAAGAGGCGTGAATCTTTCCTCCACACTGGTCCAGGAGGCGAGATTCCTTATCCGGAGAAGACAAGCTTAGATGTTTGGGGTGCGCTGACCAGCCGTGAGCGGCGCTAATCATGACCGAATCTGCATGAGTGTGGGAGTCCAGATAGTCTACACCCTCTGGAGCCTGGTATAGCCTGTGAGGCTTCCTAGGAAGTGGGGCTAACGCCGACGGTTGTTTCCAAATCGTGGAAACAAGGTGGGCGTGAGGCTCGATCCAGGGTGGCACTGAAGTTGGGTCTGTCAGGGGCAGGTCCAGATGTTCGGCGAGTTTGAGTCGCTGAGGATTTTGTTCCAAGGAGCGCCACTGATGAACTTCCTGGATTCTGCTGAGCAACTCCGTGAAAGAAGGATGCTCCGGAGGAGACTTCGGAGCGGTCCTCGGCCCGGGATTAGACAGAGAGCGAGGCTCGTCGTCTCTCCCGGAGCATCCTTCGGAAGAATCCGAGGAATCCGAGATGGAAGAAGAATCAGAAGCAAAATAAGCCTACCTAACACGGCTGTGGGCAGGAACGGGTTCCGTAGGGGGGTACCCGTGGACGCGTGTTCTGCCCCTCCCGGGATCCAGAGGGAAGGGTCCTGGAGTCTGAAGGTGGTGAGGGAGTGTGCCGCCTCGGATGTATGGGAGCCAGGGGCGGCACCATCGCCGTAAGGCGGCTCTCTATCTCCTCGGTGAGCTGAGCCTTGGCCTCAGCCCACCAGGAAGCCAGAGTCTCCTGCAGATCCACCGGCTGCCGTGGAGGTAGAGGAGGAGGGGGAAAGGCGTACGGGTTGTACCTGTAAGGCGAGTATCCGAAACCCGGCTGCGGGAAAACCAGCCCCGGGTATTGTGGCGTCGGAGGGACCAGCGTCGGTACTGCAGCGCCGATACTGCGTCCCGCATGACACCATCGGAAAGACGGCGGTACCGGTGCCGGAGGAGCTGCCGGAGCAGACGGCCCGGATGGTGGCCCCACGGGCGGATCAACATTGAGAGGCCCAGAGGGTGCAGGGCCCGACGGAAAAGGAAAATCCCCTGACGGTGTCGGCGGGGCCGGCATCGGCGGTACCGGCATCCGGGAGGCCGACGTCAGATCCGTTCCTTCAGAGAAAGGTCTGACGGAGGTGGAAGATACACGCATCCCCGGGGATGGGAAGTAAAAATCCTAGGGTCAGGTTGGGGTGACTGGGCTCCCAGGCCAGCGAGGCTGTGGGAACCCGGGTAAGCCAGGCGTGGGGGTTCCATTGTGAGTTCAGGCGCCCGGGCGCAAGTCAGGGAGCCAGCGTGCAAGCAGGGCTAGTTCCCATCAGGCGCTGGGGAGCCTGCATCCGTCTTTACGGGTCCCTCCATCGAGGCGGGCCAGGCGGAGAGAGGCCCGGTCCGAAGGGGACGTGGTCGTGCTCCACTCCAAGGGTTGGGCATCTTCCTGACCCTCTCCGACGTCCGACTTATGGGAGTCGTCGACGCCAGTAGGCCGCAAGCCTGCAGCCGAACCGGGGGCGAAGGCCTCTTTTTGCACGGAGGCACCCGCAAGGCCCGAGCGTGAGCCAGACGGGCGGACCCACACCTCCTCCAAAACCTTGGAGGCTGCCGTCGGACGGTCCCCCGGAGGGGATGTTACCTGGGCCGCGACTCCAGCTGGAGTCACAGAAGAGGAGGCCTTCTCCCGGTGCCTCTCCTTGTCCCGCTTTTTGCGATGTCCTTCCAGAGAAGTGGAAGCCTTCCTCAGCTTCTTCAACTCTTTCTCCATCGAAGATATCTTTTTCTTGAGAAGATGGGCTTCCAGGGACTGTTGGCGCCGTTTGCAGGAAGCCGCGCTGAAGTTGAAGCAATGCTGTCACTTGTCGACCGGGTGGTCGGGGCCTAAGCAGAAAAGGCAGAGGGAATGGCCATCCTTGTGTGGCAGTTGGGCGCCACATGAGTCGCACTTGTTTTTGTGCTTGGAGGGTGTAGGGGATGACATACACAGACGATAGAAGAAAAGAATACTTTGAATTTTCGGTAAAACCGACGAAAGTTTAGGGCTGTGAAGCAAGAACTTTCCTTGGCCCTTCTGCAGGCTTCTTGGCGAAACGAACTGGAAAATGAGCGTCCAGGACCCCTTTATACCGACGTAATGTGACGCAGGTTACCTGATGTGGGCGGTCCCTCGCCAGGGGCTGCTAGCTAGAAATTTTTCCGTGGTGTTCTGCAGCCGGCCGGCGTCAGTCCTATATGTAATTATCTACTGCAAGAGCCCTCTCAAACTAAAATTGAATATTATAAGCAGTTTAAGCTTTTCTAGAATTCTATCTGTAGAAAAAAATATATAATCAATTCATAATCGATTATTGAAAACAAGACTATGTGCTAGCATTGCCCTAGTTTTGTAAGTTTAAATGTCAATTTAATCGATACAACATTCCCAATCTTTGGTGTATTTTACTAATCAATTTTATAATATGCAACTTGAATGATAAATTAAGAGTCTATTATCAGTCCCAAGTATTTTATATCAATAACCTTCTCAATCATATTACCATAACTGTTACACAGTAATCAAATGTTACATTGGTCCTAGGATTTTTAAAAACCATACATTTGGTTTTGCTACAATTTAGAACGAATTTATGCCCAATAAACCATTCATGCATTAAACTAAAATCCTTTTGAAAACATTGTTCTACCTTTTGACAGGATTCTCCATTATGTCCTAAAACCACGTCATCCGCATATAAAATGAGTTCAGAGTTATTACACACATTGTGCAGTGACTTTATAAAAAGTGGGAACAGGGGTCCCAAAATGGACCCCTGGGGAACTCCACAATCTAATTTGCCCGCAATAAGTGATGCTTAATTTATCAAAGTTTTCTGCACCCTCCCAGCCAGGTAGTCTTTCACCTAAAAAAATCACCTCATCAGAAAAATTTACATTAAGTAAGCTCATTAATAATTTTCTATGGTCTACAAGATCGAATGCCTTGGTGAGGTCCACAAACACTAAGGCCACTATTATACCCTCATCAAAGGCTCTATGAACCTGGCTTGTGAACCTCACCAAGGCAGTCTCAATATTATGTCCTGACCAGTATCCATGTTGAGAAGACGACCATAAATACAGGTTACTCACCTGTAACAGGAGTTCTAGGAATGGTATATGTTGTTCATCCACACTTATTGGCAGGTTCCTTGCCGCTTTAAACCTTGCCGGAAGGTCTTCAAGCTGGCTCCTCCCACCCACCCAGGTGGTAAAACTCTCGGCTCTGCCCCATGACGCCAGATCTAGCCCGCTGGAAGCCAGTTTGTGCGTCGAAGCCGAGGAGGGTGGGTCGTGTGATGAACAACATATACCATTCCTAGAACTCCTGTTACAGGTGAGTAACCTGTATTTCTAGGGACATGGATATGTTGTTCAGTCCACACTTATTGGCAGACTCCTAGCAGTTCTCCGGGAGAAGGGAGGCAAGGCACACACCCCCTACTTAGGTGTACAGACTGGAGAACCGAGGCCCCGACCAACATCCCGGCGTGACCCAAGGTCGATGTGGAAGGGGTAATTGGTATAGGCCTGCTTCCAGGCAGGAGCCCTGCGGATATCCTGGACAGGAGTAACCTCGGAAACAGCCACCGATGCAGCGGAAGGGCGGGTAAAAAGAGCACTTATCCCTCTGGGAGGCACCATGCCCGCCCACCTATAGCGGAGACCTATGCAGGAGGTGACCCACCCGCTCGTCGTCCGCTGGCTGCAGGTCTACCAGGTGCGGCTCCAGCGAGATGACAAACAGCTGGCTAACCTTCCCGAACTTCAGCTCTCATGCCCCTGGGTAGGTGGAGTGTTGTAAATAGGGTCCCATGGAACCTATATACGGCCTCCGAGGTGTGAATGGGATGAACCCTGGCAGAGACAATACCAGGTTAGAAGACTCCGCCGCCTTCGAAGGAACTCCGGTGGGGCGCAGGACAACTCTGTCCCTGTGGAAGACCAGACAGGGAGATTCAAAGGAGCGCTTGAACTCTCCCCTCCTTCTGGATGGCAGAGTAGCCCCAAGAAGGTGATCTTCCACAACGGGGGACTCGCACCTGTGCAACAGTTCGAACGGCTTGCCCGTGAGCTAAACCCATACCAGCGCAGGTCCCACAGAATGGGGATACTTTCCACCAAGGGGGAGGTGTGATCGAGGCCTAGAGAAGGACCAGACCACCTTATCTGCACCACCGACTGCCTTCCAGCCCGCGCCCGGAAGACAGGGGTGATCAACAGAAGCACCTAGAGGGTCGTTGGCCGAAGCCCTAGTTCAAAGAACGGACCGCAGGTGGTCCAGAATGCTCACCCGGGGACGGGAGAGGGGCCAGGCCCTATCCCATCATCAAATGGAGAACTCTGCCCATTGAAGGAGAGTATGTTTGGCCGACCTCTAGCAGGACGCCTCAAAACGTCGAGGACCTTGCCAAACGATCCAAGGCCTGGCCCCTAGCCACTCAGGGACCAGGCCTTCAGGTGCAGGGATTGAAAGTCCAGATGGAAAAAACTTCCCCTGAAAACAAAAATTAGGACCGGGCGGACTGGAAAACGCCTCGGGAGCCTGGGCCGAGACTGAGGGGAGCTGGATACCAGAGCTGGAAATCCAGTCTGGGGCTACCAGCATGGCCTGCGCCTTGTCCCTCCTTGCCTTGCCCCTAGGTAAAGGGAATGGGGGAGAGGCATGGAAGGACCCAGGGTCCACGGCCTCGACGGCATCCCCTACAGCAAACCTTGCTGAGAAGGCGGGCATGAAACAGTCTCGGCCTCATATTCTCCCTGGAGGAAGGAGGGAGAAGATCCTGTGCTACCTCCGACAGGGGAGACCACTCAAGACGCGCAGCATATGTCCGGCTTAGGGCATCAGCCAGGGAGTTGGAGGCTCCTGCCATAGAATGGCTGGGAACCGCCTCCGACTGCGCAAAAAACCCAATGCGGAGAACCTCCTTACACCGAGGCAAGTGGCTCGACCGAACCTGGCGGGGTAGGTAGCACATGGTTGTGGTGTTGTCCGCTTGGACTTAAGCCACTAGACCCCGCACAAACGGAGCGAGCGGTGCAAGCTAAGCGAACCGCCTGGAGCTCCAGTGGGTAGGAAGGACATCGGGACTCCCGAGAGGACCAGAGACAAAGCACTCTGTATTCCCCTAGATGGGTATCCCCACCCATCCGAGCAGCATCGGTCGGGGAAGACCGTCGACTCAGGGTGGACGAACAGGATGTTCTTCTGCAGGAGCTGGACCGGTCCGAGGGGGAGCGTTCCCCTAACTCCCGGGCTGTAGTCACGAACTGGTACGAGGGACGCAGCACTGTGACCTCTGGCTGGTCCGTCCCCACTAGGGGGACGCATCGCCATGAGGCCCAGGAGGTGCAGGAGGTCCCGGCAGGGCACATTTGCCCAGTCAGACCTGACTAGGTAAGGGAGAAAGAACCTCAGCCCTGTCTGCCAGGAGCCGAGCTTGGACTCAAGAGTCGAGCCTAGTCCCGAAGAAGCATCACCCGCTAAGACACGAGTTCCAACGTGGCTCCGCTAAAGGGAGACCAGTCTGAGCCCGGAAGGGTTGTGATCAGGCCGCCGTCCGGGTGGGGTTACGCCCGTACCCCTCAAAGCTGCAGAAACTGCTGAGCAGAGAACGAAGGGTCTGGCCAGGAACTCGTAAGGAGATCTCCCGCTTGGGAAAGGGAGGAGTCACCCAAGAACGGATGGAACGAGGAGTAAGTACGTCCTGGAAGCCCAGGAAGAAGCCGCGCGCCTCGTTCTGAGGATGGGATATCTGGCAGAGAGACCATCCAGGCATGCAGAAGGATGGGGCGCGAGCCCCCCATCCGTTTGAGACCAGGAATACCTAGACACGAACCCTGGGTCAAAAGAAGGGTCCACCACCTTCCTGATCACCTCTAATTAGAGGGCCAGGCAAGTCGGCTCAGGGGGCCGACAAAGAGGCTGTGGACCCAAGATCCTCGTGTGGCAATGGGTCAAAAAGTGGGAAACCTGCTCGCAACCCGCGACAAGACCTACCCTTAGCACCCCCCAAGAGGAAGGGGTGCGGAGCCGTCCCCCACGGGGAATCCCAGGCAGGGACAATGGGGCCAGCGCCCATTAGCCCATCACTGAGCAGGTTTGGCGGAAGAAGAGGCCGAGGGGGCTCTCGGATCCCTACCTCCCTGCTTCCTTTTGGAGGAAGACGCTGGTCTGGCAACAGGCCGCACTGCCTGCTGGCCCTCATGCTGGGCTGGTCGAGCCGCAGGGGCCGGGGGGCAAAGGGGCTTACGCAAAGGCTGTCGGCTGCCCTTGTCCCTCCGGGCAGGAGTGACCGAGTCCGGACTGGCATCGGACTTCTCGGGCCCCTGGAGGTGTCCCTCCACTCCAGGACCAAAAAAGTCAGTCCCCAAGAAGGGATTGTCCGCCAACTCGTGCTGGGAATGGGTGTGAGGATAACCTCAGCCACGCCCTGCGGCGCATGGCCACTGCGGCCGCCACCGATCTGGCACAGGAGTCGCCCAGATCCAGAGCCGTCTGAAGCTGTTGTTTCGCCACCGCCCTACCCTGGTCCCGCACCCGCGCCGGGAGATGAGGGAGGACCTCGTCCAGGGAGCCCAAAGGGTGGGGAGAAGTGTGCCATCAGTGCCGAGCTGGCTGCCACGGAGGCCTAGGGAGGGCCTAGCTAAACCTTGCGCCCGACATAGTCCATCCTTTTGGACTCCTTGTCAGGGAGCCTATCCACATCCCTAGCGTTTCCAAAACATTGGAAAACATTGTCAGTGACTACCCCGTCAGCCGAGGGATTTTCCGAGAAACCAGGCAGAGAACCGACAGGGACAGAGTACTTCCTGGCCACCCTGGCCAAGGGCGCAGAGCAGGAAGTAGGCCGCCGCCAGAGCTCCAAGGCTGCGCCCACGATTGCCTCAGCCACTGGTAAGGCCTCCGAGGGTGAGCCTCCTTGGTCTAGAATCTCTGTAAGAAGGTAAGGGGCCCGTTTGGAAACGGTCTCGAGCTGCATCCCGGTGAATTCCGAGATGAGCTGGAGCAGACCCATAAAGGACAATGGGTTGTTGTCCATAGAATGTTCCGAGGAAGACCATGGGTCCTCCCTGCTAGGAAACGTAGCGGAGTCGATTTTGGGTTCCGAGGGGTCTGCAAAAAGCTGCCGCAAGTCTGAGTCACTCTTCGTCCGCCGAGGGCAGGCGGGAGTGAGGGCAACAAGTAACCTGCGGGACAGGTCATGGCTCGGCCTGGGTTCCACCGAGGACGGTGGGGCAGCAGGGATCGGACGGGCAACCAGCCCCGGAGACGGCACCTCGACTGCCTCGAGCGGCTGCGTCGGCCGACCGGGCGGCGGCTGCTTACTAGCCAGAGAATGAATCGGGGTCGATTGATTCCCAGACAACAACAGCTGCTGCCACATAAACTCCACATAACGTCAACGGCATCGAAGCCACTCCTCATCCGAGGAGGGGGACGAGGAAGAATGGCAATGCTACTTGACTCGGTGCCCCGACCGAGAACGCCGAGGACGGCGTGAGCGGCTAGACCGAGAGGAGGACCGAGACCCGAATCTTCGGGGAAACCGAGGGCGGGCCTGGGAAGAAGCGGAGCGCGCCCGCTCCTCCTTCAGCTCTGAAGAAATGGCCGAGGACTTCCAACCCGAAGGTACCGGCAGAACCTCAGCCTCCGCCGGGGGAACCAACGAAGGGTTGGCGGCACTAGCAGAAGACAGCCCAGATGACGGGTTGAGAGGCTCGGCCATGTTGACGGGGGTCCTGGCCGGCTGACCTGACAGGAACACCGTGAGGCCAGCGGCCGAAGCCGCATCCTCGACCGAAGTCGAGTGTCGGCCGGCGGGGAGGACTCTCCCGCTCCTCGGGCTTGACGAAGGGACTTAGAAACATAGACTTTGTGACGAGATAAGGACCGCTAGGCCCATCTAGTCTGCCCATTTCCCTACCTACAGGATAGGCCGCAGATCCTAGTTAACCAACAGCCTATTTCTTCTTACCCCCAAGAATTGCCTTATGTCTGTCCCATGCATTCTTGAAATCTCCCCTGATTTTAGACCCCACAACCTCCTCAGGAAGGCTGTTCCATGCATCCACTACCCTCTCTGTGAAATAATACTTCCTCACATTGCCCTAGAACCGCCCTCCTTCTATCTTTTAAATTGTGTCCCCTTGTTCTTGTAAGTCTCTTTTTCTGAAAGATGCTACCCTCTTGAACTTTGTTGATTCCACTGAGGTACTAAAAGTTTCTATCATGTCCCCGCTCTCCTTCTTTCCTCAACGGTATACATATTAAGCTCCTTTACTCTCTCTCCATATGACTTCTCTTGCAGACCCTGCACCATTTAGTTGCCCTCCCTCAGGACTACCTCTATCCTGTCTATGTCCTTGCGGAGATGAGGTCTCCAGAACTGGACACAGTACTCCAGATGGGGTCTCACCAACTCTCTGTACAGAGGGATAACAACTTCCTGTTTTCTGCTGCTGATGCCTCTCCCTATACATCCCAGTATGCCCCCAGCCCTCCTTACTGCCTTCTCACATTGATTGCTAACCTTAAGGTCATCTGATATGATTACCCCTAGGTCCCTTTCTTTTTTTGTTGTTGTTACTACCTCCCCACCCATTGTGTATTCTTCTCCTGGGTTCTTGTTTCCCAGGTGCATTATTTTGCACTTCTTTGCATTGAATCCTAGCTGCCATACTTCTGACCATTCCTCCAACCTTGCCAAGTCCCTTTTCATCCTTTCCACGCCTCCTTGTGATCAACCCTGTTGCAGATCTTTGTGTCATCTGCAAAAGGCATCTTTCCTTCCAGTCCTCTGCAATGTCACTGATGAAAACATTAAAAAGGACTGGACCCAATACTGAACCTCTACGGTACCCACTAGTAACCCCTCTTTCTTCAAGTGGACTCCATTACAATTACCTTCTGTGTCCTGTTGTGCAGCCAATGTTTTACCAGGCTACCATCCTGGGACCCACTCCCAGGCTGGTTAATTTGACTATTAATCTTTTGTGTGGGACTGTGTCAAATGCCTTGCTAAAGTCTAGGTAGGCCATATCCACAGCCCCTCCCTGGTCTACTACTTTGGTCACCCAGTCAACGAAATCTGTTAGATTCGTCTGACATGACCTTCTCGCTGTGAACCCATGCTGCCTTGGGTCCTGTGCTCCACTGGCCTCTAGGTACTCAACTATTCTTTCCTTCTGAAGTGACTCCATCACTTTCCCTACCACAGAGGTCAGACTGACAGGTCTGTAGTTTCCTGCCTCTGTCTTGGTCCCACTGTTGTGAAGTGGAATCACATCCGCCTTCCTCCAGTCCTCGGGTACCACACCATCCTCCCATGATTTATTAAAAAGAGTAGTCAGTGGTTTCACTAGTTCCTCCCTTAATTCTTTTAGAATTCTGGGGTGAATTCCATCAGGACCCATTGCTTTGTCCACCTTCAGTTTTAGGAGTTCTTGCAGAACCCTTTCTTCTGTGGAAAGGACTGGGATAGACCCCCCTATCAAGAGTGCTTCTGTTAATTGGATTAGGCACTTCCCCCTCCTCTTTTGTGAATACTGAGCAGAAATATTCGTTCAGTATCCCTGCTTTTTCACTGTCCCCCTCTGCCCACCCACCGTTCATTCTATTCAGCCTCACTATCCCTCCCTTTGTCTTTCTACGCTCGCTGATGTACCTATAAAAGGTTTTATCCCCCTTCTTAACTGAGTTGGCGATCTTTTCCTCAGTTTGGGCCTTTGCTATTCTGACTTCCCTCCCTGCTTCCTTAACTGGTACAGCTCTCTGTCCTGCTCCTTCTGTGTTTCCTTATACTTCCGGAATGCTATCTTTTTCTTCCTGACTTTCACAGCCACCTCTTTTGAGAACCATAGTGGCTTTTTCTTTCATTTTGATTTGTTTATTTGCTTCACACAAAGGCTTGTTGCCTCTGTGATGGCAGTTTTGATGATTCTCCATTGTTGCTCCACACCTCCTTCTAGCCTGTTTGCTACTGCTTTTCTGAGGCACTCTCCCATCTTGCCAAAGTCAGCCCTCCTAAAGTCCAGTACCCTCACTTTTGTATGGCTTCACTCTGTAACTGAGTTTAATGTGAACCACACTGTTTGATGGTCACTTGTCCCCAGATGGCAACCCACTTCTAGATCAGAGATCTTCTCACTGCCCCCGTTTGAGAGTACGAGGTCTAAGATTGCTCCCTCATGAGTGGGTTCTGAAACTAGCTGTCTAATGCCTGCCACCTGTAGGGCATCAAGAATGGCCCTGCACTTGGATGTGGCTGCAGCAAATGTGCTCCAGTTAACATATGGCATATTCAGGTCTCCCATCAACAGTATCTCCCCTTTCTCTGCCATTCTAAGAATGCCTTCTATCATATCCTTGTCAATTCCCTTCCCCTGACATGGGGGTCTGTACACAACCCCTGTGCGGATTGTGGTGCCCTTTCCAGTCTCCAAGGTGACCCACAGTGCCTCCTCTCCTCCCCGTTTACTCTTTTGTTCAGTTGCTTTTATCCCTTCCTTTACATAGAGAGCTACTCCTCCCCCTCTTCTCCCCTGCCTGTCTCTCCTGTAGGACATGTACCCTGGTATGTTAACATCCCAGTCATGGTTCTCTGTGTACCATGTTTCTGTGACTGCTACGATATCCAGGCATCCCTCTTCCATCAAGGCCACCAGCTCAGGGAGCTTGTTGCCAAGACTACGGGCACTGGTACTCATTACCCTCCACTTCCTGATGGCCTTACTCCCTTTTGCCCCATCCCTGTCCTTCTTGCCTTTGTCACTTTCTCCATTTACCCCTGCCCTTCTCCCTATCGACACCTCTATGTTGGTGTTTGCCGCACTTACTACCCTGATTATTTGGGGGCTAGGATTTCCCTGCTCCTTTCCAGTGCCTCCCCCCTTGGCTATTTTAAAAGCTTGCCAATGAAGCATTTAAACCTATCACCTAGGATCCTGGTTCCCCTCCTGGACAGATGCATTCCATCATGCCAATATAGGCTTGCATCACTCCAGGTGGATCCCCAGTCCCCAATGAAGCCAAATCCCTGAGCTCCACACCAGTTTTTCAACCACTGATTGAATCCCATGGTGGGGAACACCCTAGCCTCTCCTATGCCATAGATGGGCAGCACCTCCGAGAAGGTTACCGTGCGTGCTACTTGACTAAGGCCCCCCCAATTCCATAAACTCTTCCTGCACTTCTCTAATCCCTCTCTTAGCCAGGTCATTTGTCCCTAGGTGGACAATGACATCCAGCTCCTTCCCCTGTGCAGCTGCTCCAGCAATCCTGAGGATTCGCTCCCTGTCCCTCCAAGCCATGGCGCCAGGCAGGCACCTCACCTCCCTCTCCCCTTCCTCCCCAGGTTCTACCTTCCTAACAATGGAGTCCCCCACCAGGAGTTGTTTCCTTCCCCTGCAGGGTCCCCTGCCACCCTCCTGTGGGTCTCCTTTGTGGAGGTTCCTAGCATCCTCCTTGGTCTCCACTGCGGGTGCCTGCGGCTCTTTGGACTAGGGCCGAGAGGCAGGTCCCTCTCCCTTCAAGGAAGGGACTGGCGAAGCTCCTTGGCAAAGCTGCATGAGGAGAACCCAAGGAGAGCAGAATCGCGCCCGCGACCGAGGGAATGGAGGCAGCCACCACCTCCCGGAGAAGAGAGGTCGAGCTGCTCAGAAACAGCTGAAGTGGGAGCTGCCCGACGATCCGAGGAATTTTATGGAGCGGGAAAATTTACCGAGCGCCCGAGTCCCAAAGCGGGCAGCTGGCCTCAGGCTGGCAAAGAGCACAACAAAACTTCGCCAAAGCTGAGGTCATGATCCAGGTCAAGGCAGTAAACGCATGTGGAGTGTGGGTCTCTCTTGGAGGAATTAACCGGGCGCCTTCCGGGGCCGGAAAAGGAATGAGCCATCGCTGCAGCTAAGAAGAAAGGATCGAAGTTTTAGAAAAACTTTTAATTGATTTGGAAGACCGAAATTTCCAGGAACCAGTCAAAAATGCAAAGCGCTAAGGAGGGAACCTGAGCTTCCATGCGGTAAGGAAGATCTGGCATCATGGGGCGGAGCCGAGAGTTTTACCACCTGGATGTGTGGGAGGAGCCAGGTTGGAGACCTTCCGGCAAGATTTAAAGCGGCAAGGAACCTGCCAATAAGTGTGGATGAACAACATATCCATGTCCCTAGAACCTATAGTTATCTAAATGTTCCGTAATCTGGTCTGAAACAATCCTCTCTAATAGTTTGGATAAAGGAACCAACAATGTAATAGGTCAATAGTTATTAACATTCGACATACCACCAGTCTTAAATATTGGTCTTACAATACCACATTTCCAGTTAGAAGCAAGCACATTATTACAAAGGGGAAAAATTAAAAAGTTTGGTCAACTGTGAGGCAAATACTATACCAGCTTTTCTCAAAATCCTACAGTCAATCCCACATGCACAGCTAAGTCTGGGACCCCCTGGGAGCATCAAGAGCTATATCCTGAAATTGTAGAATCCGAGCTAGCTGCCTCCTGGAAATTGAGGGGGGCAGTCTGTACAACAAGCAGGGCTGAGACTGGGGCCCCACAAGATTAGAGAGAGGGTTTTGTCATTTGATCCATTCATCCCTGCTCTCTGGGCATATGCAAAGTAAAAATGCCCAAATCCAAAATAAAACATATTTCCCAAACTTACAATCCTGAAGTCTTCAGCCTTGTCACCATAGTGACAGAGCTCTGCTACAGAGTACCTTCACCCTGCAAGGCAGGAAGTAAACTGAGGAAGACAGGAAGTGGAGGGCTGGATGTCCCCTACAGCAGAGGTCCGATTCCTGCCTACCTATCAGCATCAGGAGGTACAGTCCAGGACTAAGAAAGCCCAGAGACCAGCTTGGAGAGAGAATAAAAAGTTTGGTCAACTGTGGGGCCAATACTATACCAGTTTTTCTCAAAATCCTAAAGTCAATCCCATCAATCCTAGTACTTGGTCTAGGATCCATCTTTAAAATACAAGACATTGCCTCATCAGAAGATAATAACTGAAAATGGAATTTTGGGATTCCTATACATTCTAATTTATCTCTTTCCTCAGCCAAATCCTCATTCAGTTCAATATTCAAAACCTGGCCTGGATGTCTATACCTATCAAGATTGACAAAATGAGAATTGAACCCATTAGCAATCTTAATTGGCCATTTAGCGCAACTGAAATATTATCTGGTTTCTTTCCTTTACCCATTAAACTATTTAAAAGGTTTTCCAAATGGCCTTAAGAGTTACCGTTCTCAGAGATTAATTTCCTCTTATAATAGTCACATTTTGCTTTTTTTCTAACACTGACTTTTATAAATTAAGTAATCTCTTATATTCTTGCTGTAGCTCTGTTTTATACTTCCCATATCTATACCAGATCTTATTTCTTTCTTTCATGAGCTTAACCAATTCTGCATTTAACCATGGCTTATTTTCTGTTCTTGGTAATAACGTGTCACAAATATTAATAAAATGGCAACAAAATTTCTCAAAAACCATGTCTTTAGCCTCAATATCACCCAAAAATGACCAGTCAATTAAATGTACCTCATCAGAAAATGACTGCAGCTGGAAATCATTTACACTATGCTGCTGAATAACCCTAGGGGGCTTTTACAGCCCTTCACTGACCACCCACAGTAAACCGCACAGTGGTCACTCAAGACTGTCCGCTTCAACCCCCGAGGTAACCACATGGGCAGAAACTTTAGTAATGATACAGTCAATTAATGACTCATAACCAGTTTGATATTCATATCGAGTAGCATCACTTATTAACTGACACATCTGCAGACCAGATACCAAATTTCTAACATCAACAGCTTGTGATGAAGACCAATCTAAATTAAAATCTACATCCAACAGTTCCCTTAATGATGGAAAGGATATACCGTATCATGAAAAAAAGCATCAATACCCATTTTAACATTCAATGGTGGTACATACACATTAGTTAAAATCAAGAGCTTATTATTATTACCTCCTAGGACCAGGTCAATTGCTTGCAGGTGACTCATAATATATACTGGCCCAGATATTCAAAAGGGTTGCGCATGGCGCAACAGTGTTGTGCCATGCGCAACCCACTGATGCACCCCAGCACGATACTCAAACGTGCATTGCGCCTGGCACAAATCTCGATGCGCTGGAGCGCCAAAGGTAATCTTATGCGGCACAGGTACAGGGGCGTGCCATGCATACTCCGCACATCCCGATATTCAGCCCAGGGATGTGCCAAAGTCCATGCATACTGTAAGCCTATGCGTCACACACAGGTGAACCAAAAAAAAAAAGGAACAACGGCTGGCCACCCACAGGTGAGCTGCTGTATTGCAGGGCGTAACACGGCAGCTGCCACCTGTGGATGGCCACCCGAGCTCCGGCTGCACCTCTGTGGCGGCGCCGCCCCCATGCCCGACTGCAGGCAGAAGTAGGAAAGTACAGTCCGATATCCCTGGTGTTCCAGTAGACCACTCGCAGCCAAATTGCGGGAATTTGTATTAAAAACAAATGACGTCCAATATCCCTGGTGGTCCGGGGTAGGTACCCCTCCCCACACAAGGCCCCGCGCCCCGCTCCTCCCCAGCGGGCGGCAGCACCCCGCCCTGCCACCCGACTCCATAGGTAGGGCTGTCGCCCACTGGTCCACAGCATGAGTCAATGAGGCAGCCCGCACCATTACTGCACATTCCAGATATGTGAATAAATCCATTCACATATCTGGAGATGTAATAATCTCGACAGCAACTACACGTGGCTCCACGCTGTGGCCAATGAGGCGACAGCCATATCTCTGATGTCAGTCGGCAGGGCTCAGTTGGCGGGTGGGGTACCGCTGGACCACCAGGGATATTAGACACCATTGGTTTTTAATACAAATGCCCGCGATCGGGCTACGAGCAGTCCACTGGACCACCAGGGATACAGGACGCGATTTATATTTACTGAAGCCCGCCATAGAGCTGTGGGGCACATTGCCGCGCTGTGCAGGGGGAGTCAGTCCCCGACGGCTGCTGCCTGGCAGGGCGCCAGGCGCAAATCGCCAGGGATTGGCGCACCTGCATTAAAATGGGGCCATAATGACATGCAAATGGCTCCATTTGCGCCTTGCATACATTATGGCCCTATTTGCATGTGCACTTTTGAATATCGCGGTTGCTGAGCATAGCGCAACGGAACTAACGCTAACGCATCCCCTGCTCCATTCAGGCCACTTGGGCTGGCACAGTCCGGGTGGCCAGGGTGCGATATTCAACGATGCTGTGCCATGGCGCAGCTCCGTTGAATATTGCCCAGTCAACACCCCTGCGCATCCAAGTTGCACAGAGGCTTGCGCCACAGCCTGGCGCAGTTTGAATATCCGGGCCACTGTCTACATTATCCTGATTCTCACTTACTGATACATGACTTTTAACATAGAATAAACACCTCCCTCCCCACTTTCCCTTTCTGTCTTTTCTGAATACTGAATAATCCTCCAAATATACTTCATCATTAGACACATTTTCTATTAGTCAAGTCTCAGTCAAAGCCAACACATCAAATGAATTATCCACTAGTCAACCTTCCAATTGATCTTTTTAGACATAAGACTTTGTTAAGAATAGGCCATTTAAATCTACACAGTATTTAAACCCGTCTTTATTAGCCCTATTTAACCAGTTACTGGTCCAGAATTTGGATTAACTGTACCTGACAACACTAATAAAATTATTAATAGCCGCTTATTATGTAATTTTTACTATGCTTCTCAACAAGATGAACATGCCTAGATTCACGAATGGTAATAAAGCTGTTTTTCCCGGCGACCCAGGTTCGGGAACGGACCTGGGTCGGAGGAAGAAAACCCGACAGGAGAAGGAAAGGAAGTGCCCCATGGGCGGCTCTCTCTCTCCGGGGAAGGTAGGGCAGTGTCCGGTGCACGAGGGCTCCTGGCGGAGGCTGGGAGTCACTCACGCACGGGCGCCGCGCATCAGGGAGGGGCGGGCAGACGCTGACGTCCTTGCACGTCCCCACCTCCGAGAAAACCAGGAAAAAAAAAGATGGCAGGCGGGTCCGCTGTCTATGTGAAGCCCTCCCTGGGGCTTCAATTAGCAGCCATCGCCGCATCCCCGACCAGATACCAGTTCCGTGGCACAGATAAAGGGGACCGATGCCGCGGCCCCGCTCTCTGGGGGTAAGCTGGGGATACCTGGGGATGGCGGCAGTAGATGGCAGTGGAAGTCCCAGGGCCCGTGACCAGGGCTGATGGTGACACTATGCCATTTTTAACATTATGATAGTAAGCTCATAACCTGAACCAAGTATTTTGTTGATAAAAGATTAAGTACAGAATAATATTGCCCATATATCGTACCCGCATAATCATATCTGACCCCATGCTTTAAACAGATGTCTATGGAACTAACTTGGTCAGGGACAGAAGCAACTACCCATTGTAAGGCACATACAGATGAAAACAGTAACAATTACTCCAGGATTTACCCAAGGCATTACAAATTTTTACAAAGCAGCACCCCTGCAGCCTCTCGCTGATGACTCATACTAACATACTAAAAGCCAGCAGAATAGGCCAAATGGTCTGTCTTGTCTGCTCACCTTACCATCCCCCCCAAGCCAAGAGGGTCTTCATTTGTTTCAATTTCCCCTTGTACCTATCCCATCCCTTCTTGAAGCCCTCCACTCTACCCTCTTGCAGCCTCCCAGGCAGTGCATTCCACGGCTCCACCACCCTCTCAATAAAAAAAAAAAAATGGATCCTACACTCCCCCCCCAATAATTTCCCCTCTTCAGCTTCCACTCTTGGCCCCTGGTTGCTCCCCCCTTCTTAAACCTAAACAGCACCTTGGTTCTACTCCTGTTTATTCCCAAAACATACTTGAAAATCTCTATCATGTCTCCCCTATCCCTCCTCTCCTCCAGTGAGTAAAGCCCAAGCTCTTCCAGTCTCTCCTCATAAGGCCTCCCCTCCATGCCCTGAATCATCCTGGTTGCTTTCCTCTGAACCCTCTCCAGCAGTACTATATCCTTCTTCAGACGAGGTCTACAAAACTGTACCCAATACTCAAGCTGCGGCCTAAGACATTATACAGAGGAAGAATCACCTCCCTTTTTCTGAACATAATGCCCCTGGCTATGCAGCCCAATATCCCATTTACTTTGGCAGCTGTTCTTCTACAATTTTCAGAGTTACTCATTCTGACGTCTACCACCACCCCTAAATCCCTTTCTCCCAATGTTGCTTGTAGTGTGACCCCCCCCTCCCCGGGTGAATACATGACCCGGGTTTTTAACTCCCAAATGAAGTTCTTAACACTTCCCGGGATTAAATTTCAGTCCCCACCTCCCTGACCATCGAGCTACTCAGCGGAGCACCACTAGTATGAGTATCCCTTTATACTCTAGCACCCCTCCTCCATCCCACGTCACCGCCAATTATCCCAGTTCCCGGTGCAGACCGCTGCCACCAGGTCGTACCGGTAATGAAACAGGCTGTGCAGTCCTTCAGGTAGGAACGTTGTTTGCTGAGACTTAGGCAGTTAAAAGTTAGAGTGCAGACGTGCTGTAGAGCCGAATCACGACTTATTTTGTTTTTGTTTTTTTTGCTCCCCCAGCAAGCCTCTCCTTCGAGCCTCCTGTGATCCTTCCGTCTGTCTGTCTCCCCCCAACGTTGACCCTTACCTCACATAGCGACCCCCCGAAGGTAGCCCAGCCTATCCCTTTGCCCTGTGGTTCCCCCTCTTCCATGAGGGAAGGCTCCGATGAGGCCGTCCAGCGCACTAGTCAGTCGGATCTAGGTGTCGCTGAGGCGGCTCGGTTGTGAGAGCTGACAGCAGCAGGGGGCCAGAGACAGTCATCCGGCTTAACCAAGGAGCCATTTCCTGGGTTTCTCCCCGGAGAGTGACGTGCCACTGACGTCAAGGCGAATGCAGACATCCATCACTCCCCCAGCGATCAGAACCCTGACGTCCTGCTGTGCTCCTGGCCTCCGCCAGGGGCCAGCAGGTGCCCGGTTCATATCCCCACCCTCCTCACAGAGAAGGTGAGCGGTCTGTGGACGCTCCTTCCTTCTCCACCACCCTGCCCTCCAGCGACCAGAGTCCGTTCCCGAACCCGGGTCGCCTGCTGACCAGAGTCGCAGGTGGAAATCCAACCGCTGCGCCAACGTGCCGGCTCGCGGCTTAGGTTTTAAACTGTAGCGCCCCTCCTTCCTACCCATGTCACCTCCAATTTTCCCAGTTCCCAGTGCCAACCGCTGCCACCAGGTCGTACCGGTAAGGAAATAGGCTGTGCATTCCTTCAGGTAGGAAAGTTGTTTGCCGAGATGTAGTACGTTCCGACTGCAGGGGAGGCATGAGAAGCAAAGCCCAGGGAACTGAGACTACCAGGGAGACCATCGTTCCTGTAAGCTGCATGAAGGAGTGGGCTGAAAGGCATTGGGCCGCTTGGTCTTTGCCAAGAAGAACTCTGAGGTCCCTAAACTTAGAATCCGTAGGGAAACTCTTTAATTTGGGATGTTTTGAAGATTATTCCCCAATGATTCAGACTATGGGATGGCGGAAGAGAGCTCTTTTGGTGATCAGGAATCCTACAGAAGTAGAGGCACTGGATGACCCAGTGTTCCACATTGCGTGAAAATACAGAGTGGTAGTAATGGGGAGGAGCCACAGGGGGCAGGGTCACCAGGGGCGGAGCTACCGGTGGGCGGAGTCAGTCGGGATGCAATAAATATATAAGAAACAAGAAATAAGCGTAATATTATGATTTGGAGGCCTCTGTAGTGTGCAGTAGCAAAAGAAAATTGTGATAAAACATACTGGAGAACCTCTGCATTCTACTGGCAGGCCAGGCAACAGTTTGTGAGTCTTGACATTTTGGGTGCGGCCATACTACATCCCTTTACTAGTGCCTGCAAGGCCAAGATCTAATCTTCGGTTTCGCAGTCCTGCCCAATGAGCTGCAGCTTCCAAATAAGGAAAACTGTCAATATCAGGGCCCTCAACTGAGATAAGCATAAGTGCATTTAGCACACTGGCACTTAATCTATTTCGTTCTTGCGTTTTTATTCGATTCAGTGCAGAAAAAACCCTCTCACAATCTGCAGTTGACATTGGCATTATCATTACCAGTTCTGCCAAAGTAGATATGTTTGGATACAGGTCTACATACTTGGTAGTTAGAGCGTGCAGCACATCAGAAATAGTCTTAAAGGCCATCTTTTCCGTGAACATGAGACTACGCAGGGGAAGCCCATTCCAGTGCAGAAGCATCTACATCCACAACAGTAGCATACTGACCAAGAATAATCTCAAGGCTATCACTACCATACCCTCCCAACTCTTCAATATCACCTTCCGGTATCATGCTGGGGTCAAAGATACTGAACGCATCCAAAAGTTCTGTGCTTGGAAATCTTTGCTCAATTTGAGCAATTAGGGCCCTAATAAAGTTGTCATGCACAGAGGTTCTGAAATAATGTAACTGTGGTTTGCTAAATGGCAAGTTCAGGCCATTATCATTCAGGAGCACTAGTTCAGGCGAAACAGAGGAGAAGTACTGACCAGGTACCAGTAGGCGTGCCCCAAGAATCTCTAAAGTGGAATGTAAATGTCTCTTTATATCAGTAAAATTCAGAGCTGATGTTTGAAAGCATTTAGATAAGATGCTGAGGTGTGGAAGTATGTCACACATCATGCATAAAATAGAGAAAAACTCCCAGTTTTCCACCATTTTTACTAGGCCCACAGCTTGGGGATCATGCCTTTCAGAGGCCTCTCTATGCAAGGACGTAACAACGGATGGGAAAATCTTCTTTAGTGTGTCACATGCTGCATCATGGGACAACCCACCTAACTGCTTTTGCCTGTTTAGGCTTTAAAACAGGGTTTTCCATTGCCTGCTGAATTTCTTTCAGGGCAGCCATGCGAACAGCAGAGTTTTCATAATATCTGTATAAGTGATCTAGTGTTTGACTAAACTTTTTAATGGCGTTCACTTCATTTGCTGCTGCCTTTACAGCCAAGGCCTCGATGAGCCATACAGTGATTTTCAACAAGAATTGGGCTGACTTCTTTCAGCTTTTTTAGCCATCCTGCTTTGCCTGCGAGCTAACGGTTGCTCCATCACTGCCTAACCCTGCAAGGTGATCAACCGAGATTTGATTGTTATCAGAGAACTCCAGCATTTTTTTAACAATTGTCTGCCTTTCCATCAATTAGTTCCTCAAGTCCCAGGAAAGAAACTCTGGTTCCCTTCTTTGCAGTACATACCATACAAAATGAGATGCTTCATAACAGCAATATCAGTTGTTTCGTCCACCAAATATGAAAAAAATTTGGCAGCCTTCAAATCTGTAAGAACTGATCTCCTGACCACCTCACCCGGAGAGAGAACCATTTCTCTCACTGTTCGATCAGAACGATATTTAACAGCATCAGCAATGTGTATATTGTCTAGGTATTTGCATCCCAATGATTTGGCAAGATCCAGCAGTGAGCCATATTTCGTTGTGAGAGGCAGCTCATTTTTTATTAGCCAGTACATTCAACGAAGGGATGCCACAAAAGCGTCTTGTTCCAAGGTCGGGGCCTGCTGCATTGCCTGCTCTATTCCACCTTTTGAAGCAGAAATTCTGCAGTTAGCTTCCAGTTCAGAAGCAACAACGTGAACTGAACTGTTTGTTTTGATGCCTTTTTCTAGCATCTTCTCTGAATGTCTTACACCCACTGAGTACCCAAACTGTTCCTGATTTGGGCATCTGTTCATGTTTTATGCAAAATGCACAAAACATGCCATCATTTTCTTTGTACTGTAACCAACAGCATTTGTTAAGCCAGCCAGTATAAAATCCTGTTGCTCTATGCTTAGAGATGTTTTTTTCTGTATTACAGGAGAATGTGCAGGGAGTTTTTTGGACAATGACGTCGATATCAACTGGACCAACTGGCATTGTCCCAATCGACTCACAATTGTCATCTTGATCAGGATGTTTCTGTTTTTGAGTTAATTTGAAACCAAAATTAGTTAGCTTCTGCATTGTGTACAATAAAGCTTTTTTTTTTCCTAAGTGTTCTCATGTGTTTATTCGTCAATACAGAACAAAGTTTGGTAATGCTGGTTGAGCCCCAAATATTTTTTCTCACAAATATTTTTTTTGCTCCCTGAATCAGGGTTCAGAACAAGTGACCACTGACGAAGCAAGACTGCACAACCTCACTAGTGGTGAAGACCCCCTGTTGGCACAGTAAAGGAGACCAGAATGTTTTTTCTCACACAAATATTTTTTTGCTCCCTGAATCAGGGTTCAGAACAAGTGACCACTGACGAAGCAAGACTAAGTGCACAACCTGACTAGTGGTGCAGACCCCCTGGTGGCACAGTTAAGGAGACCAGAATTTTTTTTCCACTGTCACCTATCAAAGGGCTGTAAAGTGCACCAAAACGTTGATCTTCTGTGCAGTCACTGTGTTTAATTTTTTTCCCTTACTGCCAGTATTTTTCCCTACTCTTCAGCAGTTCAAATAAAACTGCTGCCAAGGTCAGCTGTGAAGACCACACAGTGATTCTGCTCCCCTCTCAAATCAAACCCAATAGTTCCCCATCAAACCTTCAGATCTTTTTTCACTTAAATAAAATTGCCTACTCAGTCAGTTACTAAACACAGCCAACACTTCTCTAAGAGTCATTGACTCACAGGCAATCTGTATTTTTTTTTTCCAGTCACTGCAAAATTATTTTTCAGCTGCAATCAAATCAGTGAAAGCTGCTGCTCTGTGGAGTCCACACAATGATCTTTCCCTCCCCTGTCCACCTCACTCAGCCAGCTTCAAAGCAGTAAATTAGTAAAATAGTTTTCACTATGATCAACACTGCTACTTCTTCAATACAGATTTGTTTGGTTTTTTTTTGGGGGGGGGGGGGTTAGCTGCCTGCTGTCACATCAGTATAGCCCCGACTTCCACATGCTACAAAACAAAACGATCATCTCCTTAGAAGGCACACAGTCACACTGGCAAAAACCCTCGAGTGGCAGCAGACTACTTTAGTGGGACTTACCCCTAATTGTTGTAGCTGCTCCACTATAGGGCATCTTAGCTGTCACTCTCCTCCTTCCTCCGTGATTGGTTCCACAATTTGGCGCCTTGCATGGCCTGCTGACTGCTAGACCAAAAACCTCGTGATCACCGACGGTGTAACTGACTGCGGTTGCGTGATGAATACCTCCGTGACCGCTCAGGATGCTGGAATCTGCTGTTTGCGTGCGTGCTCCTAACGTGCACACTCCTAGTGCGATCGCGAACATTTAAAGGGACAGTAGCGCTAAGCGCTACTAGGGCAGTACAAAGCAGGAAAGAGTGGCGGCAATACAAAATGAGAGGCGGACATTCAAGATAGCATGGCGGCCCGCCTCTCATTTTTAATGAATGGGGATCACTGTGACCTCAGTCACTGCCAAAGTTGTTTGCTTGCACTGTGCGGCAATGATCAGAGTGACGCCCAGATAGGATATGCAAAAATGCACCTGCAAATCTACTGAGACCAACTAATTTCCAGGATAGAATTCCCCTGAAGATGGATGCAAGGGTTTCCATCTTGAATGTCCTGTGACAGACAAAGTTGATCAGACATTTTAGAACCCATACAGGCCTGAAAACTCCAAGAGTGATTTGGGACTATGAAGAATAGACAGTAAATGCCCATGTTCCTTTCTGCGCTGGGCATTCACTCCCTTGCTCAAGCCTGTACGTGGTTTGTGAGTGCTTCAAGAGTCGACATACTCTGTGCAGATAGGGAGGAGGGCACTACATGAAGTGGGAGAACCCTGCCTCAAACTCTAGGGGGTAACCCTTACGCACCATGTCTGGCACCCCATTGATCGTGGCGGTGCAAACCCTTTCCTTGAGTAAAGTGGAAAGCTTGCCCCCTACTCGAGGATGGGTCCGGGGCCTTTACTGTGACCTTTCTGGCACCACAGACGCTGCTTCTTCTTCTTCCACTGGATCCACGCTGGATGTGGGCGATGATACAGGTTAGTCTGCCTGAGGCAGATTTAATCTGTCCACGGAGTACTTATGGGCTCGAACATTCTGTCTGGATCCTGACGACCAGGGTCTGCACCTGCCCCTGGATTGTGGTATCTAAGTTTTCGTCATTTCCCTGGATTCTTTTACAGACTCCTTTAGAGCTGATCCGAACAGGAGATCTCCCTCGTAGGAGGCATTCATCAAGTATGCCTTGACGACCTGTCCACCTGCCATGCCTGCAGCCCAAGGTGTGTCGAGGTGAGGAGAGTTAAAGCATGGCGCTTGCTACGCATCTGGCAGCCTCCTTCGAGATGTCAGCTGAGAATGCAGAGATTAGTCCCATGAGCTGTAGTTGCTGCAGGGTGGACTTGTTTATATCTGGCTCGTCAGTAGACTGGAATGCCAGGTCAGTGGCCCATCGTAATGGGGCTCATGCTGAGAACAGGTTGGCTGTAGCTGCCTTGAGGGAGGTTGCGGTGGACAAAAGCTCCTTTTTTGAGGGATGTATCCACCTTCGTATCCCCTGGGTCCTACAGAGATGCCCCACCCCCGATGGAATATATATTTTCTCTTCCCTACCTCCTTTCTCTCTTCTGCTTGGCAGCCGACGCAAGTCTGAGCGCTGGTTTTGAGGGTTTAGGAACGGACAAGGGAGACCCCAAGTGAAACTCCTCAATCACCTGCTTAATGAAAAAATCGAGATCATCCAAGACTATATTTCTGGATGGAGAACCATCCAAGATAGAATCGTCATCCGGTAGCACCCCTTCTTCTGGGGGGGACTAACTGACCTCTGACGGACTTGCGGATCTGTCCCGTTGGACATTTTCCACTGTAGACATCCTTGAATCTGCTCGAAGTTCGTGACCTCTTCCTCTCCTACAGTGCCGAGAGGAGTGATGTTCCTCCAGTCCGAAGATAGGGAGGAGTGCATTGTGGTAGCCTTCCTGTGGGCCCTACGATCTGGGTAGGAAATCAAGGCATGATGGGTTGAAGGTGAAGGCCCTGTTAGGCTTTCCTACTACGTCTGGGGCTGAGTCTTATGGCAAAACAATGCTGCCCCTTGTAGGAGGAGAAGGCCTGATCGGGCTCCGCTGCCCAGGATTGGTGCTCCTGTGAGACAATGATGTATGCCTCCGTGACCTCCTCTGACCTTGCAGCTGCAGCACTTAAGCATCGCGAGCAGGAGAAGGTGACCCATGGGGGAATCTACGTCTGTGGTACTTTCTGCCCCATGAGAATTTGTGCTATGCTCCCGAAAAGCTCTTGCAGCCCCTCAGCACAGGATTGTGGCATGAGTCTCTAATGCTGGAGTCCTCCTAGCACTGCTGCCTGGAGCCAGGACCTTTTGGACCAAGTGCGCTTAGAGTCGTTGATGAACCAAAATTAGCAGGAGCTCAACGCATTGTGAGCATCGCCCTTCCCCCTCTATCGGCGGGACTTGCAGGGGCAGCAGCCAATGAGCTGCATCGTTAGAGGAGTGCGATCGCTCTGACTAGCTTCCCCCATTGTTCGTCGAGTTTATGACCAGGGGGCTCGTCAATATGCCGCAGCATCGACTGCCTGTGCACCAATGGCCATCGACAAGAGGATGAAGTGTGGCTCTTCCGGAGCCGAAATAAAGTCCTGTTGCTGTGGAGCCAGATCGCGCAGAGAAAGTGCGGCTCTCCCAGAAGCTTTCCCATTGCTCATCGATGACTCTGAAGACCAGGGGGCTCATTGACTGTGAGCAGCGTCAACGGCCTGTGCAGCCGTGGCCATCGACAAGGAGGATGAAGTGTGGCTCTTCCGGAGCCAAAATAAAGTTTTGCAGCTAGAGGGCCCCCTATTCCTGCATCCTGCCAGTCTAAGGAAGCTGATTACGGTGTTGGGGGGGGCAGCGTAAGACATGGCTCCTGCTGCACGGGTGATCTGCTCAAGGCAGGGGAAGGGCTGTGCTGGTCGGGAGGCATGGGGGGGGGGAGAGGAGCCAGTCTGTACAGCATGCATGGCTGAGACTGGGATCCCTGTGCTAGGACTGCGATTTCCTTGAGAGGAGTCCTGCCTCCTGAAATCCTGTTGTGCCTCATGTGCCTCCCTCCTGATGAGAAGATGACCGTTGGGGGGGAGGGCCGATGCGTGGCTCAAGCGTGGGAAGGAGGAGGAGAGATAGGGAGCCAGTCTGTTCAGCATGCACAGCTGAGATTGGGGTCCCTATAAAATCAGAAAGCGAATGCTGGTCAAGTTTCTCCCATTGAAAAACCCTCTTCTTTGAGGAAAAAATAAACTGCACTTACAGTTTGATGGCTTCAGCTCTGTCACCTCAGTGACAGAGCCCCTGCAGAGAACCTGCCTCTTCACGGGCAGGAAGTAAACTGAGGTCTACAGGATGCAGAGGGGACGATCTGGTTCCCCTGCAGAGATCTTTTTTCCTGCCTGTCACGTGGTACCAAGAGGACCTCCCACTGGTTATGAGCCCAGAGACCAGCTTAGGGGAGAGAATGTCAAACTTCTAAACTCTGCAATTAACAAATCTACTTCTATTACAGGCAGATCGACAACAATCAGGTTCATAGTTAGTCCGACTAAAATTCAGAACCTTACGGTTGTATAGTGGGACTAAATAACAACTCTAGCTTAAAGCAAGCAGGGAAAACAAAATAAAATGAGGATGATATAAATCACCATATGGAACACAGTAACCTGCACCATAATCCCTTTCCATAGTGAACACAATAATATCTCAAAAAAATACAAAGTCACACATGCCCCCACAATGCAAAGCATCATGAGCTGCATATGTAAATCACCACAGAATGTTATGCTGGTCCAACTTTAAGCAGAATTGCATGGTGCCGAAAGGCCTCTCACACAGTTTGCAAAGGGTGCTAACAGAAGACATAGACACGTGTTTCGTCCTACCAGGACTCATCAGTATGCCTCATCTGTTTAACACCCCAGTGGACCGGACCAGCTACCCCTAAGGCAGTGTGCCTGGGATATATTGTGGTGAACCCATTAAAATAAAAAACCATTTAAAGACAAAGAACCTCTATTAGTAAACACTGAGGCAAGGGTTACCCCAAAGGGCATTTGGCTGGGAAGCCAAGTTTCAAGAAAATACAAAGTCACACATGCCCCACAATGCAAAGCATCATGAGGCTGCATATGTAAATCACCACAGAATGTTATGCTGGTCCAACTTTAAGCAGAATTGCATGGTGCGAAAGGCCTCTACACAGTTTGCAAAGGGTGCTAACAGAAGACATAGACACGTGTTTGTCCTACCAGGACTCATCAGTATGCCTCATCTGTTTAACACCCCAGTGGACGGACCAGCTACCCCTAAGGCAGTGTGCCTGGGATATATGTGGTGAACCCATTAAAATAAAAAACCATTTAAAGACAAAGAACCTCTGTGCGTAAACACAGTGTGCGATGAGTCCTGGTAGGACGAAACACGTGTCTATGTCTTCTGTTAGCACCCTTTGCAAACTGTGTGAGAGGCCTTTCGGCACCATGCAATTCTGCTTAAAGTTGGACCAGCATAACATTCTGTGGTGATTTACATATGCAGCTCATGATGCTTTTGCATTGTGGGGGCATGTGTGACTTTGTATTTTCTTGAAACTTGGCTTCCAGCCAAATGCCCTTTGGGTAACCCTTGCCTCAGTGTTTACGCACAGAGGTTCTTTTGTCTTTAAATGGTTTTTATTTTAATGGGTTCACCACAATATATCCAGGCACACTACCCTTAGGAGTAGCTGGTCCCGTCACTGAGAATTAAACAGATGAGGCATACTGATGAGTCCTGGTAGGACGGAAACACGTCTATGTCTTCTGTTAGCACCCTTTGCAAACTGTGTGGAGAGGCCTTTCGGCACCATGCAATTCTGCTTAAAGTTGGACCAGCATAACATTCTGTGGTGATTTCATATGCAGCCTCATGATGCTTTGCATTGTGGGGCATGTGTGACTTTGTATTTTCTTGAAACTTGGCTTCCAGCCAAATGCCCTTTGGGTAACCCTTGCCTCAGTGTTTACTTGAGAGGTTCTTTGGTCTTTAAATGGTTTTTATTTTAATGGGTTCACCTACAATATATCCCAGGCACACTGCCTTAGGGGTAGCTGGTCCGTCCACTGGGGTGTTAAACAGATGAGGCATACTGATGAGTCCTGGTAGGGAGAAACACGTGTCTATGTCTTCTGTTAGCACCCTTTGCAAACTATGTGAGAGGCCTTCGCACCATGCAATTCTGCTTAAAGTTGGACCAGCATAACATTCTGTGGTGATTTACATATGCAGCTCATGATGCTTTGCATTGTGGGGCATGTGTGACTTTGTATTTTCTTGAAACTTGGCTTCCCAGCCAAATGCCCTTTAGGGTAACCCTTGCCTCAGTGTTACGCACAGAGGTTCTTTGTCTTTTAAATGGTTTTATTTTAATGGGTTCACCACAATATATCCCAGGCACACTGCCTTGGGGTAGCTGGTCCGTCCACTGGGGTGTTAAACAGATGAGGCATACTGATGAGTCCTGGTAGAGATGAAACACGTGTCTATGTCTTCTGTTAGCACCCTTGCAAACTGTGTGAGGCCTTTCGGCACCATGCAATTCTGCTTAAAGTTGGACCAGCATAACATTCTGTGGTGATTTACATATGCAGCTCATGATGCTTTGCATTGTGGGGGCATGTGTGACTTTGTATTTTCTTGAAACTTGGCTTCCCAGCCAAATGCCCTTTGGGGTAACCCTTGCCTCAGTGTTTACGCATAGAGGTTCTTTGTCTTCACAATAATATCTCCACCCATCATTACAACCAAGAGTCATTTAGGCCATATGTCTGGTAAAAATGGTTCAATGACCCTTAAGTCCTATATTTAAGAACCACTAAAACTTGCCAGGAATAATCAGTCTCTTCCAGATTAGTCTGCTGCTACTTAATCATCCACTCTGTTGGACTCTCTGGGCCAAAAATTCCTTCTCTATCTTCTCCAGCCATCGCCCAGCATCTTTGGGGTCTGTAAATTGCCATGATTTCCCGGCATAAGTAGTCCTGAGTTAAGCTAGTAGAAGAAAAGATTGGACGACATCCAGGGTATGGAGCCTCTGACGAAGTTCATCAAAACTTTTTCTACGGGCTCGGGTTTGGAACGATAAACCTGGGTAACATTTCACATCCGTCTCATTCACCAGACATGGATATGGTGCTCTTGCTGCCAACAGCAGCAAGTCACGAACCTCTGAATCCATTATTCTCAGAAGGACTGTCCGAGCAGCATTGACTTCCATGGGCCGAACCCTGGGATTTACCCTGTAGGCCTTTCGCAGTGAAGTTCAGTCGAAGTGTTCAGGTAAATTTAGTGAGATCCGAAGCCATTCTTTTAAGAATGTGAGCATATCGGAGCCCTCTTCGCCTTCTGGTGTGCCTACCAGTCACAGATTCCCAGAACAAATCTCGTTCTCCAGGGCCTCCATGTGGCCACGGAGTTGCATGTTTTCTTTAGACAGTGCTATGGTGGCTGTTTGAGTAGCAAATGATTGCTTATCGCAATCCTGTACATTATTTAGGGCAACAATAACTGTGTCATCTTTCTCCAGCCTTAATAAGGTTTTCTCCATTTTGGAGTCCATGGATTGCACTGTGGCGAGTATCTGCTGCCATGGAGGGCTCGTCGCTGGTTCCATCGTAGTGGCAGCTGCAGAGCACAGGGAGTTGTCGGCTTTAAAAGCCTTCCCAGCCTGAGTTTTAGCGGCTGCAAGAGCAAAATTCTTTTGCCTCACCATCTTGAGTTAGGTATCAGTCGAAAGCTGGTAAGCTGATGAAATAGTTTCTGAGTAGATTTCTAGTGTTTGAACAGCTGTAAATGATATTTTAGATAATTTAAACAAGTTGAAGTGTAGAGCGTTCAGGAAATGCTTCCTGCCTGGAGATTGGCTCTCTAGTGCCCCCAGCTAACCAGCTATTGCACTTGATTTCTGGGTGGGGTCTATATTCAGAGATGCCAACAGCACAGGGAAAACCCCCTTAGCACCCGAGCGCCAACATAATGCTGCACCAATGCAAATGAGGGGGGCTCTCCCCTGCATACAGGCACAGTGGCAAATTCAGTAGTTTGCACCAGCAGTAAATGCCACCCAAACAAGCGCAAGTTACTGCCTTTGCAAACCTAATCTTAACAGGGCACAAGGCCCTGTTGGCAGAACAAGGTACTGCAGCTGCCTGCCCCACCCCCACCCAGGGAAGGTGTTAAGGGTTTAGTACAATGTGATCATCCAAAATAGAGGTGCACAGAAACTAAAATGTACCCTAAAGAATGTGCTCCTTTAGACCTTGGCTGTGCTATCTTCTTTAAAATTTACCAGTTCATTAACAATTTCTTGCAATAAATGATTCTGATTAATTTATGTGCAATAATAATCTTGTTGCCTGTTTCCTAGGTGTCATTAAGATTCAAGTACATGACAATGTGACATCTTAGTGTGTGTTACTGATTCCATCAAGTGTTGAAAGTGCACCCACCCAATCACCACTGCACATCGAATCTCCAAGCACTGTGGCCACCCGCCAGAGTTGGGGTCAATTCAGAATTTAACTGAAATTCATAAATCAGTTCAAATAAAACTGTGATCAAGTGGGTAATTGGAATTGAATTGGATTTGAAACAAAACAAAAGCTATAGAATTGGAATTGAATTGAATTGAATTGAATTTGATATATTATCAATTCGATTTGAAATCCAATCCCTAAATAAAGTACAGTTACGTAAGAACTTACCGTAACAGTAGATCTTCGAGAACAGCTCTTGCAGCAGGTTACACCATTAGGACTGAAGCCGGCAGGCGTCAGCACCTCACGGAAAAATTCTAGCTAGCTATCTTCAGCGGGATCTCGACGCCGGTCCCGCCCCGACTGGCCTGGCATATAAGCGTCCCGCAGATTCCCTGTTCTCCGCCGGAGACTCCCGGCCGCAGGATGACATCAGAATGGGAGACCGAGGATCCACCGTCAGAGGAAAATAAGGAATGAAAATCCCAACATGTTGAGGTAAAGCCATGCCTCCTCCAGGGAAGGTACCTGCTGCAAGAGCTGTTCTCGAAGATCTACTGTTACGGTAAGTTCTTACGTAACTGTACTATCTTGCTTCGAGACACAGCTCTTGCAGCAGGTTACACCATTAGGACTGATTCCCAAGCAGTAGCGCTGCCAGAAATTCGGGAGGAGAAATAGAAAAAAGCGTTCCAGGTCCTGAACCTGGGACGGGAGACCCTCGCAGCACCGCAAGGCGAAACCAGCCCTACGCCGAGGCGATGTCCAGGCTATAATGCCTGATAAAGGTATGCACAGAGCTCCAAGTGGCTGCAGCACAAATAGCAGAGATGGACACGTTTTTAAGTGCTGCAAAGGATGTGGCCACACCCCTGGTAGAATGACCCCGGATAGAACCCGGGAGGGGCTTCAGTTTTAAATCATAACAGTAGGAAATACACTGGACAAGCCAGCGAGACAAAGTCTGTTTGGATACTGATTGGCCCATCATTCTCTCAGAAAAGGAAACGAAAAGCTGATCACAACTACGAGCAGGTTTAGTTCTGTTGAGGTAATACCTCAGGCTGTGGTGAACATCCAGGGTGTGGAGCAAAGCCTCTCCTCTATTTGAATAACTCGGGAAATAGACCGGAAGGTCAATATCTTGGTTTAGAGTGAGTGAAGAGACCACCTTTGGCAAAAACTTAGGGTTCGTCCTCAGGGATACTCTGTCCGGTGGAAAACTAAATAAGGCTCTTTGCACATGAGGCGTGAAGCTCAAAATTCTTCTCGCTGAAGTAACAGCAACTAAAATAACGTTTTCCCGACAGAAAGCGTGGCTAATCATGGCAGGTTCAAAGGGAGGGAGCGTGAGCTGTTCCAGGACAAAGAGCAGATCCCATGGAGGCACAGGGTCCCTAATGGGAGGCTTAAGGTGTAACACTCCCCTAAGAAATTCCCGAGAGGCGTCCAGTTGAGCCACTGTGCGATGTCCCACCGGGAGGTGATAGGCAGAAATGGCACAGAGATGTACCTTAATAGAGGAGTAGGCTAGACCTGAATGAAAAAGGGAGAGCAGCTAATCCAACACTACTCCCACAGGACAACCTAAGGGGGAGAAATCAAGTGTGAGCTCCAAAGTTTTGCGGGGAGGCACAGAAGACGACCGGACGTTGGGTGCCGAATGGCGGGAACCCGACTTATGATGATGGTGATGACGCTCACTGGACTTCGCCAAGGCCTTAGAAGAAGAGGACGACGACGGCCTGGCGGGCTTGGCCTGAGAAGAAGGAGTCTTAGGAACCGCAGCTGGGGGAGGCTGAGAGCTGGCCCTGGAAGGAGAGCGGTCGGACCTAGAACCGGAGCTGCGGGACTCCGAAGCCCTGGACGGGGACCTGGAAGGGGCTTTCTTCCTTCTTTTCTCTGCGTGCTTGTGGGATTTGGACGACGATTCCCCCTTGGAGAACATGGTTTTTAATTTCTCCTCCAACAAAAAAGTCTGAAGAGCCTTCTGGCATCGGATCCTAGTTCGGTTGTTAAACCCCTTGCAGAACGAACAGGCCCGGGTATCGTGGCACCTGACGCAGGCCGTGTGGGGGTCCTTGAAGGGGATCTGTTTCCCTCAAGCACACTTGGAGGGATGACCGGAGGTTGGAGAGGACATCAGCAACAATCTTGCTTGAAGAAAAAGGAATTCCCGGAGGAAAGCTCTGTAACCACGCGTCGCGCGCTAGACTGACAACCGACGGGTCGAGACATGCAAGTCGACGGCAGGAAAGAACTGGGGAATGTGGCGGGACCGCCCCCTTATGTACCACGCCTGACGTCGGAGGCGGGACCGACGTCGGGGGCGGTCCCCGCTGAAGATAGCTAGCTAGAATTTTTCCGTGGGGTCCTGACGCCTGCCGGCTTCAGTCCTAATGGTGTAACCTGCTGCAAGAGCTGTGTCTCGAAGTAAGATCATTTATTTTACATAAAACCTTTGCTTTAAATTGTGGAATAGCATCCATAGTGTAGTCTGGCTTAGTGTTTGGCAAGTGAGGCATCATGACCCAGAAAGTGAGCTACCATGTTGCCAACGACGGACTGATTTGAACCAATCAAAGTGCTTTACAGTGAAGAGCAAATCACTTTGACTAGTTTAACTCACTGGTTCTGTCACTCATTGGTAGCACATGGTAGCTAAACCTAATGATTAATTGAGCCTGGCTCAATGGTCTACACACCTGCATGTAAATCACACAATCACAGTAACGGGTGTCATGAATGATGAGCTAATTGCAGCTTAGCACACCTACTGCCTTATCCAGAGGAACTATGTAGGTGAGTCTATTAGTATCCAATTGTGATGTGAATGCTCACACGTGTTCCTTAATTAATTAGAACAATCTCACCTGTCTTGTAGCTCTATGTAAGAGCCAGCCTTACACTCATTGTTTGTTAAGTACATTTTTGGAAAGACAAGGAGAGTGACAAGGAGTGTTGGGATTTGGAGAACAGTTTGGTGTGCTGGAGAGTTCTGAATGATCACTTGGATTTGGATTTGGACCTGGACTGGGACGGAGAACCCTGATGACTGAATGACCCTGGACTGGAAGAGGAACTGAGAAACAGAATAAACCCTATTTTGCTTGCTGTTTGACCACAAACTTTGCCTGACAAATTAGACGTTGCTGTTGATCTCAAGTTACATTATGCCAAAAAAGTATTCAGTCTTTGAACATTTTGGGGAGCCAAGTAAATATTTATTTGCTTTTGTTAACCAGGTAAGCACACTAGACATCCAACTGCGACCCAGGAGAATTACATAGCATACAGGAAACATAATACAGAGTCGAGGTAACATACAGGAGCCGCAGGCTCCAACAAGTGGGAGGTACAGCTCAGGCTCAAACATGGCAAGGCAGGAAGTCAAGCAACAGATTACATCATAGGGAGATAGAAATAAATACCAATTAACTAATCACAGCTCAAAATGACAGAGAAATAACACGAAAAAGATTAACATCAAAAACTGATAGCAGTACAAGTTAATAATTACCTTAAAATAAATGCCTAACATGGGAGGTAGTTAAAACTATACAGAAGGAGGCAGGTACTGATAAGACAGGATCGCCATACAAAGAGGGGGACGGTCAGTGCCTTAAGCGGGTTTTTCAGCGGAGATTCAACAGCGGCCATTCAAACAGCTCTCCAGGCGGCTCCCTCAGAGTCAGGGGAGGTAGAGTGTACGTAGGATCTATGAGGAACAAAGGCCGAAGCAGTTTTGAGGAAGCTCCATAGGGATGTTTTAAAGCAGGGTTGGGAGGGAGAGATACAAACTAGGGCGGGAAGGGAGTTCCACATTTTTGGCACGTGGACGGAGAAGGCCCAGTCACCTGTGAGGGTGCGGGTCCTGGGAACAAATCGGGCCTGTGCAGCACAAGATCTTAGATGGCAGGCAGGAGTTGTGTGTTTAAGGGGAAGGGCGAGTGCCGAGGGAGTGGCTGTTCTGACTATGTTATCGACGAAGTTGCCAAGGACAAAGGCGCGGTGCTTTTCATGGGGGAGCCACTCCAGCCGTGAGTAGAGCTCACAATGATGCGTAAGGCGGGGGGCAGAGAGATCGAAGAAGCATATATTGTTGTAGGCAGTGTCCCATTTCGCAAGACTTGAGTATGGTACAGGAGCAAAGGCAACGAGCCCATAGCAAAGTGTGGGAAGGAGTATCCCCCTGGCTATGGCGAGTCGGGCAGCTGGGGTGAGGCAGTCCTTGGCTCTGAAGGCAAGGCCAAGCTTGCCATTCGAGGCTTTACAAACATTCCGAATATGCGTGGTGAGATCAAGTTGAGGATCAAGGGTAACCCCTAGATACTTGACTGAGTCAATGACTGGCAGGATGGAGCCATTTGCTCCATAGATTTTTAGGGGTGCCGGGCAGGAAGAGGTGTTAGCCACAGACCCGAATAGCATAGCCTGGGTCTTCTGCAGGTTGACGATAAGCTTGTGGCCCTCAAGCCAGTCCTGGATATGATCGAGATCAGAGTTTAGCCGAGAGCTGATGATATTGATATCACGGAAGCTGGCCAGGAGGACGAGGTCATCCGCGTAAAGAGTTGGGATCCCGTGGGTAGTAGCGAAGGGCAGTTCATTAATGAACAGGGAAAACAGAATGGGACCAAGGACGGATCCCTGGGGGAACCCTGCAGTTAACTGGGGAGAGGGCTGAGAGGGTGCAGTTCAAGCAGGTGTATTGCTGCCTACCCGCAAGGTAGTTGGAGAACCATTCGAGGGCTCGGTGGGAGAATCCGAGGGAGTGCAGTGTGGAGTGGAGGAGGGAATCGTCAACCCGATCAAAAGCCTTAGATAGATCGAGGAATATGGCCCCGGTCATATTACCTTGGTCAGTCACCTACCTAATCTCAGAGGTAACCATGGCAAGCGCCGTCGATGTACTGTGCCCTTTTCTGAAGCCATGTTGGGCAGGGGAGAGAACAGTGTAACACTGGAGGTAGTGGGAGAGTTGAGAAGCAACTACCTTTTCAAGGAGCTTGCAGATGACAGACAGTATTGCTGTGAGACAATAGTTATTGATATCTTTGGGGTCACCTTATTTGTAAACAGGGACCACCTTAGCAATCTTCCATACATCGGGGATGATCCGAGATGAGGGAAGAGTTAAAGATATGAGCGACCGGTCAGGCGAGGAGTGGAGCCCGGAGTCTAAGAAGTTTTGGTTTGAGGCAGTCATATCCAGCCCCCGTGTGGTGGGAGAGTCCAGTCAGGAGTTCCCGAGTCTCACCAACTGTGATCCGTTTGAGGTAGAAGGGCGGACGGGAGGAGGGGGGTGCCCTCTCAGCGGTTCGGGGCAGAGTCTCGGGAGGGGGGCCAGCAGGTCTGAGAACATGCGGTTAAAAGCGGTGGCGATGGCTTGGGGGTTATTGCAGTTGGTCCCCCCCCCCCGATATGCATGTCGGTGAACTGCTCCTTGGCAGACCCTCCAACAAGGTTTTTGACATTTTTGAAAAAGTGCCAGGGGTTGATAGCCAAGGCAAGCAGGGCAGATTTACAGTCATCACTTTTTGCAGTACGTATAGCTGTCTTGCAGGCATTCGAGTTGCCGATATTCAAGGAGGTCGTTGTCGTTGCGGGAGATCTTATGTTTTACTCAGCATTTGTCTCTCTGCTTCATGAGGGAGGAAAGGCCTCCATGGAGCCATTTCGTGACTGTGCCTCGGACCCTCCTTTTAGTGTGGGGTGCGTGCCTGTTTTGCAGGGGAACAAATATGGCTAGGAAATGATCCAGGGCAGCTACAGGGTCATTTGTGGACATGACCCTAGACCAGTCGAAGCGTCGTAGGTCCGAGGTATTCGTTGGGTTTAAATTTTGAACAGTCCCTCATCTGGACCACTCTGCTGGGGACTTTGGGCGAGCTGAAGCCCCATATGCAGTATGTTGGAGAGTGATCTGATACTGCAACTGGGAGGATCCCAGAGTGGATGATTTTATCCAATCTGTTGCACATGACCCAGTCAATGAGTGACCCTTTGTCCCCCCGGGAGGAGGGACTTATGGGTTCCGTGATGATCTGACTGAGGGCAAGGCCTGAGAGAAGAGGCTCGAGCTGCTTAGCATTAGGCCCCAGCCAATTTAGATTGAGGTCCCCCAGGATTAGCAGTTCGTTTGAACCAACCTTATCCCTAAGTTGGTCCAGTAGCGAGGAGAGCCCTTGAGCACTCCCTTTTGGAGGGTTGTAGGCACAGACAAGATGCACCTTCTTAGTGCTCCCGAGCAGTAAGAGAGTGTGAAGGAACTCAGAGGCTGGGGATGCAGGGGATAAATGTGCAACGGTCGTCGCAATTAGGTGCACCTTATAATATAGGAGCACACCACCCCCACGCTTACTGCCTGCCCTATCCTGACGGACAAGGCTGTAACCCGGGAGGGCACAAACGGAGTCTGGAATGCGGGGCTTAAGCCAGGTTTCCGTGATGCCCATGTCAGATTTGTAATGGGCCACCCAGGCCATTAGTTCCACCAGGTTTTGGAGGATGCTGCAGATGTTGAGGTGTGCGATTTTTAAACCTTTGGCAGTTAGCCAGGTAGAGGGGGGCTTGAAAGCGGCCAGGGTGGGCGGGGGTCCTTGGCAGCTGTCAAGGTTTCCACTCTGTGCGTGAGGTGCCATGGCCCTAGCTCTTGAATCCCGCTACTGAGTGTGAGGTTCCCAACGGAGGAGGGATCACGTCTGGAGGGGGACAAAAGGCAAGGTCAGCAGTTTATGGCAAAGTGTGGGCACATTCAGGTGCTAGTTTGCAAGGTTAGCCTATGTAGTTCTGGGGTCACACTCTGTCAGCAGGGGTGAAATAAGGTAGAGCTCGGTCAGTTTGAAGCGGGGGGGGCACCCTAGGGGTAGGTAGCAGGAGTCTCAGAAGAGTTTGGGACAGAAAAATAAGGGGGGGGGTGCAAAACTTTAGAGGGGCGAGGCTTGTGTTGGTGCCTGAAAGGTAGTTCTGTTTTAGAGGTCAACTAATAAGTAACAAACTGGGAAAGAAAGGGGGGGGTCAACAGTTATGAAAAGCAAAGGCTTGTGTAACTTCCCAAGGGTAGCTCAATTCTAATGAGGAAGACTGACTGTGTATTGTACTAAAAAGGCTGTTTCAATGGAGAATACCCCTAGTGGAGAATCAGTATAGCCTGCAGATAGTAAAGTGGGCTGATAGGTTTTCGCTGCGCCGCTTCACGTGGTCAATGGTATATAATGCGGTGACGACCATGGGTGGTGGTGGGGCAGCCGGCAAAGCCGGCAGGGCCAGAACTCCACGCAGCACCAATTCAGAGAAGCGACCAGCGTGGCAGAGAGCAGGCCTGGTTTTGCTGGTACGTTTCAGCTCTTTTCAGACTCTATTTCTTTTGTGCAAAAATTCAGAGAAAAGCCTTGTTTGGTCCGATTTACAGACGCTACGGTGAGCACCCCAGGCTAGCACTGGCTCGAATTCGTGGAGTAAATTACCTTTGTTTGGTTCGGGCTTGGGGGGGGGGAGGGCAGGTACAGCTGCCCTCACGACCTCCATGGCGGACCCTGGATGGATCGGATGCACCTTCTCGCTTGGTTCAGGCTTCGGGGTGGGGGAGGGCAGGTACAGCAGCCCTCACGACCTCCGTGGCGGGACCCTGGATGGATCGGATGCACCTTCGTTTGGTTCAGGCTTGGGGGTGGGGAGGGCAGGTACAGCAGCCCTCCGACCTCCGTGGCGGGACCCTGGATGGATCGGATGCACCTTCATTTGGTTCAGGCTTGGGGGTGGGGTGGGGTGGGGAAGGGCAGGTACAGCAGCCCTCACGACCTCCATGACGGGACCCTGGATGGATCGAATGCAAATGGGAACTATCATGCTATATGCAAATACTGTGAAACTTCTGTCTCTGGCTCAATAAAAGCTACTTCTAATTTCCTAAGGCACCTCAAAGTAAATACAGTTAATACTGAAATTCTTGCATGACTACATGGATCGATAATTTTATCGATCAATTTAATGAGTATGTTGTTCAACTAGAGAATCCTCTAACACTAGTAAAGTATATTGTGTGCAAATGTTGTCTGTGTGGTTATAATATGGAAAAAGTAATGTAAGCTGTATGTTAATGTTTTAGATGAAACACCCTGAAGTCTTTGGGGAGTCGTCTCATCAATCTGGCCAGACCTCAGGCCCCAAGAAGTGGGAAGCCACAGACCCTCGCCAGGAGAAGCTTACCAGCAAAATCGTTAGCTTCATTGCTGAAGACCTCATGCCTTTGTCTGTGGTAGACAACACAGCATTTCGCGCCATCCTCAGCACAGCAGAACCACATTTCACTATGCCCAGCAAGAAACACATCAGCCAGAAGCTACTTCCTGAACACGCTCTAGTGTCCAAGATAAACTGAGGAATCAAATGCAACAAGCACAAAACATTTACCTCACTACAGATCTGTGGTCTAGCAGAGATATGAGATCATTTATTGGATTCACAAGCCACTTCATTGTTGACCACTCACTAGAGACCACCATGTTGACTTGTCACCGATTTGGGGGTGCACATACTGCAGGGAACATTTACAGACAGTATGAGGAAACTGTGACATTTTATAACATTGCAGCTAAAGTGTCAGGCATAGTGACTGACAATGCTGCCAACATGGGGAAGGCATTCACTATAATCCCATCAGTAGATGTCTAAGACAGTGATGAAGACCAGGATGAGGATGTTGCCATTGAAGTGGTGAATGTGAGCGACAAGCTGGATTATTTGCCACCTGTGCATAGCCCTCGTTTTGTTCACACTCTTCAGCTGGTTGTTCATGATGCCCTTGAGCAGGCTGGTCCTTTAAGACCAGTGATGGCAAAGGTGCCGAGAATAGTTGCTCACTGCCGTAAATACAACAAGGCTACAGAGATACTAGAGGAACACTGCAAACTACAGATGTCAAATGTCACAAGGTGGAATAGCCAGCTTAAAATGCTGACGTCCATTCTGAAAATCCCTACAGAGGTCCTGTCTGAGTTTAATACCCCATACAAGCTGACACCATATGAACTGAAAATCATTGAACTCTGTGAAATTCTTGCGCCCTTTGAGGAGGTCACTGAGAAGATTCAGGAGGACCAGATAATCACTGCCAGCTATGTCACTGCATGTGTCAGAGGTTTACGTCATGCAATGGCACATATTAGAGACAAGTACAGTAACAAGATGGTATCAATCATGCAGTCATCCTTGGAGATACGACTTGCAAAGTTTGAGGAGATAGAGAATTTCAAGGTGGCTGCAAGCCTGGATCCTCGCTTCAAGCTAGACTAGTGCAAGGACAAGAAAGCACATAGCATGAAGGAGCTGCTGATTTAAGAGGTGAACTCCCTGCTGCCAAGAGCTGCTGACATGGCTACATCACCTCCATTAAGAGAACGCACCAAACTCTTCTCTCACATGACCTCCCGTTCTGCTGAAATGGGCAGCAGTAACACCAACACATCTGCACATGTTGAAATCTCAAACTACCTGAGTCAACCCTGTCTGCCAGAAGACTCTGATCCTCTGGCATATTGGAAAGAAAAACTAACAGATTTCCCCCATTTATCCCAGCTAGCCTGCAAGCATCTCACCATACCTGCCTCATCTGCACCTGTAGAGAGACTTTTTAGTGTTGCTGGCAACATTTTCAGGCCTGAACGATGCAACTTAAGTGACGCAAAATTTGAAGAGCTAATGATGATCAGATGCAACAGATTTGATAAGTGATGGCTATCCTTGTCCTTCCTTCCTGATGTAATAAGTGACAATAAATATGATAAAATGCGTAACTTGTGTTGGATCTTATTGATACAAACTTAGAAAATTTAATGGATTGTGACAGAGTGGGCTGAATTCACCAAGTGTTTTGGTGACTGGTTAAAGACAGTTTTTCAAACTACACACAACACTCATTGAAGCTGTAAAATGCAAAACAACATCTTCCTTTGCATGGCTTTCTAGTTTGTCATTTTAAAGCTTCTGTGACTTTTGTGAATAGTTTCAAAAACTGTCCTTAACCAGTCCTGTCCTAAAATCGCTTGGTGGATACGGCCCACTATTTGGAATTGACCACATTGGTTTAATATAATTGGAATTTGAGAGGAAAGAATTTGAATTGAATTTGAATTGGGATCACAAAATTGTATTAGAATTGATGGATCTGAAGAGGTAAGTGAATTGAAAGGGTGGAATTAACCCCAACTCTGCCACCCGCAGACAGACACACACACGCCACTGATTTCTTCACCCACCTCAGGCTCATAGTCCACAGCCACCAGTCCAGACCACACCACTTGCGCTTCCTTATCAGTTTAATATTTCCCCTCTCTGTAACTGTGGGATGATTTTTCCTGAATTGCTTTCTTTTCCCTTGTAAGCAGTTCAAGTCTCGATCTAGAACAATTTCCTGTAGACTGCGACCGTGCATTAACTTGTAAAATACAGGGATTCACTTAAATCTTGGAGCCCTGCACCATTTCATCCCACATGCTGACTGACTGCATTAAACAGTGACTCCAGCAAGGCTCCCAGATCTACAAGTATTCTTGCAATTTTAAGGTAAGTTTGACTAGCAGTCTACAGGAAGATTGTGTCCACAGAGCCGTTGTCACGGAGGGAAGAGGCGCTGGACGCCACACCAGCGACTCGGGTTCAGGAGCGAGCTCAGGTCGTCGGGGGCTGGCAGGGGAGGGACAGGAGCAAGCATCCTAAGGACAGCTCTCCTGCCCCGGGAGAGGGATTTCGATCCCGGGCTCTGGGGACTCCTGTCGGAGGCTAGGGGCACAGCAAGCCCGAGATCCAGAACTATCAGGGACTGGCAGTGGCCTCGACTTTGTAGTTAGTTAGTTAAAACCTTTATTTTTAAACAGGAATTCAGATGGAAAAAAACATCACATCATTAGGACAAAGTCCTATTTTCAAGATGGTCCTATAAAGTATAGCATATTATACCACTAAACACATGAATCATAAGTTACAACAACAATACACTACAGTTCACATAAAACAATCATTCACAATATAATACACCAAGGCCCAGATATTCAAAAGGGTTGCGCCATGCGCAACAGGGTTCTTGTTGCTTAACCAAAAAATCACGCCATTCTGCAATATTCAGAAGGGGCCAGTTATAGCACGAAAACATGCTGAGCAACAGCGCAATGGAAATAAGGCATGCGAACTGGCAAGCGGGTCCATGCATAAAGTGCGCAATGCGACATTCGAACACTTGCGCAATGCGCAAGAGTGGCTTAGCCGGAAGTTACGCAGTACTGGATTTGAGCCAAAATAAAAAGGCTCAAGGAAGCGGCGCAAGAACTCTAGCAGGCCGCAAACTGGGGGAGAGAGACAGAGAGAGAGAGAGAGAGAGAGAGAGAGAGCAGGAGCTGGAAGGGCAGAGAGGGACAGTGGGTCCAGGAGGACAGAGAGGCCAGTGGGGGGTGCCCGGTGCAGTGGAAGCAGCAGTGGGGGCAGCAGGGGTAACACAGGAACAGCCGGGGGCAGAAGCCAGGAGATGGACAGTGTCAGCTTCCACATGGAAGCTGTAATGAGGTGAGACACCATGCTGCAGGGGCGTGGCGCGGAGGGCCCGTGGTGTATGACCTGACGACAGGCGGTATCGTGCCGCATCAGCTTAGAGCTGTACACAGATGTCGAGACTGTGGCCCAGTACCGCCTGAACAGGGCAATACTGAGACGGCTCTGCAAGCTGTGCAGTGATGTGATGCAGGCACCCTCACGACGGAGTCATGCTCTGTCCGTGGAGACCAAGGTGACAGCCTGCATGTGCCTGCTCGCCACGGGCACCTTCCAGAGGCCGACAGGGGACACCACAGGCATTACACTGTCGGCCATGTCACGCATCCTCACCCAATTCCTCAGCGCACTGCTGCCTCATGCTGCGGAGTACATCCATTTCCCCAGCACCTCGGCAGAGCGTACAACAAACATGCAGGAGTTCCACAGGGTAGCACATATGCCTGGCGTGCTAGGGGCCATAGACTGCACCCATGTGGCCATTCGCACGCCACCTGGCCCCGACGGCCAGGCGTATCGGAACCGAAAGGGCTTTTCCAGTGTCAACTGCCAGGTGGTGTGTGATGCCACTGGGCGCATTATCAATGTCTGTGCCACACACCCTAGCGGAGCACATGATGCCTTCATATGGCACCAGTCTGCACTGTGCCATCGATTCGAGTGGGAACATCCCATGGGTCATCTAGTGGGTGAGTACACATGTATGGAATGCAAACTCTGTGCAGGGTGGGAATGACACAGGTGCCATGGTAGTGGCACACAAGGATATGGGCAATATGGACCTGACATGACACTGATCTCCACTATCTCCACACAGGTGACTGCGGATACCCTCCGTCCCTGGCTGCTCACACACACCGCCCCACGACCCCAGCGCAGCTAGGCTTCAATGAGGCACATGCCGCAACACGTAACATCATAGAGCGGGTGTTTGGGATGCTCAAGGCACGCTCCGATGCCTGGACACCTCCGGGAGGAGCTCCTACAGTACAGCCCCAAAAGGCCTGTGGGATTTTCCAGGCCTGTTGTATCCTGCACAACATGGCCAAAGACCATGGGATAGCCGTACAGGTCCAAGAGGGGACAGCGATGGGGACGCCAGTGGCGCCGGTGATGTGGGTGATGAGCAGCCCCTAGAGGACGGAGGGACCCCCGACTGACCAGCAGGCCCAGCTGCACGGGACACCATTGCAGAAGAGACTACGCCTAACAGGTAAGTCAAGGGGACATCTGCAGGCAACACTGTCCATCGCAGAACCACAGGCACACAGGGAACACACCGTGCATGAAGGTCAGGGGAGTTGAAGGTTCCAGGCACACCAACACACCATCAGAGAGGGGGGAGCACTCATATGGACACACACACACACACCAGGCAGCATACATGGGCAGCAGCACAGCACTGCGGAAATGACATTGCCAACACACAGCACCACCAACCATCCCCACCACCTGGACTGTCCATGTACGTGTGTCAGGACCTGGGCACCCTTGCACCTTGGTGTACAGTGCAATGCAGGCATCATCATGCACACGCACCTGTGGACAGCAGTTGGGAAGTGTGCAGGTGGTCCGTGTGTCAGCTTGGTGAGCAGAGCACCCAGCAGTGCACTGCCCACCATGACACACATTGCACACAGGGCAGCACCAGACAGGGCCTGCACTGGGACAGTTCAGTCAGGTAGCACTGTCCCACGGCCACCACGGATGCGTGGCGGCCCGCCGTGTCCCAGCAGCACTGGCAGGCTGAGCAGGGCCACACCGGTGGCGCTGGTGCACCACCAGGGGTCCCACTGCGCGAACGCCGACCTGCCCGCACAGGGTCTGCATCCTGCCAAACAAACTTGCACCAGGGGTGCTCGGGATGCCCACAGCAGAACCCGGCGTCGACAGGCCTGGTGTCGCCTGACCCGGGCGGGAGTGGAGGCGCACTGTGGTATAGGGGCACCTGACAGTGTGGCCAATGCGTCCGCCACAGAGACCACTGCCTGGGTCAGCCTGTCAATGGCAGCGGTCACATCCGTCCGCGCCAGGACCAGCTCGGCTCGGTCGAGCACACTCCCTGCTATGCGCTCCACGGACACAGACAGTGCCTCCATGGACCTTGCAACCCGCCCTGCAGCTGTACCGACTCCTGCAGCAGGCGTCTTGGCGAAATCCAATGGTACTGTGCTAATGGCATCGTGACCCCAGGGTGTGGAGCGGGTCCTGGTGCACAGCACCCCTTGAGTGGGCACTGTTCGCCAGGACCAGGTCGGGCGGATCAGAGGGCGGTGGACATGTGCCACTGCTTGACACTGTACCCCCAGACCTGGTGTGCAACTGCTGCTGCCGCCCCTTCAACTGCTGAGCCCCTGGTCACCTGTTCCCACCTCCGTGCTGACAACAGTGCCAGACACCTGCACAGCCACGGTGCTGCCCACAGTGCTGACAGGCACAGCCTGGGACTGTGCCAGCATGCTGGTACACAGGTGTGAACCAGGAAGGCCCAGGGCACGTGCTGGCCTGCCATGTGCCGTCATGAGACACACACCTATCACTGCCCATTGCAGGCCTGCTATCATCAATGGTGCAGGTGCGTGCCACTGCCATAGGCACAGCATGCTGGCATACCTGCATGCCAGACTGCTGTGACACAGGCTGTGCACCCCTGCACCCGTATCACTGACACGGGTTGTTGGCCCAGCGTGCATGCTGCTGCAGTGCCTGCAGGCTGGTGGCGGAGGTGGATGCTCCCTCCTCCACGTCCAGCAGGTCTGCCTCACTGTCTGGACCCACCACCACCACCGTCCTGCAGACAGAACAGGATCTGTAACAGAAAAGAGTACATGTGAACGACAGCCCCCCAACAACATCACCATGTCATACCGTACGGTGATGGGCTTCCACCTGTCTGGAATCCTCCGCCTAGTGCGCCCGCAATGGCACTGGCTGCATGGCGCGACCAGTGTCTCCTCTGTAGGGTCAGCTGCAACACCACTGGTGGGCCCCACCAGTGCCAGCACTCACCACCCTGAAGGCTGCCACCTTCTCCTTCCAGCCTCCTGCGGTCAGTCCCCATCTTCTTCCTGCATTCCTGCGGGCGCTGGTGGCTTCCGTGCAGGTTGACGGCCGAGCTACCCCTCCCATGCAGCTGCACGCTCCTGAGGGTGCCCTCCGTCCACTCAATGTTGGCTCATCCTCCAGGTAGGCCTGGAAGAGGGCCTCTGTCTCTGCCGTGGTGAAGTTCGGCCTCCTCCTACACCCGCCGTCCACACCCTCAGCTTGGCTCTGGTCAGTCATGGTGATCTGTATGGGTGGAAGTGGACACCTGTCACTGTGCAGTCGACAGCATTTCCCCATGAGCATAGCTGCCGGCCCGGGGGTGCAAGCCCCGTTTCCTCTCCGCATGGCAGATACTGATAGAAAGGGTGCCCTTTGTCCCTTTCTAAGTGCCCTTTTCATGCTCAGCCCCCTCAGCCTTTATCATCCTCCGCCCATGAGGCATTGTCCTGAGCATCACACAGCATGTAACTCACCTCTCACCTGCAGTAACCAAATCTGGCCAGCACAACCCACAGTCGCATTTTATAGCGCAACACATGCAAATGGGTGTGGCTCAACTTTAATGACATGCTAATCGCGCCACTCGCCTTTGAATGGCTGATCAGATGATTTGCATATGTCGGCTGAATATCGGTATTTGCGCTTGCGCAACTCTGGAAGGTCCGGCTGAGCCAATGGCGCAGGTTTGTGGCTGCGTGCCACACCGCATCGCGATGCCCAGACAGCTTACGCGTAAGTCCTATCGCGCTGCAGACCTGCTGAGCGCCGATAGGCGATTCAAGCCATGGCCACCATTGTGCCAGTGGCGCTACAGCACTGGGCACTATATGGCGTTCAGGCACTACTGCGCGAGTAGTCACTGTGGCACTGGTGCTCAGCTTGGCAGTCGCGCGGGATGCTATCGTCCCCATGGCGCTGTGCGTAGCCTTGCGTCATTGCAGCTGACCTTGTATGCCCTCTGACCCTGGCGCTGTTGGCATGCCATGTATGCGTCCCTATTGCGCTGTCCGGTGACAGCGCCATGTAGTAACAGCGCTGTTCGAACAGCAGCGATTGGAACCTATGGTGGTCTATTCGCAACAACTCACGTGGGGTTGACGCGCAGCGGGCGCATATTGCCTGCTGTAAAGTTGGTGCCATGGCTAGGAGGAGGCGGTGCCTGGAGCCAGCTGAAGTGGCCAACCTGGTGGCCCTGGTGGAGCCCACTGTGAGGCACTGTATGGTGAGGCCCCTCACCATGCCTAGGACCACGTGTGGCAGCAAGTGGCCACTGACCTGGTGGAGGTCACTGGCGGGGCCGGTCTGCTGAACAGTGCGGCACGGTACAGTGTACTCCGCGGAGAAACGGAACTCTTGACACGGCTGCGTTCACGTGCCCAGGCGGGCGTGGCGCCTAGGCCAGGTAGTGTACCATCTATCCTCATATTCTCTGTAGGTGTGTGTGCTTGGGTGGCTGTGCATAGGTGTGTCAGTGTGTGCAGCTGTGCGATGGATGGTTATGGCTGTGTGGGCAGGCACTCTCACTGGGGCAGGGGCACTCTGCTTTTGAGCCACACTGTTTGTCTCAACATATGTCTCCCACAGGCCGGATTGTGAGGACACAGGGCCAGGGGTGGCGTGGGCCATGCCAGGGCCCGGTGCGGGGGTGTTGTGCCCCAACAGCAGCAGCAGCAGCAGCGTCAGACCCAGCTGCTGGAGGTGTGAGTATCATTACTTCATGGATGCTACTGCATGCTGGGGCAAGACCACCAGCCATCGGGACACAACAATGGGGAGGTCATAATTCCACTATACAAAACACTAGTGAGTCCCCACACTGAGTACAGTGTACAGTTCCGGAGACCATACCTACGTATGGACATGGACTGGAGTGGAGAGGGTTCAGAGGCGACATGGATGGTGCATGGATTGCATCACAGAGTCCCTACGCAGACAGGTTGAGCGGAACTGAACATGTACTCCCTGGAGGGGAGGAGAGTGTGGGGATATGATGGGGACATACAAGTATCTTACAGGGGGGAACAGAGTGCAGGAAAACAATATCTTTAAGCGTAAAGGATGTTCCAGGACTATAGGGCATGGGATGACGTTGGAGGGAGGACGATTCAGAGGAAACATGAGAAAGTATTTCTTCACAGAATGGGTGGTGGACAAGTGGAACACCCTGCCAGAGGAAGTGGTGGGGGCTGACTTGGTCACGGGATTTATGAATGCATGGGTTGGCCATAAAGGAATTCTGGAGGTCAGGGGTGAGGGGGAACGGACTTATAGGACAACAGAGTGAACTTACAAGGTCAAATGGACAGACTGGGTGTCCATAGGCCCTTATCTGCCGACACTGTCTATGTATCCATGTATGTCGGCATGACAGGTGACCTGCATCACAGTGCAGTATCACGACGCGTCTGTGTATGCATCACTGGTGGTCCAGGCATGCACTGGGCACATAGCTGTGTAACTGGCATCGACGCTACGTTGCCACATCACTTGCCAGCCTAGTTTGTACTGTGATTGGCGTGGGCAGTGTGTGTGGGCGGTGGTGCGCATAGCTGGTGCTGCCTGTTTGTGATGGCCATGTGCATGTTCACTGTGGGTGGGTGCTTGCCATCACAGGTGCGGGACATTGGGCTATATGGCTTGCAGTTTGGGTGGTGTTCAGGGTTGTGGTCAGTCTCAGCCATTGACTGTGTTCCCATTTTCCTAGGCCTCGAGGTACTCAGGAGGATGTCCCAGTATCTTCGGCACCTCAGCCAGGTTGCAGATCAGAACCAGGAGATCCTGCAGGCCATACAGCACCATGGTAATCGGCAGAAGGCCACAGGAGGGCGCCAGCAGCGGAGGACCAGCAGCCAGCTGGGCCATAGCCCAATTCCCTTCCCACTTCTCCCATCCCTATCACCCTGCCTTCCCTCTCAGTTGTTATTCCTCCCCTTGAACACCCTGCCTTTTACCTGTCCCCCCACTTGTACATAGTTTCACTTGGTTTTGTGATTAGTCCTTTAAATATACATTTCTATTTTGATATGAATACTGTGTTGGTCTCTGATTTGCAGCTGGCTATGGGTGCTCAGTTGCAGGGGTGTACATGCCATCTGGGCTGGTATGGTCCTGGGTATGTGTGTGTGTGTGTGTGCATGGGGAGGTATCTCCAGCATGGCAGTGCCTTTCGGTTGGTCTTGCCGTCTGCTGCCACCCACTGCTGGGTGCACAGGGTGTGTCTGGCTTGTAGGCTTCTGTGTTGCATGGGGCTGATGAGTGCTGGGGGGACTGCATGGTTTCCTGAAGTGCCAGTCACTGCACATGGGTGGTGTCTTGGGGTCACAGTGCAGGGTGCGCTGTGCATACGGGGGGCTGATGTGCACTGTGGTTGTCAACCCCCAGTGTGTGGCACTCTCTGCCTGCCAGTGGTTGTGCTGGGGTGTCAGGGCTCTGCTATGCTTTGTTGGCTTGTCCCCATGGGCACGTGGATCATCCATCCACCCCCAGTGATGCTGTGCTTGGGGTGTGCCGGTGTATGTGGGTTCTGCAGTGTGTTCCTGTGCCCATGTGTGGCATGGCTGGCGGTGGGCCCCAGCCTGCCTCCCTGGATGTGCAGTTCCATTGCTCTGGGGAGGGCTGTGCTTGCGCTATGGCAGCTCTGGAATGCTCAGCTGAGCTTCCATGGTTGCGCCACAGCGCAACATTTTGGCTCAGCTTCTCCTTCCTGGTTGCGCGATGGCGCAGTATGTGCGATATTCAGACGTTGGTTGCTTGCGCTATTTGCTCTGCTCCATGTTTGAATATCGCACCTGTTGCGCATTTGCGCAACTGGTTTGCGCTTGCTCCTACTGTTGCGCCAGTTTTGAGCGCTGTTTGAATATCCGGGCCCAAGCGTCTAACCACTCATCTGTAACAATCACAACGAATTTTTAGTTCAGACATCAAACTTGTTAAAAATACCTTCAAATCATTAATCTGATTATAATATACAGGTTTCGACGCCCCCCCCCCATAAATTATTAACAATAACCGGAAATCTGAGAGTACTGTATGAGTTTATGGACCTTGGAAATGCATAACTCCTTAAATTTATATCTCTCAAATTATATACATATTTTCTTGGTTCAAATTTATCATAAAGACTTCCTGGTTGTTAAATTTTATTACCTTAAAAATTTGTATTAACCAAGAAACCTTACGTTTACTATCCTGCGTAACCCAACCCAATTCACTAAGCACTTGGCAATGATGTGCCCTATAATCCTTTTGTATTATAAATCTAGCCATTTTATAATATAATTGATCAACCTTCATCAACAATCTATTTGCTGCAAAACCATATATATGATTTCCATATTCCAAAATTGGAAGGAAGAATTGGTTTATAATTTGTTCCCTCATTAATCTATTCAAACAGAAACTAGAGCGCCTAAAAGCTCCCAACCTTTTATTTACTTTAGTAATAGTCTCTGTTATATGATGTTCAAATTTCAATGATGAATCTATCCAAACACCAAGATATTTATATACTGTAACCTGTTCTAACATTTTATCACTTAAAGTTTTTATATTAATCTTTGTTTTACCAAGATTTAGAGGGGTTTGCTTTCTTCCAAAAACCATAAACTTAGTTTTTTTACTATTAAGTATTAAGCCAGATTTAGTTAGCCAATTCAATAAACCGGTAAAATCATTCTGTAGATTTTTTTGCATTTCACCAATTGTGTGACCACTAGAAATCAACAGAGTATCGTCCGCATAAAGATTTATACTAGAATATTTTATACAATCTGTAACCTTATTGATATAAATCAAAAACAATATTGGGCCTAGAATGGAGCCCTGAGGTACTCCTCGTTGCACATTTAATTTGCTTGATAACACTCCATTAATACAAACCTGTTGAGTTCTTTTTGAAAGGTAAGATTTAAACCAATTTCCTGTCTCCTTAGCCACACCAATTTCGGCCAAACGATTAACCAAAAGGCTATGGTTAACTGTATTGAAAGCCTTGGATAAATCCACGAACACCGCTCCCACCGATTGGCCCCCCTCTAATTTAGATGCAATAGCATCAACCACATCGGTGAGAGCAGTGCCCGTGGAGTACCACTTCCGAAAACCAGATTGGTGTCTGGTTATTAATGAATACCTTTCCAAGTGGTCAGCCATTTGAATTAATTTTTCCAGAATTTTTGATATCCCAGACAATAAAACAATAGGCCTATAATTTGTTGGTTGAAATGAATCCCCTGAACCTTTATATACAGGAATAATCTTGTCGTTCTTCCAAACATCTGGAAAAACGCCCTCAATCAGGGACCAATTAAACAACTTAGTCAGTATGGGAGCAATCACCTGAACTGAATCTTTCAAAAATCGGTTTTCTATAAAGTCAGAACCACAAGCCTTATTTGTTTTTAACTTCCTAAGTTCTACTTTTACCTGTTTACAAGAAACCATTTTAAAGCTAAACCTCGCAATATTAATATACAAATGTTCAATAGCTTCACCCCCTAATTCTGGATCAATAAGGTCTAAATCAGGCAATGTAACAAAATAATCATTTAAAATATTTGATGTTTCCTTTATATTCTGGGGGACACCTCTAGTTCCCATTTGGATAGTCGGACCGTAAACCTGTGGGGTCTCAAAAGATTTCAATAATGACCAATACTTTTTATTATTGTCTGTAGTCTGTTTAATTTTATCTTCAAAATATTTTTGTTTCAATTTTTTTATTTGGAATTTCAAATGATTTCTGGCTTTTTTATATTCTTCCCAGTCTTCATTTTTTTAAGATTTACTCGCCTTTTTCCACAAACAATTTTTACCTCGTTATTTTTTCTGAAACCCAGGGGACATGTGATTTTCTTTGCATACATGTACGAAAGGGAGCCAATTCGTCACAAATCTCTAAAAAACATTTTGAAAATTCCCCAAACGCTATATTCACAGAAGGTATCAAAAATAATCTATCCCATCTTACTGAAAAGTCTAGCCACAAATGCATCTTTGTTATAATTTTTAAAATTTGTACGTTTTATTTTTAATGGAGGATTTTATATATGTTTACATTTTTTATTTTCCATAACAAACAAACAACTTATTGAGCTATGATCTCCCATCACTGGTTGCTTTACTTCAATTGCTCTCATATTAATTTTTGTTGTCACAAAATTTAGATCCAGTATATTACCAGCACTAAGATGAAAAGTTTTCCTAGTAGGAAGTATAATCTTCTGTTCTACTTCTAGAATTTTAAAGCTTTTTCCAAAAGCAAGACCCCTTAGTTTCCCCCACGCTGCATTAAGATCACCAATTAACATTAATTCACAGCTCATTGAAACCCTCTGAATAACTGATGCTAAATTTTCAAATTCACCAATTGGAGTCTTGGGGAGAACATAAATAACCCCCAATACCAACTGTAGACTTTGAACCTTAACTAATAAACAGTCTATTTTTCCTACTTGATCTGCGAACAAAATTGAGATTTGTCCAAGTTCCCATTTTATAAACATTAATACACCCCCACCACTCTTTCCCTTCCTATCCAATCTATAGCTATTATAACCCTCAGGTTCAAATTCTTTGGTATCTATACTTTTATTTAACCAAGTTTCAGTTAATGCCACAATTTCAGGAGTTTCTGCTTCCACCCAGGATTTCATCATATCCCTTTTTTTCTTTAAACTTCTAGCATTATCATAAGTGATTTTTATATCTCCAATTCTTTCCGGTCCTGGGTTTGTTTCTATATCACCCCCCAAAATCAATGATATTAATAAACAATTTCTATTTTTAGTCTGCCCAGGGGTCATTATACTTATGTCAGTTGATTTTTTATTTAACTGGTCTCTAATCATAGAAAAGGAATTTCTACATCGCCCTCTATGCTCTGTAATCCCTCTAGCTGATAATACTCTCATTTTTAATACAGGGGCAACCTCAATTGCTAAAGAACTTCAAACTTCTAATTGGTATGGGGTTGTCAATTTCACTGTTAGTAACAAAAAGACACACAATTGGAACATTATCCTACAGAATAAAGCCATTCTATTGGGGGTTAGAAACCTATAAAATAAATCTATTTATACAATTTAGATTAAATTTAAAAACTAGTACTATCCCTTAAGTAATCCCAACATCTATATATTAAAATGCTTTTTGTCTCACCGTTTTGTTACCGCGCCACTGCGCTCACTTGATACCAGCACGAGGAATTTAACACAGTCCACCCCTCAAGAATGGTAGCGCTACCTCTCCAGTACCGCCCCCACAACAGCTGTTGTAGGCACGCGATCGAGCGTGTGCCCACGTTGGGACACATTGTACGCCTGAGCTAGGGTATGGTACCAAAGCAGAAAAACCCCTTCCACTGGGGATAGGCGAAGGCGCCTCCCCGATCCACACTGCCAACACTGGACGTTCCCTCTCCGTTCCAGTCCCTCCCCGGCTCGGAGTTCAATACTGTAGATAGAGCACCTTGGACGGATAGGGCAGCCCTTCCTCGGAAGGTGCAGAATGAGGAAGAAGTCTCAGCGGGAGGTAGAGATTACGGTGGAGGTCGCTGGAGAGAGTTCCCCAGCAGAGGAGAAAAAAGAAAGCTGGGGTGGGGAATAGAAGATTGTGTCCATAGACTTGTGCAGCATACACAGAGGTAAACTGAGCAATTCAGCTTCCAGCTCCCACACTAGTCTTTCAGTTTCACTATATAACAATTTCCAACAAAATCATACTTTAACTACAGATCATTAAAACTTTTGGTGGCCTACAGTTCAAAGTATGAAACAAAATATAATATGTATTCCAAAAACAACCTATGAAAATTGGCAACTTTCTAAAACAAAACAAACAAAAAAAGAAATTTAAATACATGTAAATTTTCTTTCTCCAACAGCTGGTCTCCGGGCTTCCTTACTCCTGGACTGTACCTCCTGATGCTGATTGACAGGCAGGAATCAGACCTCTGCAGCAGGGGACATCCAGCCCTCCACTTTATGTCTCCCTCAGTTCTTCCTAAAGCAATCCAATGTGGTAATACTACTAGAACTTCGAGACAGAAAACAAGAATACAAATTTTAAGGCATATATGGCCATGAGGCCAGCCAGCTATCAGTGTCAGTGGCTCAGTAGGTAGCACACTCGCCTCTGAGGCCAGGAGATCAGAACGCTGTGGGTTCAGTTCCCACATCTGGCACTTGGGTTAATATCCCAATACTGACACTGTAGTGCAGCATGAGAGGGGTGCTGCACTTCTGAGGTGCCGTCTTTTGGATGAGATGTTAAACCGAGGCCCCATCTGCCCAGATTGGTGGTAGTTCAGGTGGATGTTAAAGATCCCATAGCACTTATCGAAAAGAGTAGGGGACATTTTTTATTAGAGATCAAAAACAAAATACAAGCAAAGAAAACGAAAAGGCAGGGAGAGCAAAAACATGACACATCCGGCAGTTAATATATATCAACATAAAATCACCTAAGAAAAGGCAAGAACAGTGAGGGAATCAAAATAGGAAAAATAGAAAAATTAACAGCCATCAACTAACCGTAATATCCAAATAAGTGACTTACCCACCCACCCAACATGATGCCATAAATGATGTCCCACTTCAGACCCCAAAGTATGAAACTCATACTCATATAATTTAGCCAGGTCACTCTGGATATGAAAAATAAATGTCCTGCAAGTGAACAGTTTTATTCTGAAGACATCGTAAGCATCTTGCTTGCCAGATAGCCCATTTGATACAAGCCAGAACCACAAAAACCGCACCGATTCCGTTTATGCCATTCTTTTGGACTTTGTCCCCAAATTAAGATATCATTAAGTCATAAATCGAAACACTGGTTCACCCCACAAAGTAGCCAGTGTAGACCAGAATCCCTGCAAATGAACACAGTCAAAATACAGGTGATGTATAGTTTCCAAACACTCCTTACAGGAAGGTTCATAACAGTACCTGTCTCGTAACTGTTTATGTTTCTGATTATTCCGTACATTAAGCTTCTGGTGCCCACAAAGCCAAACCATATCATGCATTTTTTTTTGGTATTCTGGGTTCTATCATCCTAGCAAGCAATAAGTAAGTTTTCACAGTAGCAGGAACCAAAAACAAAGGATCTTCAATAAAACAAGAATCTACATGTTTATAGAATAATTTTTTTTCATGAGAAATAAACCAAAGAAGCTCAGTCTTCCACATTCTAATATCTTTAAGAGTCAATCAAACGTAATCAGGAAGCAATTTTTCTCACTGGTGCCATTTACCTCTACCCCAGACCACCAGGAACTCTGTTCCCCATAAACTCATTAACAGAGATCCCATATCCTCGGTAGCCAATAGCATCGGTCGAATAGTACTATAAAAAAAAAAAAAAACACACACTAAAGGCTGGATCATATTAAGGCCTCCTTACTTCCAAGCTCTATATGTATGAGCCCGTTTGACATGATTTAGCCTGCTCCCCCATAAAAATGAGAAAAAAAGGCCCATAATCTTTGTATGCATACTATAAGGAAGAGAGAGAGAACACATGTGACACATATAGAAAAATCGGGGTTATGTACGACCGAAGAAGAAATACCTTTTTCTTCCATGACATTTTCCAAGATTGCCATTTAGCAACTTTCTGTTGAGCTATATCAAAAACCATATCCCAATTGCATTGTAAGGCAGTAGAAGTACCATAATATATACCCAATAATTTTACATTGCCCTTAAATATTGGTATTACAAAAGAACCAGGAACTAAGGCAGAGCCTAAAACCAATATTCGACTCTTCAGAAAATCAATCCGTATACCAGTATAAGGTTGTAACTCCTAAAGAACTTGAAGAACTCACATTCCGGAATCCAAATTTGCCACAGTGAAAATGCAATCATCTGCATATGCTAAAACTTTTCGAAATATACAACCCTTTGTAGAAGTAATAGGCATTACCTGAGGGTCTACGTCTATCCACCTTAAAATAGGATCAAGATCAAAGACAAACAACAAAGGACTTAAAGGACACCCCTGTCGCACTCCAATATTAAGATGGGACAGGAATGCCCAAATGTCCGTTCATCAAGGGAGTAATCAGTGCCGCAGAAGACATAGTTACCAACAAAGTAAGAAAGGATTCAGGAATACCATAAAATTTTAGAACAGCCCAAACACGTTCATGACGGATGGCATCAAATGCTGTTTCCTGATCCAATGACAAGAGATAACCGGACAGAGCATTAGACAAACCTTGCTCAACCAATTCCCTTAAATAATTCAAATTATGTACAATAGGGGGCCGGCCCGTCGGCGCAGCGGTTGGATTTCCGCATGCGACGCCGGCGACCCGGGTTCGGGACGGACCAGGGTGGCTGGAGGAGGAGGGCGACGAGCGGAAAGGATAAGCGTCCCAGGACTGCTCTCCTTCTCCGGGGAAGGATGGGGAAGTGCCGGACATCGATGACCCTGGCGGAGGCCAGGAGTCACACAACTACCGGCAATGCTGCGTATAGGAGGCGGGACGGACGCTAGGCATCATTGCGACCCTGCCCCCACACGGAAAATAGACAGCTGCAGCCGCCTTCAATGAAGCCATACGGCTTCAATTAGCTCCTCAGGCCAGCCTTCCAACCTATCCCGAAGACTGCGGCATGCAGGGGGAGTGCCGCAGCCCCGCCGTGGGGGGTAAGCCACAGGGTATCAGAGCCCGCGGCCAATTTGAAGAGTGGAAGTCAGTGGCCTGTGACCAGGCCGAAAGTAACAGGTGGTAGGCAGCTTGGGTGGAAAAATAATAAATAAAAAAAAAAAAATTATGTACAATATTTCTACCAGGAACTGCACACGTTTAGGTCGTAATAAGCAGACTCCTTGCCACCCTTGAAAGTCTATTCATTAAAATAGTGGCCAAAATCTTATAAATCGGAAGTCGAAAGGCTAATGGGTCTCCAGTTTGTGAGCTGTTTGGAATCTCCTTTGTTTTTATAATGAAATATCATTATCCCATTACACATACTAGGTGTGAGTCTATTTTCTAACCAGATGGATTGAAAAAGGACTTGCAACCAAGGAAGTACACTATCGGAGAAAGTCTTATAAAATTCACTGGGAATACCATCAATTCCTGGGGTAGTACGAGTTGACAATTTATTGACAGCCAATAAAATTTCTACTTCAGTAATAGGAATCACCAAAGCCTCTTCATCTGCAGGTAATAAAGGAGGAATAACTAAATCATGAAAAAAGGAGCTAGGTAAAGCTTAGGAAACATCCTGAAATTTAGAATTAACATAAGTTTGGACAACCCGACAAATGCCCCTCACATCCTGCACCAATGTGCCATCACTATCTAATAAAGCAGTCACACCAAACCGTTCCGAGCTTTGTGAGGAAAGATCATAACGATTCACTTGCTGCTTAGTACCAGTGAGCAAGTATTTTTGCTGGTAAAAACGTTTGTCTTCCCTAATTTTTAAAAAATTGTACTTTTTTTTTTTTTTTATTTTCATCTTTATCCCTCCTTACTGCCTCCAGTGCCCCCTCCATCCGTCCGCTCATGTCCCCCGGTACCTACCTTAGGGATCTGCCACTAGAGTGCCCATCCTCCTCTCCTCGCACACATTGGGGTCTGTCCTGTAGGTGGTCCGGGTGCACTAAGGGCGGACTTCATCTAGGGCTGCCGGAGGGTATTTTCCGGTTTTCTCCCCCGACATCCCCACTCCCCAGGGCGCCCTGCGCTAAGGCGTCGTCCCAGGTGATAGCGTGCTTCGCCGCAGACCCTCATGCTGAGAGTCCCCCTCCCGGCTCCAACAAGCCGAAGCCGCCTCACCCCTTCCTCTGCGGTGCTTCCACGGCTATGGAAGAATGCAGGCGCATGCGCTCTTGGTAGCCACCTGAGGAAAGCATCCGTTGGGACGGCTCAGTCCTCCCTCCCCGCGACCCGGCCACGAGTCCGTTCCAGAACCCGGTCGCCAGCGAGCGCGAGGTGTGGCGTCCAGCGCCTCAACCCTCAGCGCCACCGGGCCGGTCAAAAAATTATACATTTTAAGTTTAACTTCTTGAAGTTCCGAGAAAGGGGAACCATCTGAAACCGACACCTGGTTCAGGAGTTTAATATACTGTGCCCTATATCCCAAATATTCCAAATAATTGCTTCTAGCCTTATACTTTGAAATATGGAGAAATAATTTCAAGTCCAATTTGGTATCCTCCCACCATTCAATGGGGCAATCATACAAAAAGCAAAGATTAGCACGCGCAGCAAATACATCATTTACCTGACCCACTGATATAGCATCATGTAACAAGTCAACATTTAGTTTCCAGAAAGCACGACCCATAGGAAGTTGTTGATACGGACCTATCCGGATTTTAACCACCATATTATTCGAGGTTTCCATAGGCAAGAGTGCAACCTCTGAACAAGTAAGTCTCCTAGATAAAAACCAAAAATCTATTCGGGACGACAAAACCCCCTTGAAGAAAGTATGTTGCGGAGAAACATTTAAAACATCATAAACATCTGCAAGATTATTGTAAGTACCTCACAAAGCATATTTGTGTCACAAAAAACCTTCTGCATTTTCCTACCCCAAACCCGTGGGCCTAGGCCACAATTAAAATCACCCCCCCCCCCCCCATAACACTAGTTTAGAAGTATGGAGATAGGGAGATATCCTCTTACATAAAGCTATCCCTATCTGCCTTCTGTTGGGAAGCATATACATTAAATAAACGATATACACAATTAGAATGAATAAAATCCACCAAAAGGGGGTCTACCTGGCAGAATATCAAAAACCTTCAGAATTTGAACATTTATATCAGCAAACAAAGTGCTTTACCCATCACATACATCCTCCCCCAAAGACCACAAGGAAATACCCCATCTCCAGTCTTTTTCCACTGCTTTTAATTGCAACAAAGAATGCAACCTAGTATCTTGAAGCAGCATTATATTACCCCGGCATTCCCTTAAGACTAGCAAAAGTAACCAGTCTTTTACGGGAAGAGTTAATGCTATTAACATTAATGGTGAGCAGGACAACACCTCAATCCATGAGTAACATACTAGAAATGGGAAAATACTAGAGAAAAACAGGAATCAGAATATGCAACCAGAAACACAATTTCCGTTTCATTTTCTTTTTTGGCTTAGGTTTATCACAAACACCTATGTCCAGGACTGTTTCTGCACGTGAGGAGACCACAGAAGAGATATCCGAAGCCAAACCATCCTCTTCCTCTTCCTGATCTTGTAACGGTGTGTAGGTGTTTTGTAAGGGAAGGGGGTCAGAATCATTTGAATTTTCCAATGGAGCTTTACTTGACTTAGGACGAGTTACCCATTGGAAAGATGCCCCTTGTTGTATATCTGGAGGAGGCATACTAGACATGTCTTCAGAGATCGAGGGGCCAGCAAGGGGACCCAAGTCCATGTCATGTACAGTGGTATCTTCCACTGGTAAAACCACAGGTACTGAAGGAATATCCAGTACAGAAAGAGCTGGATCTAGCACCGTGTCCAGTATTGGGAGTATATCAGAAGAGACGGCCGCCATGGGGGCTGAAGAGACCTCTGGTGTGACCAGAGGTCGAGGGGGAGATATCAAAGGGGAGGCCTGGGGATGAGTAAGCAGGTCATGAATCTTCTGACTGTCCTTCTGGGCTGTCGCCACATAAACATCTTGCTCTGCTCTAATAGCCGATTCTGTATTATTATGGGAAGCCCAGGAACAAGTTTGAAAAGTATGGCCAAGTTCATCACATAGGTTACATTTAGGAGAATTCCTACAATGTGCACCTACGTGTCCCAAATCACCACATAGGCCACACTTTTGCTGGTTGCAAACATTACTAAGATGGCCCAAAGCTCCACACTTATAACAGGCCCATGGTTGACCAGGGTAAAAAAATCACCCCTGTCCGGCCCGGTGGCGCTGAGGGTTGAGGCGCTGGACGCCACACCTCAAGCCACGCCGGTGACCCGGGTTCGGGAGCGAACTCGGGTAGTCGGTGGGTCAGTCGGGGGGAGACAGGCTTGAGCATCCGACGACCGCTCGCCTGCTCCGGGGTGGGATCCGGCCGATGCCCGGCACTTGCATGACCCCGAGCGGAGGCTCGGGGAACTGCAAGCCCCACTAGGGGATGGCTGGCCGTTGAGCAGCACGCGGACGTCGGCGTCAGCGTCATGGCGTCAGGGAGGTCATCAGCTGCTGGGGAGGAGAAAGCGAGGAAAAGAGCCTGCCTCGTCCGGGAAGATGGGAGGACCTTGGGCGTGCCCATGATGTGCCCGTGCCGCCCAACAGACCACGAGACCAGCGTGAAACTAAATTCGAGGTTAGAACCCCCCTCGTCCCGCCGAGAGGGTAACCCTTCGGCTCCATGAGGGATCTGTGGTCTGTGTGGGCAGGGTTCCAGGCAGTGGGATGTCTGGGGGTCGTCACTGAAGGGTCGGAGGAGGCAGGCTGTGAGGAGGATAAAGAGAAATTTCAAAAAAAAAAAAAATCGCCCCTCTATTCCTCCCCAGGAAGAAACAATTAGGTAAATGCCGTGTTAAACCATTTTTCAACCGTAAATCCACCAAAAATCTCCAACCCCCAGTCCATAAACATTCCTCATCCAGAATAGGTTCTGGGTGTCCCTTGACCACACAATACTGCTGTAACCAATAGGTGGTAATGTCTGCCACACTGACTCCCTCATTACGGATCAGGACTGTGATTTTTTTTGAGACTGGTTTTGTCAAGGGAATTGCAATAAAAGGACTCCATAATGGAGTATGCTTGAGAAGCTGAAATTGTTTCCAGAACCTATCTAAACCAGCAGAATGTTTAAAACTAATATCAAATACAGTATCCCCAGGCATCTGGATTAGGGCATAGATTTCATAGGCGTAAAACTTCATACTGCCTTTCAGCAACTCCCGTCCAACAAACCGTCTATTAGGGACCTCTGACATAGGACCCCTAAACTTCAGACGCACCACATTACGCCATGCCGTAGGTTCAGAGGAAAGCCCAAAAGTGGCAGGGAACAATTTTTCCTTAATACCTGTATGCCAAACAGGAGGTGCAGCAGCTGGTGCAGGTGCAGTTTCCACAGGGACTCTTACGGGGCCATTAGGGGACAAATGCTGTGCAGCATGCTGAGAATCCCCAAGATGTGAAAGAGACATGGGGTGGGTAGGAGAAGAAGCCTCTCCTTCCAAGCACTTAATATCCTCCAAGAGAGTATCCGAAGCCTGTGCAGCAGAGGACTGAGGCCGTACAACAGGGGAGCCTTGTCCCAAAGGGATAGATGCACTCGGAAGAGGAGTCTGCTCCAAGTCTGTAAGCAACAGGTCAGAAGATAAGGGCTCAAGGTTCGCATCCCACCCCTTCCCATCCGGAGACTTCACCCACCCAACTGCCTCCAAGGCCTGGGAAACTCATGCCGTCAGAGCTGCAACCTCCCCAGAAGGGAGAGCACTGGAAATGGGAACTGGCAAGGAAGAGGCAGGCTGCTCAATAACAGCGGACGAACATGTGTCCAAAGTACAAGAAGTAACAACAGTACCAAGCTGTGTAGAGTCAGTTCCAGGCAAGGGGGGTCCAAGACAAAAGGCTGGGGAGAAGATAGGCCACCATGTTCCGTGGAACACCAAAGAGATCCTTGCAAAGTACTCAATTCTCAACGTGCGCTAAATCTCCCCATAACCAAGAGAAGTTCAAAAGTACTTACTGTGTATCCAGGAAGAACCTGGGGGGGGGGGAGATCACCGGCATAACGATAGCAGGCTGAACAATCTCAGACGCACCAGGTGCGTCAACCAGCATTCGGTCCTAAGTTAGAGGAAGCAGAGCCACTTCCTCTTCCTGTACCACCAAACAAGCCTCCCGTGCGCTTTCCAGATCCTGAAGCAAACAGTTCCGTAAATCAAGAAACCGACTCTCCTCTCGAGCCAGCTGTTGCTGTAGCATATCCACCGCAGTAACGGCATTCAGATCCGCGGACTCTGACCGAGCTACGGTAAGATCCGCAAGGACACTAACCTGGGCCATTTCTGTAGGAACATCCCCTGTCGAAAAGCCTTCAGATGCCATGACAATCACAGGCAGTAGGAGGAAGGCTGAGGAGGTGATCAGCACCCTGGCCTTCCGCACGTCCACACTCAACGTCCCAGCACACACTGATCCTATTTGCACAGAGTCGCAACGCTCACCAACGGAGTAGGGGAATTTTTTATTGAAAACTTCAAAACAAGATAAACAAAATTTTATTGCATCATACAAAATCATAAGGAAAAAACTGAAAAACAGAAATAAGTACTACAGCATACAGAAAACTTAAACATAAATAATCCACATTTGCACAAACAAATATCCCCCCATCCCTACCCCACTAAAAGAGTAGGGGAATTATTTATTGAAAATTCCAAATGAAAAGTTAACAAATTTGTATTGCATCATATAAAATCATAATGGAAGAATTGAAAACAATAACAAGCATAACAGGCAGGAAACTGAGAAAAAAAATAAGTCACATATGTACACAAAAAAAGAAAGAAGAAAACCCCCAACCCACCCCTACTAAAAGAGTAGAGGAATTTTCCAAAAAAATTGAAAATTAAAACAAAACCACCATAGCAGAACCCCACACAAAAACATAATGCAAACCCAAAACAAAATGAAAACTTAATAGGTATTGCAGTATGCATCTAAAGGAACATCAGCAATTGAGTCCTAAAACAGAATACTAAAAAACAAAGTACCCCTTCCTACCATTTGGAAAGCTGAAAACAAAATAAGTATATACTCATAACTCTCTACACAGTTCTACTAAAAATGAAGGAAATCAAATATAATCACCCTGTATTGAACCAATTTAAATGTTTCCAAGATTTTCTAAACATAGCATCAGAAGAGTGCCCTTTTTCAAACTGCAGAATCTGAAAAAAAGAATGATAAATTTTCCAGAACACTTGGTCAGGAGACACATAATGCTTTTGTAAAGACCAAGCACAACGTGCCTGCCAAAGATGATATTTAATACAGGTAAAGAGCACATGTACTGTATCAGAGTAAAATTTACTCCAAGAGGCTGGTAAAATTCCATAGATGAAAATCTGATCCGTTAATGAACCCAGGGTAATAATGGCCATTGAGCAGTGGTGTAGGCCCAAAATTCAATAACATAAGGGCAGTCAAAAAATAAATGTTGCACTGTTTCTAAAGGGCATTACACACAGTGACCTAGGGCGCCCTCTCTCTAAGATACCCTTTGTGCTTTAAATTACTCTTACATTCAATTTCAAATGAGCTGTGAGCCATACCACATCCCACATATAAGCAGGGATCCTTTTAGAAATTAACATATTACTAACATGCAAAACCTCAGCCACTGAAAAAACAGAAAAGGCTGGAGGAATCAGAAATCTTTTCATAACTGACTCAAACGTCTTCCGCTGATAAGTGATGAAATGAGACTTGAAAAGACCCCATGTTTTAATCTTTGAAAAGCAAAACTGAAAATGGACTGGAAGTCCTTTTAGTGAAATTTGTTTCGGGAAACTACCATGTAAGTCCCATCGAGAAAGCCAAGGGGAGACAATGTCTCCAACCCAAGACTCCCATATTTTCCCCTGAATGTTGTAATAGGGGAAAAAAAATTTTTGAAAAAATAATGAAAAAAAAAACACAATAGGGTTAATCATTTTGATACCACCTAAATGAAAATCCTGATACAAAATACCCCTTTTTATAGGATTCAACCTACTACCCCAAATAGCAGAAAAAAATAAACCATAAATGGTGGTGTCCAAGGAGAGTGGTGGAGGGAAAAGTACACATAAATATAAAAACATATTTAAAAAGGATTTAACCATATAAACTCGTTTCTTTTTAGACATTTTCCACTTATTCCAATTTTGCACTTTAAACTGTGCTTGCTTTATAGATAAATCCCAGTTATACAATGCTGGATTCAACACACCCCAATAAAGGCCCAAAATCTTGCCAGGGCCCAAACAAATCGGGACATTAGGATAATCCAATACAACCTCAGGATCTAAATTTAAAGGAAAATACTTACTTTTGGAGAGATTGATATGTGACCCAGAACCCTTCGTATATGCCATCAGTAAGGCCGCAGTGACATGGCACGAGGGGGGAGATCTGCCAAAGTTAGACAAATATCATCAGCGTACGCAATAGTCTTAATTTCTAGGCATGTACTATTAAAAGATAACCCCCTGATTGTATCAGAAGCACTGAGACGTGCAAGTAAGGGTTCCAAAGAAATAATGTATAACAGGGGACTTAACGGACAACCTTGCCGAACCCCTTTCGTGACGGAAACAGGACATCCTACCCAACCATTTACAAAAGGAAGTGCCAATGCCCCAGTATAACACATTCGTAGCCAGTCTATGAAAATAATCGGAAAATTCATACAGGACATACAAGCCCATAAATAATTGTGAGAAACACTATCAAATGCCTGTTTCTGATCCGGGCTGATAATGAACCCCATAATGTTACCCGACTGTCCCTTATCAAAAATCTCACGCAAAGAATAAGACCATCTTGAATCGATCTGCCTGGTACTGAACAAAACTGGGTCGGGTGGATTACATCATGTAGACAAACTGATAAACGATTACTAAGAATTTTTGCCAAACATTTATAATCACAATTCAAAAGAATAATTGGTCTCCAATTGTCTAAACAAGTTTTAACACCTGCTTTATATAACAAAATAACCAGGCCAACATACATACTAGGAGGCAACAATTTAAGATCCAAACAATATGTAAAAAGGCCAGTAAGTTATTTCGCTAACCATGGGACCAAAAGCATATAAAATTCATTTGGTAACCCATCAAACCCAGGTGATTTACCCACAGGAGAGTGAACCACAACATCCATAACTTCTTTCTCAGAGATAGGCTTAAGTAAACCAGAAATTAAATATTCAGGCAACTGAGGAAGTGGACAAGAGGAAAGCCATTCCTGAATACAGGGGTCAGTGGGCTCACAGCCCGCCGTAAATAATGAAGACAGTTTTTCGGACACCTCATGTAAAATATCATCCTTCTGGTACAGAATATCACCAGAGAAATTCAATAACTTAGTAATACCTTTTTTCAATCTAGAGGCACAACAACAATCAAAAGGGTTCGTATGAGCCAGTGTCCCATTAATCCCAAATCTCTGCTCGTGTCGCAAAGAAGCCATACGGTCATATTGTAATTTTGTTAATCTCTGTTTTAAATCACGAAATTCATGAATATCATAATCAAGACCCTGAATAATCGTTCTTGAAAAACAAGAAAGAATTGTCTAACAGCATAATATTCATGAGATTTATGTTTACCAGAAGCCGTCCAATTGACTTAAAATAAGACTGGAAATCAAGCTTAGTATCCTCCACCACAAAAGGTAATCATCATACAAAAATAAACAGATTGTCTAGCCCTAATAATATCATGAAAGCCTTGTTTGACTTCTGGGATATCAAGTAGGACAAATTCAGTTTCCAATAACCAAACCCTCTAGAGGTTGTATGACAATTTGAAAGGGTAACACTGAGTAGAGCATGATCTGAAGTAGCCACCAAGGAGACCGTTGAGCGTAACTTGTAAAGAATGAGAAATAAACCAATAATCAATTCGGGAAGATCTTTGTCCCTGAAAAAAAGTATGTGGGATGTCTGCATTTAAAGCATAAATATCTAGTAAGCCAGCTTGGGTAAGCATGGATTGTAAAAAAAAAAGGGTGTCACAAAAAAGTTTAGAAGTGGCAAAATGTCTATCCTTGGCAGTAAGGTTAATATTAAAATCACCACCAAATAAAACATTCTTACTTGTAAACAGAAAAGGCCGAATCTTCTTCAATAATGAAATTCTACCAGTCTTTGTCTGAGGACCATAAACATTAATAAAGCGAAAATCAAAGAGGCAAAAGTAACATCCAACAAAAAACACGACCAGGAAAATATCTACCATGTGAGTGATTTTAATGGAAGGTGAAGTAAAACAAATCCCTACTCCCGAACAAAGATCTTCCCCCCCAGACCAATAACTCGGACCCCAAATCCAAGCCTCTGACGCTTTTAGAAAATCTTACTGTGTACAATCTGGTATCCTGAAAATAGATAATATCAAAAAATAATGAAGAGAACAAATCATAAGTAGCAAACAGACGAACCATAGAACGAATGCTATTCGTATTCAAAGTGGCTATTTTAAGGTTATAACCTGTAACAGTAGAATCCATAATAATCAGGTAACATCAATGGATAATCCAGAACTCTTCCTAGTACCCTTTCGAGGTTTAAGACTACTCTTTTTTTTTTGTCTGATTGGGGACCTCAGCATCAGAGACTAACTCCGTTTGTGAAGAAGTGAAGGAAGCTGAATCAAAATCTAGTTCTAATCCAGACAACTCCTGTGACAAAACTGAAAATTTATTAATTGATACCGGCAGCCCCATCACAACGGAGTCAGATGCAGAATCCTGAAGTTCAGGGGCAGGAACTGCTATAGGGAAGGACGTAGGTAAAGCTGAAACAATTAAAGGAGGGGGTGGGGGAGGCATAATTGTTACAGCAGAGCCAGTAGATTCTGGATCTATACTGCCGGTGTCCAGCCGGGAGGAAGGAAAAGAGTGTAAGTCAATACCTTTAGCCAAGTTATTAGCAGGTGTAGTGGGTTTTGAAAAAGGTGACTTAGAAATCCCTGACTGCCGCCGTTGAGGTTAGCTCAAAGGCACTGAGAACACAGGTTCAGTGGCCCTATGAACATAAAAATCCTGTATGCCATAAGCAGCAACATTTGTATTATGAGCAGCCCAGGGACAATCAGTAAAGCAATGACCACTATCTTCACAAAGATTACACTTAGGGTTGTTCATACAATGCATATTGACATGACCCATATCCCCACAATATGAGCAAATTTGGACAGTACAAGTGGAGCTCAGATGTCTAGATGAACCACATTTAAAACGTTTTATTTGCCCAGGATAGAAAATGAAACCTTTATCCCTCCCAATATAAAAACAATTACGGAGATGTTCCAAACCATCAGCTGTCTGATGTAGCTTAATTTTCATCTTTCATTCCCCATTCCAGAAACCCTCAGCATCTAAAATGGGGTCTGGAGTGCCTTGTAAATCACAATGTTTTCCCAACCAATAATGTCAGAAACATTTACTCCTTCATTGCGAAACAGGATTGTAATTACTCTAAAAGTCTGTTTAGTCAGAGGAATAATTTGAAAAGGGGTCCATAAAGTTGTTTCACTGTCATATGTTTCACCCAAAAAACGTTCCAGGAGCTCAGGAGTCCGAAAACTGACATCAAACGTGGAATCACCTGAAGCATGAATAAGGCATAAACTTCTGATGGGGTAAAACCCAAAGATTATTTTAATAAAACACGGCCCACAAAAACCTGTCAGAGCAGGATCCATACCCCTAAATATCGGAAACGAACAGCATTCCGACGTTTTGCTAACTCCAAAGGTTTCCTAAATAAATCAGCATAGGTAGATCTAGAAGCAGCTTCAGGCAATGGGTCAGCAGTATGTTCTACAGCAATAGGTAAGGCAGAGGGGTCCAGATAAGAAGGAACATCAACCGGAGAAAGGGGGGGGGCAGAGGGACACAAAAGAGCAGTGGGAATAGTGCAAGGAGGAAGAGAGTCTGAGTCAAGCAGTGAGTTACCTGAAGCAGTGGCAGGAACCAAAGTTTCTTGAGGAATAGACCGAATCAAGGAGGAATCCAAAGAATGTCCTACGGAAAAATCAACCTCCGGTAATTTAACAGCCGCTTCAGAACAGGGAGGTGGCAGCGTAGCACTCCATTCACCCGACTCCATCTGAGTCCAACCGGCGTTCTGCAGAGCTTTTTCCGGCGTCCATCCGGGGTCTCCTGGCGTCTGAGATACTTCCTTGTTACCAACGGTGTCAGTCGTCATGGAAACCAAGTCCGTAGCGAGATTTTTTATAAAGTGGTAGCCGATGAAGCAGATTCAGGGCTACGTTTTCGTTTTCGGTCCAAATCCAATTCCGATTTTTGGAAACGTAATTCCTCATCCAAAAGGGACAATTGCTGTTGCAAAAGAGATCGTTTTTCCTCCAAGAGAGACACAGCGTCCAAGTTGAGGTTAGTAGAAGCAATATTTTCTAAAAAGAGAACTGGTGTGCATGATAATCTAAAAGATTCAACCCCAGTTTCCTCTGGGGTATCAGTCGCAGCTTCTGATTTCTCAGGCAAAGGTGCACAAGGAGAGAGAGCTGCCTCGTTAGAAATGTAGCCTGCACCGACGACGTCTAGCTCTGGAATGAGCTCAGCCATCTCTGCAGACGGACGGACTACTCCACCCGTCCACAGAGTAGGGGAATTTCCCCGGTGTCCTGGCCAAATTTCCCTTATTCACTAAAGTTCCCACCAACAGCTTAATCTGGTTCAAATTCAATTGCTTACCATCTGTATCCCCCCCCCAAACAAACTATTTACATTCTGGGAGGGAATCCAAAGCCCAGAGACCAGCCGTCGGAGAAAGAAAATTTACAAGTATTTAAAATTTCAATTTCTCTCTCCTAAGCTGGTCTCCCGGCTTCCTTACTCCTGGGATATACAAAAGCAGTACGTCCCCAGATGTCCCGGGTGGGAAGTCTGTCAAGAGCCCTTAAGGGTTCACCACTGCTTGAAACACTCTACAGCCAAAGGATGCCTCTGCCGACAACATCACTTCCGGTGAGAACCTTTTTTTTTTTTTATTAAGAGAGTGTGAATGGATGATCAAAAGGCCACTCAGTACGAGTGTGCTGTCGATGCTTCTCTGAATTACGCCCACGAAGGGGGCCATGGACTCTCACTGGGCCAGGCAAGTTACTCTGGCCTGATCATATGTCGCAGAGGTGACGGATAGAATCCGTTTGGCTATAGAGCCTATTGAATCCTTGCTGCACCAAATGTTTTCCCTTTAGCTGGCATGAACACAGTTGAAGTTTTGTGAATAGCTTCCTCTCTCATAATGTCCATTTTTTTTCCTCTTCCCAGGTCTAGTGTATGACATTTTCCATCCTTGTTGCTTCAAGAGAGTGGGCAGAAGGAATGAAAAATGAACCCTTAATTGTAATAGAGAGAGAGAAGACATAACTTTGGCAAATAAAAATTGGACCTGTTCTAGCCTGATGAACGAGTGTACAGCTCTTGGGCCAGCAATGCTTTTAGTTTGCTGAAACTCCTAGCGGGAGTAATAGCTTTGAGAAAAAAGGGCGACCTTTATTTGAGATGCATGATGGATGGCTTGAGAAGCTCTAAAGGGGGCCTTGAGAACCCTATTAAGACTCCAAGATGATAGCTTTGGTAGATTGAAGATGTTTTAGTGCTGCTGCCTGAAGAAGAACCAGACATGGGGATATGAGCCCAACAATTCCCCAAGTCCATCAAGAGTGCCCCCCAGTGCAGAAACTTAATTTATAAGGTGACTGGTTGCAGACCTTTCTCCATCTGTCTTAAAGAAACTGCAGTAGTACAGGCGATTATATTGTCATTCTGTATGTGTCTGGAATGAAGCCAGAACCAAAATTTCCTCCAGATTCTATAATGCACTTTGGAGGAAAAAGAGACATACGAGTTCCCCATCATGTCAATAACAGGAGCTATACCGCATAGCTCCTTGAAAGTTTTTCCACTCACTTTCCCACACTAGAGAGACTAGTTGTTAAAAGAACTTGACCTTGATGGAGAATTCCCATGGTTGAACCTGAATGCTCGAGGTGGAAGCCCTGACTAATGAATGAGAAACTACTAAGTGAGGAAAAACCATAAGAGACAGACTAGAATCATGACTGACCTGTCCAATCCCACTTTGTGGAGGACTCTTGATAGAGACGGTATTGGAGGAAGGCATACAGGAGACAGAACAAATCCCAGTTCATGGGTAAAAGGTGTCCTGAGCCACCACTGGTTCGTCCTTGGCCAGGGAACAGAATTTGCTTTACCTTGGAGTTCTGCCTGCAGGTGATGTTCTGTTTGACTATTGCCCCACTATTCTGTCTGAATGTGGAAGGCACTGTTCTGCAGCTGTGATCCCTTGGCCAACCAACTTTGCGACTGAGTCGTTCTGCTATGACATTTTCCTGTCCAGATACAAACATCGCTCAGTGGTGCTCAACCCACTGAAAAGGAAGGGATTCCTTTAGCATCTTTGAGCTTCTCGTTTCACCCTGATGGTCTGTGTATGTCAGCATTGCCAGATTTTCAATTGAAATCAGGTTAGCCGAATTGAGGAACTACTGTTCAGCGTGTCTTGAGGCATGGCCTATTGTTCCCCCCCTCAGAAACGCTTATACTATACCTTGTGTCCAACAGCGATCCCCTGCTCGGTGCCAACAGCTGATGCAGGTGAGTCCTTCCCAGCTCCTGAGGCTTGCATTGGTCGCAATTCCAACTTAGTGTGGATAGCCAAACCTGTGGCCATTCATGACCTCCAGCCTCTGGGACCGTCCCTGGAGGAAGGGCTTAATCCGTCTTAATCAGCTGTGTGAAAAAACAAGCAGGTAGCTGAGAAGCTTGCAAAATTCCTTTATGAACCATTACAGATCCCAAAATCTAGGTTTCGGGGGGAGAAACCTTGTGTCATGATGCGAGCCCCCCAGAAGGATCAAGGTCTGGTTTGGAATTGGGGAGCTCTTTCTCCAGCTGATGGGAAAACAATGAGCCACAGGGGATCAGACTACCTCTGCCACTGCCTGTAATGCCTGGTTGAGCTGTGAGAAGACTGCGATGGTAGAGTTTGAACTGGAAGTACTGCTCTCCCACTCTAAATCTGGAATACTGCGTGCGCCATTACCGCATGAGAATATGCAAATAGGCATCTTGCAGAATTATGGGTGCCGGAAAATACCCTTTTTGCGACTCCCTGATTACTCATGACAAGGTTTCCATCTTGAAGGCTCTGCTGCGAACAAAACTGTCAAAGGAGATTTAGTTTGTCCTCCGAGTATGCATGGGCTTGAATACTCTGACTGGATCCCTATGTCCAGGATCTGTACGTGCTCCTGAATTATGGCACTTAAGTTTTCGGCTCTTCTCTGGAATCTTATCACCTCCTTTAAAGACTATCCATACAGAAGCTCTCCCTTGTCGGGGGCATTCACCAAGTGAGCTTTGGCGACCTGGCCGCCTGCCATGCCTGCAGCCTTAAGTATGTCGAGGCGGGTTAAAGCATGGCCCTTGCTACGCAACTGGCAGCCTCCTTTGAGATATCTGCTGAAAATGCCAAGAATAGTCCCATTCTGAGGCTGTTGCAGGGTGGGCTTATCTACACCTGGCTCGTCAGCACACTGGAATCCCAGGATAGTGGCCCAAGGTATTGCAGCTCCTGCGGAAAAACAGGTTGGCTGCGCTTGCTTATGTGTGGCTCATCAGCACGCTGGAATGCCACGTCAGTGGTGTTCAGAACAGGTTGTTCGCAGCTGCTTTAAGGGAGGAGTGGAGGACCAAAAGTGTCTCTTTGAGGGGGGACCTCTCCGTTCCCATCCAATGACCATCTCAGAGGATAGCCTTTATGGTAGTAAGTAGCTGTCAGGCCATTATTTTATTTTATTTTCTTAATTGGAACTTGAAGCGATTGGTCATAGGGCTAAATGCGACAAGATTGGCTGTCACAGCCATGAGTGATGTTGCGGACGCCAGAATGGTCTGTATTAAGAGATACCCCCACTTGCCTGATAAAGGGGTTCTGGGTTCAAAACCAGAGAGCCCATTCTGTGGTGGCCTGGCCCAGCTTCTGAATGTTTTTGTCAAACTCTGGTGAACTTGGAGGTTGATGCCTTCTAGATTATAAACATAGAGAGTAGCGCAGGATGCAGCTGTGGTGGATCTAGGTAGGATGCTGCCAGGCTTATCCTAGGATACACTGGAGGGTGTGTCGTCCCTTGTTGCTGGCGGGCACCCCATGCCCATCTCATAATCCACGAGATCCCGTAGTCCACGTGCTAGGGGATAGGACCCGTATCTAGATAAACTGGGTCCTAGGAGTGCCAGAAATGCCCCCTGCAATGCTTTAGATTACCTTTGATACCTCATCTTTCTCCTATGAGGCGGAATGTTGATCCTCCCAGGTGAACTACCTCTCAGGGTGAGAATATAGATTAGTGAGAATGTGGGTAGTCCATTTTCTTGTATCCTCTAGAGAGATCTCATATCTGGTCTTATTTAACTCATGTATTTAACTGTTTTATGAGGTGTGGCGTTAGAGGGGGCTGTGGATTGCTGAGTCCCTCTGGAAGCTGTCGGTTAATATGACCCGTGAACTATGATACTGAGCCAAGGAGGATCTTCCTCCGTGACGTCTTCCCCATTCGCAGACGTTGCCCTCTGGACATTATAGGAGAAGCTACCCAGCCAAGGTCATTCGCAGCGGGCGACTAGCTGCGTTGACTTTTCTGCCCCGGGAAGGCTTGCGTGAGGCCATAATACCACAAGAAATCCTACTTCCTTTAATTCAGCTTACTCCCCATTCCTGATTTCATGCTGCTGAAGCGGGTAGAAAGTGTGCTGGCCCTTTAAGAATGGTGCCCGTCCTGAAAAGGCCAGAGCTCCCCTTGCGCTGTAGTCTTTTTTTGTAAGGTTTTTTATTTTACTCCCCTTAGAATATGCAGGAATCTGAAAAAACTTAGGCAGCTGGTTCACTTCTTTAGTTTTGGGAGGGGAAGGCGCAACACGGTGGACAAAGGCTCCATAATAGCATTCCTCCCGCACTGTAGTGCTCATCCATGGAGTCGCTAAGCCGTGCTGCAGGCCCGCCATCAACTAGCGGCTGAGGTAATCTGATTGCCCGCCATCGACGGTTGCCTCACATGATAGTTTAAGCCCCTTTTCGTTCGTTGGAGTTCCTCATCCCTGCAGCGCTTTGTCAAGCGGTGATTCGTCAACAAGAGCCGCTGACAAGCTGCCGGCCCACCATCGACGGGTGGCTCAATTAGAATGTGTCGATGGGATAAAGAAATACGTGGAAAAGATACGGGGCTGCCAGCTGAGGGGAGATGTACTCTCCCTAAGTGCCATTTATTCCCTTGCGCAATCCTTCGCCAGTAGCAAGTGCGGAGAAAAGCCCGGCCCCACACAGTTTCTGCCCGAAAGCTGAGGTGAGATGTATTCTCCCCAACTCCTCATACAAAGCGCGGGAAAACAGCCTCACGAAGAGATGGGGCCTGTCCTCAAGTTCAGAAGCACTCCGGTGCTGTTCTGACCCCTTAAAAATATATGCTGCGGGTTACTGAGAAGTTAGGACCCATTCCGATTCTTTGAAAATCAAATCACTCCGGTGCCCGTTTGATTCCCTGAAACATACTTTCCACTGCACTAAATCAGGCCTAGTGCAGGATGTGCAGGGGGACAGTGAAATAGGGCCAGACTGTGCAGCTTGCAAAGCTGAGACTGGCACCACCTGGGATTCTAAAATACAGCGATTTCTGCTCCTCACTGAAACAAAATTTCTTAACTTACATTCTGCTGTCTTCAGCTCTGCCACATGGCAGAGCTCTGCTTGCAAAGTACCTGCCAGACTGAAGGCAGGAAGTAAACTGAGAGAGACAGGAAGTGGAGAGCTGGATGTCCCCTGCTGCAGAGATCTGATTCCTGTCTGTCAATCAACATCAGGAGGTACAGCCCAGGAGTAAGGAAGCCCGGAGACCAGCTTAGGAGAGAGAAAAATGGAATTATCCATCAGGTATCCCTTAATCAGAGCCCCAAGTGCTATGCGGCAGAATTTTCCGATTTCTGCGGCAGGGCTCCTAGGCTTCTGCAGCAGCATTTTCTGATTTCTGCGGCATGATTTATTCATTTCTGTGGCAGAATGCAGCCCTACCATTGGCTAAAATATGAAATTATGTCATTGATGACGTCACCTACCAAGCGCAGAGGAGGGGCTCCAGGATAAACAAGATGGGTGCGGGAGCCTGGCACTACGGAAAGCTGTATATTTAAATGGAAATTCACCAAAAACAATGAATTCTGAGCACTATATAAATTCTGTGGCATGATGCAAATTCTGCGGGAAATTCCACAACCGCAGAATTCCAGGGGCCTTGCCCTTAATATATACAGGACACCATGATTGGTGGTCTTGCTATCTTTGCTACTTCTGGTTTACCTGTCTCAGTGATTTATCTTTCATTTTCATTCTTCTCTCTCTGTGATCTTTGTTGTTTCCTTTCTATTTTGCCTCTTAATGTGGTCTTTCTGCCTCATCTTTGTTTTCATTCTTTCATCCTCTTCTGACCGCGATTTCTCTGTCCCTGTTTCAACTGTTCCCCCTTCTTTTGTCTACAGACCTTAAAAGAGATTACCTTTGCTTCTTTGCTCAGTCACGTATTTTAATTTCACCTGTGGTTAATACACTAATTTCTCCAGGTCATTCTTCCACACTTTTGTTTGCCACGCACCCATAAACTCGCTCAACACCACACATGCTCAATCCCTCCCTCCCTGCCTGCCCATAGGTAAATTAGTCTGCCAGCTGCTATCATGCTCTTTCCCTGCCTGCATACCAACTCACCCGCTAACCTCTGCTGGCTGCCAATACTCTTGTTCTTTGCCAACATGTCTGAGTGCATACTAACCTTCTGGCTACCCACATACTTGATCCCTGTCGAGCCATCTGTTTAATGTAGCAGTTGCCTGGTCGTCCAGTCATTTACTGATTTAACTTTGAACTCCACCCAGTTAATAAAAAAAGTCCTGATTTGTATCCCAATGCCTCTACTAGACTCCTCCCACCACCACCATCCATCTGCTAGGAACTCCTGCCCCTAACTGTGCTCCAGAAAGGCAAGATGAGCACAGATAAGAAAAAATTACTCACCGCAGGAATCTTTTTTCTTCCAAGGGGTCCTTTAGCATCAGTAACTTTTTTGCACTTAGCTGGCTAGGTGCAACTGCCCCAGAGATGTGCCTTTAATAGATATTTAAATGAGCATAGGGCCAAGCCAATCAAAAGACAGGAGGGGGTGTGAGTTGAAAGCAAGAGCTGTTGAATGCTTCAGAATTTCTTTCAAGGAAAAACGAGGGCAAATGCCCCGAAAAAGAATAAACAGGATTCAAAAAACATGCAAATGTCCACAAAAGTGGAAATAGAAACACCAATACTAGCTAAAAACTCATCAATAAGAAACTCCAAATCTGATAAAAGATGACATAAGAGCCCTTCTCCGACAGATGAACCGGGGATAAAGGCTGGAAGCTTTCTGACTCTAAAGGACCCCTTGGAAGAAAAAAGATTAACTGCGGTAATTTTTTTTTTCTTACCCCAGGAATACTTCAGCATCAGTGACTTTTTTGCAGACTACCCAGTAGTACAATGTGGGAGGCGGGCAGAGAACCTACTTAGGAAAGAGGCTCTGCAGAACTGCCCTGCCAAATCTGGCATCAGATCTGCTCTGCACATCCAAACTGTAGTGTTTCACAAAGGTGTGCACAGATTTCCAGGTAACTGCTTTGCAAACATCCAGTAGGGGAATGTCCCTTGCAGCTGCAAGTGAGGCTGCAGTGCCCTGGTGGAATGAGCCCCGAGCCCCACTGAAGGTTGACCAGCTTTCTCATAGCAGAATCTAATTCAAGAGACCAACCAACGAGAAAAAAAGTTATTTTGGTAGCTGGTCTTCCCCTGCCTACATCCCTGTAGATGAGGAACAACTGAGTGGAAGAGCCTCTGGACTGTCTAGTAAGCTCTAGGTAGTGAAAGATGGCTCTTTTGACATCCAAGCTTTTGCTCACCAGGAGTGGATGGCTCAATAAAGAAGACAGGCAGAGTAATGGACTGGTTCAAGTGAAACTGAAACCACCTTTGGCAGAAATTTCCTATTTGTCCTGAGCTCAACTTTATCACTGTGAGGGATGATGTAATTCGGCTCAGTGCACAGGGCCTGTAGCTCTGAAATCCTCTTGGCAGACGCAATGGCTACCAGGAAGACGGTCTTCCAAGTGTAACCCCCTCACCCCTGCCTTTTTGCAAAACGACAGGTGGCATGCTGTTGAAGCTGACAGCAGTACCTGGTGGGGACTGGGTTCGGGAAGGACTAGGTTACTCGGCACAGGGGGCCTAGGTTTGGCTACTCTGCACAGGGGCACCCAAGTAAATCTGAACACAGGAAGCAATAACTATAATGTCCAAAACCAGGAATGGGATTCTACAGTGTGGCTTTTATTCACATACAAACTGAACAAAGCATAGACGGACCCTCACAGGGCTACATTCTTGGTAATGCAGATTAGAGACAACAGAACACTTCTTCACATTTCCAGCCCTCGGGCTCTAAACCCACCAGTCACACAGCCCGGACTTTGCACGCAGCTTTGGGTGCACAGCCCAACTTGTACACTACTTGGGTTTTCCCCACTGACCCGACTCCCCTGCCTGCCACTTGATCCGCGGTCCATTATGGGAATAAACCGGTTTTCCTGTTGGTGGCTCCCCAAACCACATTAGAGCCTTCAACTCCTAGAGGGAATTTTCCTTCCATCCCACACCTGGGTACTTCCCTCATCACTGTTAAGTACATGTGGCAAAGTAGAAATCCACAGAGCAAATCCGTAGAGAGGGACCTAGTTACTAAAGATGGGGGTGTCTCCCACCTCCAGCTCCCATAATCCAAACCTGGCCATTTCTCTGAAAACTAAACAACTCTTTTGAAAGCTTGGCAATGTAGATTACTGGGTAGACGTATGTCACATTTTCTCTACATGTCTCGACTTCCCCTATGTGCTGGACTTGAACATATTTTTACTTTTGGGTAAGCCTATTACTCTAAGCCTCCCACTACTTCAGTAGTTCAATCCCAACTTTTACACAGTTCCAGGGTGAAAACATGAGCCCTTTAGTAAGAGCAGAAACTCACCCTCCAGTTGCAGGTGCCCCACAGACAAATCACGAAATCTTCATTTCCCAGACTCTTGGACAAAATAAGGCAGCTTCTTCACTAGCAGTAGCCAGGGGGTTACCCCTGGAAATGCAAGCAAAACCTTCCTGCCCCATCCCCTGAGGGATGGGGCACAGAGACCTGAATCAGCGGTCTCCACCACTTTAAAAATAGCTCACTGTGTCTTTCTTTAGGTGGAAACACACACCTTTCCCCTAACTGCAGCCCTATTTCAGGGCTGAGGCTCCAAGAGCCTGAGTAGAGCTGCTGTGCTCCTCTCACAACAAACTCCAAACTCCAACTGACCTACAGACTACTGTTCAAACCTCCCAACATTCTACTCCAACTCCCTGCCGCAGATTCCATTGTGGCTCATGCAGCTATGACAGTTCTATGGTGATGTCATCCGTCAGTCTCAGCTGAGTCTGAGAACAGAGTGACACAGTGTGAAATCCATTTAACAGGAGTTTCACAAGCTGCCTTCCCTGCCTACCACTAGGTCTTACAGGGATTCTAGTAACCCCGGGTAACAAGGGGGTTACACAAGTTACAAACTTGATGTGGGCTGTGGAAATAGGCTGTAAAGGTGGATTCACGCGCCCATCTATGCAAAGGTTCAGGCTCCAAGAAGGAACAAGCTCCCCTAGCTGGAGGCAGGAGGTGCAAGAGGCCTTTGGAAAAAAACTGTTTAAAAATGCCATGGGAAAAAAATTATTTTTTCTTTCCCACCGAAAGGTAAGCTGAAATAGCCACCAGGTGTAACTTAAGTGAAGATGGTTTCAAGCCTGACGCCTGTAGGTGTACCAGGTAGTCTAGCAGTTAAGGGTCTGAAGCTGACAGGGGTTCGACCTTTGCGCTCTTGCACTAGAGGGAAAACCTTTTCCATTTGGCTGCACAAGTCTTCTTAATGTTCGGTTTTTTAGCCATTCTCAGTATCTTAAGGACCTGTTCAGACCACTGTGAGGATGGAAACTAACTCCTCAAGCACCAAACCTAGAGGTGAAGAGAGTGTATGTCTGGGTGCTGCACTCCCGTCTGAGAAAGGGTCAGCAGGGAGTGAGTCAGAGGGAGGTGAATGGGCATGTTGCAGGACATTAAGAGAAGGAGAGGGTACCAGGCTTGCCTGGACCAGTCCATAGCCACTAGAATCATCGATGCAGGCTGCTGTCCGAGTTTCAGCAAAACCCTGAACATCAGGGGAATGACAGGAAATGCATACAGGAACCTCCCTGACCAGTCCAGGTACACGGCATCCAGAGCAAGTGTTCCTGGAACTGCGGGCCTGCAACTGTACTGAGGAAGCTGAAAATTGAGCGGAGAGGCAAACAGATCCACATCTGGTGTGCCCCACCGCCTGAACACTGTGGCTAGTACTTGCTTGTTCAGTGTCCATTCGCTCTGACCTAGACTGGTGCAGCTTAGAGCATCCGCCAGAATATTGAGTTTGCCTGGAAGGGGAATAGCCGAGAGGTTGACTCCCAGGTAGAATGCTAGAGACCAGAGCTTCCAAACAGAGTATTCCTGATTTGGTACCACCCTTCTTGTTTATGTAGAACACTGCAGTGGTATTGTCCATTTGAATTTGAACCACCTGCCCTTCTATGCTGGGAGACAAAGCTCAAAAGCTAGTAAGACTGCTCTGAGTTCCAAAAGATTTATGTGCAACTGCGACTCTTCGGGAGTCCAGTTGCCGCCTACTGAGGCACTGTCTAAATGGGCTCCCCGCCCAAAAGGGAGGCGTCTGTGGTGATCACCTTTGTGGGAAGAGGAGCGTTAAAGGGAACCCCCGTCTGCAAATTTGCAGGGTTCTTCCACCACAGCAAGTTTTGGAAGAACTGCTCCGACACAGGTTATCAACTCTGAAAATGTGTTGCTTCTCTGACACCAGCAAGTTCTGAGGTAGGCTTGCAGGAGTCTCATCCTGTACCTGACCCCTGGGACTACTGCAATCATAGAGGCCATGTGTCCCAGAAGTCTGAGGAAATGTCTGGCTGGTGTTGGCTGTTCCTGGGCAAAAGAATCTGCCACGAAAGGAAACTCTGAATTCTTTCCTGCAGGAAGAAAGCATATCCTTCCTGAGTGTCCAGCTGGGCCCCTATGAAGGTGAGCAGCTGGGTGACTTCGGGTGAGATTTCTTTAGATTTACCAGGAAACCCAGAGTCTCCAGAGTGTGTTCTGTGAAGGAAAGAGATTCCTTGACCTGGCAAGGAGACTTTGCTATTATGACTCACTTCTCCGGATAGAGGTAGAGAGCGACACCCAGTCTCGTGAGATGTGCTGCTACCACTGCGGGACTCTTGGTAAAGACTCTTGGGGCCAAGGACAGACCGAAGGACATTGTGGTGAACTGATAGTGACCCAAAGGACATTTGAACCTGAGAAATTTCCTGCGAGATCTCCTTATGAGTATGTGGAAGTAGGTGTCCTTTAAGTTGAGGAAGGCTAGCCAGTCTCCATACTGTAAGGACAATATGATCAGGGACAGATTGACCATTTTAAAATTTTTATCTTTTTTTCCAGATGGCTGTTTAAAATATCTGAGATAGGTCACCACTCCCCAGTTTTCTTTTGTGTCAGAAATTACCCGGAGTAGAGGCCCTTGTCTTTCTCGTGAGTGGGGACCATCTCCACTGCTTGTAAAGCCAGAATGTTTTGTACCTGCATTTCCAACAGCGGTATCTGTGTTGGGGACAGAGATCTTGACACCTGGGTACACTTGAGGTCTGGCAGCCACTTGAAGTGTAATGACAGTCCCGTCTCCACTATCTCCAGCACCCACTTGCACGATGTGATGAGGGACCAATGCTGAATAGTGAGAAAGTCTGAGTCCAACCGGAACCGGGGAGGAGACCTAGACATTCACATCAGGACTCAGACTGAGAGGCAGATGGCTAGGTAGAGGTGGCTCTTCTTTGGCCCCTTCTGCCCCTGCAAGACCCCCTGTACTAGCTAAAGTCAGACTGGGGATAGGGATTTTAAGGCCTGGGAACAAAACTTCTGCCCCTACCACCCCTGGGATGGGATCTCTAAAGGGTGGCGGGTTTAGGCGTGGATGAGTGGCTCTGCCAGGAGGCCTTGTGCTCGTCGACTTTTTTCATGTAGTCAGTGGTTCTGTAATCAAACAGCATATTTTGACCACAGGAAAATCCATGGTCATGTTCTGAGTGTCTGTAGTCAGACGGGTTGTTCTAAGCCAGGCGAAGCAGCTCAGGGAGATGGAATGGGCCAACGCCCTACTGGCTGCATCACTGTCATCTTCTTCCATGTGGAATTGGTACATAGTAGCTTCCAGGGCAGTTTGATATATCCACCAGCTCCTGCACCATAGAATCTGATCCATTGCAGGTAATAGCCTGGACAGATTTCCAAAGGGCTTTCTGATATTTGGCTGTGAATGCCATGTAAGAAAAAAGCCTGAGAAGCAGGGAAGCTGTGGTGTACATTTTCTTTGCTAGAAAGTCAATCTTCTTGGAATTCTTGTTGGGGGAGAGAGTAACAGTGAGACTCCAGCTTTCTCACAAGCTGCCTGCTGCACTATACTTTTGTGACTAGGTGTGCAGACAGGAACTCTGTACCATTTTTAGACAATTTATATTTTCTCTCAAGCTGCTTATCAACCAGATACTGAAGTGGGGTGTTGAAGTACCTTCATGGTATTTTTTCTGAATACATTACAGATAGGGACATCCAGAGTCTTTGAGGATAAAAAATCCTTCATCTACTGGTAATCTTCGTCTTCAACATCCTGGATGGGCTCCCGCGTAGGGAGGTCTTGGGTATCCAACGTATTCTGCACAAATGTAAACATAGAGGAAGTATCCTCGTGGTCACCAGGGGATCCCAAGGTGAGGGTCCGGGGACTCCTAGGGCTCAAGGCCCTCAAAATACATGTCGGGGGAATCATAAAATTGATCATTTGCATCACCCTTACAGTCTAAAAAAGAGAGAACTGTGGAGGAGTGCTTGCCAGCCCCAGTAAATTGAGGACCCATCTTTCGAAGGGTCTGAAACAGTTGCCGTGCTTTTTCCGTATCTTGCACTGGCAGAAGAACCTGTGCAGTTTGTGTTTTTTCTCTATGCTTTAAGCTGCCTGTTGTCTCACTACTGGCTTTCCCAGGAGCAATGGGAGCATATCTGTCTTGACAGAGTTTCTTTTTTAGCCCCATCAGAGGCTTGATCAAGCTTCCTTTTTTCATCACTCTTTATTATTTTTCAATTTGTATGGAACTTCACCTATGGAAGCTTTATTTTTCTGGCTGGGATCTGGAGGGTTCCTCAGCACCTCTGCTATTGGTATTAGTACTTTTAAATGTGCTCTTATCGGAAGCCTTTGATTTATCCTCAGCCATAATAATCAAAGGTTTGTCTGCTATGTTTGCCAAGCAAACCAGTTCTGGACACATGAACTGAGTGCAGGTTTCTGTGAAAATGCCACCAGCCAGTCCTGCCCCAATTAATGAACTCTGTCTACTACTAATGCCTTTTTTGGGGGGGACGGAGTATTGTAAAACTGTGATCTATACCAGTGCCAATCTTAATAGAAACCCAGTAATACTCAACTGCGCTCAGGAGGCTACTGGATCCTTACGGACAGTCCTGACACAGATGATACCAAGATCCAGCAATATAACAAAAAAGGTTTCCTTATAATGGCCGATGTACAGAAAAAAAAAACCCAGAACTGTTTAAATTTGAAATCTACTGCAGGTGCCTCATGGTAAACCCAGCGAGGTCTGAGGTAAAAACAAGGCAACTGTTCCTAATTTGCCTGTTCCCACAAGAATTTGCCCCCAAAACGAAGGAAACCATCGAAAATAATCACCAGCGATAAAATGACGCTTTAAACTAAATAGTTGTAGTAAAAATAAAGTCAAAACAGCGCCACTGCGCTAAAAATAAAACTTCTGCGCAGTGCTAAGAAGTAAAACTTTCATTCAACACGCTAAAGAAAATAATTTATGACAAAAACATTACCCAGATAAGCACTAGGAAGCTGTCAACAAGGAAAGTTGGGAGACACCTCAGAGGCAATATTGCCCAGTCCAGCAGAGAAAAAATTCTGAAGCATTCAACAGCTCTCAAACCCTGTCTTTTGATTGGCTTGGCCCTACCCTCATTTAAATATCTCTTAAAAGGCACTCCTCCGGGGCAGTTACACCAAGCCAGTTAAGTGCAAAAAAGTTACTGATGCTGAAGGACTCCTAGGAAAACAAATACAGATTACTCACCTGTAACAGGAGTTCTAGGAATGGTATATGTTGTTTATCCACACTGCCTGGCAGGCTCCTTGCCGCTTTAAATCTTGCCGGAAGGTTTTCAAGCTGGCTCCTCCCACCCACCCGGGTGGTAACTCTCGGCTCCGCCCCATGACGCCAGATCTAGCCCGCTGGAAGCCAGGTTGTGTATCAAAGCCGGGGAGGCTGGGTGGGTCGTGTGGATGAACATATACCATTCCTAGAACTCCTGTTACAGGAGAGTAACCTGCATTTCTAAAGACATGGATGTTGTTCATCCACACTGTCTGACAGACTCCTAGCAGTTCTCCGGGAGAAGAGAGGCAAGGCGCACACCCCCTACTTGAGAAATAAAGACTGGAGAACCGAAGCCCCAGAACCAGCATCCCGGCATGACTCAGGGCCGATGTGGTAGTCGGTGATGAAGGTCTGTGCTGACTTCCAGGTAGCAACCCAGCAGATTTCCTGGATAGGGACGTCCCTGGAAGCAGCCACCGATGCAGCGGTATGGCAGGTAGAATGAGCTCTTATCCCTCTGGGAGGCTCCACGCCCGCCAACCTATAGCAAAGATCTATGCAGGAGATGACCCACCTACTTATCGTCCGGCTTGGCTGCAGGTCTGCCAGGTGCGGCTTCAGCATAGGTGACAAACAGCTGAACCTCTCCCGAACTTCAGCCGTCCGCTCTTTGTAGTAGCGGCGCTCTTCTAGGGTCAAAGTATGGAGCTATTCGACCTCCGGTGTGACTGGAGTAGAGACAACGTTGCAGAGTCAACACCTGGTTAGGTGAAACTCCGACCTGCAACCCGGAAGGAATTTGGGTGAGGCGCCAGGACAACTTTTTGTCCCTGCGGAGGACCAGATGAGGGAGACTCGATGGAAACCACCTGGAGCTCTCCCATCCTTCTACAGCTGACGTGTTAGCCTGGGCGGTCTTCCACGACAGGTGAGAAGACGTCACACCTGTGCATCGGTTCAGATGGCTTGCCCGGAAACATGCCAATCCAGCAGTAGATCCCACAGAGATGGAGGTTCTCACACGGAGATATATGGTCAAGGCCTTTGAAAAAGCGCTCAACCACCTTCTCCTCACGCCCACCCGACTGCTTCCCGTCCACGCTCGGTAAGCAGAGATGGCTGCTAGGTGCACCCTTGAGGCGTCGCCGGAAGCCCTTGCTGAGAAAAGGACCGACAGGTAGTCCAGAATGCTTGCCAAGGAACAGGGAGAAAGAGTCCAGGCCCTTGCCTGACACCAAATGGAGAATCTCTTCCACTTGAGCGTAGCATTTTCTGGTCGCTCATACGGGACACCTCATCAGTTGAGGACCTCGTCGGAAAGACCCAAGGCCTGGAACTCTAGCTGCTCAGGAACCAGGCTGTCAGGTGCAAGATTGACGGTCGGATGGAATACCTTCCCTGATTGACTGAGATCAGGCCGGAGGCGGGGCTGAAGGCGCCTCGGGAGCTTGGAGCCGAGACTGAGGAGATCTGAATACCAGAACTGGCGGGGCGGGTCAGAGGCTACCAAAGTCCCTCGCCTTGTCCCTTCTCGCTTGAAGTACCTTGTGGATCAAGGAGAAATGGGGAAAGGCGTGTCAGGGCCGGGGTCCACGGCCTCGACAAGGCATCCCCTCGCAGCGAGCCCTGCTGGCCAGGTGGGCATTCTCCCTGGAAGCAAAGAGGTCCGCCTGGGCGAGCCTCAGTGGTAGAACAGATCTCCGTACTACCTCTGGAGAAGAGACCACTCGTGGGGCCGGAACCCCTATCGGCATGGGGCATTGGCCAGGGGTTGGGCTCCTGCACATGGATGTGAGAGATCCCCCTCCAGGCTGCGCGGAGTGACCAAATCTTGGAGCTTCCTGCACAGGGGCATGGAGAGTGTCCCACTGGCGGTTTAGGTAGTACATGGTCGTGGTATTGTCCGTCTGGACCTGAACCACTTGACCCCTACAAACGGAGCGAAGGCGGTGAGGGTTAGACGAACCGCTCGAAGCTCCAGCAGGTTGATGTGGCATCGGGACTCCCGAGGGGACCAGAGGCTGTGCGCTCTGTGCTCCCCCAGATGGGCACCCCAACCTATCAAAGAGGCATCGGTCGATAGAGAGACCGTCGGTTCGGGCGGACAAACGGGATGCCCGCCTGCATATGTGCCGGAACAGTCCACCACTGGAAAGCGTTCCACATCCCCTGGGTCACTATCACTAGCTGATCCAGCAGATCGAAGTGCTGTGACCATTGGCTGGCCAGCCCCTATTGAAGAGAACGCATGTACCAACGGGCCCAACGGACCACGCTGGTGTAGCCCGCCATGAGGCCCAGGAGGCGGAGGAAGTCCCGGGCATGGCGCAATTGCCCAACCTGAAACGATCGGGAAAAGGAGGAAAGAACCTCGGCCCTATCCCCCGGGAACCATGCTCTGGCTCGTAGAGAGTCGAGCTCTGCCCCGATGAATTAGATCACCTGCTTTGGTCAGGAGTTCCGACTTGGCCTTGTTGATGAGGAGGCCAACCTGAGAGCAAACCTGGAGGGCCAGATCTCTGAACCGCTCCACCTCCGCTCTGGAGAGGGCTGCAATCAGCCAGTCATCCAGATAGGGGTACATCCAGACCCTTCAGCGCCACAGGAATGCTGTCACAACTGCCATGCATTTGGTCAAGACCCTGGGAGGTAGGGAAAGGCCGAAGGTCACGGCCCAGAACTCGTAGAGGAATCTTTCTGCCCTGAAGCGGAGGAATCTCCGGTGGGACGGACAGATTGGAACATGAAAGAACGCGTCCTGGAGGTCCAGAGAACATAACCACACCCCTCGTTCCAAGGATGGGATTATCTGGGCCAGAATGACCATCCTGAAGGTCCGAGACCTTAGGAACCTGTTCAGGTTGTGCAGGTCGAGAATGGGGCACCTGCGACCCGTCCGTTTTGGGACCAGGAGATACCTGGACGCAAACCCTGGATCTGGAGGAGGATGCTGCCACCTTCTTGATCACCTCTTTTTCGAGGAGCAGGAGCAATGCTCGGCTCGTGAGACGACAGAGGCTGGGACCCCGTGGCCCCGAGGGGCAACGGCTTTCCGGAAGAAGTGAGGGCCTGCTCAAGCTCAGAGGCAGGCCCTTTCCTACCACCTCCAACACCCAGCGGTCCATGGTGATAAGCGGACTAGGTGGAAAGGAGTGGCAAGTGTCCCCCACAGAGGACAGTTCGGCGAAACCTGCCCCACCAACTGTGGTAGAACCTCCGCCTCCACAACATGAAATCGGGGGCGCAAGCCAGAACAGCCCTCGGTCGGGTCAAGGCCCTGCCCCACAGGTTGTCGGTCACCTCACTCCCAACTGTCCTCGGCAGGTGGAGGTGGCTCAAGCCCCACGCACTCTTCGTGGACTCCGAGTCCGACGACGACTCCTCCCTGTTCTCCAGGCCGGTTGACCTGGAGTCCTCCGGGGGCCAGTCACTGGACGAAAACCCATCATCCTTCATGGGTTTGCTTCAGCTCATCTCGGACTCCACTTGGATGCAGCTCGAGCTCGTATCCAAACGGGCCAAGTATCCCCTGATGGAGATACTGGACCGAGGGGGTTCCCCCACGGAGGCCTTTCTGGTGGTTGAGGCCATTGTTGGCCCAGCCTTGGAGCTTTGGCAGCGGCCTGCTTCCTGCCCTGCGCCTTCGGCCAGGATGACCAGGAAGTATGCGGTCCCTACCGGCTCTTTGCTCAGATTTTGAACACCCTGCCAGAGGGGTTGGTCCTGAACAAGCGTTTTTGGCGTTCCGTGCTTGGGCTAGGGATGTGGAAATCCCCCGACAAGGAGTCAAAAAGCTGGACTACGCCGGGTGCAAGATGTACGCTGCGTCCTCCCTTGGCCTCGGCCAGGCCAGCTCGGCCGTGCTGATGGCACACTTCTCCCACGCCTTCCTGGGCTCCTTGGATGAGGTGCTCCCTCATCTCCTAGCCGACCTGCGGACCACGGTCCGGCAGGTGCAGGACCAGAGTAGGGCAGTAGCTAAGCAGCAGCTCCAAACAGCTCTGGACATAGGAGACTCCTGTGCCAGATCTCGGTCTGCGCTTGGTGGCCCATGCGCCGCAGAGCATGGCTGAGAATATCCACCTTCACAGCATATACCCAGCACAAATTGGCGGATATCCCCTTCTTGCGGACCGAACTCTTCGGCCCTGCAGTGGAAGGTCACCTCCAGCGGATCAAGAAGTCCAATGCCACTCTGGACTCGGTCACCTCCACCCAGAAGGACAAAGGCTGCTGACAGCAGCAGCACAAATCCTTTTGCCCTTCAGCGCCTGCAGCACGTCCGGCCCAACAGCACATGGGCCAGCAGGCTCGCGTTTGGCATCCCAAACCCAAGCCCGCGGTTTCCTCCAGTAGGAAGCAGGGAGTTAAAGGCCCAGGAGGGTCCCTCGGCGGTCCCTCCTCCAAGCCTGCCCAGTGGCCAGGTTGGGGGTGTCGCCCCAACCTCAAAGGCGTCACTCCCTCCTCAGATTCCCCCTGTGGGGGGACGCCTCTGCCACTTCCTTTCCGCCTAGTCCACTATCACCATGGACTGCTGGGTGTTGGAGATGGTAAAAAAGGGCCTGCCTCTGGAGTTTAAGCAGGCCCCACCCTTCCGAGCCGTCGCCCCTCAGGGGGCCACAGGGTCTGCAGCCTCTCTGTCGGCCCACCGAGCCGATATTGCCCTGCTCTTCGAAAAAGAGGTGATCAGGAAGGTGGCAGATCCTTCTCCAGACCCGGGTTTTGCGTCCAGGTGTTTCCTGGTCCCAAAACGGATGGGGCGCAGGCGCCCCATTCTCGACCTGCACAACCTGAACAGGTTCCTAAGGTCTCAGACCTTCAGGATGGTCACTCTGGCCCAGATAATCCCATCCTTGGAATGAGGCGTGTGGTTCTGTTCCCTGGACCTTCAGGACGCGTTCTTTCACGTCCCAATCCGTCCGTCCCATCAGAGATTCCTCTGCTTCAGAGCGGAGGGATCTCTTTACGAGTTCCAGGCCATGCCCTTCGGCCTTTCCCTAGCTCCTAGGGTCTTCACCAAATGCATGGTAGTGGTGACAGCATTCCTGCGGCACCGAAGGGTCCAGGTGTACCCCAGCTGGACAGGCTGACTGCGGCCCCCTCCAAAGCGGAGGTAGAGCGGTCCAGAGATCTGGCCTTCCAGGTTTGCCTGCTCATCAACGAGGCCAAGTCGGAACTCGTGCCAAAGCAGGTGATACATTTCATCGGGGCAGAGCTCGACTCTCTTCAAGCCAGAGCATGGCTCCCAGCCAACAGGGCCGAGGTTCTTTCCTCCTTTGCCCAATCATTTCAGGTTGGGCAATGCGCCCTGCCCAGGACTTCTGGGCCTCTGTGTCCACCGGCGTGCTCTGTTGGGCCGCTGGTACATGCATCCCCTTCAATGGGGACTGGCCAGACAATGATCACAGGATTTCGATCCGCTGGATCAGCTAGTGACAGTGACCCAGGGGATGTGGGACGCTCTCCAGTGGTGGATCGTTCCAGCACTTCTGCAGGAAGACATCCCGTTTGTCCGCCCCGAGCCGACCGTCTCTCTATCAATCGATGCCTCTCTGATGGGTTGGGGGAGCACAGAGCGCACGGTCTTTGGTCCCCTCGGGAGTCCCGATGCCATATCAACCTGCTGGAGCTTCGATCAATTCGTCTAGCCCTCACCACTTTCGCTCTGTTTCTACGGGGTCAAGTGGTTCAGGTCCAGACGGACAATACCACGACCATGTACTACCTAAACCACCAGGGCGGGACGTGCTCTATGCCTCTGTGCAGGGAAGCTCTCCGCATATGGTCACTCGTGCGCAGCCTGGAGGCGGATCTCCTCGCCATTCACACGGCAGGAGCCTCCAACACCCTGGCCGATACCCTAAGCCGGACAGGTCCTGCATCTTACAAGTGGTCTCTCCTGCCGGAGATAGTACAAGCTCTCTTCTCCCAGGCGGACCTGTTTGCCTCCAGGGAGAATGTGAAGCTGAGACTGTTTCATGCCCACCCCCATCAGCAGGGCTCGCTGCAGGGGGATGCCTTCTCGAGGCCATGGACCCCGGGCCTCTTCTATGCCTTTCCCCCATTACCCCTTGATCTACAAGGTGCTTCTCAAGGCGAGGAGGGACAAGGCGCAGGTGATTCTGGTAGCCCCAGACTGGCATCCAGATCTCCTCAGTCTCAGCTCCACTCCCGGGGAGACTTCCAGCCCGCCCGGACTTGATATCAATCAGGGGAAGGTATTCCATCCGGACCTTCAACCCCTACACCTGACAGCCTGGTTCCTGAGCGGCTAGAGTTCCAGGCCTTGGGTCTTTCCGACGAGGTCAACGTCGTCGAGGTGTCCCATAAGGAGTCGACCAGAAAATACTACGCCTTCAAATGGAAAGGATTCTCCATTTGGTGTCAGGACAAGGACCTGGACCCTTCCCCTTGCTCCTTGGCAAGCATTCTGGACTACCTGTGGTCCCTCTCTCAGCTAGGGCTTTGGTCAACGACCCTTAAGGTGCACCTGGCAGCCATCTCTGCTTACCGGGCACGGGCCGGAAAGCAGTCGGTGGTGCAGGAGAAGGTGGTCGGGCGCTTTTTCAAAGGCCTTGATCACATATCCCCTCCAGTGCGAGAACCACCACCTCTGTGGGATCTACTGCTGGTATTGACTAAGCTCATGGGCAAGCCATTCGAACCGATGCACAGGTGTGACATCTCTCACCTGTCGTGGAAGACCGCCTTCTTGGTGGCTATCACGTCAGCCAGAAGGATGGGAGAGCTCAGGTGCTTTCCATCAGTCTCACTTATGGTCTTCCGCGGGAACAGGTATCCTCTTTACGAAATTCCTTCGAAGGTGGTGTCGGAGTTTCACCTTAACCAGGTGTTGACTCTGCCAGTGTTCTACCCCAATCACACCTCGGAGACCGAATATAGGCTCCATACTTTGGACCTTAAAAGAGCTCTCGCTTACTATAAGAAGCGGACCGCTGAAGTTCGGGGAAAGGTTCGCCAGCTGTTTGTCACCTACGCTGAAGCCGCACCTGGCAGACCTGCAGCCAAGCGGACAATAAGCAGGTGGGTCACCTCCTGCATAGATCTTTGCCATAGAAACATAGAAGCTGATGGCAGATAAGGACCTCAAGGCCCATCCAGTCTGCCCATTTTTTTTTCTATCTTATAAATGTGCCATCGGCCTTTGCTCTGTCAGTGACCTATCTATTCATAGTCATTTGTATTGCTCCCTTATGCCTATCCCATGCCTGTTTGAAGCCCTGCACTGTATTCATGGCCACCACTTCTTGTGGTAAGCCATTCCATGCATCCACCACCCTTTCTGTGAAAAAGAATCTCCTCACATTCCCCCTTAATCGGCCTCCCTCTAATCTCATGCTGTGTCTTGTCCTGCTATTTTTCTTTCATTTAAACATGTTAGACTCTTTCACCTTGTTTATGCCCTTAAGGTGTTTGAATGCCTCAACCATATCACCTCTCTCCCTCCTTTGCTCAAGGGTATACATATTGAGCTCCGTTAATCTGTCCTCATAAGTCTTCTGATGCAGTTCCTGCACCATTTTGGTTGCCCTTCTCTGGACTGCCTCAATTTGGTTAATGTCCTTGTGAAGGTGTGGCCTCCAATACTGCATGAGTACTCCAGATGGGGCCTAACCAGTGTCTTGTACAGAGGGATTACTACCTCCCTCTTATGACTTGTGATACCCTACTATACACTAACACCCCCTAGCCTTACCTACTGCTTTGGGTCTGCTTGGATGATTTTAGGTCATCAGTGATGATGATGCCAAGTCTCTTTCTTCCTTTGTGACTGCTAGCAACTCCCTCCCAGCCTATAAGTGGCTTCAGGGTTTCTCTTCCCTATGTGCATGATTTTGCACTTCTTTGCATTAAATCCCAGCTGCCACTCTTCTGACCATTCTGCTAGTTTATCCAGATCTCTTCTCATTCTGCCCACCCCATCTGGATCATCTACTCTGGTGCAGATCTTGGTGTCATCTGCAAACAGACAAGCCTTACCCTCTAGTCCATCTGCAAGGTCACTAATGAAGATGTTGAGAGGACTGGCCCCAGGACTGATCCCTAGGTACCCACTTGTGACTTGCATCTCTTCTGACTGTATACCATTTACCACCGCTCTCTGTTTTCTGCCCGTCAACCAGTTTGCCACCCAGTTGACCAACTTCTGACCCACCCGAGCCTACCCAGCTTATTTATCAATCTTCTATGTGGAACAGTGTCAAAAGCTTTGCAGAAGTCAAGGTAGGCGACATCAACTGCTCCCTTGGTCCACCACTCTGGTTACAGTCAAAGAAATCTATGAGATTAGTTTGACAGGACCTTCCTTTGTAAACCCATGCTGTCTTGGATCCTGTGCCCCTATGGTTCCAGGGTGTTGCACTATCACACTGCAAGGATTGCCTCATAATCTTGCCCACTACTGTGGTAAGACTGACGGTCTGTAGTTCCCGCCTCCTCCCTGCTACCACTCTTGTGGGCGGGATCACATAAACCCCTTCTCAGTCTTCTGGGACCTCTCCCTGTGCTCGAGACTCACTAAACAATTCTGCTAATGGCTCTGCTAGTTCCTCCTTTAGCTCCTTAGGTACCCTGGGATGTATGCCATCAGGTCCCATTGCCTTATCCACCCTGGAGCTTAGAGAGTTCTTGTAGGACCCTTTCTTTGTGAAGGGAGTAGTGCTTCCTCCCTCCCCTGTGTCCATGATGCTGAGCTGTGGGCCTGCCTACCTTCTCTTCAGTAAATACTGAGCAAAGTATCTATTTAGGATAGATGCCTTTACAGGGTCCTCCTCCTCACATGCTCCCTTTTCTCCATTAAGCTTAGCAATACCCCTCTGGACTTTCTCCTTTCACTAATGTATCTATAAAAGTCTTGTCACCTTCTTTTACTGTTCGTGCTAGTGTTTCCTCAGTTTGGGACTTTGCCTGCCTTACTGCCTTACCTGCTTCCCTTAGGGCAGTTTGGTATGCCTCTATCTTCATCCGCTGTGTTCCTTATATTTCCTGAAGGCCAGCCTTTTGGCTCTGACCTTTTCTGCTACTGTATTTGAGAACCAAAATGGTTTCCTTCTTCTTTTGCACTTCCTTTTCTGTCTAACACAATGGGATGTTGCTTCAAAGTATTGCATCCTTAATGCTTGCCCACTTTGCCTGTACCCCCTCACCTGTGTTTCTTTTGCCAGGACTCAAGCTTAACTCTGTTGGCCATCTTGTCAAAGTCAGCTCCTCTGAAGTCCCATATTTTTGCCTTGGAATGGGATGATTTAGATGTAGTAGGCAAATTGAACCATACCATGTGATGGTCACTGGCCCCAGGTGACCTTCTACCTGGAGATCTGTGATCCCTTCTTTGTTAGTCAGTACTAGATCTAGGATAGCCCTGTCTCTTGTGGGTTGCTGTACCAGTTGTTTGAGGCCCTCCCCCAGGGAATCCACTATGAGTCTAGTTCTGGCAGATGTTCCTGCTGGTATTGACCAATCTGTATCTGGCATGTTGAAGTCTCCATTATCAGAACCTCCCTTGGCTGTCATGTTTTGTATATCTTCTAACAGTAATGTGTCTGTCCTCCCTCCCTATGGGTTGGCGGCGTGGAGCCTCCCAGAGGATAAGAGCTCATTCTAACCCGCCATACCGCTGCAACGGTGGCTGCTTCCAGGGACGTCCCTATCCAGAAAATCTACAGGGCTGCTACCTGGAAATCAGCACACACCTTCATTACCCACTACCACATTTACCTTGAGTCACATAGGGATGCTGGTTTTGGGGCATCGGTTCTCCAGTCTCTATTTCCCAAGTAAGGGGTGTGCGCCTTGCCTCCCTCCTCCCGGAGAACTGCTAGGAGTCTACCAGATAGTATGGATGAACAACATATCCATTTCCTTAGAAATACAGGTTACTCACCTGTAACAGGAGTTCTAGGAATGGTATATGTTATTCATCCACACGACCCACCTCACCTCCCCGGCTTCGACGCACAACCTGGCTTCCAGCGGGCTAGATCTGGCGTCATGGGGCAGGAGCCGAGAGTTTTACCACCCGGGTGAGTGGGAGGAGCCAGCTTGAAGACCTTCCGGCAAGATTTAAAGCAGCAAGGAACCTGCCAGATAGTGTGGATGAACAACATATACCATTCTTATAACTCCTGTTACAGGTGAGTAACCTGTATTTTAAGCTGCACTTGCGCCCAACCCAGAGATTGCCACATTCAGTCGGAAAGTGAATACTGGCCTGTGTCGGCACCGCACTAAGTCAAGCAGCGGTGCCCCAACACAGATCTGGGGCATATGCAGCCCACAGAGAACTACACCCCCTAACCAGATAATGCTGGTAGCCATGGTACGATATTCAGCCACAAAATGCAAGCGAGCTCAAAAGGCTTGCAAGGCGCCACGGGGCCATATGCATGCCCATTATGGGCTTATTTGCATGGGAAGCAGCGCATGTTTGCACCCATCCTGTGATTCCCCTCCATGTCGGGCATAGTAATGACCAGCCCCTCACACTCCAAATGCTCGTTCACTCAATGTAATGTACTCCTTGGTGTCATGTGTTAACCCCCCCTTCAATTCTCCGATCACACATCCCAGTGTAGAACATGTCCCTGATGACTAGTTGCATCCCCTCCTCTCTAAACACCAGACCGAGTTGGCATCACCATGGGAGCTTGGCAGCTAGTGGCACCCCCGCCCTACGGACACCCAAGCTAGTTTGAATCACCATGTCCTTGGTGTCACCCCTGCCCAACTGATCACCTGCCCATGAAAACTGTATGCAGTCCCTGGTGTCTAACGGTACCCCTCACAAACTGAGCACCCATCCCAGTGCCACCTCAGAGTCCCTGGTGACAAGCGCCCCCCCCCACACCAGCCCACAGCCTGTATAGTCTCCTGCCTCCCACATGTCCATGCAAACCCCCCAGCTGCCAATCCATGTATCTGAGCAATCCCTGGCATCCAGTGGTTCCAACTGCCGATCGCCAACCGGACCACTGAATGACAGTAGTGCAGTGACTCTCCCCTACAGTCAGCCAACCCAACCTGTGAAGGTGGTGCTGTGTGGGTAGCCCAATACAACTAGCACAACCCTCCTCGACCTATAGGACACAGCTGGTGTTAACGATGATCCCTGGCAGTGGGATCCCCATGTGTACATGCTTACCACACTATAGGGTATCTCACCAGAACTGCTGTGATCACACCAGCTACCTGGTTACTGACAGCAGTAGCTGTCATTCTCTACCCAACGGGGCTTCCCACAGTCCAAGTAGCAATCAGCGGTCAGGAAGTGTCCACTGAATGCCAGCAGTTGCTTGGCTAGGGACTGGGATGCCATTTTCTACCTGGGCAGCAGGGGACTGTATATGCCTTGAGGCCAGGGCATTGGGGGGGGGCCACTAGCTGCAGGTGCCTCAGCAGCAGCAGCACTGGGATGGGTGCTTCGCAGCTGGGGTTCCCACTGGACTCCAGAGACTTGTACGAGGGATGGGGGCCAGGTGCCTGGGTGCTGGTGGGGTGCCAATGGACACCAGGGATATACTACTCACCCGGATGGGCGATCACAGGATGGGGGTGCCACTAGGCACCAGGACATGGTTACATACCAGGATAAGTGTTTAAGGGAGGGGGTGCCACTAGACACCAGAGAGTACATTTACATTGAGGGGAATGGACGTTCAGGGTGAGTGGTGGGGGACAGTTGCCACCATGGCTGATGCTGCAGGTGACCACAGGACCGGAGCAAACTTGCTTCCGTTTCCAATGCAAATTAGCCCATAATGGGCAAGCTAATGGCCCCCTTAGCGCCATGCATGTCCAATGAAATCATTTGTATCTTGCAGCTGAATATCCCACTGTGGCTCCTGGTCAGGGGCATAGCTAGCTTTTTACCGGGGCAAAGAGTGCTAAAAGTCCTGCTTTTCATAGTAAATCCTAAATCAGTAGGCAGGAGTCTGGGACAGCCTAGGCCCCCAGAAGCTATCAGGTTTTGATGCATTCTGGTGCATTTTGACACTGGCTGCTTTTCAAACCATCTTTGACTTGTTATACGTAATCAATATCCCTATCAAAATTACATTTCCTTTAAACGAAAAATTCAAAACTAAAACAACTTCTCAGTATCAAAAAGCAGAAACCGCATACACCACCACCTACAACAAACAAGAAGACTGTACAAAACTATTAGAAATACCACCAACAGCTTCATCTGATTCAGTGTCAGTTGGCATCCGTCTGTTATCCCCCCAAAAGGAACAAGGCTGAAAATAGACAGATGTGTCTGCTCCTCCTTACCCAGTCAACACAACAAAATAAACAAAAACAGGTTGGCTTGTGCCAGGCCAGCTCAGATACTATAAATGTAAGGTGCAACTGGGCCCTTAACGTCTTTCAGGACAGACAAGTGGCACTTGATAAAGTCAGACCTTTACCCACCGCGGAGAACTACAATTGTCTAAAGATTGACATAAAAGGAACTACAGTGCGAATGCAATATATTTACAAATTACAATTGACCACCACAGCACCAGTTAATAATCCAAATAAGTACTGGAGCGAGCGAGCAGCTTAATAAACAATTTGCAGAACGCCATAACTAACTTGAAACTGAAATGAATGGCGAAGACAATACATAAAAAGTCCAGACTCAGACCAAACGAACCCGAACCTTAGGCTAGCTAGCCTGTAGTAGGAAACTGAAGCGAGGCAGCTGTCCTTACAGGTACAAGGTGCCAAGAATGAGTCGGTCCGAATACATCTTTTGCTATTTTACGTACCTGCTAAAACAGAAAACGCCCAGAATTTTTTTTTTCAGGAGGCTCTGGCTCCCCAAGTTCTCCCATACTCTGCCAGTCCCGGTTACCCGGGTCACTCCCGCCAACCCCAAACACGACTCGCTCTCTCGCTGTGCCCACTGCCCGGCACGTGTACCCAGAGGCGTCAGTGTGAGAAAAATGGCGGCGCAGAGGACACGACGCGCTCTTTCATGGCACGTTGTTTCAGTTCGTGGTTGGTGGCGCGCGAATCTAGCTGCACTCCTATTGGCTGCAAAACGAGCGTCAGCGTTTTCAAGGTTGTTGCAGGCTTGCAGCCAATCAGATTCGGCATTCTGGATAATATTAAATTAAAAAAAAGGCGGCAACAGGCATGCGTAACTTTCCTACCCCGCCCCCTCCCGTCGATGTTAGCTAACGGCTAAGGTCTCCTAGGGAGCAAAAACAAACAGTCACGAAAAAAAGTCGCAGTGTTTGTTCAAGGCATACCTCTCAACCGCTTCCCTCAAGATTCAGGAACAAGGCTTATAAAAATCAGTGACAAAAACCCCCAAATCAGGGACACATCTTAAATTCTTATACTATTCACTGAGAATTGTTACAAAACAACCAATATCTCTACCAAAATTACTTATTTTCTTTAAAAAGTCAAAACTAAAGCAACTTTTTGAGCAGTATCAAAGAGCAGAAACCGCATACACCGCCTACAACAGAAGGGAAAACTGTGCAAAACTACTAAAAATACCACCAACAGCTTCATCTGCTTCAGTGTCAGTTGGCATCCATCTGTTACCGCCTCCCCCCAAGTAATGAGGCTGAAAATAGGCAGCTTTGTCTACTCCTTTCCCAATCAACAAAAATAAAATAAATAAAAACAGGTTGGCTTGTGCCAGGCCAGCACAGATACTATAGATGTAAGGTGCAATTGCGCCCTTAACTTCTTTCAGGACAGGTAAGTGGCACTTGATACAGTCAGACCTTTACCCACCGCGGAGAACTACAATTCTTTAAAGATTGGCATAAAAGGAACTACAGTGCAAATGCAATATATTTACAAATTACAGTTGACCACCACAGCACCAGTTAATAATCCAAATAAGTATTGGAGCGAGCGAGCAGCTTAATAAACAATTTGCAGAACCTCACAACTACCTTGAAACTGAATTGAATGGCGAAGACAATACATAAAAAGTCCAGACTCAGACCAAACGAACCCGAACCTTAAGCTAGCTTGTAGTAAAAAACTGACGCGAGGCAGCTATCCTTACAAATACAAGGTGACAAGAATGAGTCGGTCTGAATAAATATTTTGCCATTTTACGTACCTGCTAAAACAGAAAACGCCCAGATTTTTTTTTTCAGGAGGCACTGGCTCCCCAAGTTCTCCCATACTCAGCCAGTCCCGGTTACCCGCGTCACTCCCAACCCCAAACACGACTCGCTCTCTCGCTGTGCCCACTGCCCGGCACGTGTACCCAGAAGCGTCAGTGTGAGAAAAATGGCGGCGCAGAGCACACGACGCGCTCTTTCACAGCACGTTGTTTCAGTTCGTGGTTGGTGGCGCGCGAATCTAGCTGCACTGCTATTGGCTGCAAAACGAGCGTCAGCGTTTTCAAGGTTGTTGCAGGCTTGCAGCCAATCAGATTCGGCATCCTGGATAATATTAAATAAAAAAAAAAGGCGGCAACAGGCATCCGTAACTTTCCTACCCCGCCCCCTCCCGCCGATGTTGGTTAACGGCTAAGGTCTCCTAGGGAGCAAAAACAAATGGTCATAAAAAAGCCCCCGTGTTTGTTCAAGGAGGCAACCTGCCCCCTCTCCATCCCATCCTCTACACTATCCGGATTCAGGTTTGGGGGCGCAGTTCCCTATGGACTGCATACCATACCTCTCAACCGCTTGTGTCATGAATCGCGGACAAGGCTTAAAAAAAACACGGGGACACATCTTACAAATGTGTCATATTCATTCAGAAAGCTGATAAAATGAGGGGATTTGTGGTAAGATGCATTTTCTGAAGATGAACAAGTCTCTAACTTTAATGTTTGACATTATTTTGTGAATTTAATCCCCACTGTTCTGTTGCAAAAACACAAATTTAAGGAAGAACGGAGGGACATTTTGAGGCAAAATCTGTGAGGGTTGAGAGTTATGCTGCAGTGGGGGCAGCGTTACTTGACTTATCCAGCTGCTGACAGAGGTAGAGAGCAGTTTCCAGGTCAAGCACAAACCTCTGTGCTGTGCTTTTGAAACATAGCAACATAGAAATTGTCAGCAGATAAGAACTACTAGGCCAATCCAGTCTGCCCGTAGGCCCTATACATTGTATGTGGCCACTAACCCTATGTGATCAATGGCTTATCATTTTTTGTATTTATTATTTCGTTTTTGTTGACCGGGTTAAGTGCACTAGACAATTTCTGACTATTTTCAGGCACGACCCAGGGGAGGGGGATACAGATGAATGCCAACTGACCTTGAATCAGATAAAGTTGTTGGGGGTATTTTTAGTTGAATGAGGGAAATTTTGGCCAGGACACCGGGGAACTTTCCCTACTCTTTTCAATAAGTGCCATGGGATCTTTAACATCCACTTCCCCTACTCTTTTCAATAAGTGCCATGGGATCTTTAACATCCACTTGAACTACCACCAATCCAGGCAGATGGGACTTCGGTTTAATGCCTCATCCGAAAGATGTCACCTCAGAAGTGCAGCACCCCTCTCATGCTGCACTACAGTGTCAGTACTGGGATATTAACCCAAGTGCCAGATGTGGGAACTGAACTTATAGCCCTCTGATCTCCTGGCTTCAGAGGCGAGTGTGCTACCTACTGAGCCACTGACACTGCCCTGCATCATCACTCCTTCCCCTCCCCTCTCGGGCTTCCCTTGTGCCTGTCTTAAGCATGCTTAAACCCCTCCACTGTGCTTGCCCCACTACCACCTGTGCCAGACTATTCCATGTGTCGACCATCCTTTCTTTGTAGAAAAATGTCCTTACAGTACTTCTTAACCAACCCCCCTCCAATTTCATATTGTGCCCCCTTGTTCTAGTACTTTTTCTATATTGGAAGAACTCCCCCACCTGCACCTTGTTTATGCCCTTAAGATACTTGAAAGTTTCAATCATGTCCCCCCGCTTTCTCCTCTCCTCCAGTGAGTATATATTGAGGTCCCATAGTCTCTCCTCATATGTTTTGTGGTGTAAGCCCTGCACCATCTTTGTTGCCCTTCTCTGGATAGTCTCCCATCTTATCAATGTCTTTGTGCAGGTGTGGTCTCCAGAACTGCACACAGTACTGCAGATGAGGCCTTACCAATGTTTTAGACAATGGCATCACCACCTCCCGCCTCCTGCTGGTGATACCTCTGCCTATGCAACCCAGCATACCACTGGCCCTACCTGCTGCCTTTTTACATTGCTTTGATATCTTAAGGTCATCAGAGATGATGACCCCTAGGTCCCTTTCCTCTGTGGCGACAGTCAGCTCCTCCCACCCCAACCTGTGGCTCTCTCCAGGGTTTCCTCTACCCAGGTGCATCATTTTGCACTTCTTGACATTGAACCTCAGTTGCTCAGAACCTCAGAATCTCTGACCATCTTTCAAGTTTCTCCAGGTGCCTCTTCATTTTCTGCACCCCTTCTGGAGTATCCACCCTGTTGCAGATCTTGGTGTCATCTGCAAACAGGCAGACCTTTCCTTCCAGCCCCTCTGCAATGGCACTAACAAAGACATTGAACAGGACTGGTCCAAATACTGATCCCTGTGGTACCCCACTGGTCACCCCCTCTCCCCAGATTGTACCCCATTTATCACAACCCTCTGTCTCCTGTCTGTTAACCAGTTCCTAACCCAATTTACCACCTTGTCTCCCATGCCCAAACTACCCACCTTGTTAATCAGCCTTCTATGTGGGACAGTGTCGAAGGCTTTGCTGAAATCCAGGCAGGCGACGTCTACTGCCCCTCCCTGATTAAGTTGCCTAGTCACCCAATCAAAAAAAAAAAGATTAGATTAGTTTGACCTGCATATACTTGACTATTCAGCCCCTGTTGGGTACCTCTCAACTGTCCCTGATTTTGACTCAAAATTCCCCGATTCCTTGCACAATTTACGGTCACAGTTCAGTTTGCCTTCAGGAAATGCTTTTCACACCAAGCCCTACAACATAACAGACTTCTTGAGCAGGTATTTCTGATGTGTCCCTGATTTTAGTAATTTGTCTTTTGATTAGTTTCTACCCTGTCCCTGGTTTACAAGAAAAGAGGTCGAAAGGTATGCCCTGGTGTCCCTCGTTTGCCCAAATATTTTTTTTTAAACTTTATTTTTATAACTACATTTGTAATCATACAGATACAGATTCCATGTCTGAGACAGACCATACAGAGCAGTATATAATCCACATAGAGATAGTCTCCTTAATCCTAGGAGGAATGCATCCTAGACATATTGATACCACATTGGAGGGAATTACTAAAATAGTCTCTAGCAAGTATATATAACAAAAATTGCTGTGTTACTACTGAGCCCAAGAGCAGTATGACTAATTACGTTACTGCAAAAGTAATGGATATACCTAAAGAACCTCGCCCCAGCTGGGGCTAATGGCGTTATACTATCTGCCTAAAAAAGTTTAATATTCTTACTAAACCTTAAGGCAGCAAATGTTCTGTACACACAGAAAAGTACATGCAGTAGGTTTATACTAAGTTTCTACTTAAGACAAACAATAAACCTATAAGGGTCGTATAAATAAGACCAAGAAGAAGACAAAAAACTATAATATAAGGCTATTACAAAATAGCTCGTCAGGTCATTTAAAGTCCTAAAGTATTGAAATCTTTGCCCTAGAGCAGCTTTTGTGAGAAGAATTGTTCAGGAAGGAGAGTGCATAAACATTAGTTCCCTCAAATATTAGAACTGTAAGAGAGTTATAATGAAATTAAAGCCATAAAAGTACTTAAAATTAATTCAGTTCCTCTCCCTCCTCCTCTATGTCTAAAGCCTCCTCTCTTGCGTCTCTCAATTGGGACTGTTGACTGCTCGCATATCGAGAGGCCCATTTTTGTGCCTCCAAGGGATCCGAAAAGAGCCAAACCTTCCCATCTCGTGTACCACCCTCAGTCTGGCTGGATATACGATTGAATTGATCACCAATGCCTCCTTTAGCCGTTTCTGAACTTCATTGAACTTTTTCCGATGCAATCGAGTTGCGTAGCTGAGATCGGGGAACAGGTATACAGCTCGATCATCCTGCATCAGTGGTGCTGCTTGTCTGGCCAAACGTAGGATCTTATCCCTGGCACCAACACCTTCTGTAACCTGCAATAAAGTACAAGGATTCTCTGGGTCTTCTCTGTACCCACCGGGGGGGGGGGGGATTCAGTAGTCTTTCTGTAAATTAAATGCCAGATTCTGTCCTTCAGGTAGTAATTTAGCTTCAAGCCAGTCTCTCAAGAACATAATGGAGCGGTCTCTTTCAATTCCCTCCGGCAGGCCCAGAATCCTGATATGCGCCGACCGGGCCTGATTCTCAAGTGTTTCCAACCTGGCTCTCACATGCGCATTTTCCTTGATGAGTAAGGAAGCTGCTGCCACCGATGAATCGCTTTGTCGTTTAACATCAATAAGCTCCGTTTGCATCCCCTCCACGGTCTTCTCAACAGTCGATACTCTAGTGGCAAATGCATCCATTTTATTACTTAGATCAGCAACAGAGGTAATTAACCTTTGCAATTTATGACCGATTGAAGTCATAGTCTCCTCGGGTGCCTGGAGTATTGTGGTTTGCTCTTTTGGACCAGGCTGAGCCACCTGAGAAGTCCCCGAAGCTTTGCTGCCAGATCCCCCACCTTTATCTTTTCGTGGGTTGCCCATTTTAGGTTTGTTTGCCTCCTTCGTCGAACTGTGGTATTTATTTTACCAAATATCGACCCTACAGGGATGGTTTTTGATAATTTTAAATATCTGGTGCAGAGCTGATCGAATTTGCTGCCACTCAGCTCAGGCTCCACAGCCCCCCCCCCCATTTGCCCAAATATTGAGTGCCAGGGTTCCGCTAGGTTGGGAGTTGAGGTTAGGACATATGGCACTAGGTATCTCCTGTCCATTCTACCCTTTCAGCCAGCCTCTGATCTCAGATCTTATCTGCAGGCTTTTGTCTTCCCTTTAGCTTCCTTTCATCTCCTACTGACCTGTTCCTACTATGTCCCTTCCCCATTTCTTCTCATGTTTTTATTTTTTGCATCTTAGACTTTCATCTCTAGTCCCCTTTATCACCTTCCTACTTCACTTCCTGATTTTTAATTGCTCTACAGTGGATATAAATACTGCCTGTTGCTCAGTTTTGCTATTCACCTGATGAGGGGACCTGTGTGGCCCCCAAAAGCTTGTATATAATTGCATCTTTGTACACAACACTTGTTGGTCCAATAAAAGGAATCAAACCTTCCATCTTCTCCTGTTTTGCAAGAACCAATACAGATGAAGTCTCTTTTTGCAAGACATATGGCATGGAATTTCAAAAGAACTTTGGTAGATTTTGCCTCCTTAAGCGGTACTCCTGGGTGGCATACCTCTCAGCATCAGTGTTTTTTCATAGATTCATAGAAGTGTGACGACAGAAAAGGACCAAACTAGGCCCACCAAGTCTGCCAATTTGCCCAGCTATCTGCTTGGACCTGTGCCTCCGCCCTTTAACACTCCCATGTGGTTGTCCCATGCCCTTTTGAATCCCTCCACTGTTTCCTCTCCAATGACTGCTTCTGGGAATCTGTTCCACTTTTCTACGACTCTCTCTGAGTAACGGTATTTTCTAATGTTACCCCTGAACTGTCCTCCCTCCACCTGCAGGCCATGCCCCCTCGTCCTCTGACTTCCTTTCATCTTGAAGATGCTCCCCCCGGCACCCTGTTTATACCCTTAAGGTACTTGAAGGTCTCAATCATGTCCCCCCTCTCCCTCCTCTGCTCCAGGGAGTACATGTTCAAATCTCTCAACCTTTCTTCATAGGATAGGTGGATTAACCCTTTTACCATTTTTGTCGCTCTCATCTGAACCCTCTCTATCCTCCCCACATCCTTCCTGAGGTATGGCCTCCAGAACTGGACTCCGTACTCCAAGTGTGGTCTAACCAAATGGGTGCACAAGGGTACTATGACCTCCCTGTTCCTACTGGTGATCCCCCTTCCAATGCATCCCAGCATTCCACTCCCCCTGGCCACTGCCCTCCCGGACTGCCCTTCCACCTTCAGGTCCCCAGATATAATGATGCCCAGGTCCCTTTCTTGCTCTGTCTCCTCCAGCTCTCTGGCCCCTATACAGTATCCTGCCTTCTGATATCTATAGCCCAGATGCATGTTTTTACATTTTTCTGCATTGAATTCAAGCTGCCACCTTTTTGACCATGCCTCAAGTCTCCCCAAATCTCTCTGCATTTGTTCCACCCCTTCCTCCATGTCCACCCTATTATAGATTTTGATATCCTCTGCAAACATACTCACACCCCCCCCAAGGCCCTCTACGATGTCTACGAATGTATTAAACAGTAGGGGCCCAGCACTGATCCCTGGGGAACCCCGCTCACGACCTTGCCTTCCCCAGATGCCACCCCATTTATTATGACCCTCTGTCTCCTTTTCTTCAGCCAGTTTCCCAACCATTTGACTGCCCTCCACCCCATCCCCAGTCCTGCCATTTTACACAGCAGCCCCCCATGAGGCACTGAGTAAAACGCCTTTCTGAAATCCAAATAAGCTATATCTACTGCTCTAACTTGATCTATTTCCTTGGTGACCCCATCAAAAAACTCTTATCAAATTTGTTTGACAAGATCTGCCCCTAGTAAAACCATGTTGTCTTGGATTCATCAGGCCATTTGTCTCCAGGTAGCTGGTGATCCTGCCTTTTACTAGCGTCTCCATGAGCTTGCCTACCACTGATGTCAAGCTCACAGGCCTGTAACTTCCCACTTCCTCCCTCCTTCCCTCCCCCTTTATGCAGAGGGACCTGCCTCCAGTCTTCCGGCACCACCCCTGTTTTCAGGGACCGATTGAAGAGTGCAGGCAAAGGTCCTGCCAATATCTCATTTAGCTCCCTTAATACCCTTGGATGCACCCAGTCTGGCCCCATTGCCCTGTCCACCTTCATGCAGCCTAGTTCTTCCAATATTTCCTCTATGAGAAATGGCCTCATCTCCACCTCCCTTCCCTAGCCATTTCATTACCTGCTTTGCTGCCTTCTTCTCCTTCTTCCTCCCCCTTGAACACTGAGCAAAAGTAGATGTTTAGTAGGTCTGCCTTTTCTCTGTCTCCTCGTAGCACCACCCCCTCTTTTGTTCTTAACTGGAGAATCCCCTGCCTAGTCTTCCGTTTTCATTCACATATCGAAAGAAAGTCTTATCCCTTTTTTTGACCCCTCTCGCTATTCGCTCCTCTGTCTGTGCCTTTGCCCTCCTTACCTCTACCCCTGCTTCCCTCTGGCTCACCTGGTATTTTACCCAGTTCGCTTCTGTCTGAGTTGTCTTGAACCTCCTAAAGGCTTTCCTTTTTGTCCTTACCTTCTTTGCTACTACCTTCGTATACCACAGCAGTTTTCTCCTCCTCTTACTTTTTACTCTCTTTCTTGGCACATATGTCAGTGGCCCCTACAATAGCTTCCTTGATCTTCCCTCAACTTGCCACCTCCATCAACTCCCCCACTCCTTGCAATGCCCTCTCCACTATTTCCCCCATTCTCCTGAAGTCCGTCCTCCTGAAATCCAGGATCTTTAACCTAGACTGGTGAACCTCTGCAGTGTTTCTCATTCTAAACCTGACCATGTCGTGGTCACTTATACCGAGATGTTCCCCCACCGATACCTCCTCCAACCTTCGCCCATTCGTCAGGACCAGATCAAGAGTAGCTTCTGCCCTGGTTGGCTCCCTGACCTGTTGATTTAGGAGGGCCAACTGCAGGGAGTCCAACATTTCCCTGCTGCTGGTTGAAGCAGCCGAAAGGGTGTTCCAGTCCACGTCCAGATTTAGATCCCCCATCAGCACCACCTCCCCCCTTGCCACCATTCTCACGAACTCGTCAGCCATACTTCTATCCACAGATTAGTGCTGTGCTGGGGGTCTATACACCACCCCCATACGCACTGACTCCCCTTTCCCCACTGCCGAGACCCAGAGTCCTTCTACCTCTCCCCACTTACCCTGCAATACTGATGCCCTGACACCTTCCTTTACATAAAGTGCAACCCCCCCTTCCCTCCCTATCCTTCCTGAACAATTTGTACCCTGGTATCTCCATTTCCCATCCCTGCTCCTGGTGGCACCACGTTTCTGTTACCCCCACTATGTCAAGGCCCTCCTCTGCCATTATTGCCGGTAGATCAGGGATCTTTCTACCCAGACTTCTGGCATTCGTGCACATAACCCTCCATGCCCCTCTCTCCTCCTTCCCTATATGTTTGTCTCCTTTACCCTTTTGCTGTGTGTGTAGGGCTTTTGGCTCCCCCCCGCCTCCTGAATCAACAGTCGAGCTTTTCCCTGCCCCGCCCGTTTAGTTTAAATGGTAGCTTCTGTCCACATAATTATCCAGTTTACATTTGAGCACTGCTTTCCCCTCCCCGTTTAGGTGCAGCCTATCCGGGGCATATAGGCTTGTGTCACTCCATGTTGACCCCCAATCTCCTATCACACCATACCCCTTCTGGGCACACCAACCTACAAACCAATCATTGAATTTCTCAATATTTTGTCTTGCCTCCATGCTGGCCCTTGGTACAGGTAGCACCTCCGTGAAGGACAGGGTTTGAAGTCCAAATTGCTACAGAACCTGGCCAGCGCCTTAAATCTGGCCTGCACCTCCATCACGCTGCTCTTTGCTAGGTCATTTGTGCCTAGGTGGAAGATCAGATGTATTTTTTTATCCATTTCCCTCCCCCTTGAGGGGATCCACTGGATAACTTTGGCAGCCGTCATACCTGGCCGGCACTCCACCCATATTTTATTCCCTCTCTCTTCCCTTCTCCTCCATATAACTCCTTTTATAATAGAGTCCCTCACTATTGAGACTCTATCCTCTTTTTCCTCCTGGACACCCCTTCCTGCTGTCATTCTCCTCCTTTTTTCAAATTTCTTCTCCTCCATACCCTTGACCCCCCCCCTCACGAATATACCTGAGCCTTTCTCCCCTCATCCTCCATCTGTACCCTTCCCTGGGCCCCTTCTTGTATTTCTGGTTTCTTTGTGCTGCCCTTACCCTCCTCTGAAGCTCTTCAATCCTTTCCTTCTCCAACCTGCTCTTCTCCCTCACCCAACTCTTGGTTTTCTGGCACTTCTATTGCACTACCCTTCCTTGTGCATTGCTCCCTTTGATCTCCCCCCTTCCATGCTTTTCTCTCTTTTCATTGTACCCCAGCCTTTATTGCCTGACACTACTCCACTTCCCTTCCTGCTGAACACCCCTTTTCCACTTCCTGCCTGATTTTATTCCACCCCACTTCCTCCTTTCCTTTTCTTATTTGTTCACGCTCCTCACTCCCTGGTCCCCCTACTGCTAATCTTGGGTCCCACTCCCCCCAGCTACCCTCTGTCCTCTTCCCGTACTACCCCTCTCTCTGGTCTCCTGTGACCCCCCCCCCGCCTGGTGCTACGGGCACTCTTGCATCCTGTGCTCCACCTGCCAGGCTGCCCCTGTTCCCCCAGCTCACCTCCAGTTCCTCTCCTTGTGCTTGAGGTTTCAACCCCCTGTATATGTTTGCAGGCCACCCCATGCCCCTTCCTTTTCCACCCTAACAGCTATCTCCGATCTCCTTCCACTTCCTCCCTGAGCTTTGTCAGCTGGTGGCATACTGCACAGCCTCCACATTTCCAAGCCCAGTCTAGTACCATGGCTGCTCCACACCCCGTGCATCCAACCACCCTCCCACAGATGCCAGCTCTAGCAACTTTGAGGCTGCATTCCTATTCTGACTTGTGTCCTTAGTCACTCTCCCCTTATAAAAATACTGTACTAGTACTTTTGCACCTACAATAGGTAGTTCCCTTCCTCCTAGCCTTTACAGACCACACCCACACAAAAAATAAAATTCACTAAGGTCAGGTCCAATAACCCCAATCAGGTACTCCTCAAAGTCAGGTTCCAAAAATCCTCTCCATGTTCTTTAAAAAACCACTAAAGTCAGGCCACTCCTCCTCCTCCTAGGCTCCACCTCCACTGCCTATTTAATAGAGGTTGGGGCCACGGTGGGTGGTGTGGGAAGAAAATAAATACAGCTCCTTTTCGGCGTCCTTCTGTGAATGGCTGGGCCCTCCTTATATCCCCCTGCCGCGATTCAAAACTTCGCGCCCTCTGTCCGGATTAGCCGCTTTTCTTAACCCTGGTCTGCCTCCGACTGCAGCCACCGGGAACTCCTGCTCCGTACTGGCTCCTCCATCCCCCATTGTGCTCTTCTCCTGCTGCCCTAGCCCGCTCAAGTATGAGCCGCCGGGAGGTCTCCACTCCACGCTCCTTGCTTCCCCCGAACAAGCAAACAAACACAGCTCCTTTTCGGTGTCCTTCTGTGAGCGTCTGGGCCCTCCTTTTATCCCCCTGCCACGATTCAAAACTTCACGCCCTCTCTCCGGATTGGCCCGCTTTCCTTTACCCTGGTCTGCCGCTGACTGCAGCCACCGGGAACTCCTACTCCGTGCTGGCTCCTCCATCCCCCGTTGCGCTCTTCTCCTGCTGCCTTGGCCCGCTCAAGTACGAGTTGCCGGGAGGTCTCTGTTCCATGCTCCTCGCTTCCCCCAAACAAGCAAATGAATACAGCTCCTTTTCGGCATCCTTCTGTGAGTGGCTGGGCCCTCCTTATATCCCCCTGTCACGATTCAAAACTTCGCACCCTCTCTCCGGATTGGCCGCTTTCTTTTACCCTGGTCTGCGGCCGACTTCAGCCACTGGGAACTCCTGCTCCGTACTGGCTCCTCCGTCCCCTGTTGCGCTCTTCTCCTGCTGCCCTGGCCCGCTCAAGTACGAGCTGCCAGGAGGTTTCCACTCCACGCTTCCTCCGAACAAGCAGACGAAAACAGCTTGGTTAAACTGGAAATGTTTAGGTGGTGGAACTGTAATCTCTACATTTATAGGAGGTGGAACTGTCATCCCCACCAGGTGGGACTCTCCAATAGTATTCAATAGAGAAAGGTGTTAGAGGAGGTGGAACTGAGTTCCAGCCCAATTTAACCCCTGCTCAGCATTAAAAATCGTAGCACTGGCCTTCAAAAATCATAGCAAAGGGCCGGAATGTGAAGCATTTTTTTTATTTTAAACAATAATTTGTATACGGATAGTGAAGCCAATATAGCTAGTGAAAATGGGTGTTTCTATCAACTTAGTTCAATGATTTAATAGTTTGTGCGTCCAGAAATAGCTCTAACATTATGAGGAACATCGACAACTCTATGCAGAGCAAGGGTAAACATTTCAGTGTGAAAATCATAGCGCTATGCAAAATTCAAAGCTGTTGAGAGGTGTACTGGGTGGGACTCTTAGTTCAATGGTACGACCTGAAGTCTGGAGTCTGGGCGAGAATTATGGCAACAGAATATCGAGTGCCTCACCACCTTGCCCCGTGACGTATTTCGCGCGCGACTGGCTGCTCGTGAATCTGATAGGTCCCTCCGAGTTCTATAGCTCATGCTCTGGCTGCGCCGCGTGACTGCCTGTCTTTCTAAAGTGCAGCTGCTAAGATGGCGGAACACAGCTGTGTGCCCAGCGACCTGTATCCGTACGTCTACTCTTTTCTGGTGGAGAACCGCTTCGAGAAGGCAGCGCAGGAGTTCGCTAAGCGGGCAAACACCACGTTGGTGAGTATCTGAAGGGGCTGGCGAGGCGGAGACTGGGTGGTTCCGACAGTGAGACGGGCAGCATGGAGCCGGCCGAAGTGTGGTGCGTTGCCGGAGTTTGGCAGCAGCACGTGGAGACTGCGAGCCGCAAAGCTCAGCTGTTCCTAGTCCTGCTAATTCGGATCGGAGCCTTTTTCTCGTGATTTGTTAAAGGAACATGGAGGGGGATGTTGTATGTATATTAAGAGACACTGTTGACGTGGTACAGCCCACCCTGCCCCCCAAGGGCACGTGAGAACTGTGTTGAACTTGTTGTTTCTCCTGTATATGTTTTAAATATTGGTTATGTTCAGAGTCGGACTATGGTTCGGGGTAACACCTATGAAAGACTGCAAAAAGGGGGGAGGTGCCAGTTGGAAAATGGGAATTGAAAACCCTGGTTTTGGCATATTTAGTAGTCATCCCATGCAGCTGTTTGTTACAGTTGGTTTGTGTTTTATATGGCATGACCCAAAAAAAAATCTTTAGACAATAATTTGAAGAGAAGTGGGGCCTGTGGTGGTGTGGGTGGCGCCTGAAATTGTCCAGGTATCCTGGTGGGTGAGTGTGACTCCTGCTTACGTGAGTTTTTGATGTAGGGATAAAGTGGTGTTAGGGAAGTTTTACGAGAGAATAATGGCATTGCAGGCAGTAGACGACAGAAGCCAAGGTATTTATTTTCTGCCTTCATTGCCATTGTTCCTGAGATTGGTGCCAGTGAGAAGGGTCCCCATGACATTGCTTGCCACCTAGTCACTTGCCTGACTGCTATGAGATGGTAAGGCCCTCACAGCTGTCGCTGGATCCTTGCTTATGAGGCAATTTGACTTGATGCGTATCGCCTGGTAGTCTCTAGGGACAGGTATAAGACAGCCGTGGGGATCACAGGAAAGGGATCTGGGGATGACGTCTTATTGTATATCACTGTTGAATCCTGATAGTATGTTCAGGACACAGTGGGAGGGTGTGAGAACCTTTGGGGGGGGGTTGCTTCCCTTCAAGGGGAGTCCTTGGCAGTCTTGTGTCACAGGAGCAGTTCCATGGAAGAGGGGTGTTCACATTTTGGTGTGTGGTGCTGTGCCTGAAAGGCGCTGCTAGCTGAACTGTTGATGGAGAGACACAAGGGGGCCAACATTCAAATGTGCACAAAATGCAGTGCAAAAATTTGCACTGCGCCTCACGGTTGTCCGGGTGCCCAAAGATGCTGTATTCAGTAGAATAGCGCACCGGCACTGTTTGACTGAATATAGGGCCATGTTGACTGAGCATAAGCCACTCAGCGCTGCCACAACAGGGCTCCCGAAGTATGCCGCCCGAGTGGATCGCGCCAGAGCGCTGTTTACAGTATTCAGAGGGTCCCATCCAAATGAGCCCGTTGGGCATGCAGGGTGGTAAGGGGCCATTTGCATGCCCATTATGGGCTCATTTGCATGTGTAGCAAGACAGGTTAGCGTGCCCCCCCATTGCCCAGTCCCTGCCATGTAACATATCTGTGGCGCTAATGATACCCCAAACTGATTGCCGACCTATTCATTAAAATAAAAGATCTTTGGTGGTACTGGCGCCCCCTGCTGATCACTGCCCCGCTTATTAAATTAAAGGATCCTGGTGGTACTGGCGCGCCTGCGTGCTGATCACTGGCCGCTTATTAAATTAAAGGATCCCTGGTGTTACTGGTACCCACCCTCCTGGCTGATTGTGGCCCGTTCTTTAAAATAAAAGGATCCCTTGTGCTAGTGGTAACCTCCCTCCAATTGCCCATCTAGAAGTAAAACCAAAAACTCCCTGGTGTCCAGTGGTTCCCCCTGTCCCCACTCACCATAAGGTGACCGGCACATCTCTCCTCACACCTCCTCGGCTGGCTGCCGTGTTACCCTGTCCTATAAATAGGAGGCTTGCTCCCTGCCTTGGCATATGGCAGACAGCCGAGGAGGTGTGAGGAGGGCTGTGCCAGTCGCTGTATGGATATTGCAAAGGTGGGGGTTATGCCCGGTGCCACGCGGGGAGGGAGGATGGTGCCACTGGCACCAGGACATTTTTTTGTTTTACTTCTAGACGAGTAATCGGAGGGAGGGAGGTTACCACTAGCACAAAAAAAGGTAGTTACGAAGGCTTAATTCTATTGCATATTAATATGTAACATCGTTGACATAAACTTCATTAGCGTTAAGTATCTCGGGTAATGTAATGCACAACAGGAGTGCATACTGTGGACAGTGTCACGTGTTAAACTGTCACATGCATTCATCTTTTTTAAAAGTTTTTCAGTATCTTAAATTATGACTTTAAGCCAGCCTGGTGCTGCTGAGGGTTGAGGCGCTGGACGCCACACCGGCGACCTGGGTTCAGGAACTAGCCCTGGCCCCCAGCATCAGCAGGGGCGAGAGGATCGAGTGTACAGAGGACTGCTCTCCTGTCTCAGGGGAGCGAGGTCTGCCGTCCCGCTTGCTGACTGCCGGAGGGAGGTACGGGTCAGGAGGGCACGTGCCGACATCCTTATGCCGGTGGGGAGGGGGGAAGGGATCAAACAGAAAAAGGAGATAGCAGGCTCCGTGATGGCACACCAGCGCCCCAGCCAGACCCCATTTCACTTGGGTTGGGGTAAAGTCGGCGCCTTTACCCCAGGCCCTGCAATGGGGGGGGTGTCCGTGGGGGAATTGGGGGGTGTCAGGTCGAGGAACGGTGCGGCTGCAGACCGAATGCCGGGGGAGCAAAAACAGAAAAAGAAAACCTGACTTTATATATAAGCCGTAAGACATAACTGTGCGAGTGTTCTGTGGCATGACGCTGCGGGTAGAGTGCTTACACCCCTGGGTGTGCATTGTGACGGCACAGTGCACAAACCCCGGAGTGTCTTATTGCACTTATGAAATGGCAACAGAAAAGTATACTACTCAGAAGAGATGCACAAAATAAAAATAGGCTGCATTTCCTCCAGAAGGCAGTATGTGGCCAGGTTGCTATAAAGTAGTCCATGTTTATTTCTGTAAAACATTGTACTTTACCACATACAAAGTTTTCTTCCTTTTGTAATTTTTCTGTCTTGAACCAGTAACAGCTCAGACTTGTGCTCACACTAACAGTGTTCTCAGTGATAGTGGTGACAGGGGTAGTGTGGAGAGCCAGCCAGCATCCGCATCTGTCTGCAGTGTTGAAAGTGAAAACTGCTCTACGTGCTGCGGCTGGGTTTCAGGATTCGGCAGATTTTTCCATTTTTCAGTGGTTATCACTAGTGCCAAATATCAGGTGAGCAAATTGAAATATTAACATAATGTAGATTACAGTACCTGCAGTAGTGCTTGTATCATGGAGAGCGGGGTAGCGAGAAGGGCCCGCCGGCAGCATGGCATGCATCCATCTGCGGTGTTGAGTGAAGAAAGTCTTGCTGCTCTGTGTGCTGCTGGCGGGCATCGGGAGCGTTCACTCTCTCCCTCCCGCACCCCCCCCCCTGCAATTTTCACTGCTGTCAGATATGGGGTGAGCAGATCGAAAGGTTAGTATTTCTGTGTATTTGGTCATTAGATTACAGTACCTGGTCCGCATCAAGGCCTGTGCGAGGGCGGGTAATGTGGCACCCCTCCGAAGGGCACGGTCCGCTCATGTGTTGTAGAATGTTCCGCTGCTCTCCGTGCTTCGGGTGGCATTTCTATTATTGTGAGCAGTTTTCACCAGTGCCAGATATCAGGCGGGCAGATTGAAATAGAAATAATATTGCTATGGATTTGGGTAACAGTGTGAGAATCCTGCTTGCCTTTTTTGGAAATTACTCTGGAATCCTTGTCAACTGTCCTTCTGTGTGTGGGGGGGGGGGTGGCGGCTGTGTTGGGCCGCTGTCTCTACTGATGTAAAGCAACTTGCAATACGTCAACAACATAAATATTAATAAAGCGCACGCACAAATATTTGTGATTATAAATATTTATTTAGGACTTCAATAGGAAGTGAGTAGAATAACAAACTTTTGCTACTGACAGATTTCAGATGTCTATTCTCAGAATAGGTGCTTTTCCTTTCTTTCGGGGGTGACTGTTCCACTTCTGTGTGGGTGTCATCTTGGAACAAATTAGACTTTCTTCACCCACTAATTCAAACCGAGAAGCTGGAGTCTCTGCCATTCTGCTTAGCTGCTGTTGGTGTTAAAAAAGGCTGCTGTTTTGAAACGTCAATATTTTGAGGGGCTAAGTGATATTGGGTGACACGACATTCAGCCTGTGGACTTTTCGTCCAAACGCAATCTGGTCTACTGGTTTTTGGTCTACAACAACGTCTGCTCTACTATGTTTGGTACTAACAATGCTTGGTCTAATGTCTTTAGGCCAGTCAGTTTAAGGTGTGGATAGTGGGTAATTAGTTTCTTCGTGGCGAGGTTTGTGCTAGTATTTGGATAGAGGGAGGAGGTTTGTGGTATGTGGTTGACAAAGCAGACAGGTGGCTAAGAGTTTTCATTTTAGAAAGAGTAGTTGTGGCGGAGATGTTCTGGGGGATGAGAACAGCTTCTCGCACTTTCATGTTGCTGCTAATTGGAAAAGTGCTGGTACAAAGTACTGGGTTTGTGAGCTTCGTGAGACATGCAGGGTTGGGGTAGAGTTGTGATTTACGAGTCTTGTTCTGTACAAACCCATGAACATACTCGTGGTACTGATCCGGTGAGGAGAACAAGGAAATTAAGCATAAGGGAAAGGGAGCATTGTTTAACCAGGAGTAGCACACTAAGCTGAAGCTTGTTTCCAGATGCGACCTGGGAGCACAAGGAAGCTAAATGACTTGCTCAGGATCACACAAGTATGCACCTAGGCGGCTGTGGGATTCAAACCCAGGTCTCCAGATCTGCAGCTCAGAGTCTTAACCCACTGCGCTATACTGCCTTGCATAAAATGCAGTGGGATGCTTGTACAGCCCATGGGGGAATACTTCAGTCTGCCCTTGCACGTGCATCTGAGGCTGTGCTTGCCACTTTACCTTCAGCAGCTAGCGCTGAGTGCAGTATTCAGAGAAACAGAAGTGCTGCTCAAGTTCCAATTCCCCTTCCTTAGGGTGAGATGAAATTGAAGTCCCTGTTGAGTTTTAGCAGCTTATTTCAGGGGAACAGTTTCTAATATGGGACAAGGGGTTCCACAACGTATTCTCATGTTTGCTACTAGGCAGAATCTTTAATTCTTTCTGCTTGCGGCTCCGGCTGATGGCACCTTTAAGGTTACCCCTCTTTATTCTGCCCAGTTGTATACTAATCATGGGGCTGGGTTGAGGGAGAGGGTTCCATTCAGACTCCAGGAAAAATTATACCTTTCTTTTTTTGTGCCTGATGCCTGAGGATACATATTTTTGCGCTTTCCAGCAGCTGTCAGCAGTGGTCCCTGGGTGTTATCCTCTGTTTATTATGATGGACCTGAGGTGGGGGGGGGGTGGATATGAATGCTTTTGCTGCTGTCTGGTCTCATGCTGCACAAAGTGGCTGTTTTATTCATCTGTTTCAGAACCGTTGCAGGCAGATTCAGTGCCTAGGGCTCCTCTGTTTTCACAGGATTCTGAGCATGCAACCCGCTAAAAAAATGGTTCCCTGTATGGCACTGGTACCTGTAGTGTTGGGAGTAGCTGCTTCACATATTGGATCTCTGGACGGCTACACTCCCTGTACAGCTGCAACACACAGTGGAGGATGACTTGGAGCTTAACTACATTGGCTGGACATGCCTGGGAGTTCACCTGCCTGGTTGATTGCTCCCGTTGAGTTATGGAACGTTTACTAGCACACACTGGATGGGTATGGTAGAACAAATGAGGTGGAAGGGTTCCTTTGCAAACTTGCTTTTACTGTTGGAGCACATTTTTTTCAGGTGTCTCCAGGGTCTTCCGTGGGAAACTCATAAGCAGATAGCAGACGTTTTGGCTGGATGGATTGCACAACCTAGACAGTGTCTGACGTACGAGACCGCTGCTCGTCCGATTTATATAAAAAAAAAAAAAAATTATTGCAGATATGAGAAGGGACTTGTGTAGGTATTGGCGGGGTATTAGTTATAATTTCACATTCTGACAATGTATTTATCTTAGCATTGCTGTTCACTTACTAATGGTTTGTTTTCCCATTTACGTTCTACGATTTCTTTTCATTGTTGCGGTGGGTATACTTTAGTGCTAAATAAAGCTACAGTGTGCTATGTGACTTAAAACTGCATTGCAGTTTTTGTTTATATAACATTTATTCCAGTCTGTTAATAACAAGCATTTAATGCCGAATGTTGTCTTGCTGACATTGGCATCCGTGGTGCAGGAGTTGAACAGATGCATAATAGGAATGGCAGTGAAGTATGAAAGTGACGTCAAACCCCACAGAGACTGACAGGCACTGAGGTATGCCTTTGGGCATCCGGCCATGATGTTCATGGCAGTTCAGTTCACCCTACCCTGCGGTGCGACAAATACCGCATTGTGCCTTGGGGTCCTCGGGCCTTATGCTTACCCCATTCGGCCATAACGCTCATGGCATTTTATCCTGCAGACACTGACAAGTGCCGAGGTGTGCTTTGGGGTGTTCGTCTTTACAGTCACCCCATTTCATAAGGACATACATTGAAATGGGTGCAGCATAGGCGAATGGGGTGAACTGTGGTGCCGAAGAGTCCAGGGCACAACTCTATGCCTGTCAATGACTTGAGGGTGGAGGTGGCATGGTATGAGCATAACAGCCAGCAATGCAAATACATACCCCTGGCACCTGTCAGTCTGCACAGGGTGGGACAGTATGGTTAGAAACCCTAATGCCCTGGCCGTTGTTTGGTATTTGCACTACAGATTTGCAACGCTGCATTTTTGTGACCCCCCACCTCATGAAAGTGTTTGGGACGGGACCTCTGCTCATGAATAGAGGCACTGTGATTTTGTTAATCTATCCCAACCGTTGATTTCTCACAGCGATCGCGCCAGACATGGGGAAAACACCATTCGGGCAGGATGTGAAAAATTACAGCTGTACCATTCATGGATAGGTGTGAAGAGATGGCAGTGTTGAAAATCTTGAGCGAAAATATAAAAAATGCGTGAATTTACGAGCATACTAGAAACTGCGCAATGCACACTTGTAACACAGTCATTTATTGGAATTATTTCACCAAATTTTCAATATAGGCGTATTTTGGACCTCTGCTCATGAACACTTCACTATGATTTTCTTCATCTGCCACAATCGTTGGTTTCCCACAGGGACCGCACCATAGTGCGCTACATGTGTGAAAATGCATTTCTGGCAGGATCTGAAAAATGTCAGCTGTGCACGTTCATAAGGACGTGTGCAAAATTGACAATGTTGAAAATGCTGAGTGAAAATATTACAAATTGTCGGAGTTACGAGTGCACGTGGAAACTGTGCAATGCACGCTTGTAACATAGTCATTTTATGGACTTTTGACACCAAATTTTCAACATAGGCATTTTAGGACCTCTGCTCATGAATGGTGCCACTGTGATTTTCGTAATCTGTCTGGAACACTTACTTTCCACAGCGACCATGCTATTCTGTGCGAGTACTGCAAAAACGCACTTCGGCCAGGATGTGAAAAATGACAGCTGCATTGTTCATAAGGAGGTGTGGAAAAAATGCCAATGTTGAAAATCTGGAGTGAAAATATTATAAATTGGCGAAGTTACGAGTGCGTATGGAAACTGTGCAATGCACACCCATAACACATTCATGTTTTGGAATGTTTTCACCAAATTTGCAACATAGGCTTTTTGGGAGGCCACCTCATGAACAGTGACACTGTCATTTCGTTACTCTGTCCCGAAAGCAGGGGTTGAAATTAAGTTTTGCAGCCACTAGCCAACAGGGCTAGTCACTCAGAAAATCCACTGGCCCCACAGACATTTCCACTTTCCCAGCTGGTGTACACACTGAAGTGTTGCCTTCTCCAGTACAAGGCCGCAGGACTAGTTAAATCAAAATCTTACTAGCCCAATACAAAATCTACCAGCATTTGGCTAGCGGGCCGGTGCCAATTTTGACCCCTCGTCAAAGCTGATTCCGCACAGTGATGGCAAAATCACCTTTCAGGACCGAATAACGCCATGACGGTGACTAAATTCATGAGGAGGGGTCCCAAAAACCCCATTTTGAAAATTTGGTGGCAAAAGTGAAAAAATGGTCGTGATATCCACATAAGTAGGAAAAAAAAACAAAAAACATTTATGCCGTTATACAGCTTACCGGCATTTCTTCAGTTCACGGTCGGCTTTGAAGAGTGCCGACATGTTCCCGGTCCACCGAAGGTCGTCACGCTGGGCTCCAGAGGTAAGTATGGGGTGATGGGGGTATGGGGAGGCAGGATGTGCAGAGGGTGGGCTCAGGTTGGGGGAGGGGCCACCGGACTCAACGAGGGACCGCTTTCTGTTTTACAGGTTAAACAAACATCGTGGGACCTTTTTTTCACCCGTCTTTACAGGGACATTTGGCATGCTGGGGTGGGCTCCCAGCATGCCACCTGAGTGAGTGTGTGTGTTTTGTGGGGGGATTGGGCACCTCCTCGGCACACAAAAAATGGGGTACATTATGCCGATGAGGATTGGGCACCCCCGTCCGGCTTTCAGAGGGACTGTGGAAGGTGGTGGATATCCCTTGGTTTCTGTGGGGACTATGAGAAGCTGACTGGAAGCCGCCACCATGTTGCTTGAGGGGACACCAGATGAGGCAAGCAGTAATTGGCTGCTGCAGTCATGAACCGCCTCTTGGCGCTCCCTGATTGCAGTGGCTAATTTCTTTCAAGGTAGTGGTACGTTTTCTGAACTGCTGTCATAGACAGCGTGCTGTACCATTGGCGCCACAGGGCCCAGTCACAAAAAGCAGTGGTGCCTTTGGCTGCAGCAGGACCGCACCTCCGAAACGCGCTTCTCCACTGAAGCAACCACAATATGTTGTCTGTGCTGCGTGTGCAAGACAAAATAATTCATACACTGGACAATGTTAGGTGTACAAATAACAGCTGGAAATTGTAGGTGTAAAACATCGTTGACACAAGTGATGTGCTTGGTTATGTTTTACAGAAAATGCATTAAACACAAAGAAATGCAGTTCACAGGGGAAACGCAGTTATATTCAGTTTGTGCCACATGTGACATTTCTTAGCAAGGTTGGACACATCTCTTGTTTTTTGGTGTGTTTTTTTTTTTTTTTTTTGTTTGGGCTTCCCTCACCTTCTTGGCTCCATTTCCTGCAGTCAAGTTATAACTGGGTCCGCATTTTGTCCCCCAAGGCTAACAGAGTTGTTGTTCGCCATATTAACCTCCGTAATCAGGCACACGAGTAGCATACTTGCCGTCTCTTCTTCCTCTCTCAGAATTACCAGATTCTGCTCCAGGATCAGGTGCAGATTTGGGTTTCTGCTTCTCTCCATTGGCCTGCATCTTGAAGGTCTGAGAACTAGTAAAGCGTACCATCGTACATAAAACAGTCAAGCTGGGGTCAATAAGGAACACACTGTCCCCTTCCTCCCAAGTGAATTGCTTTTGATGAACTCCTATTGCGTACAACAGATCTGGGCAACAATTGCACTGCTTGGTTGTCCTACCAAGTAGTTTGTCTCTCGTTCATGGCCTTTAGAACCATGTTCCAAACCTGAGCCCATTACAGCCAGGAGAGTCCTCTGATAGCTTCTAGCCACCGTTGCTGTTCAGGTATTAGCCCGCTATACTTTACAAACAGGTACCTTCTGAAGGGTGTAATGTCTTTGGAGCCCACCTTAAAACATAATCCTTTGCACTGTCACCTTTGACCCCCTCAGAAAGGCCAACAATACATACGTTAGCCACCTTTTGTTTATTCTCCATAGCTTCAGGTCGATGACATAAATTGGTATTCTCAATGATCAGCTTAGTAGTTGTCGACAGAACTCGCTGGGATCGATTTTCTGTGGCCTTGGCACCATCCATATCTGCTGCAGTAGTTCTTGTGTGCCCATATGTTGCAGGATTGCCGATTCCTTGCATCCATGGCCTGTACCTTGAGAACGGTTTACCACGTCGGCTCTGTACTCTTGTCTGCCGCTCCTGGCATGCTAGAGGGTCGTGCTAGGGCTGTGTACGCAAGGCATCTAATGTTTCTGAAAGGAGCCATCTGGATCCTCCTAGGTGCAAACAGAAACTCAGTCGGAGTAATCTGTTCCTATACAAGCCACTGTCTACCTATAGAGCATATAGAAACAATAGAGCGTATAGAAACAATAGACCACTCACCAAACATTTTTATTTACTCGTATGCACCAGAAAGAAGAAACGCCCCATAACCCACCAACATTACGGGGTGTCTACATACGTGTTCCTCAGGGTGGAAGGTATTTCTGTTATAAATCAAACAGTAATAAAATGTTGTTACAAATTAAAAGCATCAACAGTATACTAATACACTACACCCAAATGTGCTCCAAGTATATTAAGAGCTTCAGCATACCTAGTTCTAATGTAATGAACACCTGTATAAATAGTTGTACCTTTTTTTTATATACACTTATATTTTGTTTTCAATGCAAAAACAGCAGTGCAGCATTTACTCCTGCTAGACACAACATATTGAACAGGAGCCATCCTATGGAGCAGTACAAATTTCAGTCTGAACGGTTAGGTTTAAGAATAGGAGGGTATGACTATAAAGATACCATATATTTTTATCCATAATATGCTGCAGCTTGCAAGAATGTGGCGATCTCTCAAGTCTAGAAGGTTCCTCATGAAAGAACATTTTATTCTACCAAAAAAGTTGATGCGATCACCTCCCACACCTTTTAGTATCATTAAAATGTGAACTACTACTCCGCTTACCCAAAAACAGACACCCCTTGAGGAGAAAAAAACAATGATTTAAGCAGTTACACTCCTATAACAGTTACTAAAATCGAAAAGAAAACTGAATAAACTCTTGTTGGAGTACACATGCTTTAAATTGGACTTTAGATTCTCTCCCAAAATCTAAACCACTATCTGAACTTTTAAGATGTAGTCAACCATTTTACCTATCTGTTAGGAGGTACTATAAGTAGAAGCACTAGAAAGTCAAGTTTTAACGATTTCCAAATACCCCACAGTCGCAGAGAGAAAGGGAATTGTTAAATCTATAAACAGACCCATGTCTATTAAGGAAAGTGAACTAGCCCTCCCGACCAGAAGTCATTTTTCATGAGCGCTGATAGAGGCGAACCTCGGTCCAGATCATCAGGATCAGGTGCTATCATTCGATTAATCAAACAACGTGGCATTTCCCTCTGTTGCCTTGAATTCTCTCTCAATCTGCTCTACTAGCTTTCCTGCTTCCAGTGGATCAGTAAATTGATAAGATTGGCCCCCATATTGGATTCTGAGCCGGACCGGCATAAGCAACAAGTGCGCCACACCCAATCTTTTCAGTCTGGATCGGACTGCATCAAGCTTTTTACGTCTCGGATCTAGTGGCCAAAGAGCGGTCAGGGAAGAAATGTGAGGTAGTCCCTTGAAAGTTCAGGCCACCGCATTTCTTGCTGCCTGCAGCATTTCGTCCCTTACTACCACTCCAGAAGTTACGCACAGCACAGTCCTTGGTGAATTCTGTTGTCCGACTGTTGATCTGAGAGAAATTTTGTAAGCCTTCACCATCTGTTGGGCTGTAGCTTCTCTCGCCAATTGCGCGTATGTTCATGGCTGTATTAGCGTTTTTCCATGGCCTCAATTCGGTATCGGATCTGGGTATTTTCAGTGACCAATTTTCCTGCTGTAGAAATAGCTTTTGTAGCATGCGACTCTGCAATAGATGCCGTTTTTGTTGCAACTTCAAATTTTATATCTTGTTCCCCCGTTCTTTTCAGGATTATTTCCACTTTTGTGTCTATAGCGTTCATGGATTTCTCCAACGCTTGCCATTGGGGAACCATTAATGTAGCTGTCTCTGGTGCAGAGGCCCCATCCTGAGTTTCATGCGGCTACAAATTTTTCCCTCCAGCTCCACCACCTTAATTTTGCCTTCTCATTGCCTTTTTTCACATCGCTATAGTCCTGGTAATGAGCTATGTTTAGTAATATTGATTTTCTGTTAAATACTTAACAAAAAATAACAATTGTTGGGGATCCAAGGTGAAGGGCGTCTTATCAGCAAGACTGCTCAACCGTGCCCCCGTTTTTTTTTGGGGGGGGGGCATGTTTTTATTCTCCTTACCTGCACCCAGCTTCCCACTCCTTCGGGCGGCCAGCCTTGCCCACCACCACCTCTCCCATTCTGCCACCCAGCTGCCCCTCTGCCCAGTTGACCTGGACCTGTCCCTTTGCACGGGGCCCCCCCTGCCCGACCTCCCTTGTTTGTATGCCGGTTGGGGGACAGCATCTATGGGGCCCCTCAGCGCAGGGAGGCGGGGCTGCCATCATCCAGCCGGCATAGGAACCTTTTTCCCTTTTCCCTATAGCTCCGCTCTTGTGCGCCTGCTCTCCACTGGGGGCTGCTACAGAGCGAGGCATCCCCTACCACCCACCCCCGGAGAGGAGAGCAGTCCCCTGGGTGCTCGGTCCTCTCCTTCTCCTGCTGACCAGAGTCTGTTCCTGAACCCAAGTCGCTGGCGATAGCCAGATTTTTAAGATTAAATCTCTTTGGTTTGTGAAGCTCTCACAAGACATCTGTTCCAGATCAGGCTTTGTAGTGTCGCCAAACCTTGTCAATTAAGTTGTTGTGGTGGTTGGTGGTGGTGGTAGTACAGAAATGTAATAAATTACCAACTTGGCAATCTCCCTCATGAGATAAGTGGCAACTTGTAAATCCTCCCAGAAATGTGTTTACAGAGTTGCACCTGTGGAATGTGCGTGATGATGCAGCTGCTTTGGGCAATTTGCAAACTTGTCTATGGGTTGTGGGCCTTGAGAGTGATGCCGGCTAGCCATTCGCAAAGTGTGCTGCAGGTCTGGGGCAATGTGTGATGAGTCAGCAGAGTTCCAATTGCAAAATTGGCTGCAGGTTTTGGTCAGTGTGAGTCAGGCCACTTGGGCAGTCCACTACAGGTCTGATGCTGTGTGTCTGTGTGTGTGTCTGTCCGTCTGATGTAGCTGCTTTGCCACACACTGTTCCCCAGGCCTTTAACCTGCAGCCTGTGTTTCGCACCATGTGAGTGCGGTGTTCATTTCCACCCTGTTTAGCAGGCAGTAATTGTTTGTGGAAGCTAACAGAATGGGTGCCAAGATGAGTTGCTCTTGAGGGTGGCACAGAGTTGGCAGTTTCTACCAGTGCCTGAAACTGCAGTTCTGTGTGTGGCACGCATTGCATGGTGGAGGAGTTTTATTTTATTTTTTTTTTTTTGTTGACCTGGTAAGTGCACTAGACAAATCCTGCCTATTTTCAGGCATGACCTGGGGAAGGGGGAAACAGATGAATACCAACTGACCTTGAACCAGATGAAACTGTTGGTGGTATTTCTAATGAATGAGGGGAAATTTGGCCGGGACACCGGGAAAATTCCCCTAATCTTTTCGATAAGCGCCATGGGATCTTTAACATCCACCTGAACTACCACCAATCCAGGCAGATGGGACCTCAGTTTAATGTCTCACTCGAAAGACAGCACCTCAGAAGTGCAGCACTCCTCTCATGCTGCACTACAATGTCAGTACTGGGATATTAACCAAAGTGCCAGATGTGGGAACTGAACCCACAGCCCTCTGATCTCCTGGCCTCAGAGGCGAGTGTGCTACCTACTGAGCCTGAATTGCAGCGTGGATTGTCATTTCCGTACATTTGCTGGTTTATTGGACTGCTGTACCTGGCTGCTGATATACAGCACAGAGTAGAATTGTGACAGGCACTCAGTCAAGATACTACATGGTTGCACAGCATTTCTGATGTTGGGCACATTGTCTCTTGGCCAAGTGACCTGCCCCCCTTGCAATTTTCCTTGTGATCCACCCTATGTCTCCATCTTTCCCCGAAAGACCTTACTCCCTTGGTGGTTCAGTGTGCCATTCTCTTCTTACAGATTTTCAGTAAGGGGGGGGGGGTGATGCATTTATTTTTGAAACAAAGGAACCCTAAACCCAATTAGAGAGCAACTTAGAGCACAAGTTTTGGTGCTTTTCTTAAAGGCACATTGTCAATCCCCTTAGGCCTCAAATTTTCCCTAGTTTACAAAACGTATTTTGTGATTTCTCACATTCTGTAAGGATTGCTGATGTAGCTGGCTGTTTGATTTTGATTCCTTTTTAAAAAGTGAAAAACGGACTGCTCACCATACTGGTGTTACCACACCAAAACATGTTTGTTTAAATTCTTTAATCAACAGATTCTGCGTCTTTTCTGGACTTAGAAATATTCCTAACACCATCTAGCCACTTGCAATGCAGTGGGACAGGAGCAAACCATTGCATCATGAGTGACTGCATGGTTTGAGGGTGGTTACATTGTCCAGGAAGCATGCAGTAAGAGTTGATCAAGGATTGTAAACAAAACAAAGTAGCATGTAATTACACTGTTATCGTGCATTTCAGTTCTGCTCAGAAAGGAAGCAGAGAAAACAAGCAGCATCATAAATGAATTTTAAAGACGGTAAGTAGTCATAAAATGTGTGGTTTCAACTAGAAATAATATTATGCAGAATGGGTTGACAGTGTCCCTTTAAAGCTCCCAGCAGGGCAGGGGACTTACAAAGTCCACTTTTCTTAGTTTATTACTGTATGTATTTCTTGGGGGAAGGGATCGTACTGCTTGGTCGTAGGAGTAAGCCACCTGATCTCTTCCCATTCCCCAATTTATTTATTTATTTATTTATTTTCAGCAGGTGCCGCTCTCATATTTTGTAATGTATCAGTTTGGAGAGCGTGGGGGTGTACTGTAGTGATGGTAATGGGAGTCACTTAGGACCACATTCATCTCTAACAGGGGCCTTGTTAGTTGAGCTGTGATTTTGATTTGACTCATGTAGTCCTTTAAAAATATATAAAAAAAAAAGGAATTAAAAAAGGTTCCCATTACTATCAGTACAGCGCACCCCTGCACTCTCCAATCTAATACATCAGAAAATGAGAGTGCAGGGGTGGCACCTGCTGAAATCGGGGACTAGGAAGGGGAAGGGATCAGGTGGCCTGCGTCTCCAACTGAGAAATTACAATCTCTTCCATTAAGAAATCCAATAAATTTAAGAAAAGGTAGACCACGGAGCGAGCAGTGAAATTGAAATAGTTAAATCTTCTTATTTTAAGGCTTTATAGTTCATAATGCATAGTATAACTTAGAAGTACACTGATCGTCTCGAAATAAACCACTTAACATCACTTGTGAGGGGGGACAGGACTTGTGTATAGTTAAGTCATTCTTGGCTCTGTCACCCATGAGTTGTTATGCCCCCTCACCTGAAGATAATGTGCTGTATTCGGAGTCCGCTTCTTACTGCATATCCCATATTTACATTTTAACACTGGCGGTGGTTTCCTTTTCATTTGGAACAGAATGCCCATGATCCGAGTGCTGCATCCCTCGTTGACATCTTCGGTTTGTGGCTAAAGTAAGTTTTTTTTTTTTTTTTTTGTTCCAGTAGTGTTAGCATCTTTGCTTATATTTGAGAAAAACTGCTACTTATGAATGGCAGAACAGGTAGTGTTTTATCTGATTTGTTAAATCCCTTCTCTCCTCCCCACAAAACAAAACAGATCCCCAGAAGCCAAGAAGAGGAAGCTAGTTGCTAATGGACCTGCTGCAAAGAAAGCCAAGAAGGATGAGTCCTCGAGCAGCTCCGATAGCTCCAGTGAGGATGAGGAGCCGCCAACCAAAAAAACAGGTATGTGGTGGTTGTGCTCTGACGTAGCTGCAGAACTATGGGGCACCCTCTTGTGGACTCTGTGGTGAACAACTGGGGGGGGTGGAATTTGAATAAATTTTCTTTATGCTGGATTTTAAATGGGAGCAGAGATGAAAATATATTTGTGTGTGCCTATATGTACAGTATATATTACGTGTATACATATATACACACATACAGTGGGTTGAAGGAATAACACTCTGAATAAATGTCGTTATTTTCACCACTATAGAATATCAAGGAGCTGACGTAGACACCGTGGAACATCTTGACAGATATTCAACAGTGTCTACGTCAGCTACTGATATTCAACACTGTATACGTCAGTAGGTGATATTCTCACACTGGTTATGTCACCCATGTGCTACAGTCACCAAACAGCCTCTCAGAACTTCTTACAACAATTTAAAAAGCAAATTAATTCAGTGGACCTAAAAACAACACTAACACTCCCTAGAGGCTTGTGCGACTTCCTGAACCTCAAACGATGTTAGCTGCATGACCGCCGCAGACGTTCTTGCTCCAATCCTGAAACTAAAATGTATTTAAACATTTTAACATATGCAACAAAAGACACAAAAGCCGAATGTAAAACTAGATACCACACTCTCCCTGACAACGAATTACTCTGGTGGACACTGAAGCCTGATATGACACAGAACACAAACAAAATGAGAAAGAACTGATCAATAAACTTAAAAAAAAAAAAAAAAAAATCTTCAAAACAACTCCAAACAGCACTAACAACAAAGAACACTTGATAAAACGCGGACTGTCTGCTCCGACAACTCAATCCCCCAGCCACGGCAAAACCAGTGACTCCCGACGCATGGCGCGGAGAAACACAACCAATCAGATACTCGCACACACATCCATTCACCATATCAACCAATCAAAAGCTACAAACACATTCAGTCAACTACAGCAACCAATCGACCTACAAACTTCCCATTTATAACAGAGCACCACCAACTTCATTCACAAAAAGACCACATAACTGAGCAAGAACACCTCAACAGAAACCCACAACGCCACATAAATAAGAAAATACATAATTTCAACAAACAAATGGAACCCTATTGTATAAATTGCACACATGATGTGCGACTTGTGGAATATAAAAAATATTAGCGCTAGTGCAGAGCGAACTGCGATACGACACCTGTGATATTAGACAGTTCACTCTGCACTTGTGCTAATATTTTCCATATTCCACAGTCGCCAATCATGTATCCCATATATGTGGTGGTGGGGGTGGTGGTATTAATTTATTTATTTTTTTACACACACACAAAAAAACTTTCATGCACTAGTTATGGTTTAACTTAATGCCACAGAAGTATGGAAATGTTACATTACGTTTTTCTAACGTTAACCCCCCCCCCCCCCAGCAAAAGGGGTGGAGTGGAAAACATGCTTTTGGGTCTCCGGAGTCTTGGTGAATCAGTGACGGGGTCTTCCTTGGGCTTGTCGACCCTAATGTTCACCCCCATCCCCCAACATAGCCTCCTGCCATAAGCGCAAAGTACAGTTACAACCTGTGGCTCATAGAGATATTCTTCAAAGGTAGAGAAGATTGTCTCACCACATGTTGCCAACAGAATCTGTTGTAGCTTTCTTCACGAAGGGCCCTGTTGCTCAGGGAAGGGTGTGGGCATTATGGGTGACATACACAAGGAAGACCCCACCACTGATTTGCCAAGACTTCGGAGACTCTACCTATTGCCACATTTCCCTACTTTTGTGGTGTTCAGTTGAACCGTAATTGGTGCATTAATGCAGTGTTTTTGTTTGTTGTTTTTTTCTTCAGAGAATTTACTTTCTGAGATCGTATCCTTAATCACGCAGATCCCTTTGGTGCCTACGTAAACGGATGGAAAGGAGCAGAGCCCTTTGGGCCCTGTGCGAAGGGAAGACTATTTTTTAGTTTTGGGGTTGGGGTGTGGGAACAAGATGGTGGCTGTCATGGCATGAAAACATTTTTCTTTTCGGGTTGTAATAAGCAGATGGGGAGAAAGCAACAAGCTTTTTGCGTCTTATCAAAAGGTCATCCAAAAATCTTGCTGAGTGCAGAGAAAAAAATGTTTAACTGTGAAACCGCCTTTTTTTTTTTTTTTCTCAAGAAACCTATAAAAGGGCACAGGTTTCTTCTACTCAGTTTTTTTTGGGGAAAAATTCTGGTCTGTCTGGGCTGTAGGTGAGAGCAAAGAAGTGTATGAAGTATATGAACAAATTTAGTCTTTAATCTGTTTAATGTAGGATGAGACATAAGGATCTTGGACACCCCCCCCCCCCAAAAGCTGTTGTCATAAAACTTTTCACATATTTAGACCTACCTCCTAGACAAATGCTTGATGCATTGAGGCAGTATCCTCAAACAACGCGAAAGCTATTAAGGTGCAAAGTTAAGGGTTTAACGTAGGAACTCTTGGGTCAACCCTAACTATGCTGGCCAGTATAACGTATTTTTATTTATATTTATAAAATGGCAAGGAAAAAAACTAGAAATGTAATTGGCCAGGATGTTTCCTGATACTGCATTAACTCTCTCTATCTCTCATCCCCTCCCAAAAAAAAACAAAACTACATCTCTCATCTCCCCCCGCAATATAAAAAATCTGACTAAATGCCATAAGTGTAGTAAGCCCCTCAAGGATGTGTATTGTAGGATTTTAATGCACTTCCCAGGGGTGTAGGGACACTCTGCCTTGTGCCTTAATGCACCCTTGGAGCATGCATTAAAATCCTATAATGCACTCTCTGTTGTGGCTTATTACTTAAAGTATATGTCATAAGCCTAAGAAAAATAGAGAAATTTTTTTTACGTGTGTTGAAACCACAAGTAATATCACAGCTGTCGTGGCTCACAAGTAAAGATAGCAGGCATATATTTATTGGGCTCATGTCATATTTAATAGATGCAGTAGCATGGGTTTGTGTTGGTAGAATGGTTGGATCTGCTGCAGTCTGAAGGAAGTTAAACTTCAGTAAGTAGAACCTTCTGAGTACGATCAAGTTTTGGAGTGAAGTTCTGTCGGGCTTCTGTTCTGAAGGACCTGCAGTGAGGATATTTGTTGCGTCATCCAGCTCGCGTGATCACACATGCCCATGCTCTTGCATCAGTCAGATATGACGCCATGAGAACTACAAAAGAAACCCAGAGCAAATGCACTGGGCATGGCTTATCCTAGAGGATATTGGCCATTGCAAAATATGACAGCCAAAAAAAAAAAAAATGCCTGATACCTTTTCTCGTGCACCGTGATCCGTGTGGTCTCGCTCGTGGCTTCGTCACTTGTGATGTCATGGGGTGACAGATAACATGCAAAAATTATTATGCATATCTTTACTAGGTCATGGCTGATTCCTTTTTTTTTTTTTTTCTAAAGTCCCTCTTTATTCATGAGTAGTGGATACACCATTGAGTCCAGGACCCGTCTACAGCAGTTTCCAATGGATTATTTCCAGGTGTGTCCTGGGAGCACAGAGTGTGGAAAATTGAACCCAGATCTGCTGGATGCACCAAGCTCATTTACAACCTTGTTACTTTAACCTGTAGGCTGTACTACCATAGGGCTACTTCGGGGTGTGTGTGTGCTCGTTTCAGCTTGAAAACCCACTGACCTCTCCAGGAGAATTTTGGAAAACATTTACAGGCAAATCCGCTTAGTGTTTCTCATGAGCTCTGTATTTCTTCTCACCATTATTTATTACTGAAGGCACATGCATGAAAACAGAATCTGTTTTATTGAAGGTTCATCTGCTCAGAGTCCTCATCCCCAACTTGATGTTGTAATACTCTGCTTGTAACATCACTGTTATTCCTGTGGAAACCAGCATCACAGCAAAGCATTATTAGTCTGCCCGCAAGTCACTAACACGGGTGCACATCTCTTGCAGCCCACCCTTACCCCCTCCCCCTCTAGTGCTCCGCTGTCCTCTCCTGCCCTGAATACTGGCTTACAGATCATTCTTTCTGTACTGTAATATGGCTGTTTTTATGTTTAAATGTTTACTGTTAAACTCTGTGTACCTCCAGGTATTTTACTGGCTCTGCTGATGTTTAACATTCCTATTATTGAATGATGGCACAACTTTACCTTGTTTATCTACATTTTATATAACTTGGTATGCCCAACTGTTGATGTATCTGGTACTGTTTCTTATATTTTTCTCTGCTTAGCTTGAATGACACTGATTCCCTGGTATGTTTCCCTGTATGATCTACACTGTTCTCATTGTATGTTTTGGTGTTTGTGCAAGTTTCTGGCCTGTGCCTTGCCTGAAAAAGGTCTTCAGAATAGTGCACCACCAACCCGGTTATCAGATGAATAATGATTTCAAGCAGGGAATAAGCTGTAGAAGCAGATGAACTTGAAGGGTTAATGACCCTGTTTTTGTGGGAACTTTCAGTGATAAGAGGGAGAAGTCAACAGAAGGCAAGAAAGTAAATTAAACTGTCAAAATCTTGTTTTTCCATGTTTTCTCAGAGGCTTCTGTACAGCTCTTTAAAGTGACACATTCATGCCCAGTGGCTGACAGTTTAAAAGTTCATGAAAAACTCTTTTAAAGGTGACCTGCAGACTAATTGTAGCAGCCCACTTCTGTCCCACATACCTTTCTACAGTGCTGCGGGAGTCCGTGGCTGCTACAATGATTTTTCGAATAAAAGGAATATTTTAAAAAAGTGCCGAAACTTTTTGGCAAACGTGGAAGTGCCTGGCGGGTCCCGATCAAGCGGGTGCAAGTTACTATGGCTCTTCCACCCAGTTTGTGACGTGACAAACACCACTGCTGTGAATGAACAGCAGTGGCTGCAGTTTGTTTATTTTATTGCTTCTACATGGATCTCGATGCCTAAAATGATGTGTACAGCAGCACCTGGACAGGTCCATGCTGTACACATGATTTTAGGCATCAATATCCACATAGAAGCAATAGAATAACTAATATCATCGTAGCAGCCACGTACTCCTGCAGCACTGTAGAAAGGTATGTGGGACTGGAGCGGGCTGCTACAATTAATTTGCAGGTCACCTTTAAATGAAGTGTTGTCCTCGCCTGTAGCTGGAAGCACTGCTACAGTATAGATAGATGACAGTTTGTTCATCATTAATGGTATATTGCGACCATTTAAAAAAAAAAAAAAAAATTTTTTTTGCAGGACATTGTGATGTCATAATTGAACAAACAGTACGTAACTACGTTGAGTCATGCATAGGTTGTTCCTTGATGACATTGGCGTTCTACAAATGACTGCAGTTGTGTGTGTGTGTGTGTGTGTGTGTGTGTGTGTGTGTGTGTGTGTGTGTGTATAGATGTATACAAGGTCATCAGTGGGGTTCCCCAGGGTACTAGGGCTTCTTCTGTTTAATATCTTCATAGGGGGTATAGCGGTGGTACTGAAACGGAGGATGAGTCTCTCTCTGCGGATGACGCAAAGGTCGAGAATAGTGGATTCACAAGATGGTGTGGACATGATGCGTAGGGACCTTGAGAAGTTGCAGGATTGGTGCTAAGAGTGGAAATTGTCGCTCAGTGCAGTTAAGTGTAAGATTATGCATTTTGGCAAAAAGAATGGGAGAGCAGAATATTCACTGGGAGGCAGACTCCTACAGGTAATGGAAGAAGAAATGGACTTTGGCATCATCATATCACAAGACCTGAAGATGGGAAAGCAGTGTGCAGGAGCAGTGGCAAGAGCAAACAGAACATTAGGTTGCATGAGGAGAGGGATCACCAGTAGTAGTAGTAGGGGAGAAGTCATAGTACCCCTGTACACGCAACTGGTTGGGCCTCACCTGGAGTATGGGATCCAATTCTGGAGGCCCTACCTCAGGAAGGATGTAGAAAGGATGGAGCGAGTTCAGAGGAGGGCAACGAAGATGGTGAGGGGGCTGGTGCACTTACCATATGAGGGGAGGCTGACAGACCTAGGCATGTACTCTCTGGAACAGGAGGGAGGAGGGGATATGATCGAGACTTTAAAATACTTTGTGGGTATCAGTAAGGTGCCAGTGGAAAAATTTTTTCCAGTTGAGAGAGGCCATGAGGTCATGATTTTCAGATTGAGGGATGGAACTTTAGGGGAACTTAAGGACATTTTTCTTCACTGAGAGGGTGGTGGACAAATGGGTGGGCTGTCTAAGGTGGTGGGGGTTCAAAGGGCTTGGGATAAACACAAGGGTTACTGGATCAAGGGGATTACATAGCCTAGTCGATTCTAGGCACACTGGGTGGGCCTGGCGGTCCTTTTCTGCCGTCACATTCTTATATGATATAGATACAGATATATATTGCAAATAAACTTCTTCAATGCAAGAGTTGGGGTTAAAGTGACAAAAGCAGGGAAATGTGACATTAGGATTACCAACCCCACCACCACCCTGCACACAGGGATCAGGGGTGGCATTGGGGTCATCAGCCCTAATGCTCACCCCATTCCATTAGAAAATAAATTGGGTGGGCACTGCATGGGAGAATGCGACAGCGTTGAATGACTATTTAATGCCACCCTGATCCCTCTTTGTCTGTGCAGGGTGGGGTGTCAGTTGGCAACCCTAATGCCACATTTTCCTACTTTTGTCGCTTTAAACCTAACTGGTGCATTCACAACGTTTTTTTGTTATTTATTTCCTTACTTTTTGAGATGGTATAATCGTATCGTAATTTGCTTGGCGGAGGGCCCTGCACTCTCATTTCTCCATAGATGCATGTACGTACATGCCCAAACTCTCACCCCATTCCATGTGTATGGAAACTGATATGGTATAGTATACAGTAGGAGAATGGTGTGAGTTGGGTCAGACGACCTCAAGGTACACCCAGACGCCTGTGGGGGGTGGGGTGATAGGGTGGGAACCCCAACGCTGAATTTCCAAACTTTTGTCTCTGTGATAGGAACCCTAACTAATGCATTAACAGTTTCTTTCAATGAATTTCCTATTGTATAATATCCTTATTTTATTGTGGGAGCACAGAGTCTTTCGGACCCTGCGCTGCAATCCCTCCATAGATGCGCATATGTATGTAGGTGTGGAAGTGCAGGGCCCAGAGGGCCCTGTGCTTCCGTGTCTTGAACAGTGACCAAATTGTTAGCATGGCCATGTTATTACCCCACCTCATGTACCCCGGTACAGAGAAATTGTGAAGTGCAAGGCAACACGTAATTATGCGCAACTGCAGTGCCATTCTGCGCCACAGGTGCGAAAATGCATTTCGGGCAGGGTGTGAAAAATTTGATGTTAAAAGATTGAAAAGTACCAAAGTTATGCGCATGCATAAAATAAATTCAGTGAACGCACGTAGGTCTGGCATTTTTAGGAATTTTTTTTCACCAGATTTTCTACATGGCCTTTTGGGAACCCCACCTCATGAACACTGGCACTATCCTTTCGTTAATTGGTCTGGAAAGGTGATTTTTCGGGCAGCGAATGTGCCATTGTGAGCCACAGGAACGAAAACAAGTTTCGGGCAGGATGTGAAAAATGACAGCTGTACTGTTCATGAGGTGGTGTGAAAAAATGGCATTGTTGAAAATTTGGAGTGAAAATACCATATTTAAAAATTGCTGAAGTTACAAGTGTACATAGAAAAATGTCATCGACCGCACATAGCTCTGGTGTGTGTGTTTTTGTTTGTATTTTTGCACCAGATTTTTAACATGGACTTTTTGGGACCCCTCCTCATGAACACTGGCACTGTCATTTCGTTACTCTGTCCCGAAAGGTGATTTTGCACAGCGACCGCGAAATCACCTTAAGGGGCCGATTAACAAAACAACAGTGATAGTGTTCATGAGATGGGGTCCCAAGAAGCCCATGTTAAAAATTTGATGGGGGGGGGGGGAACAAATGGCCAAGATGGCAACAAAAGTTCAAAACGCCATTGTCAGCCATTATACGGCACTTAACTTGATTCTTCAGTTCGCAGTTTGGCTTTGAAGAGAGCAGACGTGTCCTGGTCCACAGATGATGCCAGAAGAGGATCTTCAGTGGTAAGTATAGGGCAAGGGGAGGAGGTAGATTGCTCAGTGGGAGGGTTGGGACGGGCAGATAACAAGGGACCATTTTCTTTTTTACAGGGGAAAAAGACGGGGGACTGTTTTATTCTTTCTAACAGGGTGAAAATATTTATTTTGGGACACTGAGGGTGTGCTTCTCAATGTCCCACACTACTGACGGGGGGGGGGTGAGCAAATGCCGACATGGGGATTGGGCACCCCAATGTCAGCAAGATATTTGAGAGACTGAAAACATTTTTTACTGTTAAAACATGCCTCGACCCCCTTGGAGGCAGTAAAGTGAGAACACCTCCATTTATTAGGGAAACACCAACAGGTATTTACCTAAATGCGGGCCGAGAAACAGAGTTCTTTAGTTTGGCCAGAAAGTGGCCAGTAAAGTTTTTGTTTTGTACAGGGGCCTATGATTATTTTTTAAATTGAAGTAGTGCCGCAGGGGGTGCTAGAGAGCCATCTTCGTGGTAGGAAGCACCTCAACAGAGCTCCTGCATCTACAAAGATTTAAAGCTTTAAAATAACAATTTAATACTCCTTAAATAGCAAAAAAGAGAGCAAAACAGACTCCTGAATAGTCCGAGAGTCAAAAGATCTTAAAATTAAGATGGTCCGACAAAAAGCGCAGCACCAGAGCCAACCGAAAGAATCTCAGCAACAAAGCACGAGTAAGGCCTGCGGAGCGGCAGGTAGTGGAGAAATGGTTACTACAGCCTCATCGGATCCTCCGTGGAAAGCAATGCTTGAATCAATGCAGACAATGAATGCGAAAATAGAAAAGACCCTACAGAAATTGGAAAATCATGATGCAGCTATACAATCCCTATCTGGATCCATGGCTGAGACGGAAAAAAGAAGCGTCTCCACATTGGCCACGGTGGCTAATCTCACCCTGGAAAATACCCAACTGAGAAGCCGTGTGGAAGCAGTCGAGAATCAACTCCGATCTGGAAATGTGAGAATAATTGGGGTTCCAGAGGGTGTGTCGGGCACAGATCTACTGCAGTTTCTGACTAAATTGATGCAAGACCATCTAACGGTACCCGAAGACTTTGCCTGGTCCACACTGAAACAAGCTTACTGAATTAACCCGAGGGTGAGGCCTACTGGAGCAAGCCAATCTAGGATTGTCCTTATACGCACTTTGGGTTCTGAGATCCGAGATAGGTTGATCACAGCAGCTATAGCTACGTACCCCCTGGATATTGATGGCTCTGATGTCAAGTTATATCCTGACCTTTCCTTCCATATGAGGGCACGTCGGAAGAGCTTTGATGCGGTTCGCCATCGTCTGAGATCCCTGGGCATAATCCATTCTTTCTTACTTCCAGCTCTGCTCCAAATCATCTACGGGGCCAAAACCTGCAGTTTTAATAACCCGCAAGATGCTGGACGTTGGGTGGAGAAGACGGAGGACGAATTTGTAGGCCGTAGAGAAGCTGCGGAGCTCCAGCAATCGGATTCTGACGACTGAGGCAAGGCATCGTGAGTGATATAGCAGCTAAACCCAGAAATGACTCATTAATGGAAGACATTTAAGTCTTTGACTAAAATATTAACATTTCTGATTTGGGTCATTAAGGAATAATGGGATTCATTTTCTTTCTTTTAATTGATTGTTTATAAGAAAATATACTCGTGTATATTTACTAGCTGAGCTCTCAGTCTGAGAGCGTGGGAAGAATCTTCATAATGTCCCTTACACCACACGGATTGTAAAAGCTTTTCGGCTGTTTGATGCTGATTCTATAGGCTTAGGGCCCACATTAAAATTGTTTTGTTTTTTTTTTTTAAACTGCACGTTCTGTGCTAAACTGTTATACTTTTAGCTATTCGGATTGACTATTCACTGTAGGTAATGCTGTTTGGGTTTTTCTTGTCTTTTCTTTTTCCTTTATTGTTGGGATATTATACAGGATGTATGGAATCTAATAGAGGTTTAACTCAATGTTTGCATTTTATACCGAATAATAGGTTGAATAGCAATCGCTTAGGGTTGCTTCATAACGCCTGTGTTTGAATACTCCCTGCTGGAAACACCTTTAGCCACTGAAGAGGCTGGCAACTTTTATTGAGCGATTTGGGACTTGTTCTTATAAGAACTGAATCTAATTCCCCCACCTCCTACTGTAAAAGATTATGGGGCTTCAGATTTACTGTATTACTGCTCTGTACCTAAAAAGATATGTACTTATTCCCTGTATGAGAATTATATGTATAATCTGTTTATTAACAGAAAATTAATAAACATAAATTAAAAAAAAAAAAAAAATGCCGCAAATTTTGGCACTGTTCGCAAAACAGTGCCACAGTTTGCAGCAATTTTCATGCAACAGTGCCATTAGTTGCACGAAAATTGTTGCAATTTGTGGTAATTGTGACACTACCAACAGCCAAATTAAATACATTTCTGGCTACTATTTTTAAAATTTAATGACAAGATCATGTTCCTCGGGCCCTGATTAGGTTAACACAACTGTTGGTGTTTATAAAGTGGAAGTATTTATTTAACTACAGCGTTTTCCCCCTCGTCACTAACTGAAAACAAGATGCTGGCAGCACGACATTACTTTCCCATTTGTGGCGCCAAAAAGTGCTTTTGCGAAAGCAGAAACTGCTTTTGCACCAGTCATCTAATTTTTCCCATTGACTATAATGGGAAAACTTAACTCCTTCAAAAAGCACATCAGTGACTCGGACCTAATATGTACCCTAACAGTTTCAGACCAGAATCCCAAACCGTTTCGGACTTGGGGTGGGGGGGCAACCAAAGAATTGTCATCTAAATAGTAAATTTCACTTTTTTTGGCGCTCCGCAACCACTACTCCGATCAGAACGAAACTTGTCAGATCCAGAAAACTATGGTACCAAACAGTGCATGAAAAACTTTGGGCACATCGGTTGTACGGTTGCAAAGTTATTAAAGTGCAAAATGTGGGGTTTAACATAGAAATGACCAGGCAACCCTAACTATAAAATAAAAAAAATGTGTGTGTGTGTGTATGTGTATGTATATGTATGTGTGTGTGTATGTATGTGTGTGTATATATATATATATATATATATATATATATATATATATATATATATATATATAATATGTTATCTTGTAGTGGCACGGTTGCTTCAGTTCATTTCTATGTTAAACTCAAAATTTTGCGCATTAACTTTGGACCCGTTCAATGGATTTGCCTGAAATTTGGTATGCATAGTGGGGCATGGTAGATCTCTTGATTTGCCAAGTGCGTTTCGGTCGGACTTACAGTCTTTGCGACTAAAACACTGAAAATGCAAAATTATCCGTTTTGGAGGCAGGTTTGGGAATTTTGATGGGCCCTGCACGCCGGGCCGGTGGGTGTATTTCATGAGATAGCTCATTTTGACAAAGCTTTGGTGGCCGGCATTTAAAAGTTATGCAACTTTTAAGCTCCCATTATAAGTCAATGGGAAAATTTATATGTATGTTTTGTGAACAAAGAATGGGGTTCCGGCCATCTGGCTCCGCCTGGCGATCAAAGAATTTGTAGCCTCGCTGTTCAAGAATCTTTGTCCCTGAGAATTTTCAAAATTCTTTGATCGCGATGTCCGCCATCTTGTTTTTTGTTTTCCGATCGGAAAAACACACATCTCGGCTTATGGGTCACTTCTGAAGTAAAACTTGGATGGGTTTTACTTGGAGGACTCCAGTCTATTGAGCCATGCCTTTGGTTTCATCCAGATCGGTCAAAAAATAGTTATAAGCTTTTAAAATCTTAATTTGTGGCTCACTAACTATCTTTGATCGCGAGATTCTTTGATCACGATCTTGCATTGTGACCTAAAAACACAAATATCTCCGCTTAGGGGTGGGCTAGGGACACACATGAGGGTGGGCGTTGCTCAGAAGGCTTCGTTCTGTCGAGGCATGTCGTTGGTTCCCTTCAAATCAGTGAAAAAATCGCTTTTTACCATTTTTATTCTTTGATCGCGAGTGTATAATTGCTTTGATCGCGAGCCTGCAAATTCTTTGATTGCGATCATGCATCACGAGCGAGGGACTAGATGGCCAGATTAAAAATCTATTTTCTCAGCCCAGGGTGCCCTAGGAAGTCAAATGAGGGTGGGTTTTGCTCGGGGGCTTCGCTTTTGCCGAACCATGGTGGCAGTTAACCGCAATTTTTTTATTTTTTTTTTTGATTTATAGCATTTTTAATTTTGTTCGTGAACCTGCAAATTCTTTGATCGCGAGCATGCAAATTCTTTGATCGTGAGATTCTGTGGTCGCCATCTTTGATCATGAATGAGGGACAAGATGGCCAGATTTTTTATAATAGAATAGATGGCGAAATTTTACCAATCTTTAACATTGAATATCTCGGAAACGGTTTGGTCTTTTTACTTGAAATTTGGAGGGTGTTTATTTATTTTATTTATTTATTGATGTATTTATTTACACAGCAGTTTGGAAAACCTTTGAGCCATAGGCTCATTTACAAAGGTACCTTGTCACAGTAAGACAAACGAAAATACAGAGTATAACAGTACAACACATAAGTATAACAGTAACTTAAGACATAGATACAAACAAGCTGGTACAGGTAGGATTGATGCAAACAATACCAGAGTTATGTTGTCCTTAGCAGCTTAGTAGTAAGCTTTGTCATAAGTATTGAGTACTGGCTTTGACTAGTGACAATTACAGTTTCGGGTGTTAATAAGGTGGTTACGTATGGAAGTTTTGAAGCACGTATATATGTTGGAGCTCGAGATGGAGGGGCAGGAATCCAGAGGGGGCCCTAAAGCCAAGGCTCTTGGCGTGGAGAGGTCCTAGCTCTAGGGATAACGAGGGTTTTCCCAGAGGTCCAGTATGAACTAGTGGGACAGAGCGGCGATGGTGGTGGTCAATCCTGGCGGGAATAGCCCAAGGAGGGTCTTTTTGTAGGGTACAGGTCAGATATTTGAGGCGCGTCAAGATCAAGTACCAGTGCTTTTAGCGCATAGTAGACAGGTGTGTGTTAGCCTAGGTGCCCCGGTAATTAACCTGCAGGCCTTATTCAGAGTAGTGCGAATTTTATGGAGTGCGGTCTGATCAGCAGCACCATACACCGGCAGTCCATAGTCCACTAGGGACAGGATAGAGGAGGTGACTGCTAGTCGAAGAGCCTCCGGGGGGGGGCAGTGTTTATACCGATGTAAGATGCCCAATCGGATATTAATGGCAGTGGCTAGGGCAGCGATGTGTCCATGGAAGGAGATGGAGGTGTCAAAATGGATCCCTAGGTATTTATAGGAGCAAACTTGTTCAAGTGGGAAAGAGGACCCAGAGTGAATGAGGAGTTTGAAGTTGCAGGACTTGTTTTGAGGATGAGTGAAGAACATGGTTTTGGTTTTTTTAAGATTTATCACCAATTTATGTTCCTTGAACCAGCCCTCAGCTTCAGCGAAGGACTTCTGCAGCGAGTCCTGGAGGGCAATAGGGTTACGACTTGAAGCAAAGATGACTGCATCATCAGCGTACAATAGAATGTTCCCCGAGCAAGAGTGTGGAAGGGTGTCAAGGTAAAGGGAGAATAGTAAGGGGCCCAGAATGGGGCACTGGGGAACCCCAGAAAAGATGGGACAGATGTCTGAGTAGGTCCCATTAATTTTTACACGCTGTGAGTGGTCAGACAGATAACTGGTGCACCAGGAGATAGGCCCAGCAGCAAAACCCGAGAGACTAAGGGCATCAAGAAGGAGGGGGTGGGAGACAGTGTCGAAAGCTTTAGAGAGGTCAATGAAGACTGCACCAGCCAGAGAACCAGTGTCTAAGGAGGAGTGGAGAAAGTTGGAGAACTCTAGGAGGGCTGTGTTGGTACTGTGGCCCGCTCGGAAGCCATGCTGCTCAGGACATAGGACATTGTAGGTGGAGAGGTAATCAGAGATTTGAGAGGCCACCACTTTTTCCAAGGCCTTGGAGAGAGGAGAGAGAATGGAGATTGGCCGATAGTTTCCAGCCACAGTCCTATCACCACCTTTAAAGATAAGGGTGACAGTGGCGACTTTCCAGGCAGTTGGAACCTTCCCCAGGCAAAGAGAGTGCTTGATGAGGCATGTGATCGGGGTAAGGACTGTGTCTAAGACCAGCTGTAGGATACACGATCAGGTGTCACTGCCTGTACTATTACCTTGAGGGCAGTGACAAGGTGCCTAAGTTCTGGGCAGAAACACGGCAGAGGGAAAAATAAGGCAGAAAGATTTATGGCAGGTGCTGGGGAGGAGGGCCAAAAAAAATTGTAGGAGGATAGGGCTAAGGTCAGTGAATGAGGGGTTGAGGTGGTTGGCTATGAGGGCTGGGTCTGAGGAGATCACACCATTAATGTTGATCTGCGGGTGGGAGTGTGCATCCCATTTAACTGTTTAATGTTATCCCAGAAGGTTCTGGGGTTCCCCCATGAGGCAGTGAGTGAGGACCAATAGTGCTCAGACTTGGCATTTCTGATGGCCCGAGTGCACTTGTTTCGGGCGGCAGCATATAACTGCCTGTCACTGGGCCGGCCAGTCTCAATGGCACGGTGCCATAGGTTGTCCCTATGTTTGTTGGTGGATCAAAGCTGGGGTTACCCAGGGGGCATTCTGCCTTTTAGAACGGCTGGTCAACATTGGGGCAAAGATATCACAGGCATTATTAAAAGTTTGGGTAAAGAATGAGACAGCTGTGTCGATGTCAGGAGTTGTCTGTATAGGAGACCAGTCAATTTGGGACAGAAGTTCCTTAAGTTTAATCAGTCCACCAGATATTAGACGCCGCCAGCATGTGGACTGTGCTGTGGGTTTGGGGACTGAGGATGACCAGTGGAATAGAATGGGGGAGTGATCACTGAGAGAGTCTGGGAGGACTTGTACATTGGGGATCCGATTAAGGCGGTTGGTGAGTACCACATCAAGCAGGGTACTGGAGCCTCTCTTGGGGTTAGTCCTGGTAGGGTGGGTAACTAGTTGCGTTAGGTCTATTGCAGAAAAGGAGTCTCTGGTAGAGGAGGAGGAGGAGGGGCTGAGCCGGTTGACATTTAAGTCACCTACCAGAATTTGATCAGCGGAAGGAGGTAGCGAGGAAAGGTATTCTGTAAGAGAGGCAATGGCCTGCGTTTGGTCCTTGGGGGGCACATATGCAGTAGTCAGATAAAGGGGTCCCTTTAAAGGGTCAGGGGTTAGTTTCAATGTAAGCGCCTGGGCCCTGGAGTCAAGGGATGGGAGCAGGCAGGGCTAGTACGGGGAGAGATTCCTTGACATAAATAGCGCAGCCTCTGCCCCGTCTCCCAACACGGTCAGACCGGAAGAAGGTGAAACCAGGAAGGGAGACTAGGGAGTCGGGGGAGGATTTCGACAGCCAAGTCTCAACCAGAGCGATGAAATCAGGGTTAATTGATGTGACCAGGCATTGTAGTGAGTCAAACTTTTTTAGGAGGCTACAGATATTCATGGAGACCATGCATAGGCCTGTGGTGCTAGTCGGGAGCCCTGGGAACCGGGCCAGGGTTTGATGAATGTTCCCTGACAGGAGTAGTAGCATGACTCACACCCTGGCTGGGAGATGGTGAGAGGTTTTTCTACAATTGACATGAGAGAGGGGAGGGGCTAGGGGAGCAGGGGGTGGGCAGGGTGGTACAGGAAGGCAAGAATAAGAAGACACCCAGATGTGCCTGAGGTGAGGAGGAAGCTAGGGGGGGGGTAGGGAGGACTGAGACACACACACAGGTCCCAAGGGGCAGGAGAGCAGGTTCAGGAGCAAGGGGAGGGAGGGGTGCCGGGCACAGTGCGGAGTAGCAGATGGGTAAGTGGGCAAGTGCACCGCTAGTGGGGATAGGCACAGGCAGAGCGTGAGGCAGGGCCAATGCATTGTGGTGAACAAGATCCAAGGGAAGTAGTACTGTACAGGTAGGAGTAGGAAGTAGCGAGGGTGCATAGGTCCCTCTAGTGGCCAGCAGGTATAACCTGCAAATGGGAAAGTGGGAGATTAGGTTCTGGGCAACAGGACGGATGTCACGGGTGAATCCTTAAATTGACAGCCCCTGGTGGTGGTTGCGTGGCCAGGGGCAGGCGGTAGCGAGGCGCCAGCATACTTACCCTCCTGCATGCCCAGACGAAGAGAAGAGGCTCTACCTCAAAAGTTATCAGGCTGAGATTCGCTTCCTCAGGTGAGCTGCTTGTGTTGCTTGTTTGTCCCGAGTGCCTAGCTTGGGGGATGTCCTATAGATGTGAATTATGGTGTTAACATGTCTTAAGGAAAAAAATGTTTGCTGAGATATTGCGTGACGCACTTTACATGTTGTACAGTGTTTTGCATTGTGCTGGTTGCTTGAAATTGATAGGGTGTCTAGTCTTAGTATCCTGGATGTAGTTTTCAGTCGTCGTGTGTTAGATGTCAACAGGTGCGGAACTGTGCCTCTCTTGACAAATGAAATGAAAATTTCAAACACTGGCCAAACTTGAGGATCCCTACCCCGCCAGTAGTGCACCGGCCGTGAAAAGTCCAGGTAGAAGCTGGGTGACGGGGCTGGGGGTTGCAAAGTGGCAGCTTAACAAAGAAAAAAAACCAGTAAAGACCACCCTGATGTCCTGGTGACAGCGCATTGTGCTGTGCAGGGACCTCAGTTCAGGGGCAGATTAGGGTCACCACTCTTGCTTTGGAGTGAAGTGTGGGCGTTTGGGAAGAAATCTAGAGATAAGAAAAAGAATGCACCGAGCTGTCCGTATACCCTCTGGCCCTGCTCCTTGCAGATTCCCACTGGTTGTGACTGTTCGGGGAGTGGTGAACAGGGCTGAGGGATCACTGGCAGCACAATTGGAACTAAAATGGCAGGCGTAGGTGGTGGTGGTTCTGTGTCGAGTAAACAGTGTTGAACAAAACACACATTGACACAGGTTCTCCTGCATTTTGAGACAAACATTTGTTTTAGATCCCACTTTGACTTTGAGGTCAGCAGCTTACTTGATTAATCCTATGCTTCAGCACTCTGAGCTATATCCCGTTACACTTCAGTACCATTTATAGTGTTTAATCTAAACCATCTCTGTGTAATTACAGACACTTCAGGGTGGGTGGGGGGTCACAAAATAATAGAAATCTAGTGATCAGCACAAGCAGCTCGCGGAAGGCACAAACCCCCACACATAAGCCGAGCAGAGAGCTGCTTAGCAAGCGCTTTTCTGTGTAGTTAAAAATGATGGCCACAAAAAAACTTTGGCTACCACAGTTTTAAAGCCAGTATGCAACTCATCACCAGTCCACAAAGTGATTGGTCCCACACTGCACAGGAGCATCTGGTATCTCAGCATCACCGCAGACTTATTTGTTTGTTTGTATGTTTTGTGCCTTTCGACTGCAGAGGAAGTGTGGCTTTCTGACGCTGCTGATTAACTTGTGTTTACTTCAATTCTAGCACTGAAACCAGCTGCACTGGCAGCCAAGCCTGCAGTGAAGGCCGCCCCCACAAAGAAGACAGAGAGCAGTAGCAGCAGTGAAGATTCAAGCGATGACTCTGACTCTAAGAAGAAGAAGGCGACCCCTGCAAAGGCAAGTAGAAGATTTTGAGTTAAGATGTCTGCTCGTACTGAGCACTAGGACTTTACATAGAAATGCACAGTATTTGTTGGCAGGAGAGGACTGCTTGGTCCACCCAGTCTGTCCAAGCGTTCTCTGCCAATTATACATCCGCAGACCCTATCTGGTCACCGGCGACCCCCTATGCCTCTGCACTAACATACCCTCTGTTTTATCCCTTTCCCATACATGCTTAAGGCCCCCACTGTTTTAGCCTCTATTTTTCCTTCCTGCCCCCCTCACCTAAAGCAGTTTCTAGGGCCGTCTCCCATTTCTTTAAATTCACCTTACTAACGTCCAGGACCCTTGCCCTTGTTTGGTTTGTCTCTGCTCTTTTCCTTATGTTGAACCAAGCTGTACGGTGATCACTTGGTGCCTGTGGGACTGCCCACTGTGACATCTACAGTGCTGTCCCAGTCGTTGGCACCAGATCCAACAATGCCCTTTTCCTAGTAAGCTCCCCAGCTGCCTGAGGAAAGACCGTTTTTAGGGAGTTGAAGGATGGCCTGCACCATGCCAAGCTGCAGTTGGAAGATTCCACTCCACATTTGGCAGGCTGAAATCTCCAACTAGCAACACCTTCCCTTACTTGCCACCCTAATGATGGTTTCCCCTTGTGCCTTGTCCATCTCCTCCCCTTGTACTGGGGGGGGCTGTACACTACTTTGGTATGGATAGCAGTCCCAGGACCTGTCTCCAGGATGACGCATAGTGCCTCTAGCCCCTTTTCATCTTGATGCACTTGCACCTCCGTGGCCTTTATTCCCTCTTGTGACACCCCTCCTCCCTGCCTTGTCTGTCCTGAAAATAGAGTAGTCTGCTATGGCCTTGTCCCAGTCGTAGTGCTCGGTACAACGTGATTCCATTATGGCCACTAGATCCACGTTGGCCTTTGCCATGATAACCTCTTAATTCTGGGATTTTGTTTACAGGACTCCTGGTGTTGTCACACATGGCCCTCCACACCTTCTTACCCCCGATGCCTGATGCTCTGCATCCTCAACCATTCTTGCTATGTTGTTCCTGAAGGCCCCTCTGACTTGCTGCTTCCTGATTTCCTTTCTCCATATCTGGTCCCCTTTGATCCGCTTTCCTGCCCTACCTGACCTGAACGCTCGTAACATAGTCACTTTGTGGAATTCTGTCACCAGATTTTTAACATAGGCATTTTGAGACCTCTGCTCATGAACAGTGTTATTGTGATTTTCTTACGCTGTCCCGAACATTGTTTTCCTACAGCGACTGCATCATTGTGCACCAGATGTGTGAAAACACATTTCGGGCAGGATGTGGAAAATGACAGCTGTACTGTTAATAAGGAGGTGTGAAAAAATGGCAATGCTAAAAATCTGGAGTAAAAATATTACAAATTCTCGAAGATACGAGCGTGCGTGGAAACTGCACAACGCACACTCGTAAAACAGTCGTTGTTTTTTTTTTTTTTAATTTTTTCACCAAATTTGCAACATAGGGTTGGTTTTTGGGAGCCCACCTCATGAACAGTGACACTGTCTTTTCGTTAATTGGTTCCGAAAGGTGATTCCGCGCAGTGACCGTGAAATCACCTTTTGGGACCGAATAACGAGATGACAGTAGCAGAAAAGGTCGGAGCCAAAAGGCTGGCCTTCAGGAAATATAAGGGAATGCAGCAGGATGCAGATAGGGAGGCATACCAAACTTCCCTTGGCTGGCAGTATAGCTGAGAGGTTAGAGGAACGAGGTGTGAAGAAGCTTGATACAGTCCAGCAGACCAGACCTGAGTTTGATTCTCACAACCTCTGCTTGCGTACTGTGTGATTCTGAGAAAGTCACTTAACTGCCCACTGCTCCCAGGTCGAGGCACTTGTGCCAAGTGGGCCTTGCTCTGTTACCAAAGTCTAAAATAAAAAAAATAAATAAAAAGCAGGGAAGGCAGTAAGGCAGACAAAGGCCCAAACTGAGGAAACACTAGCACAAGCAGTAAAAGAAGGTAAGACTTTCTATAGATACAGTAGTGAAAGGAGAAAGTCCAGAGGGAGTATTGGTAAGAACCAAGGGGATAAGGGGGGCGTGTGAGGAGGAGGACCATGTAAAAGCATCTATCCTAAATAGATACTTCTGCCCAGTATTTACTGAAGAGAAGGTGGGGCAGGGCCAACAATTCAGCACCATGGACACAGGGGGGAGGGAGGTGTTCGCTAGTCCTTTCACAAAAGAAAGGGTCCTACAAGAGCTCGATAAACTCAGGGTGGACAAGGCAATGGGACCTGATGGCATACATCCCAGGGTACTAAAGGAGCTAAGGGTGGAACTAGCGCCGCCATTATCAGAACTGTTTAGCGAGTCTCTGAGTACAGGAGAAGTCCCAGAAGACTGGAGAAGGGTTCCTGTGATCCCGCTCCACAAGAGTGGTAGCAGGGAGGAGGCAGGGAACTACAGACCAGTCAAGTCTTGCCTCAGTAGTGGGCAAGATTATGGAAGCACTCCTTAAGGAAAGGATAGTGCAAAACCTGGAATCCATAGGCACACAGGATCCAAGATAGCATGGATTTACAACAGGAAGGTCCTGTCAAACTAATCTCGGATTTCTTTGACTGGATAACCAGAGTGGTGGACCAAGGTGGAACAGTTGATGTTGCCTACCTTGACTTCAGCAAAGCTTTCAATACTGTTTCACATGGAAGATCGATTAATAAGCTGGGTAGGCACGGGGTGGGTCAGAAGTTGGTCAGCTGGGTGGCAAACTGGTTGACCGGCAGAAAACAGAGTGGTGGTAAACGGTATACAGTCAGAGATGCAAGTCACAAGTGGGGTACCTCAGTGATCAGTCCTCGGGCCAGTCCTCTTCAATATCTTCATCAGTGACATTGCAGATGGACTGGAGGGCAAGGTTTGTCTGTTTGCAGATCACACCAAGATGATCCAGATGGGGTGGGCAGAATGAGAAGAGATCTGGATAAACTGGCAAAATGGTCAGAAGAGTGGCAACTGGGGTTTAATATGTAACTGGAAGTTCTGGAAATGAAACCTAGGAGGTCTGCTGGATGTACTAAGCTCATTCACAGCTTGTTACTTTAACCTCTAGGCTATCCTGTCACCCCATTTCACGCTGCCAGGTGTTAAGCGCAGTGCCTTGGTGATGTAATTTACTTCTCTACTGGCCTGATAAGCCAGAGATTTGAATCCATGTCCTGTACAATATGCTGCTAGCCAGATGGGCTCTTGGTATTGGAGTTGCCATTTAGTCTGTGTAGCTGTGCCTGCCCCCTGGCCACGTCTCATTACATTGCTTGTCTGCTCATTATTGGCCGAGGAAGTGAGATGTGAGGCCTCAGTCTTGGGATTTGGGTCTCCAGCTTGCTACCTCAAGTCTACCATGTCAGCCTAATTAAAAAAAAATAAATAAAAATAAAAGTTTTTACAAAACGATCTTCTGTTTCACCTGACCAGCCCCTATGTGCACAGATTCCCCCAGTCCCATCACCTGACTTCCATTGTGCTCTGGTTGTCCTCAGCCACAGTACCTTTGGGTGCCCCCAAGTGCTGATATGGGGCCTGCAGGGGATTGGTCCATCGTCCAGCTGTGGCCTTCTCCCTCCCTCACCAGTTTTTCACCACATGGTCCACACAGCGCGCAATTGCGCATTGCATGTACTCCACCTCTGTGAAGATGCTCCCGGCATCTACTGGCAAAGTCCGTTTTGTCCCAGTGTGCTACCAGCCGTTACCCCAGGTGGCAGCCACCGATTGTGACACGTGTACCACCCTCCATGAGGGAGGAGCGCTGTCCTCAGGTTGCTCAATCCTTCCTCTCCCTGACCAGCCCCTGAGCAACCAGTGTCCGTTCCAGACCCTGGGTCTCCAGTGTGGCAGCCAGTGCCTCAGTTCGCCATGCCACTGGGCCCTGGTGAATTTGGAACTGCCGAAGTGACAGTCCTGTGCAAACAGTACACTAATGCAGAGAGTTTCTTGGTTGTGTTGGAATACTTCAGCGGTGTGTTTTTAATGGTTAGCATCTGTATCCGCACCACAGTTCCTACATTAATGACTGTATAGAGCTGTGCAATGTAAATTCTGTTCAGCCGTATCATTTGTGGTGATGGTTCTGACCAACAGCAGAGACAGGTTGTTTTATATTTCCTTGTTTGCAAGGCACAAAAAGTGACATCTTCTTTCTGTAGAAGAGTGCCCCTGTACCAAGCAAACCTCCTGCTGCTGCTGTTGCAGGAAAGAAAAAGGATGAAAGCTCCAGCAGTGAAGAATCTGACAGCTCAGAGGATGAGAAGCCAGCTGCGAAACCCCCCACTAAACCAGGTTTGTAATGTTACTGTGGGGAGGGGGTTTAGCAGGAGATCACTGGCATGATATACTTGCATATTGCGCCAAGATTACCTGCAATAGTTATGATTTTGTTCTCCTATGTGTGTTCTCCCACCTGGGAAGATGAGAATTGGGGATTGGAGGTGTGACTTGGATTGGGCAGCTGACGGCAGAACTTCTGTTGGAGGATGGGAGGTGGGGACTAGCATGCTGTGGTCTGAGATGGGGACTTAAATTGAGGAAATGGGCATGAATTGTATCTGGCGATTGGGAGATTGGAGGTAACCCTCTGTCCTCCTTCACACAGCGACCTTAGAGTGGCTTAGGCTCGTTCTCGAACCTAAATCATCTGAATCACATTGATGGACTGGCAATGATATTTTAAATAATAATAAAAAAAAAATTTTTTTTTTCTTTATTTAGTACTTACAAGAGGTGTCGGCTTAATGCCGCTGAAGGTGGAAACCTTCTGTTTATCCAGACACACTGTATAGTCTGGGTGCCTACAGTGCAAGCTGCGCCTCATGGCCCATGCTCTGTCGGCATGCATTGCATGCGGACATTTGGAGCCTTGTGCATACTGGCATCGTGGGGGATGAGACGTAATAAGGGGATACGTGATGTTCACTTGTATGATAGCTGATATATCAGCACTCGTGGCAAGTGAGCTCGGAGTTCAATCGTGATTGAACCCCAAGCTCACTTGCCACAAGTGCTGATATATCAGCTATCACATAAGTTAACATTACGTATTCATTTTATGTAATAGGGGTTTGCTTATCTTTTTTTTTTTTTTTTTGCTATTGGTTTGTATTTTTATGTTATGTGATTTTTGCCTTTCTTTCTGGGGCTGGATATTCAAAAGGGTTGTGCCATGCGCAATAGGGTTGCGCCTGCGCAAGTCCGAAATTGCGCCATTCTGCCATATTCAGCAGGAGGCAGTTGCGCCCCCCCCCAAGTCAAGCTGAGCAACAGCGCAATGCTATTGAAAGCATGCTGAACCGTAGGGGAGGAACCATGCATAAACTGCACAGCCCGATATTCAGCGGGCTGTGCAGAGTTGTGCAGGCGCAACCCCAACCTGCGCCTGCACAACTTTGAGCCAAAGAAAAAGGAGTAGCCGAGGTCACCCAGGTGAGCTGCGCGTGCAGGGCGCAGCACAGCAGCTGCCTGTGGGTGGCCCTCAGCAATACTCCTGTGCCCCCCTGCGGCCCAATCGCGGGCATGTAGCAACCCCCAACTGGCCCAATCATGGGCAAAGGTGTAAAAATCCCCTCCCCCAACTGGCCCCGACCACTTGCATAAGTTTAAATCAACCCCACTAGAATGATCGCAGGCTGCAAAGTGTTCAAACCCCCACCCTATTGATCTAGTGGCCCCCACCCCACCCACTCATGAAGCTCCACTACTCGCCTCCGCCCATCAGCGGCAGCATCCCGCCCGCTTGCTGCCCGTCGCTGATTGCCCGGCTGCACGCCGACAGGAGTGAGTTACTGGCAGTAGTTTACAGCCGCATAAGCGCAGTCCAGATATGTGAATGAATGATATCTGATTGCCTTAATGGGCGGGCTGCACGCCCATTGGCTCTTGCTCTGCACCAATCGGGCGGCAGCCCCACCGGCAGTCGGGCGGGATGCTGACGGGTGGGGGGAGCGGGTGGGCTTGGGTGGGGGCCACTAGATCACCAGGGATATGTCCTTGAGGAGTTTGAACACTTTGCAGCCCGCGATCGGGCTTCGAGGTCCACTGGACCACCAGGGATATGTTCTTGGGGGTTGGACTCTTTGCTGCCCGCGATTGGGCTGGTGGGGGTGGGTTTTATTTTACACTTTTGCCCGCGATCCGGCTAGTGGGGGGTGGAGATTTATTTAAACTTATGCCCGCGATCGGGCTGCAGGGGGCATCGGTCCCCGATGGCTGCTGCCTGGCAGGGTCCTTGGGGATCGGCACACCTGCATGCTAATGGCATGCAAATGGGGCCATAAATAGATGCAAATGGCCCCCCCTGCGCCTTGCATGAATTATGGCCCTATTTGCATGTCACCTTTTGAATATCTGAGATTTGTGCAAGGCGCAATGGTACTTGCGCCACTGCAACTTGAATGCTCCACTCTGACCACTTGCGGTGGCGCAAGTTCCACTGCACAGTGGCTGTGGCCGGGGGGTGATATTCAGAGGAGTTGCTCAATAGCGCAACTCCATTGAATATCGCCCCGGCCACCCCCCTGCGCAACTATTTTGTGCAGCGCAAGGGCTTGCGCCACAGAATAGCGCAGTTTGAATATCCAGCCCCTGGTGTTCTTTTTTGCTTCGGTGGTACTCCATGGGGGGTTGAATGGGTTAACTAGTAGTTTCGCATTGCTTAGTTGAATTTACACAGTGTGCTGTTGGTTGTGTTGTGCTTCTTTGGTGTTGGTGTTAGCTGTCTGTTGTTGGTGATTGGTTTATTTTTGGGTTCGATGTTCTGATTTGTTGCTTGGTAATGTAGGCGGGGTTATGCAGTTCCAGGTGTCTGCTTTTCTGACTGCTTTCTGTATGTATTTTTAATGGTTTACTGTGTTTCTTATAATATATTTTTAAGTTTTGTTTTGGGTTGTTTTATGGGCTGAAGGGTGTGAAGTTCCACTATGAGTTAATGTGCGCTACATCATTTAAATAAAGTGGGGGTGGGGTTGCGGCTTTAATGTAGTGCTGCAGTTTGTTTGATTCAAATGAAGCGGAACGGGTGGGAGAGGTCTGCCGGAATATAGTGCGGCACATTGGGTTCCTGCGTGTTGCAGTGTACATAGTGGAGGTAACAACAGTTGCATAGAGAGAGTGGCGATAATTGGTGCCATTTTCCACTGTGTACACATCATTATCTCATTGTGTCTGGTGGTGATATGGGGTTTTATCATCATGTAGGTTATCAGCAAACCCCTATTATATAATATGGCAAATCACCAATACATGCAGGATGGCGTGATGGCACTCCTGGACCCAGTTTGAGACAACAGGGCTACTTCCACTATGGAGTCTCCCATCTGGGAGATGATTCCTGACTGGGGGTGCTGCTGGCCTGGTGGGCACCGCTGTGGAGCAGCGAGTACTGAAGCCATCAAGGATGGATCTGTAAGGTCACCCGACAGAAGGGCAGCTTCAGTGGTAGACGGGAATAAAATATAAATTGTAATAAAATAAACTGTTACATAATAATAATAATACTCAAAACCTCCCCAACCCTTCTCTAAATTGCCTCCTGATTCAGAAGCAGACAGTTTGATACCTTTTATTGGGCCAACATAAATGTTACAAAAAAGAATGTGAAACACATATGTTGGTCCAATAAAACGTATCAGACTGTTTGCTTCTGGATCTGTTCTTACAAGGACCAGTACGGCAACTAATCTATTTCTTTGTTTCCTGTAAATAGTAACTGGCAAGCCGGCCGTGCAGCCTGTAAAGACGGCCAATGGGAAGGCTGCAGCAAGCAGCAGTGATGATTCCAGTGACTCGAGTGATTCTGAAGAAGGGCAAAAGGCAAAGGTAAGGGAAATGATCCTGGTTGTGGTAGCTGCGCAGAAAAACACGCAACTTTCTGACCCCAAACTCATCATTGGTTAAGCTTAGTGAGATAAGTGTATGAATTGCACTAAAGTGTGTTTTTTTTTTTTTTTTTTTTTTTTTTTGTTTGTTTTTTTTAATTTGTAAGCCATCTTTTTGTCACATTTCATTGCCACCTGCTCCTGGGTTTGGCAGTTACTGGCAGCCCCCCCTCCCCCACCGTGAGGGCTAATGGCCCGAGAGTGTCCTTCATTAATGGTAATAGGTGCATGTTTTTTGTCCTACCAGAACCCCTTTCCTGGTACTGGACAGTAGCCCACTGTGAGCTTACAGATGCCTGCAGCGACACACTGCTTGGGAGGTATGCTGCTTGAACCACCACAGAGATGGGGGTGGCAGTGGCAGGACTGTAGTGCCATACCCTCCCCAGCTGAAAGCACCTTCCAACCCAGTGCACTGAGTTTTGCTTCCATACCAGAGTTGCCAGCATAGGAATGCAATTTGCTACCCGCTGGGCCAACCTGCTCAGTATATTTAACTGCACATGGTGCATTACATCAGTGAAATTTATTGTAAATCATGAATTTGTCCTTGGCCAAATCAAGATGATTTTTTAAATATTTCAGGTAATTATGACCATTTTTTGGTTATGCCATGTGAGTGAGCAAGTGGTGCTGCATCATGACGACCCCCCCCCCCTTTTATTGGTTTATGCCTCCAGTTCCTTCACAGTGGCTCCCTTCAGAGAGTGACGCCCAACTGCGTCATTCATCTGCTTCTTACTGCAGTGGGTGGGGGTGCCTCAGGGGTTGGGGGTGCCTCAGTAGGTGGTGCAGACCCTGCAGGGTTGTGGTCATCATCCACTGCTGGAGGTACTTTTCTTCCCGTTTTAGCATATGTGCCACGTCGCTTATGCATTACAGAAAGATGCAGTACAGCTCGGCTCCCACCGCTGTCCAGCTAGGTCGGCAACTGCCACTGTGCCACCTATCCTCTGCTAGATTTCGACCAGGCAGCAGTACGCGCTGTCCCCCTTCCCTGAAGTACAGCAACCTGTGGACGCACAGTCCTTCCCTCAGCTGGTCCCTTCCCAAACCTAGGTCGTCAGTGTGGTAGGCGGCAAGGCAACTGTGCCTCTGCCCACCATGTCACTGGGCCAGCTACATGAATACCTGTTACACAGCAAAGAGGTCCTCGCACACTGCAACTTTACTATGTGTAACAACATCCCAAAATATGTAATAGTCTCTGGAGTCAAAGTGCATTCGTTCACCAAAACACCCAATGAATTAAACTAGTCTGGATGCTTTGCAGTGCTACAGTGGATTCTTCTCCCCCCCCCCCCCATTTCCTTCTTGCCCAGTTGCTAACGCAAGTTGCTAGGCACATCCGTGATTATCTTTGCCTCTAATCTCGGCAAAGTACCCCCCAAAAAAACAATTATCCTTAACAAAAAAAAAATATACTGAAACATTCACATTATATTTTTATGTAACTGCCCAGTTTTTTCCAATGCTGATGTTATTTGCCATAACAGGCCAGTTATTGATGCAAGTGTGCCAACAAGACACAGAAAGCAGCTGTGCTCAAGGCTAGCAATAACTGTCTGAAGCGCAGCAGTACCTCACACGCCAGCTGTGTTTTTTTTTTTGTTTTGTTTGTTTTTTCTCACTGAAAAACTCTTGATTAAGCAAGTGTGTAAGCAGCACATTGACAATTCTCCTCAAACCTCTAAACATTTAGTGAACTAACCAGGAAATAATTCAAAAATCCTCTTTGCCACTACTAGATTAAAGGGCGCATTTCTTTCTCTTTTTGGAGCACCCTTACTTATCCCCAGTCCCACTGGTGGCCGCAGGCCCTAATTTGTGAAAAAGTGGCAGCATTTTGGCTCTGTGGAGCTGCGCCAGTGATTCTGCGATAACTCAGCCCCATTAATGTCTATAGAACGCCAACCTGCGCTCTCTGTATATCATCACAGACCCTCCTAGCATGGGGGCAGCTCTCCGTATAAGGAAGTGGAAGGGATCAGTATCTCTGCTTCAGTGAGTCAAAATACGGTCCCTTCCCTTCAAAAACTGGGGCATCAATAAATAACTGTTGCACCAGTGAGATTGGGGGTAGGTAAGGGTCCTTACTGTTATTTTTGTTGTGAACACCAGAAAAAAGGCACCCTTTAAAACCATCAGAAAATGTATTTTCAGGTTAAAAAAAAAAAAACGGCCATGACTTATAACGGTGAATTGGGGTGGGGGGGGTCGCTTGAGTGGTGAAATATAATAAATATATATATATATATATCTGGTCCAAAGTTATTAAATTTAAAATTTCAGTTGTCAGTGGGCAGTAAATCTCTTGGATAGCTGCTTGGAACGAAAAAAGAATTAGTCCCAAACGAAAAAGGATCCTTTTTCATTTACCGCCATCTGCTTTTTTCGTGCATCCTTTTTTGTTCAAATGAAAAGGGATCCCTTGTCACGAGGAAGGATTTTGAACTTAGTTTTTTTGGCGATTATTTTTTCGTGAGAAGGAAGCCTTTTCCGTTCCTTTTTTTGTGTAATACGGAAAAGGATTCCTTCAAATGAAAAAGCCTTTATTGGAGGTACACCCCACGCCTGATCTGCTGCCTGCAGGGTGGGAGTGGGTGTTAGGGTTTCCAACCCTAATGCCACATTTCTCAGCTTTTTTCGCTTTAACCCTAACTAGAGCATTAACAAAGTTTTTTGCAGTGAATATATAACTGCTGACTCAATAAAATTCAAATAAAAAAACTTGTATACCGTTAACCTATTCAATATTTTATAGTACATTAAAAGGTATCCAACTTCCTTGAACCCACCACTGGTTCTTTGAAGTATTTCCAAACATTCTTTCAAAATCTTCCTAATTGCTCAATTAAGTGGAATGGTTTCCTTATTCTTTTGATATAATTGGAAGCGTCATCCAAGCAAAAGTTAAGTGAGAAATGTTTATTACAGTATTCTAATTTTTTTTAAATGGCCTATGCTAAAGTGTAGCTGCGCTGTGTCTTTTTGTGATGACTGGCTTTTTGGTTCAACAGAGAGAACCTGTACAACAGGGTGTCTTACTGGCATCCTTTGTGGTGTTTGGATTGGTGGGGGAAGAAGCTTTTAGTGTCTGAAGTGATCAGTTTTATTTTTTAGTTTATTGCTTGTGTCTTCACAGAAACCCACTCTGGCGAAACCCGCACAGGTGAAACCTGCAGTTAGTGCCAAGCCTCCTGCCAAAGTTACTCCTGGTAAGGTGACGCCAGCTAAATCAGCTGCTGCTAACAAAAGCTCCAGCAGTGAGGACAGCTCGGAAGATGAAAAACCGGCAGCAAAAACCAAACCAAAGTCAGGTGAGGAGAGTGGAGACTGGGCGGTACTGCTCGTGCCAGTTTGGTGTGCTGCACTATTGTTGCTCGAGTATTCATGGCTACGTCTACTATTGCTCTTCACAGAGTTACTGACAACCTCGGGTAGACAATTCCTACCAAGGAGCTGCCTGCCAAGCAGATGTACAGTGCTCCCTCTTTATCTGCCAACATCGTACATCCTAAATTTTTGCAGATAAAAAAGAGTGGTAGATAAGAGAGTAGTGGTGAGAGTGTTGGATAAGAAGGTAGTGGTTAAAGGGGGAGACATTTCTGGAAAATAGGACAGAAGCTTACACTGATGTTAAAGAGCAACTGTAGCAGTATTTTTCAACCCCCCCCCCCCCAAAAGAACAGCAAAGAACCCTTACCTGGCCCCAATTCGTATGCTACTGATATTTTCATTTTTCAGTGCCCCCTTTTTGGAAGGGATCATATTGTGGCTTCGTGAAGCTGAGCTGCAATTATCACTAGTTCCTGGTACCTCTTTAGACAGATCCACCCACGCGCTAGCACGTTTCTGATGTCACTGTATGGACAGTGCAGGAGTGCGCTCCATAGACATAAATGGGGCTGCTTTGTAAACTCAGTTTTTTTTGAATTTTAGATGGCCATCTCGAAGAGATAAAGTGCACAGCTTGATTAGCAAGGTCCTTGTTGGCTGAGCAGTGCCCTTAATTTGTTCGCGATGGCCATCTAAAATTCCAAAAACTTTGTTTAAAAAAAAAAAAAAAAAAAAAGCCCCATCCATGTGTATGGAGTGCGCCTTTGCACGATCCTCCATATAATGACATCAGAAAACTTGCTAGTGGCCGGCCCGGTGGCGCTGAGGGTTGAGGCGCTGGATGCCACACCTCGCGCTGCGCGGCGGCCGGGTTCGGGGGCGGACTCGGGTGGCGGGGGTCCCGGTGGGGAGAGGATCCAGGCGTCCCAGCGGATGCTCTCCTCCCTCAGGGGCAGGTTACCAGGCGCATTGCGCTCTGCATTCCTTTCCGTAGCCGTGGAAGCACCCGGCGGTGGGAAGAGATGGAGGCAGCCGCTGTCGGAGCGGGGAGAAGGCGTCGCGCACATGAGGGGCTGCGCGCGTACATCGCCACCACTGGGACGTGATGCCCCAGCGCGTACGCCCTAGGGGAGTGGGACGTAAGGGGAGAAAACCAGGAAAATCCCCTCCGGCAGCCCTAGATGAAGGCCGCCCTAAGTCCACCCGGACCACCTACAGGACAGACCCCACTGTGCGAGGAGAGGAGGATGGGCACTCTAGGGGCAGATCCCTAAGGTAGGTACCGGGGGGACATGAGCGGACAGAAGGAGTGGGCACTGGAGGTAGGAAGGAGGAGGATAAAAGATGAAAATAAAAAAAAAAAAAAAAAAGAGAACTTGCTAGTGTGGGGGTGGATCACAGTCTGAAGAGGTACCAAGAAGTGGAAGTGAACGTCGCAGCTCGGTTCCACAGAGCCAAAATATGATACCTTCCAAAAACGGGGCACTGAAATGAAAATATTAGCAGCATATGAATAGGGGCCAGGTAGGGGTTCTTTGTTGTTCTTTTGGGAGGGGGGGCCTGTAAAGTTGCTCTTCAAGTGAGGGTGGTGGATAATTGGGGGGAGGGGCATATAAAGGACGGAGCACTGTACTGTATATACTCTCCTATGTCTGCCTCACATACAAGTCAACCCCACCCCCCAAAAAAAAAAAATACGTTGTTTTGCTGCTCAAATTAGATGGAAAAATCTGTTTTGTGGCAACATCAGGCACAGAATCTGCTGCTGTTGCCAGAACTGGTTGCAATCAGATAACACAGATGCAAAAATGGTTTACCTCTGTAAACCATGCAGAGGAGTCAACTTCTCAGATAAGTCGAGGCCTCCCCTTCTTGGAGGCCTTTTCTAGCATCAGAAGCTGTTATATAGTATTAACCACCATTTTGATTTCTTCCTGCAGTACATAATAAAATATTTACTAAATGTGTGTTACTCATAACTGCAGGCCTGCTCTCAAACAGCGTTTTGATAATGCAGAGTGGGGTATGGGGCTCCAGGACTCTTAAACCCAGTCCTAGTGTGACTTTGAGATATATATACACACACACAATGCACGCACTTCAAAGCTTTGTCACCTATCCATCCCACATGGAAAAGGTGCTACCCACACAGAGTGTGCAGTAAACACTCAGACCCAGTACCGGTGTCTGCACTGGTACTGTATATAGCCACGCCTAGACCGAATTTTGAGTACTGACCCCCCCCCCCAGCTTGCTCATCACCAGCCTAATTGTTCTCTCTCTTATCAAAAATAGGCCCGTCCATCCCCTTATTCTTCCTTTCCCAACCTCTGATAGGAGCTCACTACCCTGGGTTGTGACATCCTACCATGCCCCGTACTTTATAGCATTCAATCCCGGGGCTCACACATACTCCTTTTCTCCATCCACCTTCTCTACATCCCGTTTTACCAACTCCTCTCTGTGCACCGTGTCATCCTAGCCTTTCTCCTCCTCCCTCCCTTCCCCCCTACGTTCACCTCTACCTGGTGTATATTTTTATTTTTTTTCTTCCGTTTACTTCCTCCTGCAACCTTAGATAACTTGCTTTATCTTCCTATAGACACTTCTATGTATGTAAATACCGTGTAATCTGTACAATACCTGTATAATTCTATGTACATATGAACTTCTTTTTCTTCCTCTCTGTAAAGAGTATTATCTGTATTGCCTTGTAAATACCTGTGTTGACCTGTATATACAGTTGTTCATGCTCTACCCAGGTCCATCTTGCAATGAGCTTCTGCTCAACGATGAACGCCTGGTTAAATAAAGACTTGATTGATTGATTGATTGAAACAAAAACTTGAATAATCTTGAGATGTCTGGGCACTATCTCTGCTCCCATGCTGGCAACAGGGTCATTCGTCTATATTGGAAACCTGAGTACCGGGCAACTTGTCTTCAGTTTCCATCTCTCTCTCAAGTTTTGAACAATCTTAACTTGGATAATAGTTCTCTCTCTAACCTTACTGCTACCGAACAGCTACTCCCAACAAACTGTGTCCTACTGTGATTTCTGTACGTACGAACATACGAGGAAGCCAGCAGAAGGCCATTTGTATGTCTGGTCATATGGCAGAGTCCACAGCTTGAGCTAATGTCCCTGCCTCCCCCACTCCTCCCATCCTCCTTACCCCCATGCCAATCCCAGCCTCTCTTAAAGCTGCCCATGATCTTCAACAAGATGAGCTCTTCCGGCAGCGCATTCCAAGTGTCGTCCACCCTCTCTGTGAAGAAGTGCTTCTTTTTTTTTTTTATTAATTTATATTTATTTGATTTTACTGTATAAAACAAGAATACACAGTACTTATCCATATAGGCAGGCATACTACAGTAACTTGAGCATTACAAAAATGCAATTCTTCATTTTTACAGTACCAGGTTTAAAAAATGCCCCTATAACTAGGTACATTACAAGGGGGTTTTCTAAAAGTTATATTTCAACTTTTTAGCCAACAATGGCCTATTGCTGCCATGAGCAGGGAGAATCCAAAACCATTTCCCTTTACTTAAATATATATCCCCATCACTAGAGCAGATAGGTATAACTCCCCTTAAACAATCTGTTGTAACTTCAACTTTTACCAGCTTCATTCTTAACAACAAAAGTAGCTACTTTTATAGAGAACTCTTATTAGAGCATCATAATGATTGAGAAACTGTACTCTTAAACTCTTAAACTGCGCAACAATAGATAGCTTCATAACTATGGTGTTCCATCTTAATTCCCTATTATTTTAGCAGAGTGACACTTTTTGGCATAATTTAGCAACAAAACTTATCTCCAAGCACTGGATTATATAATTACTGCTTGTGCCAATTCTGAAACCCAGTCCCTCCCGGAGAATAGGCTGTTAGATTCAGATCTATTTAGTAAACAGAAAAGAGCAGAGTCACAGTACTTAGCAGTCAGTCACTGTCCTCATTTTCACTGCCAGTCTCCATGTCCTTCGATTGGAATTCTTTTTCCACTTTGTCTACATGTTTACCACCTTCTCCAGGGTCGGAGAATTGATATATTTTTCCCACCATAAAACATTCGGAGACTAGCCGGCATTATCATCATATGTTGAATCCCCAATTGCCGTAAGCGAGAACGGATCCCGTCGAATGCCTTCCTCCTCTGCCGTGTGGCATAACTTAGGTCCGGAAAAAAGTGTATCTTGTTTCCATTCCACTCCATTGTGCCACATTTCTTAGCCTGGGTGATGATAATATCCCTTTCCACTGTCGATCCGAGCGAAACCAGGAGAGTCCGTGGAGATAATAATCCCGTAGCCAAACGTTGTCTGGCACCACATGGAGTGATTCTGTAAGCTTGCATTATCGAGAAGTCCTCAGAGTTATTGAATAGATCTTGTAACAGACGTTTAGTAAATGTAGAAATGTCCTCCCCCTCCGCATGCTCTGGAACGCTGAGGATTCTAATATTGGTTACCCGGGACAGATTTTCTAAGTTTTCCAGGCGCCGACAAAGCAGTCCATTTTACTTTAGTAGGCCCGAAGAGGTTGCCATTGCTGTGGACGCAGATTTTACCGCGGCTTGAGTTTCCTCTTCTAATTTCCCCATTTTAGCGTCCACGATTTTGAACTGCGCCGTGAATTCCTCGATCTTGCCGTCTATTTTCTGAATAGCTTTCAGTAATACGGCATTGGTCGGTTGCACAGTATTTTCGGCAGTTCCTGCACCAGAGTCCTTAGTGGTCCCGGTTTTAGCGTGTCTCAGACGGGCTGCTTCTCCAGTAGGTACCGCCTTATTAGTTCATCCCGTTGCTCAGGATCCACCAGCAGAAGGTCCAAAAAAAAAGCAGATCGGGGTGATCGGGACCTTTTTCTCTATCAAACTGCTTACTTTGAATACAGTTGGAAATTAATATGTAATACAAAATACTCCTTGAGAGTCAAGTAGATGCAGAGCTTGTATTAGTCGCTGTTACTAGCTCGGCTGCTGGCCACGCCCCCCAAGAAGTGCTTCTTGACCTCCCTCCTAAACCTCCCACCCTCCAGCTTAAGACTGTACCCCCTCGTGTTATGGTTGCCACTCGTCTTAGAGACTCTCCTTATCAACCTTATTTATCCCTTTCAAGTATTTGAAGGTCTCAATCATGACCCCCCCTCCATACCTTCCAGGGAGTATAGGTTCAGTGCCCTCAACCTCTCCTCGTGTGCCTTACCCTGCTGACCCGCCATCATCTTTGTAGCCCTCCTCTGTACCTTCTCCAGCAGGTTAATGTCCTTTTTGAGGTGTGGGCACCAGTAATGAATGTGACACATGGACAACCAGTTCTGAGTACACTATGATTTTTTTGTAATATAAAAATGTGTTATGGACTGTCTCTCATGAGAGATGCTGATACAGCATGTGAGATGACACACACACACACACACACACGCAGGTTTTAGATGCGAGGTGTTACCTGGAAGGCCAGGAGCTAATTCAGACTAGAACAGGCCTTAATCAAGGATCGCCTGTTTAAGTTAAATATATCTTTAACTGCTAAGAGGGAAATCAGTATCCATTTTTTGATGTTTAGAGGAGGAAACCAGGTTATGACACACTGGTGCGAAATCATAAATACGTTGATGTCTGTGTGAGAGAGGATACTGCTCATAGATGAAAGAAAATTTACAGACTTGGGGAAGTCACATGGGGAAAGGAGTTTCTGCTGATGTAACCTTAATTAACTTGCCTTCTAAAATGATAAAACATCAATCTTCTATGAGGAGCAGTATCGAAAGCTTTGCTGAAGTCGAGGTAGGCGACATCAACTGCACCCCTTGGTCCACCACTCTGGTTCTAATGACTGGTTACCCAGTCAAAGAAATCTGAGATTAGTTTGACAGGACCGTCTGTTAAACCCATGCTGTCTTAAATCCTGTGCTCCTATAGATTCCAGGTGTTGCACTATCCTTTCCTTAAGGAGTGCCTCCATAATCTTGCCCACTACTGAGGTAAGACTGGCTGGTCTGTACTTCCCTGCCTCCTCTCTGCTACCACTCTTGTGGAGCGGGATCACATGAGCCCTTCTCCAGTCTTGTGGGACCTCTCCTGTGCTCAGAGACTCACTAAACAGTTCTGATAATGGCTGTGCTAGTTCCACCCTTGGCTCCTTTAGTACCCTGGGATGTATGCCATCAGGTCCTAGTGCCTTGTCCACTCTGAGCTTAGCAAGCTCTTGTAGGACCCTTTCTTTTGTGAAGGTTCTTGTGCACACCTCCCTCCCCCCCTGTATCCATGGTGCTGAGCTGTGGGCCCTGCCCTACCTTCTCCTAAGTAAATACAGACCAGAAGTATCTATTTAGGATAGATGCTTTTCCTTGGTGGTCCTCCACACACTCCCCCTTATCCCCTTTCATCTTAGCAATACCCCCTATGGACTTTCTCCTTTCACCAATATATCTATGGAAAGTCTTGTCCCCTTCTTTTACTGTCCTTGCTAGTGTTTCCTCAGTTTGGACCTTTACCTGCCTTACTGCCTTCCCTTCTTCCCTTATTGAAGTTTGGTATGCCTCCCTATCTTTGTCCTGCTGTGTTCCTTTACTTCCTGAAGGCCAGCCTTTTGGCTCTGACCTTTTCTACTACTGTTTTTGTTGGCCATCTTATCAAAGTCGGCTCCTCTGACGTCCCATATTTTTGCCTTGGAATGGAATGATTTGGTTCTAGTGGCCAAATTGAACCATACCATGTGATGTTCTCTGGCCCCCAGGTGACCTTCTACCTGGAGATCTGTGATCCTTTCCCCGTTAGTCAGTACTACATCCAGGATAGTCCTGTCTCTTGTGGGTTGTTGTACCAGTTGTTTGAGGCCCTCCCCCGAAGGGAATCCACCATGTGTCTAGTTCTGGTGGATCTTCCTGTTGGTATTGACCAATCTGTATCTGGCATGGGATTTGTCATGCGCTTCGAGAGGCAGTGATTTGAATGCCGCCGAGCTGTTTCTGTAGTGTCTGTCCACTTGATGGCTGCGAGTGCCAAGACTGATTAAGGGTTTCTGCTAGAATCTGGTTGCAACATCAAGTAGCATTGTTGGGTACAAAAAAAATGCTGTTAGATGTAGTATTTACATGGCAAAAGCTTTAAAACTAGTTAACCGGAACAAGGGAGTCTATGTAGTCAAACATGTCAGCTGTCTTTTGTTTGTCCTCGTGCCTGTAGCACTTACTTTCAAAACAAAGAAATATTCACTACACAC